>CM045766.1:15324353-16524353 GCA_025200525.1 Camellia lanceoleosa
AGTATTGAATAATTTCCCCAATATTACATTCAATTTCTAATTAATCTCTTATCACATGTTTGGTTGCAGAGTTTAAGGAGGGATTTGGAAAGAGAAAATAGAAAAAAGTAGGTAAATGTAGATAAACATACCTATATTTCACCTAGTTTCACACTTTTTCCTTTCTCTTTCCAAATCCTCTCATAATCCTAACTAACCATTAACGCAACACTCATCCTTATCTTGTTGATTTTAATCATTCAATTTTAAAAGATTCTAGAAAAAGTATGCCTCGCAGTTCTAACTGGTTTTACTTCCACTTATATGAGAAAATTACAGAAACCGCTTATCATAGATCATGCCATGCACCTAAAAAAATAAAATTAAAGGGACTAATAATCAATTAATGTGAGCGTTATATATATTAATTGGAGCATGCAAAACAGCAAGCACTCATACGTAGTACTGGACTTTCTACCAGCATCATCCATCTTTGAGAGTAAACCTGCAAGAAATTTATTTACATTTTTTCTAGGTATTCATGTTTCAAAATATTAAGGCTTGATTGCTAGCTAGGAAAGGATAGCAACTTAAGTAAGAGCATCTCCAATGGAGTAGCTAAAATTATTTATATTGTGTATGACAAAAAAAGTGATAAAAAATTGAGACTTGAAAATGTGTATTTAGAGTTTATTAATTTAGAGAGTAAATGGTAGTAATGCAATGAAATGAATGTGTAAGTATGGATTGCTAGATGATATAAATATATATAAATAATAGATAAAATAAATAAATAATATTAAAAGGACTACTACTGGCCAGCATTTTCACTGTGCATAAAGCAGTCCCCTCTCTCTTTCTTCTCTTATTTGCAATTGTTAGGCAACTCACCACAGTAAACAAGTGACTTGACACACAAAATTGCTCTTAACACTACTCTAACAGTTACACTGTGCAACAAAATATGAGGGGAAAACTAACTAAATATTATCTCTGACACAGTGGAGGAGTAAACACTTCCACTGTGGATGCTCTAAGCAAAGAAACTTGGAAAGGGGAGAGGGGAATGATCAGAGAACAACAATCATGAGAGGGAGAGAGAACATGAGTGTGGTGAGAAGAGAGACTCCAAAAGTTACTGGCGGAAGGAAAGAAAGAGATAATATAACTGGAAATTAAAAAACTAAAGAAAGATATGTTAATTGAGCAACATAACAAATAAAAATCATTAATTACCTGTTACGTAAGTACGGCAAAGAAGCTCCAAACAACTCTGATGCATTGATTGAACAGTGGCTTAGATGGCCTGTTTATATATAGAATGAATTCAGAGAGGTAGAGTGCAGAGGACCCAATGCCATGCAATGCACCCAAATTGAGGAGGAATAAAGGAGGAATATGGATGAATCTCTGACCATGACCCTTTGCTACTTCCTTTATTGTGAAGATTAGCAGCAGCCAATGGGTGGTGTGGTGGAGGTGCACATGGTGGCAGGTAGTGGCAAAGGCATAATAGGTCATTTCTTTGGGATAATTCTCCTGCTTTTCTGTACAGGTCATTTTCTAGAGATTGCAACTCGACTCGCATTGCATGCCCACATATGCTCCCAAAGATATTCCCATTATATTCCAATATTTAAGTCAACCATGTTAAACACAACAGAACATTAATTATAAACATATAAATTATATTGCATTTGATTTGTATATATATTTATTAATGAAGAATTTCTCAGTGATCCATGCACGATTTAATCTAGTTTGGCCCCAGTTCTTCAGTTTCTTAATTAATGCCGTGGTGCAGCTTAATACAGGTTGATCAATTCTTTGGCAGGGCTACACAAAAGAGGAGGAGTTGTGTGTGGAGGAAGCTTGAGAATCCTGTACAGCAGAGCAGAGCAGGCCATAGATGAGAGGAAATACCAATCAAGAGAATTGTAGTTTTTTTCTTAGAAGAATAATATTAGTAGCAGGAGGATAATTTGGCCAAAAGGGTTTTGAAGATGAGGATATATTCTTTTTTTCTCTGGTTGAAAGTATATGAAGATATGAGGTTATATTCTTTTCTCTAAGGAATATATGGATGGAAAACAAACATATTCTTATATGTACTATCTGAAGTTGTAAATAAATTTAGTGTTATACGATCATTATTATAACAATAACAATGAGGTTTACTATAAGATTAATAAATCTGACCTTTGATATATTTGTTGCATAGTGCTCAAGATTGGATCTTTCTCCATTCCACGATATATATAGGAGAAGTTGATCTCTTTAAGTAAAACACTCCAATTCAATAGTAGAAATATGATGAATAAATATATATGATGAGTAATACTAACTTACAACTGAAGAGTGATTATATAATTGGGAGTTTGGGTTTATAAATTCAATTTTTGGACTTAGACAATAGAGTTTATTTAGGTCGTCCAAAGGACAAAACCCTCCTCTCCCTCGACCTCCATCTCTACTTATTTTCTGATACATATATTATAGACCTGTGGGAGCCCATTGGGTGTCTATCCCATATTGTTCCGTGAGGAAAGTCCCACACTCCACTATAGAAGTTGACTAACTCCTTCAAATTACTACAAGGACTTTTTTTCCAAAGTAAGAACAACAAAGCCGTGAGGATATATCCAAAGCAGAGACAATATTGTACTAATGGGGGTTGGGACTGCTTTCCATACTTAAATTAATACTTGTTTTATAAAATTTAAATAATTCATTTTGTAAAAACAAAATGTGATTTATTTTGTATTTATAGTTATCGATAAACCTAATTTTTGTATGTATAACCTGTACTATGAAACCTCAAGAGGATATAAATAGGTATAGAGAGATGAATTATGAACTAAAATTTATCCCTAAAATCAAAATTATAGCATATAAAATGGGAAAGCAATTTCGTAAGCTTAAAGAGGAAAAACATCATAAGAGATCCAACGATGTTTATGCACAAATCTGTGAACATTTTTAGGAGGAAACAAAAGGAAGAAAAAGCATCATAACAGTAGGATCTAAGCTAAAAGATAAGCCATGCCATTCAAATACAAATTATATGCAAGACATTTTTGAACCATTCTATTGAATTCACCCATCACCATCTACAATGATACGTAGGACAAAAATTCAAAATCACTTTGTTTTATTATATAGATATTCTCTTTTCTTGATAAAAAGAAGCATCGATTCCAAATTCATTAATTCCTTTTGTCTGCATTTTTTATCCCTCACTACCTTAACTCTGTTACAGAAAAGCAAAAGTATCTCATGGGAAAGGGCAACAAAAACAAATATCTGAGCACGAAATGAATGAAAATTAATCAAGATAGAGAAATGAAAACAAAATAGGAAGTGAAAATTCAATTACATGTTTCGTAAGGGTTGATACATGCGCCTTATCAACCGAGCTATAGGTTGCTCCAACCCTCTATTACAACTTATTACTTTTGTTTTTGCTTTAAAAAAAAAAGTGTATGTCAAGTCTAGACATCTCGCATGTCATCAAACATACACACACATACTTAGTACTAAATAATAAATAAAAATTTAGAAGATTCCACTGTCGCTGTAAGGAGGAGGTTCTGGTAAGTCTTTGACAAGGCCACAGACTGGGGTCTTTTTCTGGGAGGTTATTCATCCCTGAGGGAGCGTGCTGGGGAGAGAACGCTGAAGTAGAATTGTTGTCCCAAGTAAGCCCTCTCCCACATCTCTTCCGGGACCTCATGTTCCCACATTCCCGCGTTATCTAATGTGGTCATGATGGCAGCCCACGATCCAGGGTACACTTGGATGTTGTGCCTGCTCACGGCATCAACAAGATTGTAGTTCTTCCTCTTCTCTGGGTCCACCTCCCGGGTTCAATTGCCCGTTAATGCGAAGAATGAATACCCATCTAAGTGCCATGTCTGAATGGTCTTCTCGTGGTTCTCTAAGATTATCTCAACAAAGTTACGGAATGTGGCATTAAGGACATTGGGGCGAGGACGATCTTCCTCATTAGATTCAGATGCAGCCTCGCCGCATCTTTGATGATATCATGCTTGAACACCTTGTCCTGGATTCCATAGTACTCAACAAGCTTAAGCGGGGTAGTTGGCTCAACGTGGAGACACCGTTGATGGCATATCGAAGCTTGCCATCCACATTGTTCCTCGAGTTGACAAGCTTGATGGTGCGGGTGATGTTGATTTTACCATAATGGTATGATCCCTGAGGGTTGGGGCGGGCAGCGCTAGCAGTGAGGTTCCAGCGGAATGAGCGGAACTGGTTGATGGACCACGCGATTCCAGTGGCTGTCTCTGGTGGGGGTGCTGGCAGCTCAGAAGAAGGTGAATTCTTCCCGTTAGCATAGCGGATGACTGCAACACTAGTCAATGGTTGCTTGGTGAATCTGCTGGAAAACACCATGTAATAGTCATTGGGCTCTTGGTTGGCTTCGACCAATACGGAGAAGCACTGACCAATGTGCACATCAAGAGAGTCGTATACGTTCTGAACGGTGTGTGAACCCTCCATCTCCACTAGCTTAAACTGTGACCTTGGATCCTGAAATTCAGTGATGTCTTCATTCCCACATTGCAGACCCTGTACCTGTAGGTCTTGCCAGCCTCCATGTTGAATATGGGCTCGTTGCTGCCACCGACCTTGCCAGACTTGCCATTGATCTGGATACATCAGGCCTGCCAAGTGAACGCCCGCTGTCCAATTGCTTCTGAAGAGATTTATGGCCCTTGTTGTACCAATCCCCCAGCAATGACAAAGTATTCATCGGCAGGTGCATCAAAGGGGACCGGGATGAGAAGCCGACTATGGACCTGTAGGCCACCAATTCCGCCAGATGCCCTTTGAAGGCCAGTGGTTGGGAAATAGTAGTAGCTTCAATCTGGTCCTTGACCTGGAATTTGAATGTGTAGTTGTGCCCGGTTGTATTGGGCACATGGTTCCAAGCGTACCGTCTTGCCACGAGTTCTTCCTTTGCTGGATCCCGTACCAGGTCAGGAGAAACGGCTCATCGAGTTTGTTGAAGACATTAACAACAATGTTGTTGTTGGAGGTGCAATTGATCTTAGGCCCTGAAACTGACCATTGATGAGGATTGCTTGCAGGGACTCCCAACGGCGAAATTGTCCCGTAAGTGCCAGTCCACTCGAAGAATAGGTACGGGTCCTCTGCCCGTACCACTGACACCCCGGCCAATAAGCAAAGCAGCAACGCGGCTGCCACGAACGTTGTCTTCGTGCTACCCATGTTTGGCTGGCTCCTCCTCCCTTTCTCACTTTTTTAATTTTTCTTTTATTCTCTTCTTCTTTGTTATTTATGTATTTTCTGTAAGAAGAAGAATATGGAAATTTTGTTTTGTTTTATGAGTTTGTGATGTTCTACCACCACCTTCCCCTTTTTATAGTATATTTTTCATAAGGGACTCTCTCAATTTCCACCTCTCAAACTCCCCTCCCCCGCAAATTGCTCTGCGTCTCGCCCGTCTTGCTTGCTCTTTCCTTGCGCCTCTCCTTTCGTTTTTTCCGCTTCTGTTTCATTTCCCTATGCTCGCGCTCTCTCTCTCTTACATTCACGTGGATGGAATTTTTCTTTATTTCTTAGTTTAGAAAGCATACCAAGGGTAATTATCAGGTAATTGAGAAAAGTTAGGATCATGAAAAAATTTATGAAAAGATCATGAAAGAATTATGACCTTTGAATTATCTTGATTAATGTATGATCGTTATTTTAAGTGTAATTCAAAGGTCATAAATCTTTCATGATTTTCATGAAAAATTTTCATGATCACCTAGTATTGCTTTCAAAGTAATTCTAGCAACACGTTTGGGAATTTAGGAGAGAGAAAAGAAAATAAAGGATTACTTAAATTATAAGAGAAATGAAATAAAATAAAATTATTGTAATTTTTTCCTTCTTGTTTGGATAAGTACAAAATAAAATAAAAGAAATGATTGTAATTTTTTTCCTTTTTGTTTGGTTAGATTTCATAAGATAAGAGAAAATAAAAAAATTATTTTATGTTATATTACTAAAATAACCTTTTATATTTTTAATTATTTTATTTCTTTTATTTTACAGGTATGAAAATATAAAAATATCACTACTACAAATATAAATAAAGATCACACTTTTTTGTGTGATGTATGTTTTTAATCACACCTTTTAAGTTTTATTAAAGTGTGGTCTTTGGGAGTGTGATTAAAAGGGTTCATTTTAATCACACTTTTTAAGTGTCATTAAAAATGCTTTCATCACATCTTTAAAGTGTGATTAAAACATTTAGATCACAGTTTTTAAGTGTGATTAAAACATTTAGATCACACCTTTTAAGTGTGATTAAATACATTTAGATCACAATTTTTAAGTGTGATTAAAATATTTAGATTACACCTTTTAAGTGTGATTAAAACATTTAGATCACATCTTTTAAGTGTAATTAATAACATTTAGATCACACCTTTTAAGTATGATTAATAACTAATAAAACTGTAATAAAAAAATTTCGACATATTTGAAGAATAATCAATATTATTTTTATCGCATTTCAAAAATGTAATATACACTATACTATACTTTGAATCACAACCACATATTGAATAGAATAATGTCAAATATTTCATAAATAAAATTAAATATGTTCAAAAGTATATACAAAGGAATTAAAAAAAAAAAGTTTTAAACCATGCTTACATATATTAAAAATGAAAAACTTAAAAAACTAAGTTCTTGAATTCTTTGACCATATTTTGCATCTCTTCAAGAATTTCTAACCTGAAAAATGAAAACAAAAATTAATTCAGAAATTGCTAGAAGCATATGAATAAACTAACTATTTGTAGAGATTGTTCTAGTCTTACAAAAGATAAAGTCCTACCGATCACACCCTTTCAAATGTCTTAAGACTTGGACAACAAGGTATCATTTCTTATATCGCTGAAGGGAGGCAAAGATGAACTGAATGATGGAAAGTGGCCAGCAATCAATGAAGACAATGTTTCCCCAGTCCTCCACAGGCAACAATTTACTGACAGCACACAGGGTTGTCATTTGTTAAGTTCATTAGAACCTGCCACAAGGAGCATAGTATAAGTGTTGACAATCATCACATGAATCACAACCACGTCAAACAGATTCTCAATAAAACACATTTTTAGCCACTCCATTGCAGATGCTCTCATCTTTTCTCCAACTTCTATATTTCAATATTCTATTTGACATAAGTAAAACCAATAATATAAAAAATATTTGGAACTGATGGGCAACTTATTAATGTTGTAATTTATCAGAGATATTTTGTTACAGGAAGGATCATGCTCTCTTATTCATTTTCTATTTTTCTTCCTCGAATAAACAACACATAATCAAATCCTAAAATCAATCAAGTTTCAAAGCAAAGCACACACCCTTGGGAATCAATTCAGAACAAAGTGGCTTAATGACAGCTGTTAATGTCACCAACTACATGTAAAACGATAAAATTTGTATGCTATGTTGCCTGTTTTCTTTATGTTGAAGTTCACACCAGTCACTGTTTGTTTATCTATTATTTTGAATCCTTTCTTTTGCATATGAAGTTTATGCTATTGGTGGTGGTGGTGGTGGTTAAGTTTCTATTTTTCGATATACTTGTGTTACTCATTTTACTGTTGTTACTTATCAAAGAAAAAATTACTATAATAATTTTTGCAATAATTAGGCACCTTGGTATTAACAGGCCTTATTAACTCAAATTACTTAATACACTTTATGGGTAAATATCTAATTACACATGTTAGACAAATACAGATTTGAGACAAATGATGAGTCATAAATACATTTTATGAAAATTTTGGTATTCATAAAACAACTGAATAACATTAAATTGGGTATGGTTAAGTTTGAAGACATTAGGTTATGGTGTGCCAATATCAAAAAGGTATAAAGCCTTCCATCCCAAAGGACATTCCATCCTCCTATCACTAATTTCAATAAGAATTACATAAACATAGTTTTTATATATGATTCTCATAAATTCAAAATATCATTCATTTTCAAATCATTTTCCTTTCACTAATATTACTTAAACAAGCAGTAAGTAATAAAATAACAAAATGATTATTAGGAAAAGTTGACAAAGAGCTAACCTTTGGCTAAAGGCTTTGAGACCAAAGGTGGGAAAGTTACTAAATCCACAGCCATCCGCAGCAGTAAAGAACCATTGAAAAAGTGCATTAGTAAAGCTACCACAGAAGGAATAGAATAACATCATTACTTGTTTCCTGCATCCAAATTAATTAACTCATTAGCTCCCAAAAAAATTTTAAAAAATAAATAAACAAGATGCTAATTCAAATAATTTTCCCCCACCAGCCCTCACAACTTAAAATTTTAAAAAAGATAAAAGTAAAAGGAAAAATTGTAGATCAAGAATATGAATAAACCTAAATGTTAGAAGTCAATTGTTTTTGTTAGAAACAGTGTGGTATAAATATTTCTTCTCTTTTTCCTACATTATCCATAGAAGGGTCAAAGTATTCATTGGGTGTACTGAGCTAATCTCAAGACTGACACAAAGCATTTCCTTCCATGCGAGTCAGGCAAATCTTCGACTATGCTCACAGGCATAGTCCCTGAGCAATTGATAGCACTCAATGGGAGGAGAAGTTATGTGGTGGTCTCGGGGCATGGCTAGGTAGTGTCCAGGAATATAGTGATTGGCAGAATGAGTGGAGCCTATAATTTGGTGTTTGGTAATAAGAGAACAATGAGGGATATGACATTTGATAATTGGTAGGAGTATTACCATGTGATGCTCCAAGACTACCTAATAATTTTTTCAATGGGAGTTGAATCTCAAACTTAATGCTTCATGAGGCACTAAGGGCCAAGTGGTAAGTAATATCAGTTTTAGTTCTAAATAGTTACATTGTGTGGTAAATAATATCAATTTTAGTTTTAAATAGATACATTAAATAAGATTAGGTAAGAGATAGTATTAATTACTTGGCTAGTTTGGCTCCTTTAGGAGTGTGAAAGCTGTTGATGAGGTAGGTAGTTGCAGTTCCACTAGGGCATGTTAACTTGTACTTGAGTATCATCATCTGAGGAGGAGAGGAAAAACAATTCAAAAAAATTACAAATTAAAAGCTTATCAATAAAATATATTATTAAAATTAAAATTGGTTTGTTGTAATAATCTATTATTATTATACCTTTCTAAGGGGACAATTGAAAAGAGACCAACAAAGCTGACAAGAAAGAAAACCAATCATCCAACCCAAAGATAGATTCTTCACATTGATTTGGTTGCTTGTTTCATCTGCTTGAGCTGCTGTCGTCCACTCATTCCTAGTAGATAACTTGCAGTCCCACCTGATATATATCCAAAAATTATTAGCAAAAACAAAAACAAAACAATGTTTTGTAGCAAATATGGGTGAAGTAAAACAAACCATTTAAAGATTATTAGGCCTACTGTCTAGGTCATATGTGGGCCAATGAGTGTAGTAGCATAGAAATCAAATATAGAATCAGGCATAGAAAATATATGGACGAGCAAGAAATTACAAGATTGATTGGTGAAATCTATTTTTAAAAAGAATCATATATGTATTTTTGATTTCTATGTTTCTAAACTTTGTAATATATTTACTAGTAGTCATGTATGCAACGAAAAAGAGATGAAAACTTCTATTGAGAATGCTTGATTAATCTCAAACAACTATTAATTGTTTTTCATTGAGGAAAAGTAACTTGAGATTTTCATACTCCATATTTTGAATATCTAGAATTAATTATGTACAAGTGCCATATAATTAGTGTGGTGTTTTTTTATTTTGAACATCTAGATCATCAGCATTTTGTAAAAGATCAGATTGTTTCTGCATGTACGGAATGATGAATTATTGCCAATCCACATCCTAATACTAAACCAAATAATTAGTCACTACAAATGAAATCATATTGAAATCTTGCACAACTCAATAAACTTTTTAAGATTCAATCTAGAAAGAAAAAAAAATGGCAATATGGCTATTTTTGAGCTTAAGTGTGAAAAAGTGCATTTTGGACTTAGTTTTCAAACCGAGAGTCCCGTGCTAGTTCCGTAAGTTTTCACAACTCACATTGGTCCCTCCCGAGGTGTTTGAGGTGTTTCGGGCGATTTTGGCCTCGATGACCTATTTTCAAGCTTAAGTGTGAAAAAGTGCATTTTTGACTTAGTTTTCAAACCGAGTCCTGCTAGTTCCGTAAGTTTCCAAAACTCACATTGGGCCCTCCCGAGGTGTTTAAGGTGTTACCTGGGCCGTCTCGTGGCTGTTACACGATTTTGGCCCTCGAAGACCTATTTTCAAACTTAAGTGTGAAAAAGTGTATTTTTTAACTTAGTTTTCAAACCGAGAGTCCTGTGCTAATTCTGTAAGTTTCCACTACTTACTTTGGTAAAATATACATTTCAATGTAAAAGTCTAAAAGATGCAACAACATGGTTTTTTATTCATACAATAAACCAATTATTGATAAAAATGGGGCTAAGTGTTAAGTGAATTAAAACCTAAAAGAAGCCCAATGTAATTAGGCCAACCTTGTGGGCTCAATGTATTTTCCCTAAACCTCAAGGGAGGTTAGTGTAATTTACCAAAAATAATAGACACATTAGGACACATGTCCGATACGGACACCTTCTTATGAATGTTTGTGCTTCTTAGGAAATAAAGAAAGGCCACTTCATCACTCAATAAATTAAGAGGAAAAGGGGAACAGAGAAAGAGATGGCAATACCGCGTCTCCTTTCAATCCAGACAAGACATGGAGCCCGTCGACTATGCCATTAGCAAAATCATAGAGCATGGCTGTTGCATCCTCAGCTTTTGACTCATCAGATGATCGCCATCAACAAATCTATGTAACTCTTGAATCTTGGACGTCCTTCACAGCCTCTAAAGTCAAATTATCAAGAATATGATAACATTTCAGGCAGAGACAACTCCAAGGTAAGCTGCATTTACAGTCTTCCTGGTTTCCAACACAAAAATAGCAATGACGATGATGATAAAACAAAATAACCTCACCTATTCAGAAAGAAAAACATAGTCCAATATAAAACAAATCAGACCTTTGATTGAAATTGATCATTTACATTTCAAGTATTGATCATGAAGAAGGGAAAAAAAAAATGAAAATGAAACAGAAAAAAGGAAATAACATAGGATTAAAAAATAAGATTTAAATGAAGAAACTAGAGTGTGACTGAAAAAATTGCTTCAAATTGAAGCCTTCAAGGACTAAATTGTGAACATTCTTGCAAATAAAAATGTGGGATGTACATGAATGATCATCATTCCTGTACTTTTAACAAATGATCAGTGTTAAGAACACGACACACATCATGTTGAAGCTGCAACCCATGTTAGCATAAATGATCAGATTAGACAAGCACTAGCAGCACATCAGATTAGGCCAACAAACCATGATTTTAGAGAACAAAACTTGAGCGATCATTCAGCTGTTACATTTAGTCTGAAGAACTAAGTTGAGGAAAATGACCTTAAAAGAAAACGCCATGAAGTAGCTCTTACCTTTAAAGGCACATAGTTCAATACCTCCCTCATTGCACTTATTATGTCCGACTAGCTAATATCATTCCACTACATCCATAAAAATTATTAATCAACTCAGCATGATTCAGTAAACCATCATTGGTGAATGAGTTCACAGAACAGTGCAAAATAGTAGTAACCATAATATTTGGACCAATATTATGACACAAACTGAAGAAAGGAAATACCTTATCAGGGTCAAAAGAAAAGGCCCACGGATAAACCTACAACAAAAGGTATGAAGACAAAATTAAACTTCCTCATAACAAAACTCAATCTAAAAATAAATAAATAAGGAAAGAAAGAAAGAAAAAAAAATAAAGTTATACGGGCAATCATATGGACACTAGCCAATGGTAAGAGTAGCAATAAAGTCGTTACGACAATGACAACGCTGCCAAAACATCTCCGTCTACAAAGGGTGAAAATAATTCCTAACTGACCCAAAAGTTTTAGGGCATTAGAACACATTTATTTATTTTATAAGAATAACTTTATTAGAAAAGGAGCATCGAGACGATGCTAACAAATACAACCCGCACCACGAGCTAGAACACACATGCGATCGAAAACACACATTGTTATCACAAGATGAGCTAGAAGCCAAACAATTCTGAAATTTATGACATATAAAAGTCTCTCAAATGATACAACTATGTAGAGTCACACCACGCTCAAATTGTGCAAACGACAAATTTTATTTGTTTGAAAATGAATGATAGAACTTGGGTTCTAGTTGTTCATTCAACTACATTGTTGGGCTCCCCTTTATGGGATACTTCAGAAATTCCTGAAATGGATTGTGACAATCAAGTAGAAATTATTGATCAAGGAGTTTGCAAGTACGAGGAAATTGATATTGTTCTAATAGAAAATTCAAAAGCCCAAGAAGCCACTGAAGGGCAAAAAAATTACGTGTGACATCATTTTGTCAAAAGATCTTCACGAACATGAAAATGCATTACAATTGTTTGATTCTATTGACCAATGTTCTTAAACACAGAAATGGCCAAACTAGAATTAGGATCTATCCTGTGCTAATTCTGGCCCTAATCCGAGTTTGAATTTGCAAAATTATTTCAAATTGAGTCAAATCTGATGGATTTGAACCTTATCTGAACCAATTTGAAGCCCCAGCAACCTGAATTGAACTAAAATTCTTTTTTTTTTTTATAATAAATACCTGAATTGAACTAAAATTCCCTTCAATTAAGTTCCAGACTACGGCGAATTCATGTGTGAAGGTGCGAACATGTTTCAAATTGAGTCGAATTGTCAACAACATTTTGAGAGAGAGAGAGAGAGAGAGCATACGGGCAGTAGGACTTGGAGATGATGACGATGGAGTGGGATGCTATTGCCACTGCCCCTACTCGCAGTCGCTCTATGCCACCCCGATGCTCTACGCCACTGAGTGAGTGAGAGAGAGGCGATTGATACTGAGTGAGCGCATGAGAGAGAAAGAGAGATGAGTGACTGAGAGAGATGCTGCCGCTGCTGGACGCCGCTGCACGCCGCCGCACGCCGCCGCCTCCATTGCCCTACGCCGTTGAGCACGACTGAGACAGATGAGCGACTGTGAGCAAGAGAAGGAAAAGAAAAAGGGGGGGAATTTTGGGAAAAAAAGGGGCTTTGTTAAGAATTGGAACATTAGATTATTTTGAAAAGTACGTTGAAAATTGATTTTTTAAATTTTTTATAAAATATATATAAAAAATATATATAATATAATAAAAAATAAGTAAAAAGTTAAAAATAACTTTTTTATTCATTTGCCAAAACAAGCCTTTGTTAGTTTGTTTTTGTTTTTTTGTTTTTTTTTTTAATCAACGTGGCAAATCGGTGGTGTTTGAACGAGTCAAAATAGATTTTGTATTAAAAATTTATTTCAATTTTTGAAAATTATTTTTTGAGTTTTTAATTAACATTTTTTCTTAGTGAAATTTTTCAATATTTTAATCAATTAGAATATTTAAAAAGTCCACTAAAAATTTTAAAAAATAAAAATTGAAACTTGAAAATTAATTTTCAAAATTAAAACCAAATGAAATCGATTCAAACTCATCTATTTGATAAAGGGATTTAAATAGTTTCGGTTGAGGTGGAATTCTAGTGGTGTTGGTAATGGAGCGGCAGCAGTGGAAGTGGAGTGGCGACAATGAGTGGTAAAAAAGGGATGGCGATGGAAGAAAATGGTAGCGGGCGATGGTTATAGTAGTGGTGGTGGTGGAGGTAGTGGAGAGGTAATGGTGGTAGTGGTGGCAAACGGTGTTAGAACAGCAGGTGGAGTAGTGGCAATAGTGGTAATGGTGGTGGTGAAGTAATAGCAGTGGTGGTATAAAGGTGATGGTGGCGGTGGTAAAGTGGCGGGACTCGGCCGGGTGGTGGGAGAGAGTTAGTGGTGGTAGTGATTGCGGTGGTGATGCGGTGATGGAAGATATGTGGTGGTAGTAGTGATAGTAATGGTAGAGTGACAACAGTAGTGAAGTAATGGCGACATGGAAGTGGAAGAGAGGTGGTGGTGGAGTGGTGGCAGTAGTAGCGGCGATGGTAATGGATCCATGTTGGCAGAGATGGTGGTGGTGTTGGAGTGGTGGCAATGGTGGTAGAAAAATCCATTTAAACAGGTATTCATGTCTAACCCAAAGAGGGCTTTGCAAAATAGGGACTGATTTGGGCAAACAAAGAGTGTTTCTCAATTATAGCATGAAACGAAGTCATTTTGCATAATAAAATTATAGGAGACGAAATTATTTCCTCACGGAAAAATTTGTACAATGGTGACGAAATTTTTTGTCTCTAAAATGGCACCCAAATATCAAAAGTTCATAAAAAATGAATGGTTCATTGGTTACAAAGAGTGCAGTGCACGTGGTTAAAGTCAACTAGCATATCAAAAGTTCATGGGGTTGGGAAGGAATTGAAGAACTTCGTTGAATGAGAAAACATAAACTAGAGAGTGAGAAGCAACGGTGAGAGGAGAAGCTTAACACGAAAGGCCAACGACGGCGATTATAAGAGCAGCGTGCCGATCGACAAGAAAGGAAGAGCAAGAGGAGAGTTGGAGAGAAGAGATGGAGAGGTGCGTTGATCAGTGGCCATCGACGACAGAGGCGAGATGGAGAGCCGCAAGAAACCCTAGAAAGAAATTGCCCAGCTCTTTCTCTCTCTACCAAAGCAATTTCATGAGCTTATATACAATATGGGAATAATTATTTAATATAAAAATTAAATTGAAAAATTATATATAATCACACCAAACTGTGATGAAAATAAATGTATATAATCACACTTATTTAAAATGTGTGATTGAAAAAAAATATTATCTCCCTCATTAAATTAAGTGTGATTAAAAAATCATTTTAATTTTTTTAATCACATTTCTAATAAAAATGAGATATTTTTAATTCTTCTTATGTGATCTTTAATCACATGTTAATTAGAAGATGTGATTAAAAAATATAAATACAATCACACTTAATTGAAAAGTGACATAAAAAATAAATACTATCACACTTAATTAAATCAAGTGTGATTAAAATATCAATCTAATTTTTTTTATCACACTTCTAATAAAAGTGAGATATTTTCATTTTTTAAAGTGTGATCTAATCATACTCATTTAAAAAGTGTGATTAAAAAGTAGTAGTGTATATATAATCACACTTTAATTAGAAGGTGTGATTAAAAAATATATAAATATTCACACTTTAATTAGAATGTGTGATTAATATATATATATATATAATCACACTTATTTAAAAAGTGTGATTAAAAAGTAATAGTATATATGTAATCACACTTTAATTAGAATGTGTGATTAAAAAAATGTATATATAATCACACCTAATTGATAAGTGACATAAAAAATAAATATGATCACACTCAATCAAATTAAGTGTGATTAAAATATCAATCTAATTTTTTTTATCACACTTTCAATAAAAGTAAGATTTTTTTTATTTTTTTTTATCAAAGTGTGATGTTTAACTATTTTTGTAGTAGTGTATGGTAGTTTCTTTTCTCTTCTAATCTCTTTACTTTTGAGAAAATTGAAAATGAGGGTTAGAAGAGAAATGAGTTTCTCTCAATTTCTCTCTACTTAAGTTATCCAAACAAGTAAGAGAAATATATATCTCTCTATTTCTTTTCTTTTCTTTTCTATTCAAATCACTCAATCCAAACATAGCGTAAATGATAGATACGTCATATTTCATAATATTATAATTGATAGAGAAGATGGATATGTGAGGTATTGTGTTGGGTGATTGAGAAATATAAGAAGACATAATAAATGATGATTGGTTAGACCATCTTCAATGTATCATCAAAATCATCATTTTTCTTGCTCCATTGTAAATTGAGGATATGAAAATCTTTCACCATATTAAGAATGGTTAGGATATTTTACCATATCACTATTTATAGCCGCTGAATTTTCACACTAACTGTCTCTCTAGATGTCCCTTGGATGACCACTCATTACAAAAATTTGTGAAAAAATTACACTAGTTGGTCGATCGGTGTTTTGATAAAACTCAAAATTCTCCATTGGAACACTTGATATCAAATGGAGTTTTTACTCAAATTTGGTGAAAAAAAAGATATACCATTAGAGATGCTATTAGAGAGTACAGATACACAATACCACGAAATAGTCTATAATTTCCGCATACCAATTGACAAAATAATTGCCACAAAACTATTTTAAACTAAATAATAAATCTACATAAATCTCAAAAAAAGAAAAAAAAAGAAAAGAAAAATGCTATGTACCCCACTTAAATACCTCGAATTTATCATGAATAACAGTTCTGTGGTTGTGATTGAATTTCTGTAGTGTGAGATTCCATATGTAGATAAAATCTCAACCATAATAAAACAATTTTGAGTAATTTCAATAGTTAAGTTTGGATTTGTAATATTTCAAATTATTAACATTCATTGAACATGAAACGATATTATATGAATTAGGAAGGTGAGGATGGTTTGGATTAGTTCGATTTAGAAATAAATAACGAATTAAATCATTATATATCGTTGCATAAAATTTGAAACTAATTCAAATAATGTAAATCATAGAATTAAATCGAACTGAACCAAACGTGATTTTATATTATTCATTTTAAAACCACAATTTTTGAAAATTTTGTTATCGTTTACAACAAAATCACAAAATATTGTTCACAACTTAAAAAATGTTTAAATAATTGGTTATAATTGTACAATTTTGAGAAAAATAAATTTATGAAAAATGATAATTCCATTTTTTAAAAGAAAATATTCATATTTTGTATGAAGAAAATGAGTCCATATTGATTGAAATATATATGGCTTGAGAATTCCTTTTTTAATTATATTTTTACGCAATTATCTCATTATTCACCATCCATAAACATAAACATAACAAGATATAAAAAGACAAAATAGGGCGTAACAATAAAAGAAATAGAGAAGAAAAGTTAACCATGAGATTAGCCAATGGCAATAGGTTAATCATCACCTAAAAATTAAATGAATTCCAATGATCGACAAATTATACAAGAGAATCTCAAAGTTATTTTGCAATACTAAAACCAATCACCATTCTTAAAAATTAGGCGATTAATCTAGTATAACTTACCTTACATCCATAATATACATACATCTAAAGCAAAATACATTTTGTTTTGAGGTTTCTTACTTTTAATTTGCCTTGCATCGAGGTTTAACCGATGATATAATAAATCATATGTGTCAATTTATCGAATAACTCTTTGCATATTTTGTGAAAACCAATAAATCACACTTGGTTTAACGAAAATCACATTGGAAAATAAAGTGGAGTGGACAAAAATAGAGTACCAATAACCCCATTCTCTCACACTCCCTAGCATTGAGTGATCCACATTCTGCCCATTTTCTAGTTTTTCACCCCCTACCACTCCATGACCTACACCACGCCAATTAGCCTTTAATCCCACTCTGCTAACCATCTTATTCGCTATTTGTCATTGTCTCATTGCCACTGTTTTACAAAACTCCTATGCTCACTTGTGCTTGTTGCCAAAACAACTTTTCTCTCTCATCTTTTATGTTTTCTTACTATTTTATATTTTATTTAAATTTTAGAAGAAACTAAGATATGAAAGGGAGAAAGAAACAAATTCAAAAGAATGCGTGTGATGTTTACTTTAATGGGGGATTTGACATAAGGTGGTTATAATTTTGATTGTGGGTGAAATTTGATGCGGTGGTAATTTGGGTTTCTTATGTTTTGGTATGAAATTTCACACATAATAATAAGAAATTAAGATTATGTTACATGCCTTTAAATTTAAAATATGTATCTTATTTTGATCATAAGATGCATCTTATTAAATTTGTAATAATTTAATTAAGAAGATTACTATACAACAAATTTCATTAATCATTCCTGTAGTTTTATTTTAATTTTATTTTAGTTCTTATTATTTTAATTTGAACACAATACTTATTTTTTTATATAATCTGTTTACTTCTCTCTCTTTTCATATTATTCTTTAAATCCTATAGGTTCGATCTTGTCGATTTGGACTCGTTTTCTCATTAAATGAGGGGAGCGAAATAAATTTGATTAATTTTTCAATCAAATAAAAAAAAAAAGAGCTGATTTTTTTGAACGAGAATGTGACGCCTCAAATTTTTGGAACATCAAGGAAAATTAAATAAACATAACTTAACAAATCAAAAAGTTAACATCTTAATAGGACATTCTAACTCTCGTACATAACCAAAGGTTCAAATAATATTAAATAAAAACTTAAAATTATCCAAATACAACATCAAATGAAAGTTTATAATACTTAATATCTAATACATAAGATAATAAAAGCTATTTGACTCTAATCATGGTTTCAAGTCAGCCAAGTCTCTACGTTAGCATCAACTCTATTTTAGCTTCAATTATTTCCTCGCCAAAACCTGCCATAAAACGCCAAAGCAACAAAAATATATGTCATGAATTTTGCAACATAGTAAGAAAACACAACCAACCTACCATTCTTTTTAAGAGAAAAATAATGAGATTATAAATATGAGATAATAATATAATTGTAAACATAAATTATAACCATTAAAATAATTTCAATAATTCTAATAAATTAGGTGACACTCAAAACCTCACCAAAAAGATTTAACTTACCAATCACTAAGCATGACAACAGTTAATTTGAAACTCCCGTTTGGTCAAATATTCAAGTGTTACCAACCGTAACTACTAGGAATGCCTACGTCCGAAGTTATATACCAAAGTAGTGGCATCTGTGGTCTGCCCCAAGGAAACGGTCTGTCAGGGGTACGTAACCTCCTTGTGTGCCACCTGCACATCCACTCTTATTCTAAAACCGAATACCAAAAAAGGTTCAAATAAGTCTCGTGTCATCTTAGGGTTTCGCGACACAATTTGCGTGAGAATTTTCAAAACCAGGGCTCACCTTGAACAACCGGTATTAATCGTCAACCCTTAATTTCGTACACTCTTCAAAGCCAAGACTCACCCTGAACCGCTGGTATTAACCATCAATTGTTAAGTTTGTATATGTCGTTAATCATTTCAGTTAGTTTTGATATTAATCGCAAATAATTTTAATTTTTAATTACAAATAATATTATACCAACTCATTAAAATTCTCAACATAAAATATTACATATGTCACACAATAATAAATAATTGTACAAAATTTAAATAAAAAATTTATTTAAATCATGGTATGAAATAATAATTTAGATACCAATAAATCATAATTACACACATGCATGGATTTTTAATCTACAAGATTAGACTAGCACAATATTAAATTTTTAGTCCAAATAAACAATTGAAGAAATAATTTTTGATTCTTCCTTAATCGCTGTAATTTTCAGAATGCATATCTCACAATTAAAATTATAAATAAATTATTTATACAACTCTAAAATTTATATAAATTTACAAAATACTCAATAAACATGTTATGGTTATTTTTCAGAAAGCATTTTATAAAAATAAATTATAAATAATTCTGAAAAATTCCAAGAAAGTTTATGACACCGAGTTATCACATTTTCTTAAATTAATTCCATACTTAAATTTATAAATCAATTCCATAATCTAAAAATTTATTATGAAACTAGACTTCTCAAATTTCATTTTTTGTTTAGAAATTACCAGATTTGGTTTAATATAGAATTTTTAATGAATTTTTAAACATATAGTAAATTTGTCTTGCAGCTCCATATTTAATTAAAAATTTGTATAAATTCGTACAAAACTCGATAATTGTTAAAAAAATTTGTGGATGAACTAAACATTATTCTCAACAACTTTGTAGAAAAAATAATCTCAAAATTTTGAGTATAAAATTGTCTAAAAATTCATAAAATTTTTCTAGTAGATTTAAGGGCCAAAAAGAAATCTTCAATCATTCCTTTAATGATATAAACTACAAATGCAAGCCTATTTTCACAATAATACCATGACTTTAAGACTATCAATATCTTCAAATATTTGATGTACACATTACAAAATTTATATACATATATATAAAAAAAATTATCTATAAATTAGCCATTTTATCATATGAATATAATCTGAAAATTTCAACAATTAAAAAAAAAATGAGAGGATTGAAAGGGTTTTCTTATTTAGTTGTAGGATTGAAATAGAATAGTGAAATGGTAGGAAAATATGCAACGTTAATCTCCCACTCTTCTTCTTTTCCTACTGCTTTGTTGCTCACAGAATTTTATTCCTTTTTTTTTTTTTCCTCTTCACTGACTCGAAAGAGTTAACATACATATGTATATATAGATCATCAAGCTGAGCCCCCCCTCCCTTTTTTTTCTTCCTTTCTCTCTCTCTCTCTCTCTCTCTCATCATTCTCTCAGGTGGTCTCTTCCACTCTTCCAATTTCAAGAAGCATAATGAGGTGAGGGTACCTACACTTACATGCAAACAAACATGTGGCAAAGTTGCCTCTGAAAATCTGCTCTCTTCTTTTTCTTTTTCTTTTTTTGTGTATTTGTGTGAGTTGCGTAAAATTGATACATTAAGATTTTTAGTTAAGCTATTTAGTAAGAATAATTATCATGTTGAATCCTAAATAAAATAATTTATAAACAATCAAATATTGAACACCCACAAAATTATTATTTTTAATAATGTCTTTATTAGTGATTGAATTGAGTTAATTTAAAACTAACTTTTACACCAATATGTATTCAAATAAACTCTGAATAAAATTAATTAATTAAATTATTTATTATTATTATTTTAAAATAATTAAATACGAATTTTCACAAACAAATACTCACATCCTCGGCATGTGACCAACTTCAAAGGACAAATGTTTTTGTTTCCTTATCTTTTTGTCATTCATCTTCTTCCTCGCTCCCACCACTAGGTACAACTACCAACCACTCACCTTCTCTACCACCTCTAAACCATCACCACCCATTACCAACACCTCAACTCCTAAACCAACATAAATCCACCCCAAACGAACACCTAATCCAACCCTTCTACCATCCCAAAACCCAGCTTCCAACATTCTTGAACTACTACCAAACCCAGTCCCACCACTATTAGACCGTCACTACCAAACCCTCTCCACCCCACTACTTTCACCATCACGAATCCACCTCCAAATCCTTCAATTGCGACCCCAAAACTCTCAAAGCAACATTATCATCTTACCAAACCAACACCAAATCCACCCCAAACCAACGCTTAATCAAGTCCTCCTTAAACCCATCTTCCACATCACCACCAAAACCAATTCTTTGTCATGACCAGACTATCACCACCCAATCATGTCTACTACAAAATCCATCTTCACACCCAGGGCCGGCCTTGGGCTAAGGCCAGTGAGGCCTGTGCTTAGGGCCCCAAAAATTAAGCCCAAAAAAGGGCCCCAAAATTCATTATCTTGTAATATATCAAAAATTCAAAATGGCCCAATTTTGTTTAATTAATTTAGGTCATTTTTGTCACGACCCAAACCCGGTACCCAAAGGTTCAGTGTCGTAACAAGATAAAAAAAATAAAATAATTCGGATAATTCTGTAGTTACAGCGCAAGCGGATCAATTAAAGAAATTAAAATAAATAACTGGGTACCAATTGTTTATTTAAAAGGTAATAAAACATAGTCATTTGAGCTTCACTGTATTACAAGAGTTTAATAATAAAAGATAGAAAACAAAATAACATAGCGATTCATTTTCCATCTTGATCCTGCTAAACCTCGTTACCTGAAAGGGGTAACAGCTATAAGCACATAGCAGAGTGAGGAATATTATACTATAAGGGGTACAAAATGACCATGGATATTTATGTAAGCTAAAACATTATAAATTGAGTTGAGTTGAGTTGAATACATAAATTAATTAAGTGCCAGAAACTGAAATAATCACTATAACCACGGTACATCACTAAGTGACAAGCACTACACTGGTCAATGGATCCACGACAAACACTGGACCACAGAGTGGTCAATCACTAAGCCAATAGTTATTTAAGTCCCCCAAGGCTTGGGATTCCCGTGGTGGTATTCACAAAACATATTTTCATATAAGGTTATAACCAAATATTCTTTATAAGTAAAACAAACATATCCATGGGTTTCCTTTTAGACAAATAGGGTTCAAAAAATCAGCCACGTAACTGAAATCTTTTATAAAACATAACTTTTATTAAAACATAAATTATATAAAATAGATTTTGGTAAGTCAAAACATACATAAAATACATTTTGGAGAGTCAAGGTATAATATAACTCACATTAACTTAATTCCTTTATCCTTTCTTTCTACCACCACTCAAGATTTCGCTCGCCGTCCTCTCTTATACCTCTTTTCTTTTCGTTACCTTAACTCATTACTCTTTCCTATTTATAGGAAAGTGAAACGTGGGCAGTAAGTCTCAGAATTTCTAAAATCTGACGCGTGTAAAACTGAGTCTACGCTTATCCATTTTATTTATTACTTAACCTGCTAATCTTATCTTGACCATTTGACCAATTTATATCCTTTACTTGACCATTTGACAAATTTTACCAGTTTAAACATTATTATTATTTTTTGGTAATCCACAATGATTCTTAAAATTACGTATAATAATAAGTTAGGTTCACGTCTAAAAATCTCACTACCCTACTATAAATCACCATTTACCACTTACTAAAATATTTAATGTATAATATATTTCACAACATTTTTCTTTAACCATAAAATTCCCAATCTCCTAAATTATGCATTTATTTATTATCATTATTATCACTACATGAATATATATATATATATACTTATTTTATTATTATTATTATTATTATTATTATTTATTTATTTTATTGCAATGTTAAATTTAAAACATTCGAGTGTCACATTTCTCCTCTCCTTAAAAGAAGTTTGTCCTCAAACTTGACATACCTTGGTTTTCGAAGAGGTGTGGGTATTTGGCTTGCATTTGGCTTTCAGTTTCCCGCGTTGCTTATTCGACACGATAATTTCTCCATAAGACCTTTACGAGGGGTATAGTTTTATTTTGAAGGATTTGATCACGACGATCGAGAATCTGTACAGGTTGCTCTTCGTAGGAGAGATCTTCTTGAACTTCTAGGTTCTCATGATCGACAACATGCTCTGGATCTCGAAGATATTGACGAAGCATCGAAACATGAAACACATTATGGACATTGGATAGTTCGGGTGAAAGCGCAAGACGATATGCTACAGGACCAATCCTTTCGAGTATCTCGAATGGGCCGATGTATCGTGGTCTTAACTTTCCTCGCTTTCCAAATCGGATAACCCCTTTTGTCAGTGAGATTTTAAGGAACACATGATCTCCTATTTGAAATTCTAAGTCTCATCTTCGTGTATCTGCATAGCTTTTCTGGCGACTCTGGGCAATGCGAATTCGTTGTTGGATGAGTTAAATTTTATCACTTGTTACTTGCACGATCTCGGGGCTTAATAATTTTCTATCTCCGACTTCTGTCTAACACAGAGGTGATCGACATATTCTTTCATACAGTGTTTCGTACGGTGCCATTCCAATACTTGCGTGGTAGCTATTATTATACGCGAACTCCACTAAAGGTAGGTGGCCATCCCAGTTACCTTTAAGGTCTAGTACGCACAAACGTAACATATCTTCTAAAGTCTGGATCGTCCTTTCAGATTGCCCATCAGTTTGCGGGTGGTAAGCCATGCTAAATCTTAGAGTGGTTCCCAAAGCATCTTGTAATTTGTTCCGAGTGAGACACGAAACGGGGGTCTCTATCGGATATGATTGAAACTGGGGTGCCGTGCAAGCGAACGATTTCCTTAATGTAGATAGTAGTGAACTTAGAGAGGGAGTACATGATTCTGTTTGGTAGAAAATGCACCGACTTCGTCAATCGATCTACGATAACCCATATTGCATCATTCTTCGAGACTGATTGCGGTAGCCCGACCACGAAATCCATAGTAATATGCTCTCATTTCCATTCAGGAATAGGGAGTGGCTACAACATACCTGCAGGTCTCTGATGCTCCGCTTTAACTTGTTGACAACGCAGGCATTTAGAAACATAGCTTGCTATGCCTTTCTTCATTCCTGTCCACCAGAAGTGTTCCTTCAGATCGTGATACATCTTCGTATTACCAAGATGGATTGCAAACCTCGAGTTATGAGCTTCTACCAATATCTTTTTCTTGAGTTCTGGAAGGTCGGGTACGCAAATTCGATTTCAAAATTTTAGCATCCCATTGCTTATTGTAAAGTCAGGATCAGGCGTGTTTCCTTACTCCTCATACTTTTTATTCAAAAGTTTATCTTCATATTGGCAGCTCTAATTTCTTCCATCAACTCGGGTTCCACGATTATGTTGGCGAGCAATCCATGGATCTTGCGGGGAACGAGGGTACATGCCAAACTTTTGGTCGTTTTTTGACTTAGTGCGTCTGCTACTACATTAGCTTTACCGAGATGATGATGGATCTCTATATCGTAGTCCTTCATGAATTCTAGCCATCGTCGTTGGCTCATATTCAATTCCTTCTGTGTAAATAGATATTTGAGACTTTTGTGATCAGTGTAGATTTCGTAGGCTACTCCGTAGAGATAATGACGCCAGATTTTGAGGGCGAAGATCACCGCAGCCAATTCTAGATCATGAGTTGGATAGTTCCTTTCGTGAGTCTTTAGTTGGCGAAAGGCATAAGCAATGACCTTTCCATTTTGCATAAGAACGCATCCCAAACCATTGTACGAGGCATCGCTGTAAATTATAAACCCTTCTGCTTCCGCAGGGAGCGCTAGTATTAGAGCCGTCACGAGTCTGTCCTTCAATTCTTGGAAGCAACGTTCCTACTTGTTCGTCCATTCAAAAGGTGTGTTCTTTTGAGTTAGCTGGGTCAATGGTGAATCTATCTTCGAGAAGTCTTGCACAAAGCGCCGGTAGTAGCCGGCTAGGCCCAAGAAACTTCAAATCTCGGATACGTTAGTAGGTCGTGGCCAATCCACGATTGCTGCAACCTTTTGGAGATCAACTGAAATGCCATCTTTGTTAATGACGTGACCGAGGAAGTGTACACTAGTGATCCAGAATTCGCATTTCTTCAACTTGGCATAAAGCTTGTGATCACGTAGTGTCTGTAGAACTCTTCGCAAGTGGTGTTCATGATCTTCTGGTGATTTGGAGTATATGAGAATGTCATCAATGAAGACAATGACGAATTCACAAGATAGGGTTTGAACACTCGATTCATGAGGTCCATAAAGGTCATTGAGCATTGGTGATGCTAAATGGCATGACGAGGAACTCAGAAGTGCCCGTGAACGGTTCTCAAGATGTTTTTTCGATGCTTTCCGTTTTGACTTTTAGTTGATGGTAACCAGAACGCAAGTCAATTTTTGAGAACACTTGGGCGTCTTGCAGTTGATCAAACAAGTCGTCAATTCGAGGCAGGGGGTACCGATTTTTGATGGTGACTTTATTTAGTTCTCGATAGTCGATACATAACCTCATTGTACCATCATTTTTCTTTACGAACAGTACCGGAGCTCCCCATGGTGAGATACTTGGTCGGATGAAGCCTTTATTCAGTAGTTCTTGGAGTTGAATTTTTAGTTCTTTCAATTCTGCCATGGACATGCGGTAAGAGGTCTTTGAGATTGGTTGTTGTCACGACCCAAACCCGCGCCTATGGGTTTAGCATCAGAATCGCCAAGTCTGAGATTACCAAGGCCCGCTAATGTCAAAGAATATAGAGTACAGGGCCTTGGCGGAAGCCAATACAGTAATTAAACAATGTCTAATGAGTCAGGATCAGATGCCAAAAGATTTTTCATACATATTTACAGAACAGTACATATACATACATATCATTCAGTGAAACAGGGACCTAATCCCTATTACAGTACAGTGTGGTGCAATCATACAGTCTATACAATATTACAAAATAGTACGGAAGGGGGAATTACTAAAACACCCCTAAGCCTTAGCTTGATAGACTCGGAACCTCGCAGTGAGGCATAGTGGTTGGCTTGACAAAACTGGAGTTTACCCTGACGCTGCTAGCAACGGTTCGGTGCTTGAACACCTACATATATATAAGCAGTGAGCTAAAGCCCAGTGAATAACATAATGCGTAAAGGGGTTAAAAAAGAATGTCCTTTCAGTATTTTAAACAGCCGTCTGTCTCAGTAAATCAGTTATACAGTCGGTGGCTTATACTTCATGTCATATCAATCATTTAGAATCATAATCAAAAGACAGCCTGATAGTAAGAAAAACAAGACAGTAGATAAAGTAAAGAATTACGAGAATAAAAGACAAGAATAAAGAAGAATAATAAAGAATAAAGAATAAAGAATCAAGACAAGAATAAGAATCTGAATAAAGAATAAAGAATAATGTGAATAATAAAGAATAAGAATCTGTGAATAAAGAATAAAGAACGCTAAAGAATAGACAAAGAATAAAGAATCTCAAGAATAAAGATGCAAGAATAAAGAATCTTGATGCAAAGAATCGGTGATCAAAGATAAGAATAAGAATCAGAATAGCGATATGATCTGATACTTGATGTAAGAATAAAGACAAAGAATAAAGAATCAGAATAAAGAATAGCCTTATAGATTCAAAAGGTGTCTCGCACAGATTCTAGAGGTGGCTCACACTGTAGCACTTAGGTCCGTGCAGCACTTTGCTCCAGATTTCACAGATCGGCTTAAAGCCCAGTATGGATTCAAGAGGTGTCTCAAGTGTTCTAGAGGTGGCTCACATCAGAGCACTTAGGTCCAGGCAAAGACTTTGCTCGAGATATCTGTGACAATAGCAAAGATAAGAAATGAGGGTCTTAAAAGACCTAATACGATTGATGGCCATCAATCAAGAAATGAGTGGTTCCAACGAGAGAAGACAGAGATTTCGTAGAATAAAGAATAAAGAAATGAGGTGCTAAGGATACCACAAGACAGCCTGTAAATAAAAGACATACATTCATTCAGTAAATAATACCAGTTCAGTAATTCAAAAGATAATCATTTGAACATATCTTTACACAATTGTTACTCACAGAGTTCTGGGCTATGGTAAGTTAGAGCGTCTCCTCGGTAAGCCAACCCTACATAGTTAACAGATTGAACACACACTAAGCTACACAGTTAGGAAAGATAATAACTTAATTCCTAATTTGCCTCGGTGTGTTCTATATCTATATCCTCATTAAGATGTCTTAAACTAGGCCTAAGAATGCCTAGGATGGGATGAGGATGCAAAGATGCATTGAAGCGCTTTCAAAATTTTCGAAAGTTTATTCCCTCGCCGAGACATGCAACAAAGGTCGCCGAGCGCCAACTAACCTTTGCTCGAGCGTATGACACATGCCTCTACTCGAGCGCACAATACTTCGCCGAGCGATCAGAAACAGTGAGAGATCTTTGAGAGCTCGATTTCGCCGAGCGGCACTTCTCCGCCGATGACGACCAAAATCTGGAAATTCCATATTTGAACTCCAAGATCAAAATCAAGTTTCATAGCATCAAAATCGATCCTCTTGGACTGAATTTCTGGAAAACTCTTGTAAACTCATAATATTACATGATTCCAAGCTCAATTTATAAAATCAAAGCCCAAGGGTAGTTCAATTAAACTCATTTTCAAAACAATTTTCATAAACATGAAGAACATGCAATATCCATGAATTTAATCAATTCAAAGCCTCAAATGTTAGCTCCACTGGGCTCTTTTCTTCAAGAACAAAATGAAATCATGTTCTTAAACATAAATATGAGCATGCTTGTAACATTTGCCATGAATACAACTTTAAATTCCTCAATACAAGCATACATGCAAGAGATGAGCTTCAATTCAACATTATAAGCCATATCTTGGCTCTAATCTTTAATAATCCTCTAAACCATGCAATGAGTGATTCAATTCATAAACAAGAAGGTAATTTGTCACGCCTTTAACCCGCCTTAGAAGTCCGAAGAACGCGACTACCAAAGACCAGAATTACCATTTTCCGCAGACTAAACATAAAAAAAAAGGGGCTCGCGGAAGCGAAATAAACAACTAAGAGTCCAAGAGCTGTGCATAATATGAACGTACATTTACATGCCAAAAAGATGAGTTAATTACCCACTATCTTTACATAACCTGATCATAAATTCATTTACAAACGTAGTTACATGCCACTGATGCAAAATCAAAACAAAGCTCACAACGGCCTTCCAGGCCTAGCCCAATCTCAGAGCACTCAAAACTGGTAGGCTTCAAAATGGCGGCTCGAACAAGAATCCGCCTAGGCTTGACTCCCAGCATGCTCACCTATAAATACATAAATACAAACAATGAGCTAAAGCTCAGCAAGTAACATAACAGTAAAGAGGTTAGTGAACGAAGTCCAACATTTTCATAAAACCATAATAAATCAACCATAATCATATATCCGTCAAACAGTCATCATAAAAACATACGTAATGGCATACTCCACAGAACATTACATGTGTCGACTAACGACTAGAGTAACCGGTCCCGGACACCGATTAAACACATACCGAGATCTCGTAAACTGGTCATGGGCTTGTCCTTCCATGCCGTCCCCCATGACTCATGACGCATGGGCCTGCATGTTCTTGCCCCCATGACTCAACTGACTATGGATGCCATACTAGATTTGCAACAGAACATTCGTTCACAGAAAACAATCTCATTTCAAAACGTATCATATCATAGCACTTTAGAACATAATTTCATAATAACGTATCTTTACAGAAATGTCACTTACAGAGGGTTTCCGAAACCGATGGCACGGTCTTCTCAATTCGACCTGCAACAATAACATTATAGCACATTCTCAATTTACATTATCCTTAGTCATGCACTTCATTCCTTTCTTTACTTTACTTCATGTTCATTCATTTCATATTCATTCTTTTCCTTCATTACATTCATTCATGTCCATTTCATAATCATAAGACGCGACATAATGCAAGGGAACATAAGAAAATCATGCAGAACAATTTCCCAAACTTTTCTAAAAATAAGCCTTCCGCCGGCGCCCACTTGTTCGGCGGATCAGAATCGTCCGAACTTTGGAAGGGTGATTTCTACGCCGAAGCTTACTCGCCGAGCGGACCCTGCGAAATCCGAAATTCTGGAATTTCCAAAGCTTCAATCTCTCCTTTTTACAAAACCATTTACCATTCATGAAATCCAAGCCTCAAAACACTTGTATAACAACATCATTTAACCATTATATCTTCAATTCAAACCCAATAGCATCATATTAAGATTAATCCCATGAATCAAGATGGAAATCCATAACAAACACACTAAAGCTTCATTTATATACATCCATGGAGGTTTTTCCTCAATCATGACCCAAAATCATAAATCATACCATTTAAAGCCCTAGATGCTTAGATTACACATGAATTCTCTTTAATTCCATTCACTAGCCATGAGATCATAAAGGAATCAACCTTAGTTCAACAAACTTACCTTAATTCTTTGATGGAGAAGAGTTAAGCTCACTTTCCCTTTCTTTCTCTTCTTCCCTCGCTTCTCCCTCTCCCACGAACTCCTCTCTCTCTCTCTTAGATTTTCTTTCCTTGGTTTGAGTCAATGGGTCAAAGCATCCTTATCTTTATAATATGTATATATCATAATATCCAATTAATCCACTTAAGCCAAAAACATGCCAAACGGGGCATAACGAATCAGATAAAATTCAGTCTTTAAGTTATTGTTTCGAATGGTTCTAAAAATTCCCGGCATCACATAGGCATATTCAATTTCATTTTCTGAACCCATTACGGTCGTCAATTTCGGTCCCGAAGTCGTAATTCCAACAGATATTTTACTAATTCGAACAAATTTTTCTCAATTAAATCACGTAAACACATAATTAATTACTGAAAATGACATCATACGGTTCTGGGTCGTTACATAATTACTCTACCTTAGATCCTCAATCACAAGACTAGAAGCTCAATTTAGAAATCTACACTTCCATTCTTCAAGTTCTCTAAGCCAATTCACCATAAAATCAAGCTATCTCCTCTCTCTCTCTAGTTCGGTTATGCTCTCAAAATGAACTGAGGAAATGTTTGAATGAAGTGTAATAAGGCTAAAAAATGTTATAATAAGGGGGTTCACTAACAATGGCATTAATGTAAATAAGCCTATTCCTTTAATTAGCTTATTTTAATCCAATGTAATTATACTAAATCAATTTTCAGATAAATGTGCCATAAAATCACATTAATTATGATGAACAGAACATCAATCAATTTGATTTGGTCACGATAAGGCCTTCAATTAGCGGTTTAAAGCATAAGACGAGAACAGATAATTTGTTAGTCAAACAGATAGATTATGTATTTAAATCATTTAAATCGTTACGGTCAATCAATCGATCTCGATTTCATCGATCGATCCAAAGATTTCAATTAATTCAATTATCAATCATAACCGGTCTCGGTTTAACAGTAATCAATACTTAATCAGTAATCAGTGATGAGGGTTATTACAGTTGTGTACCAGGTTGGGTTTCAATGGTGAACTCGATTTCCCGATCAACTAGGGTGCCAGACAGGTTTTCAAGAAACACATCTGAAAATTCTCAAACTACAGGGATCGCATCAAGTGTGGGGGTCTCTTGTTGAGTATCAATCAGATAACATATACAACTACAACAACCCTTTCTTAGCAGTCGTTGGGCTGTTATGAAAGATATAAGACAGGGAGGGGGAGAGGCTCCAGTTTCTTCAAAGACAAGCTCGAGTTGGTTTGGTGACCTGAGGAATTCCTTTTTGGCTTTACAATCGATAGAGGCACAATTAGCAGCTAACCAATCAATTCCTAAGATTCCATCAAAGGTACTAATGCCAAGGGGTATCAAGTCTACGTGTAAGGTTTCACCTTTTAAGGATATAGTGTAAGATTTGTATATATCAGTACTAAGGGCGGAATTTCCAGAGGGAAAAGACACAGATAGTATGTATCCTAAGGGTTTGGGTGTTGGTGCCAACTTGGTAGCAAAGTGTAGTGTAACGAAAGAATGAGTTGAACGTAATCAAAGAGAACATGGGCTAAGTGACCATAAACAGAGAGTGTACCTGACACAACATTTTCAGTAACTTCTGGGTTTCTAGGCACTAGGGCAAAAGCTCTTCCTTGGCGTTTTTGATCCTTTCTCGCTCCTTTAGATACTGCGGGTTTTCGGACTGGTTCAAAGGGGCGGACGAGCGTTGGACAATTCCTCAGCCAATGGCCAATTTGGCCACATCTAAAGCATGTTCTCGTATCTTGACGGCATGGTCCCCAATGAATCCATCCACAGGTAGAGCAAGCTAGAGTGGTGCCTCCTTTAGGGTTTGCAGGCCTTTGATTGCTTTGGCCGGTTACTATTTGTGCTCAGATTTATTCTCTTGGGAGGTGCGACACGCCTTCATTATCTTTTTCCCAAAATCGCTTCATCGACTTGGCTCCCGATCGCAAGGCTTTAATTCCTTTTCGCAATGTATGTTCGATCTACCACCGCGATAAGTTGGTAGTATCAGAACCTCCAACTTGTCCTTAATTTCAGGATCCAACCCTGCTTCAAATTTCCTGACTTTTCGAGTTTGATTGGGAATGACATATGTTCTTGACAAGACTTGTGTGAACTTACTTTCATATTCGGCTACTGTCATGGTTCCTTGCCTTAGATGTATGAATTCTGACGCTTTTTGTTCCCGTAGTGAATCTGGAAAGTACTTTTCATAGAATACTTCTAAAAATCTCGCCCAAGTCACAATATTTTCCTTTTTCAAGGTAAGGAGCCACCATTCTTGTGCATCATCCTTAAAGGTGAAGGTAGCAAAAGTCACCTTTTGTCTCTCTGTGCAAGGTAGTGCGTAGAAGATTTTCTCCATATCCCTGACCCAAGCCTCTGCTACTATGGGTTTGGGCTGCCAATAAACGTAGTGGGTTTTAGATCTTGAAATTATTTAATCGTAGTCGATTCTTCTCGTCTTTCTAATGTCCCATTGGTTATGCTGCTTTGCAAGGCCTGTAAAAAGTTGGTGACTGCCATTTCCATGATCTGTTCCATTGGGACGGCATCAATCGATGATCCGCTTTCATTTCTTTCGTTGGCCATTACTACAAGACAAAATGATATAAGCGTGACATCATATTGAAACAATTTTGATACAATGTCATATATAACGTATTAGTTCTATTATCACCACATTCGTATATATCGTATTAGTTTTGCTATTTTACTATTAATATCACCACTTTCATATGTAATATAATAGTTTTACCATCATGTTAATATTACCACATATACATCCCATTAATACCATATACATCATTGTTACCATACATAGGGTGTTAGTCTGGCAGTCATAAATCATTGTCTAATCCTACTAATACAAAAAGATTAGACTACTCATGGTCAGCTCACAAAAAGGGTCTTCTGGTCAGACATCTAAAATGGTCCATTAGGCCACCAGGAGAACTGGCCTCTGAAAATTGGTCCATGAAACAACCCTGGAAACTCACTTTGCATGATGGACTCAAACTCCCACCCACTAAGCTCAACTCCGAAGCAGCTCCATACTACCCGAACCATATAAACAGGAGCACCGTGATCATAACCCTAGAATTCCCGCCCAGTAATCCGTATCGGTGTCTCTAGGTATGATGCACCGTCGGTAAAGTCCATAGTTGGGGTATAGACAATGTGCTGGGGAGGTGGTGTTGTGGTACGAAGGTGGCTACTAGGATATGCGGGTCCCTTCCTTTCTGCAAAGCCTACGGGTAGAGGTGCGACCAGAAAATGTGGTGGTTCTATGTCCGGAGCAAGACCAACAACGTGGGTCGGTCCTATGTACCTTTCACGAGTGCTACCTCGGCTAAGTCTCCAGAATAATAAGTCCTCATCGGGGTCAGCCTGTAAATAAACGGATCTTTCCATGAAATGGTCAAGTGTTGGATGGGCTTGCCTGACAAGACTCTCTGAGTCACCCCAACCCTCTAATTGGTTTGGGAGGAGATGAGCTTCTGGGGGCTCGTACCTGAATAGTTCCAATAGGTTCGCCATATCCTACAACACAAAAAAACTTAGCCTAGACATATATATAACATGACTTATATGCGTTAGACATATCACATAATAATGCAAGTTTAATACATTTTTTTTTTTTGGTGAAAATTATATAAAATTTTAAAAACTTGTACTATATATATATATTTTTTATTCATTTAATTATTTATTATTATTATTATTATTTTTTAAAACCATTGCTCTGATACCACTTTTGTCACGACTCAAACCCGGTACCCAAAGGTTCAGCGTCGTAACAAGATAAAAAAAATAAAATAATTCGGATAATTCTGTAATCACAGCGCAAGCGGATCAATTAAAGAAATTAAAATAAATAACTGGGTACCAACTGTTTATTTAAAAGGTAATAAAACATAGTCATTTGAGCTTCACTGTATTACAAGAGTTTAATAATAAAAGATAGAAAACAAAATAACATAGCGATTCATTTTCCATCTTGATCCTGCTAAACCTCGTTACCTGAAAGGGGTAACAGCTATAAGCACATAGCAGAGTGAGGAATATTATACTATAAGGGGTACAAAATGGCCATGGATATTTATGTAAGATTATAAATTGAGTTGAGTTGAGTTGAATACATAAATTAATTAAGTGTCAGAAACTGAAATAATCACTATAATCACGGTACATCACTAAGTGACAAGCACTACACTGGTCAATGGATCCACGACAAACACTGGACCACAGAGTGGTCAATCACTAAGTCAATGGTTATTTAAGTCCCCCAAAGCTTGGAACTCCCGTGGTGGTATTCACAAAACATATTTTCATATAAGGTCATAACCAAATATTCTTTATAAGTAAAACAAACATATCCATGGGTTTCCTTTTAGACAAATAGGGTTCAAAAAATAAATCACGTAACTGAAATCTTTTATAAAACATAACTTTTATTAAAACATAAATTATATAAAATAGATTTTGGTAAGTCAAAACATACATAAAATACATTTTGGAGGGTCAAAGTATAATATAACTCACCTTAACTTAATTCCTTTATCATTTCTTTCCACCACCACTCAAGATTTCGTTCGCCGTCCTCTCTTATACCTCTTTTCTTTTCATTACCTAACTCATCACTCTTTCCTATTTATAGGAAAGTGAAACGTGGGCAGTAAGTCTCAGAATTTCTGAAATCTGACGCGTGTAAAACTGAGTCTACGCTTATTCATTTTATTTATTACTTAACCAGCTAATCTTATCTTGACCATTTGACCAATTTATATCATTTACTTGACCATTTGACCAATTTTACCAGTTTAAACATTATTATTTTTTTTTTGAGTAATCCACAATGATTCTTAAAATTACGTATAATAATAAGTTAGGTTCACGTCTAAAAATCTCACTACCCTACTATAAATCACCACTTACCACTTACTAAAATATTTAATGTATAATATATTTCACAACATTTTTCTTTAACCATAAAATTCCCAATCTCTTAAATTATGCATTTATTTATTATCATTTATTTATTATTATTATTATCACTACATGTATATATACTTATTTCATTATTATTATTTATTTATTTATTTTATCGCAATGTTAAATTTAAAATTTTCGGGTGTCACAATTTTAAAATGTCTCAAAAGTTTTATTTGGCCCAGTTAAAAAATATTTGTAAGTGTTAGTTGTTAGCCCAATTAACAAAATAAAATATAAAATATATGTATATGTTTATGGGGCCTATTTTTTTTTTCTTCTCTTTTTATGGCCCAATTATGTGTTTTTTTGTGGTTTTTTAAATATTTTACGCAATTTGATTTATTTATTTTGTAGATACATCTAATTTAGATACACTTAAAAACTATAATATTTTTGTTTTTTTTTTTTAAAAAAAACAAAAAAAAATTTTCAAATACAAAAAAATACGAATTGCAAACTCAAATAATTATTTTTAAAAATTCGGGTGATTTTTATTTTTATTTTTATAAATATCTAAAAAGCCCCAAAAAATTGTTTCGCTTTAGGCCCTGAAAACTCAGGGCCGGCCCTGTTCACACCCCATGGCAAACTTAAAACAAGACCATTATTGTAGGTCAAACATCACATATTGAAAACAGACTATATTGAAGATGGGCCGATCAAAAATGGTAGGGATTCGATGTTACAAAGGTAATGAGGTTAGGGACATGGAAGCAGGGGGATCAGTTGGTGGCATAAGAAGGAAGGACAAATATGGCAGGCGCTAGTTAGCGGTGGGGGGGTTTCATTGAATCAGCAATTATTTTTTTTTATAAATAACATTGATTGATAATTCTCCAAAAATTAACTCTCATTTTATATTGTTCTTCTCTAATACAAAAATAAAAAATAAGAAAATAAATGTGTTCAAATTAAAATAATAGAGATTAAAATACAACTTGATTGATATATAAGACCAATAGTGAAATTTACCTACTATTATATATCACTATTTATTTTAAACAATACTACATTCATACAAAATTCTCCCTAACAAACACTCTTGAATGATATGACAGTTTTGAGAGAAAAAATAAGTGTAGAAGATTGAGTTATTAATTTATTTTTTTCTTGCCACATCATTTGAGAGAATTTATAAAAAAATAAAATAAAATTATATGAATGAATGAAATTTTTTTAATTTATCTTTATTTTTTTATATGACCACTAGTCTATTAAAAAGAAAAGTTATTCATGTCACAGGACTTGGCCACAAGTTAACCGTCATGGGTTGGAGCAGTGGGTCAATTGATTTTTGTCTGTGATTAGAGAACAATGCGGAGGTTTGACATTGAGGCTTCTTTCAGTAAAAGCTAATTCACCTTGATTTTTTTTTTTTTTTGAGTTAATTTAATTTGACTAAATTAGTCTTATTTTAAAAAGATTTTTAAAATTTTTTTTTTTTACTTTATTTTATGGGAGACTTATTTATAAGTCCTTTTTCAGAACCTTATGCTAGGTTAAGTCCTGTATAATTTCTTATAGAGTCTCAAGTCCTATTTTCATAAGAATGTATTCCATAAGATCCTAATCTTTTTACCCCCCATTTTTCCAACCACCAAATTGACATCAATCCATGTGCTGCTTCGCAAAGGCCGAACTCGACGAGACAAAACACAAAGGATCAGAAATTGGTGGCGATTCGAAATGTTCGATTCACCTTCCCCTGAATTTTTATGCTTGGAAGAAGCCTCTGCCCAGAAACCAATCTCCACAATCTGAGAAAGCAAAGGAAACATATAAAATATATATACACACACATGTACAAAAGATATAAAGAAAGAAGCCTACTTTAGCCGCATAATCATCTGTCAAAAAGATCGCATTTGAATTCACATTCGAATGTGGCACAGGTGGATTGAGGTCATGCATGTACTGAAGACAGTATGTGTTCAACGATATGCCAAAGTGAAACACACACAGTGCCATTTTGGGAAGATAGTAAAAAGTCACGTTTTTGGACAAAATGTCTAAAAACGTGGCTACCAAAAACGCCAAAAAATTGATTTGGCAAGTGCTAAAAACGCGGGTGTAAAATTACAATTTAGGGCCTCTGAAAAAAAATAAAAAAATAAATCTTTTATGTTGGGTAAGGGTATTTTGGTCATTTTAAGTTGATTTGACACCATAAACAAATATTAAACTAAAAAGTAAAAAGCCAGCTTTTTACCAACTTCCCAAATCACTTCCAAAAAAGTCAAAAAACTTGGTAAAAAACCAAAAGTCAGCTTTTTACCAACTTCCCAAAACAACTCACATAAATTGACAATAAAAATGTCAACTCACCATATATTATTGATAATTTTTTAAATTTTACAATTAATAATATAAAATAAAAATATATTAAGATTATATATCTATTTCAAAACAAACGGATTAAAAAAATAAAAATTTATTAAGTTTGCGAAACGTAACGTGACACATTACGCTACGTTTATGTAAATGTCACATTACGTTTATATAGGTGTCACGTTACGTTACGTTTATGTAGGTGTCACGTTACGTTCATATTGGTGTCACGTTACGTTTATATAGGTGTCATGTTACGTTACGTTTATGTAGATATGTCACGTTACGTTTATGAAGGTGTCACGTTACGTTTATGTAGGTGTCACGTTACGTTACGTTTATATCAATTTTCTATATATGGTTTTATTACTTATTTATGATATTAATAACTAATATTGAGGGTAAATGTGTCAAGAAATTTCTCATAGGACTTATGGGAATATAAGTTTTTTTGTGGGACCAAATGTAGTACAAGTCTCCCTAATAGGACTTCTAAATAATTTTTCCTTATTTTATTGATTAAATTAGGTCAAGTTTGACATGTGACTAAAAAATTAAAAAGTTAAAAAAATTATCACTATTCACCAAAAGTCAAAAATTACGACTACACAATTCTCAATCCTAATTTTTCATTACACACTAATTTATACAAATTTTTGATACACATTTTTTTATAAAAAGTCAAAAAGTTAACCCAAATAATTATATTTTTTTTTCTCAATTTTCTAATCTAAAAAATCAAAAAATATACTTATTTAAGACATTCTAAATAACCCCTTAGTCAATTTTATTTTTTTAAAACTAATTTAGTCCCTTTAACTCTTTCCAAACAAAGCCTGGTGTATTATTTACGTAACTCTATTTATTTTTAAAATATTTTTTTATAAAAATTAAAAAATTAAAAAAAACAATCAATTATCAATAATCAAGTGATTAATTTTCCGATTAAACGAGGCGTAAAGGCGGGACTGGGTCCAACCCAACCAACAAAACCCTAATTTTGCAGAAGGCACAAGTACAAACCGAAAATAACTTGGGTCAGACGGCCAACGCCGAGTGCGAGAGGTTTGGCACTCCATTACCCTCCTCCATCACCATCACCATCACCATCAAACGGTTCTTCCAGATCTGTGTACACAGATAGGGTTTTATAACCACCTGTTTGGGGGAACCCCCAATTTCCATTTTCATTTTCTTTGGAATTCAAACCTTTCTTTCAGTCCTTTGCTTTGCTTTGATTGGGGTAGTGAGAGTGGTAGTGATTAGCATTCTCTATCCATGGACGGAAACTCGGGCGGCGGCGGAGGAGGAGGAGGCAGCGGAGGCAATAACAATGACGTGGAGCTGCTGTGTAAAACCTTGCAGGTGGAGCACAAGCTGTTCTACTTCGATCTGAAGGAGAATCCTCGGGGACGATACCTCAAGATCTCTGAGAAGACCTCTGCTACCAGGTCCACAATCATAGTCCCCTTCAATGGTATCTCCTGGTTCTTAGATCTCTTCAATTACTACGTCAATTCCTCCTCCGATGATCAGGACATCTTTAGCAAAGAACTCCAGCTCGACACCAAGGTATGCTTATCAAATACCATTTATTTGTTCTAATTCTCTTGAATTGCCTTCACTACTGTGCTTGTTGAGAGTGTTTGTTGTTGTTTGCAGGTGTTTTACTTTGACATTGGCGAAAATAGAAGGGGTCGCTTTTTGAAGGTAACTTTTGACTCTAAATTTATCATCACCTCAACTCCTATGAGAAACATCTTGCAGGAAAATTTACATTTTTTCGGTGGGGGTCAATGATTTAAGTTCTATAAATTATATATGAAAAATTTTACCTAAAAAAAAAAAAAAAAAAAACATAAGCTTGTACTGTTGCCCTTGACGAGAGGGGACAAACCTAAAATCAGTCATTGATACTCGATTGATAGGGAAAATCTGAAGTATATTTGGTGATGGAGTGGGCTCACTAAATATGTATGTAGACCCCACATCAATGTATGAGGTGCAGACAGGGATGTGTGCTTTATAAGTGAGCATATGAATTATGGATGTATATGTCCCCATCCTTCTCAAACCTATTCTCATGATGAGGATTGAAAACATGAGGAATTTTAACATTTTTTATTGGCAATTTTAATGCCATTTGAATTGGGTTAGGGAGTTGTCCGCTTTGCTTGGTGTGTTTGGAGGGAAAGGAATAAGAGATCTTATGAAAATGATGAAAGCTCAACTTTATTCATGAAAAAAATACTTGTTTTCTCGGCTAAGAGTGAATTTTCCTTTTCTATTACTTTTTTGGGGAATTTTGTAGTTGCATAAAGGATTTATTGGACGGGTATAGTTTTGTCTTCTTGCTTTTGTTTTATACATGTAGTTGTGCCCTTGATGTTGCTCTCCCAAAGATAAGTGATTCAAGCTCTCCCAAAGATCATTCTCTCAAAAGAAAAGAGAGACTAAACCTTATAGCCCTGGATATTTTTTAAAAGCTGGCTTTTGCTTTTTGGCCTTTGAGTGAAAGGTGGCTTTTTATTTGTACAAGTTAAAAGTTCATGACAAACACACACACACACTCTCCCTTTTCGGGAGTTTTTTGGGCTATAAAAGCAAAAGATTAGGATTTAAGCCTTTGCCAAATGAAAAGGCAAATGAATGACACAGTGGCAAACTCTTACATTCTGCCACTTGATAGTAACTGATAAGCATTTGATAAGTGGCTTACATGTAGCCACCCTAACACAGTTTGGTGATGATCTCCTAAAAATAGTCACCTCAAAGATAAGTGCTTTGAAAGAAGCCACCTCCTCACAATTGAAAACCTTTTTTTTTTCTTTTTTTTCTTTACAATTGAAAAGATCATAGAAACTCTCAACAATACAACCAATGGCAAACTCCTAAAATACATTGCAACTTAAATGCAAGAATAATACTTAATCGTACAACTTAATGAAAATAATCTAGCTTCCTAATGTCTTTTTTCTTACATTTTCGTTCCAAATGGAATTGGAACAAAAGTGTAGGGTTTTTTAAAATCTTATCTTATTGTTCATAAGCATTATGAAGATCGAGGAAAGAGAAGGTAAAGCATATTTATTTTGTTTAGATGATTTGGCTAGCTTTATCATTGTAGTCAAATCTTCCTAGAATATGAGTTAAAGTACTTTGAACGTATAGAATGCATGGAGTACATCTTTTCTCACCATCCTCAATCTACTTGATTCTTTCCACTAGCATGGCGGCGACATGCGTGTCAGACACGTATTGTCAATTTTTTTAATTATTATTTTTTTGCAAGACATTGGGGACACTTTGTGGACACACGTGTCCTGGGACACACCTCAATACACCTTTGCGAGTTCCATTTTTATAAATTTAGAAAGATAATTTGGGGTAAGTAAAATACATGAAAACGAATAGAAAGGGAAGTGAAAAGTAATAAACATACCGGGACTAATAATTATCAAATAATTGATACATTGAGGCACTAGCAAAGTTTGATTGACCACAACCAGAATTCAAGATGGTAAAAATTCTATGGAATAGATGCTTATTCAAAGAAATTGTTGTTCCGCCAAACATGAGTCATATGCTAGCATGGCCTGGATGGCCTGTACTTGCCTTGATGACTTTTATAATGCCTAAAAGGCTAAAAGAGTATGGAGTTATAGATATATCTTTAAACTTATGATGCCTCACATATAAGTTATAATATTTTGAATAGTATCCTATTTCCATCTTTGACTCGGTTGTGTACATTAATGCTTAAAATTTAAATTGCTCAAGCTCAAAAGACTATGGTTTTATTTTAACAATCTTTCATTGGGGAACTTCTATTCATTGGATGTTTTAGGTGATACAACTAATTTATTGTTGTCTTTATTTTCGCTTTTTTTTTTTTTTTTTTGGGCATGATTTGCGATGAGTGACATGATATCTTACAATTAGAAGGCTTGATATTTAAAAAAAAACAGGGCATGATATTTGAATTTGAGATAATTTAATCAGAACTCATGTTTTCATGTATAATATATTGTGATATGGGTATATCTAACCCAAATTTTTTTTTAAATGTTATATATACATTTCAAACTTGCTATAAAGTACATGTTTTTTGGCCTTATTGCATTATTTCCATTTTCAACATCCTAACTTTAAGGTTGAGTTGGGAAAAGGATTCTGAGGAATTTTCATTGGGGAGGTTGGTGATAGTTGAATGCCAATTGGTTGGTTAGGAAGCATTTTACTCATGCTTGCATAGGATTTGGATATTTAAGTGGCTTGATTTGTTTAATGAAGCGTTAGGGGGAAAATGGTTGTGGAGGTTTGTTTGAGAAAAAAGATAAATTTCATAGTGCTTGCCTCTTAGTAGGGATGTATTTAGTATGAGTGGACTATGATGGAGGTCTCCATATGCTCTACCGAGGGCTTGTGGAAAGATATCAAGAAAGAAGTTTTGGTCATTTTCACTATGTATGTGCGACATGGGTTTTTATTACTCTATTTTTTTCCCCTTTCTTTAATTTTTTTTGAGCAAGAGAGGGGAGGAGCTTGGAATAGTTGAGTGTGATGGGTTGCTTGAAATCTTTTATTGTGAGCCTTGTGATATGATTGGTTGCATATTGGTTTGGTGGCAGATTGGTTGATAGTTGTGTGTGATGGGTTGCTTGGAATCTTTTATTGTGAGCCTTGTGAACAATAGGGAGATTGAGGCAATGCTAGTTTTTTTGGAATTTGTGTAAGATGTAGGGCTTGGGTGTAGGGAGGATGGAATAGTTGCAATGCGTTCAAGTTCAATAGGTTTGAGGTTAAATCTTACTACAAAAAGTTTATGGGGATTATAAATGGCTCTTGTCCTTTGAGAAACACATTTTTGAGCTAGGGTTAGGGGGTTAGAGAAGCTGTGGCTCGAGATGTGGTAGAAATCAAAGGGCTTGGAGAAATTATGGAAAGGATTGGAAAGAGGTAGGGTCCTACTTTAGAATGGTAAGAAGCTTAGTGGCAAGAAACTCCTACTTAAGTGATGTTTCTTACTGAGAAATGCATTTTTGAGCTCCCAAGTAAAAAACTTGTAAGAAACTCGCTCCCAACTGAAATAGAAACTCTTTAAAATACAAATATCAAAGGAACAAAAGAAAAACAGCTGAAACTTATTATAGTACTTTATATTTACATAATATTTATTCATACTTGACAAAGACAATTTATAATTGACATCAATCTCAAATATTTATTCGTATTTTGACACATATACGTTGAAAAAATAGTTGTTAGAATATGTGTATATTTAATATATGAAATATTTACACGCTTCCATAGGTGCTCTCACTCTTTGAAACTTTTATCTGTCCTTGCTTCCTTGCCCCCACTTTGTGCAACTAAGTTTGGGAGGAGAGTTGGGGCAAGTAGGGGCTTAGTGGAGATAGGAAGGAGGATGAGATAGAGGTCACATGGTGGGTATTGGAGATATTTTTGCGAGAAGTGGTTTTTGGTGTGGTAATCATATTGGGTTCGCAAGATTTGATGAGTTGTTATATCGAAAGGGCCTTTTGGAAACTTGTGGTTCCTCAGTTGATTTGAAGTTTTTTCGACAAGGTCTTTTGCAATGAGTATGGTTTTTGTTATGGTATAGGGCTTCAATGGAATTCTGTAATGAATTTAGATGGACCTGGCAGTTTTTAATTTTGGTTGGGCTCATTGTTGCACGAAGCGGGAGCAGGTGTAGGGGCTAGAGCGGGAGTGAGGGACCTACAGAAGAGTTTAAGGTTGGCAGCAGGAGCAAAGGTGGGGGCAGGAGTGGGAGTGAGAAGTGTGGCTCTCTTGAGAGTTTCTTGCGACTTGTCTTTCCAGTTTATTGTAATCCTTTTTCTTCTTAATTACCAATGATAAGGGAGGTTGTTTAACTCAAGATCAAATTAAACTAGATGTTAGGAAGATTATTGATTTGAGAATGAAAGGCATGATTGAGGGTTGTGCTAGTCCTAAGATGTATGGGTCGAAGGTTTTTATGAAGGAGAAGGAGAAGCAAGGTTTTAAAAAGCGGTTCTTGATCGTAACGGTGATGTGATGGCGGTGGGCGATTCTTGATTCTTGAGGTGTAAAGGTAGTAGTGTAGCAGTTCGATAGCAAGAGCTGTGAGTTTTTTTATTTTTCACACAATTTGAAACAAACTTACGGATACGCATATTTTTTTTCCATGATCATATTTATTGGGTTAAAAATAAATATTGATCAATTTTTATAAAATTTTAAGTATGATCTAATATATTTCATATTTTTAAATTACTATAAACTGAGTTTTTTTAATTTTATTTTAATAATTAATGACTTTATATTATACAAAAAATCAATTACTAACTATCAAGGTTTTAAAAAGCGGTTGCGGTTGCCGTAACGGTGGCGGTGGCGCGGTTGCGATTGTGGGGTTTAAAGGCCGTAGTGTAACGATTACGATAACCGAAACCGTGAATTTTTTTATTTTTCACACAATTTGAAACAAACTTACGGATACGCATATTTTTTTTCCATGATCATATTTATTGGGTTAAAAATAAATATTGATCAATTTTTATAAATTTTTAAGTATGATCTAATATATTTCATATTTTTAAATTACTATAAACTGAGTTTTTTTCATTTTATTTTAATAATTAATGACTTTATATTTTACAAAAAATCAATCACTAACTATTATATATAAGATAAACAATGACAAAAGTAAAAGAATAAATAAAAGCCTAAATATATATATGAAGCTTCGATTAACCAGCTTAGGGTATAATATAAAATCATCCCTTATTTATAGATGAAATTAGGGTTTACAAGAGAGACAAGATGGGCCCTGAGGGCAGCATAGAATAATACAAACCCTATAATGCACCTTTCGGTGAATAGAAAATACAACACTTTCGGCTAATTATAATATATGCTAACACTCCCCCTCAAGCTGGTGTGAAGATATCTCGCATGCCCAGCTTGCCTAATATGTCATGAAATGGTTTATTCCCAACCCCCTTGGTGAGAATGTCAACAAGTTGTTCACCAGACTGGACAAAAGGAGTACAAATGGTACTACTAGTGAGTTTCTCCTTAATGAAGTGGCGATCAGTCTCAACATGTTTTGTCCTGTCATGTTGAACTGGATTGTGAGCGATGTTGATGGCGGCCTTATTATCACAGTATAACCGCATGGAGTCCTTCTGATCAAAACCTAGATCACTCAACAATAACTTGATCCATAAAAGTTCATACACACCTTGTGCCATAGCTCTAAACTAAACCTGCGCTTGACACAGCAACCACATTCTGTTTCTTACTCCTCCAAGTAACTAGGTTGCCTCCAACAAATGTGCAATATCCTGAAGTCGATCTCCGATCAGTTACTGATCCAGCCCAATCAGCATCCGTATAGGCTTCCACACGAAGATGATCATACTTTGAAAAATAAAGACCCTTACCAGGAGCAGACTTCAAGTACCTCAAAATTCTTATGACAGCCTCAAGGTGAATCTGATGAGGAGCATGCATAAACTGACTAACCACACTGACGACAACAACAATATCAGGACGGGAGTGAGATAGGTAAATGAGCTTACCCACTAATCGCTGATAGCTCCCCCTATCAACAACTTCTCCTCCTTCATCATCCCCAAATTTCTGATTGGGTTCCAGTGGAGTGGCACATGGCTTGCGACCAAGCATCGATTTCCTTCAACAGGTCAAGCACATATTTTCTTTGTGAGATAAATATCTCATCCTTAGAGCGAGCAACTTCAATTCCCAGAAAATACTTCAAGCTTCCCAAGTCTTTGATTTCAAACTCATTAGCTAAATATTTCTTCAACAGAGGTATTTCCTCACTATCATAGCTTGTAAGAACTATGTCATCTACTTAAACAATAAGTGCTGTAGTCTTACCATGTGAGGAATGTTTCACAAACAATGTATGATCTGCTTGACTTTGTTTAAAGCCATATTTAAACATAGCCTAAGTGAATCTCTCAAACCAAGCCCTTGGAGATTGTTTGAGACCATATAATGACTTCCGAAGCTTGCATACTTTGCTTTCTGTCTGATGATCCTCAAAACCAGGAGGAATGTCCATATATCTCTTCTTTGAGGTCACCATGGAGAAAGGCATTCTTGACATCGAACTGATAAAGCGGCCAGTCAAGATTAGCTGCTAGAGAGAGAAGTACTCTGACTGAATTCATCTTAGCCACGGGTGTGAAGGTCTCCTGATAATCAATGCCATATGTCTGAGTAAACCCTTTTGCCATAAGTCTTGCCTTGTAACGCTCAATAGACCCATCTGCTTTGTGTTTCGCAGTATATACCCATTTACATCCCACTGGTCATTTGCCCGTAGGTAACTCAGTCAATTTCCAAGTGCCATTCTCCCTAAGTGCTTTCATTTCCTCAATCATGGCTAGTTTCCACTCAGAGGTAGCAAGAGCATCCTGAAAATGGTTAGGAATGCTAACAGAGGAAATATTGGACACAAACACTCTATATGAGGATGACAAATGAGAGTATGACACAAACTGTGAGATAGGATGTTGAGTACATGATCTCACACCCTTCCTCTTGGCAATAGGAACATCAAGATCAATGAATTCAAGAGATTCAAAGTTACCTAGACGCTCATCAGAAGCAGGAGATGGCAGTGGAGTAGCAGAAGTGGTCCCTTGTATCCAGTTAACTTGTTGTCTGTCTATGTCCCGGACATAAACATGCTCGACCTTATCCTTAGTGTCAGTGGGTTCTAGAGTCCAAGTAGAAGAGGGTGGTGCAAGAACAACTGGTTCAACAACTGGTTCCACCATAGGGAGCACAGGACTCACTTCACACCAAGGCTCCCCCGGAAATGAGGACGGTGATACCGGAGAGGACAAGAAATAGGACTGGGACTCAAAGAAAGTAACATCCATGGACACAAACCACTTACGAGAAGAAGGGTGGTAACATTTATACCCCTTTTGAGTAGGAGAGGAACCAAGGAAAACACACTTGAGAGAGCGAGGGTCCAACTTACCACGAGAGGGAGAGTGATTATGAACAAAACAGACAACCAAAAATTTTGGGGGGAATAGAAACAAGGACTAAGAACCTAGGAGGATTTGAAGAGGAGCCTGTTTTTGCAAGACCGGGATAGGGAGACAATTAATAAGATGGGCAGCGGTGAGAACAGCGTTGCCCCAATAGGGCCGAGGCACATTCATAGAAAAACACATGCACCGAGCCATGTCAAGAAGATGCCGATTTTTGCGTTCTGCCACCCCATTCTGTTGAGGGGTATTGGTGCAAGAGGTCTGATGGATAATGCCATGAGTAGAGAAATATTGTCTTAACCCAGAATCTATGTATTCCCCGCCATTATCAGAACGAAAGAGTTTGACAGTGGCCCCAAACTGAGTACAAATCATCTTATGAAAAGTGCGAAACACAAAGAAAACCTCACTTTTATCTTTCATGAGATACAACCAAGTAGCACGAGAAAAATCATCAATAAATGTAACAAACCATCGATGACCTTTCACAGATATGACTCGAGAGGGACCCCAAACATCAGAATGTATTAAGGAAAAAGGAACTAAACTTTTATTCAAACTAGGAGCAAAAGAAGCTTTGTGTTGTTTTCCGAGTTGACAAGACTCACAAAGAAAGTCAGACACATGATGATTGGTGAAACCAGAAGGAAATAAATGCTTAAGTAAATGAAATGAAGGATGCCCAAGACGCCGATGCCACAGCCATAAATCAGCGGGGGTAGTAGAAGACATGGTGGAAGAATAAGCAAGTTTGTCCGGTTGATCTAGGAAGTAGAGACCATTTTCTGCACTACCACTGCCAATCGTCCTCCTCGTGACAAGATCCTGAAAAAGACAATGATCAGAAAAAAAATGTCACACTACAATTCAAGTCCTGGGTGAGACGACTCAAGGATAACAGATTAACAGAAAAATTGGGAACATGGAGAACAGAAGACAGATGTATGGTAGGAGTGACGTGGACTAAACCTTTTCCAGAAATGGAAGAAACAGTACCATCGGCAATCCTAACTTTGTCTTGACCTGAAGAGGGCTTATAGACAGAGAAAAGATCAGAGGAGCTAGACATATGATCTGAGGCACCAAAGTCAATGATCCAAGGCAAAGACTTGTGACACAGGAAAGCACAAGGAGAAGAGGCTAAGTTACTTGAGCGGGCAAAGGACGAGGAAGCTGTACTGAGAGCAGGAGAAGACCGGCGGTCCAACAATTGGCGCAAAGCATCCTCTAGCTCAGTATCAGAAGCTTGGCCAACATGAGCAGAATTAGAATCGAGTGGATCAACGGCACTAGTCTGATGAGCCCGGGAATAGGAACCACGTCCTCTAGATTGGCCTGACAGACCGCCTCGAGAACCAGACCGATCACCTCGACCCCCGGATGGAGTCCCATGAAGCTTCCAACACGTCTCACGAGTGTGCCGCGGCTTCTTGCAGTAATCAGAATCTGAGACTCCTTAGCGGAGCGGAGGATGGGAGTCGGTTGAGACCATCTCGAGGAGTAGACATAATCTTTGGCGGTCGATGAGAGCGAGGGGACATCATAGCGAGCCGTGGCTCTCCTCATTCTGTACATAGGCAAATGCCTCCTGAAGTGAAGGAAGAGTGTCCATACCCAGAACTCGACCCCGAACTGGATCATACTCCACATTTAGGCCAGCCAGAAATTTAAAGACCCATTCCCGTGTGAGGAACTTCTTGTACCCGACAGAATCAGCAGGGCAAACAGGCTTATAGTCTTCCAGGTGGTCAAGACATTTCCAGCTGTTGGTAAGGAAAGTGAAGTACTGAAGAACAGTTTGTTCCCCCTGAATTGAGCTCTCAATAGAGCGGCGCAACTCAAATGCCTGTGAGAAATTCCCTTTGCGGGAATAGGTAACAGGCACAGCATCCCAAACTTCCTGGGCAGTATCCATAGACAAGTAGCCCTCACCAAGTTCTGGAACCATCGAATGGATAAGCCAACTCATAATCAGGGAGTTGTTAATCTCCCATTGGTCATAACTTGAGTCAGTGGTACTAGGTGCCTGTATCCTGCCATCAACATACCCCATCTTTCCTCTGCTCTTCAGAAACATAGTCAAACTTTGAGACCATGTTAGGTAGTTCTGACCATTAAAGAGAGAGGTGGTGATTTTCATACTAGGGTTGGGGTTCTTAGTCATGGTAGTAGGTATAGTGGGACTCTCACTCTTTGGTGTTTGAGAAGAAGGGGACACACTGGAGGAATCTGTCATGGATACAATACTACCAAACCCGCAACAAAACTAGTGGTAATCACAAACCCGGAAGGTGATGGTGAAAGAACAGGCACAAGGACCACTATAACGGCATAACAAAATTACGAAATTATAGTTTTTTTTAGAGCATAACAAAATTAAGAAATCATTTTTTTTTTTCCTGTTTGTTTTCCTTTTTATATATATATATATAGATATAGATATATACTGCTTTATTTATTTATTTATACATGTATGAGTCGGTGTGTGATGCAAAACAGAGGTATATCATACCTATTAGAGATGACAGCGACAGAGGCGAGAGGCGAGACGAGCGACACACGAAGGAGATCGACGGCGACAGAGCTGCTGGAGACCAACGGCGACAGATTAGCGAGATCGACGGCGGCTGACGAGAGATCTGCTGAGATCGATGGTGAAGACAAAAGCGAAAGACGAAGCCGATGATCCACCTACGAGAGTGACAATGGCGATTGAAGATCGACCCGATGAAACTCCACCTAGGTAAGTTTCGAACCCTAGAGTGAAGGTGTGCCGAAACCCTAGAGCTGATGCTCTGATACCATGAAGCTTTGATTAACCAGCTTAGGGTATGATATAAAATCATCCCTTATTTATAGATGAAATTAGGGTTTACAAGAGAGACAAGATGGGCCCTGAGGGCAGCATAGAATAATACAAAACCTATAATGCACCTTTCGGTGAATAGAAAATACAACACTTTTGGCTAATTATAATATATGCTAACAATATATACATATTTTAACCAACCCAAATAGATAATGACCACACTCATTATTATTATTATTTTCAAACAATATATAGATAGACACACACAAACAAAATGGTTGAGTGATAGCAGCTGAATAGAATAACATAGGTCTTACAACTTCAACGAATCAATAACATGTTCTTCATCTTCCCTCTTCTCTCTTTCTATCTCTTGCTTCTCCATTTTCTCTCTTTATCTTCCCTCTTCTCTCTATCCCTCTTCCCCCATTTTCAGCTTTTTTTTGTGTGTTTTTTGGAAAGAAACAGTTTGGAACCGTTACGTAACAGTGCGTAACAGGCCGTTACGGCTGTTACGGCACCGTTACGACCGCTACGGTAGCCGCTACGGCCGACACACCTGTGAATCTCAATCACACTGCAAAAGCGGCCGTAACGGGTGGCGGTAACCGCCAAAACCGTTACGTAACGGCGTTACGTAACGGTTGCGGCCGCTTTTTAAAACATTGAGGAGAAGGGAAAGAGGATTAAGTTGTTTAGGAAGGGAGGAAGTCCAATTAATTATGATAGACAATAGGGATGTGAGTCTCTAAAGTGGCATGGTGGGAGGAGGAAGTCTTTCAGTTCCTTTTTTGTCTTCATGGATAAGTTCAAAAGGTAGTTTTAAGGAAAAGTATCCAGATATCAAATCCACTTTCCTTATTGGAAAGGTTGGAGGTGATAAATGGAAGTTGATGATGAAAGCTGAGAATGCATCATTTGTTTAAGGTTTTTTGTTAGTTGTGGTGTCTATTGTTTGTATTTTGGTCTTGGGATTATTTGTGTACTGTTTTCTTTTTCTTTTTTCCTCATTGTATGAGGGTTGTGCTCCCTCAGCACATTCTCTAATACAATTTTTTTTGTTGTTTTTTTTGATCCCACAAAGAAAAGGAAAAAGAAAAAATGAAAAAAAGAAAAAAAAATGTTTGGATTTTGAGTCTATCGTGCAGCTGGATCATGGGAAGGATCTATCCTCCCTTTGAGTAGATAGTTGGAGGCTATGTTACACGGACTCTTCAAAATAAATCAAATACCCGTGTCGGCCACCCGACACTCGGATAAGGGTATGCGATATGTGTCGGATACTTTTCAACGGATACTTCTTATATAATTGTATATAACACTATTATTATATGTATATATTATTGCATAATTGCTATAAATGCTTTTTTGACACTGTAAGTTACATATAACACCATTTTATCTCACATACTTCATTAATTTATAAAAATCTGGCATTTTTTTGCCAAGTCTACGTACCCTTAAATTTATAGTTTGATGAGTCCAACCTCTGGATACATACCCACACCCGACACCCATACCCGAGTCCATGTAACATAGGTTGGAGGTATAGGTTTTGTTTTGTATATGTCGCATTCATAGGTCAGGGCCCTTATGTCATCATTTCATTAACACAACATTTTCCTCTTCAAATGCCCTATACACCAAAAGAATTAACACACACAACATATTAGGATAGCAATAGGATAAATGCGTCTTTATTACCATGTCATTCCCGAAATCATTTTCCTCTTGATTCAGAAGTTGCTTGCCGGCTTCCTAGCTTGCTCATATTGTGTCAAACTGGCATCAGAGTTAGTGCTCATGTTAAATAAACTTCAAGCTGTGTCTGTATTTTGTTGAAGTTACTACTTTTGTGAATTTTTTCTCAATAACCGATGCTAGAAGGTAAGTTAATTCTTCTTCCAATAACCTGTGCTATACACTTAAATGGTACAAAATGTCATGGAACACTTTTAAAACCAAACCAAACCAAGCCTTGTGTCCCAATCAATTAGTATTGGCTACGTGAATCATTTTCCTCCATTCTGCTCTATCAAGGACCATATGCTCAGTTAAAAGTAAATTCATGACCACATTTTAAAAGTTGGCAGATATATTGGAGCTGCAATTTTTCTTTTTTTAATAAATATATTGGAGCTGTGACTTATTCAAACTTTTAAGGATGCTGGCTTGAATTGAGGTGAGAATCATTGGGGCTTCTAATGCTAAGAGCCACAATATGATGCTTTTTCTGTTTTGTATGTTATCTGAGATTGCACGTCTCTAGTGTTCAAATTCTCTCTGCTGAAACTGTGAATGGAAGACAATTTGAAGGGTTTACCTGTTTATTTCTCTTTGAAAATTCCAAAGAATTTAGCTGTACTCTGAACTAACAGAGTTGTGTGAGCAGGTATCTGAAGCTTCTGTTAGTAGAAACCGCAGCACTATTATTGTTCCAGCAGGAAGTGCCCGGGATGAAGGGTGGGTAGCATTCAGGAACATCTTGGAAGAGATTAATGAATCATCAAGCCTTTTTATACTGCCCAATCAGGTGTCTTCACATGCACTAATCCCCTCTTTTTTGTTTAAGAGGTGCCTCGCTAGCTAATGCCTCCTTTGTTTCTTTACTCACTTTTCTTGGGTTCCCGCATGTGTGTCACATCAGCAAAAATCTGAGACCTCAGAGCGCCTTGTTGGGCTATCAGATGATGTGGGAGCTGGCTTTATATCAGGGCACAGTTCCCAACCTGCCCCCGCATCTGAATTGAACGTAGACAGGTCAGTTGATTTGCCTCCACCAGATGAAATTGGTAACTTGGCAGTATCAAAGGTGATCAGGGCTGATCAAAAGAGGTTCTTCTTTGATCTTGGGAGCAATAATAGGGGGCATTTCTTAAGAATTTCCGAGGTCTGAAAATTGTTTTCTTTCGATGTCGTAAAGATAACAAGTTTGTATTATTAGGTTTGATTGACCAATATTCTGAGGTTTCTTTATCATAATTGCAGGTTGCTGGTTCTGATCGCTCCTCCATCATTCTCCCACTTTCAGGGCTGAAGCAGTTTTATGAAATGGTGGGTCACTTTGTAGAGATCACTAAAGATCGAATTGAAGGAATGACCAGTGCCAATGTTAGGACACTGGACCCTCCTCAAAGATGAATGCTAGTGACTTGCGGGTTGGTGTGATAAATTGCAAACAATGAAGGGTTTTCGGATCCACGTGACTGTTTGTTTGACTATGGGTTGCAGTAATGATCTCATTGTGTTTAGTTGTTTTATTTCTCGTCATTTTAGGTTGCGTAAGGAGAGAATATTTGCAAAGCTTGATTTCAAATAGAAAATAATGGAGAAATAAACAAGCCATGCTGTAACTGTCAGTACATTAGGGTGGCATATTATTCGTCTATATCTACAATAATTGTCAATATGTAGAAATTAAAACAAATAATGCAGGTTCGTTTTCAAGCATTTTTATGTATTGTAATTGTGTTAACTTGCTTATTCGGAAGGTGAGGTTTACATTTTCTGGTAATCCTTTATTGGGATGATTTTATCCTTGCACAGTAATAGAGAAATTTCTTTGGTGGTGGTGGTGGTGCAAGTAGCATGAGGCGGTTGATGGTGGTAGTTGCTATGGCGATAAATGTGGTTATGGCAGCGATGGTGGGTGGTGGTTAAATTTCTTTGTAAACTGACAAATTTCTTCTTGTTAGAAATATCAATGGTGGTGGTGGTTAAATTTATTGGTCTTCACCCACCCAAAAAAAATTTTTAGGTCTTGATTAGTAACAGATATTTCTAGCAGCGAAGGTGATTGTGGTGGTGACATAATTTTGTTTAGTAACAAAATTTACTCTGATTAATAATAGGGAAATTTCAAAAACATAAAACATGAAAATTTTTGTTTTAAACAGATTCTTTGTTAAAAATGTTTTGGTGGGGGTGGTGGTAGGAGATGGTGGTGGTGAATTTCTCTATTTTGTATTACAAATTTCTCAATTCGATAACAGAGATATTTCTATGTTTTGTAGCACTAATTTTTTCTTTTAAAAGTATCATTCTAATGAGAATTTTTGTTAAATTTTTTTTAAGAGAATTTTAAAAAAAATTCAAAAAAATTTGTTCGGTTGTATGTTTTAAAAATTATTTTGAAAATTTAAAAGTTGAAATGATTTAATATTTTATTATAATTAAATAAATATATATATGAGAAAAAAAATGATTGATTGATTGATGTGTCATATAGAAAAGTAGTTTTGATTTTTTTTCTTTAAAATTTCAATTAAACATGTTTTTGAATTTTTTTTCTCTAAAAACATGATTCAAGAGACAAACCAAACATTCCTGTAATTTCTGCTTTGTAACTTTTCTCAAAAAAAATACTTGGGAGGAAGTCAATTTCCTCAAGTGGACTAGTTTATAATACAGATTCTCAAGCTTCAACCTCATATCCTCAGTATCCTGCACCTAAATCAAAACATCTTATCACAGATCCAAGTACAATAGATCAATTTAAAAGTCACCACAATCCATTATCAACTTCGAATATAGTCAAGTAATATTTCAGTCCCATCCCATGTCATTTGTGTTTTAACTTACAAAAGCAAGTATTTAGGGATTACAAACAGTCTAATAATGGACCAATAACAAGTTACACCACACAAGTAAGAAATGAATACTGAACAAATCTCTAAGAACCATTACCCTCATAACCTCGTACCTTATCCCTGAAATTTCTTTATTGAAAATTTATCAGGTGCAAAACAATCTCAGGATCAAGAATCTTGGGGAGTTTCAAACCTAGTAGGAGTGTCAATGCCCATCATGCAGCAAAGGCCTGATATTAAAATTATAAGCAAAGCAATCCCCTGAACATCACAAGAAGAAACAATATCAGAATAAAGTGCATTTCATAAATGCCATTAGATAAAACCACAAAATAAAGATACAGAAGGATTGCTTCTGGGCTATGTGTTTGGATGGCAAGAATCTTTAACGAAAATGGAATCTCATTATTAGGAATTGCATTACCAGTAATAAAATTCTCGTGTCAATGCTATTCAAGCGTTGGTTTCATTAGGAAATATGTATGAAAAAATGATAAAATTTTAAAATTTGGTAGGCCCAACTATAGTTTTTACTCTTGGAGCACAAAACATTCCTCCAACAATCTGAGATTCTCAAGGGAGAGTGGGAAAATCAGATTCCTACTTAGTTTGGGAATGTGATTCTAGCTTGAATAGGTTCTCAATAAATCATATTTTTATTCCAATCCATTCCAAACTGAAATCATGGGTAGTACAAATCACATTCCATTCTTACTCAAGATTCCTGTCATCCAAACTGAGCAAGACACAATCCCTGTGTTTCACACTCATCCGTAGTTAAACGTGTATTTCACCAAAAGGAAAAGATAGCGAGTGACTTACAACTAAGAGTCCTTCCAAAAGTGATGATTTTATCTGGCAAACTCCATCACAAACCCTCGAATCGATTGATTCATTTCCCGGGCTACTTTCTGCAAGAAACCTTTCTAGCTCCCGAAAAGAAGGATACTGAATTGACCTAACTGGATCTGAAACATAGAGAACCGTATATCTTGCCCCAGACTGCTCCACAGAATTGATAAGCTCGGAGAAAATCTGCCCTGCATGTTTGACCAAACTTTTTTATAAATATTCCAGCTAAAATGACATGTTAAAGGACTATAAAACTAAGGGTTGGTTTGGGATGTTCTAAAAAAGTGTACTTTTTGACTTATTGACTTATATGGGTTGAGTTTGGATTGGGTTTGATATGATGTGTTAGAGAGGTGATGTGATTTAAATAAAATGATGTGACTTAAATAGGATAGCGACTTTTTGACTTTTTGTATTATTTAGTGTACCCCAAACCAAGCCTAAATTATCTTCAATGCCTGCATGAGATATTGTGTCAACATACTTTCAGAATGTGAGCTTCCTTGGCAGGCCACAACCAGATCTGCCTGCCCCTTCGGTCTGTTTTCCATCCTTGAAACTAGATAGTCCTGCTCATTTTTCATTGTAAGAAAACAGCATTAAACCTTTCCCATACACCTGCTATATTTTTTAATGAATTTCATAAAATTACTGATTATATACTAGATATTTACATTGACTGTGTGCAAGTCTGCAAGTTTTTCATAATTTCCTCCCTCTAAAGAACAGGACTCCAGGAAAGCAACTTTACTGGCACCAAAATTATGCCCACAAGTTTCTGTAAACTCTGAAATCAACATACTTTCCATCACCTCTTCATTCTCTGAAGCAGCAATATAGGGGAATGCCAATGAAAAATTGGCCCTTGTAAAAGGGACCTGCTCATCAAGATGAAGTCGTAACCATGAGGCACAAGTTGGAGGCAATTTTAAGCGTCGGAAACCTGACTCATTATCACTAATGGAGGAACTAGTTCAGCACAGTCAAGATGGGTTACCTTGAGAAAGTCCACAAGTTCTGAGTCTGCATGTTTGGCTCCACAAATATCCGATGATTGTAACTATGGATGAGAAAGGATAAAAAATCAGTAGCCAGCAACAGAAACAGCAGTTCAAGGATTGCAATGTTCTCTTCTGAAAACAAGAAATTTGAACAAATCCAAAATCTTTCTAGACAGGGCCAATTATTAGTTCCCACGCATGAGGCGAATGGAATCCAATCCAAAAAGCAGTAAATAAATGAATTTATACAGACTTCCTTATGAAGGTTGTGTAAGGCATGCACATTGGCTTCTAATGTGCCACTTCCATGAAACCATTAAATTTGTTTTCCTCTCAAATATAGTTATTTCATACATTGTATTATGTCTTAAATATTAAATGTTTTTATTATTATTATGAACACAATGCAACCAAACAAAAGAAAGTGCGCACACACACTTATTACTACAAATCAGGATGGCATAAATAAAATTTGCAGTCTGAATAAATGTGAAGAGCTCCTGAATGTATTTTACCCAAAAGCTTTGTTGTTTTAATTGGCAGAGAGCATTAAACAAAATGAAATAAAAACAATTCACACTTTTACCACTAAACTATACCTGCAGAATTTGCACTATAGTGCCAGGAACAAGAAGAAGAAAGTACGGGACAAACATATCAATATGATGCCTTCCATAATTCATATTTCATTTCACCCAAAGATTGGAGATTCTTACCTCACTCCCAACAAAAAGAAGTGCAAGATCCAGAGGCTGTTGAGCTTCATTCCCCGAACACTGAGGAAAAGAAACCATTATAAGAGATCAAGGCTGCCCATGTAAAAGCATTATTACCATTTATTTTGCAAAGAAATGACACAAAAATAGATATACTTAAATGAGAGAAAAATTCAATCAAATTTAAAAGGTAAGAAATACACAATACCAGTAAGCTAGACCAGCCCCCTTCAGACATAACAGAATTGGCTAACTCCTTTGAAGAGAGAGTTTGATAATTTACAGCTTCCTTCATTCTGCTGTTTAACAATCTGTACTATTGTACATTAGATTCAAATTTGAAAATACCAATATAACATAATAGAGGGTGCAAGAGAAACATGCAGTTCAGCATACCAACCAAAGACAAAGTTTAATACCTCAGCAACTAAGAAGCATGGACACAAACATGGACATGGTGATTTTAAAAAAATGAGGACACAGACATGGCAGGTACACTACCATTGTTTTTAAAACCAGAATTGACTGACTGGTTGAACCGTCGACCAGTCCATGTTCTAGTTTGTGCTAATCATCAAAACCGGAAGCTCTTAAGAACCAGCGTCTTTTAGAAGAACTGTATGAACTAGCGGTTAAACCGGTCAATCATAAGAACCGCCACCGGTACAGGTCAACCGGCTGATTCATGTCACAAGTCACAACATAAAAAGGTGCAGGGCTGGAGACTTGAACTTGTGATCACCGTGAGAAAGTCCTAGCCTCCCGTCACTGAGCCACCACGCACTGCTTTTGAGATAAACGTTGAGATGCATATTATTTATTATATTTGTACCCAAAAAAAAATAGCATAAAATTTTAAATTTTGAATTAAAACTAAATTGATAATATAAATAAATATATTTGTTTAATTTTAATGACTATATTTTATTTAGAAAAAGCCTCAGACCCCCTTTTCCCCCCACCCCCTTGACCCCCTCTCTCTCTCATCGGTTAGATTTTCTCTTTTTTTCTTTTTTTTCCCCTTCTCCTCCAATCACCACCCGCCACGTGTGTGTGAGGGGGTGACGGGGGTGGTGATTGGAGGGGGTCTCTATCAAAGCTCATTTTATTTATTCATAATTATTAATATATTTATGACGTAATTATGACATCACGGTTTGATTCCAATTGACTCAACGGTTGAACAACTAACCCTTGATCTAGTCCCTTTTCTGGTTTACTTAACAATCCGGGTTTCAAAACATTAGACACAACAATAAAAAAATAAAAAATTAATTTGCAATGTAGATTAATATTATATCAAAAAATAATTAAAATTAACAAAAACCAAAACTAATTCAATTTAAAAACAAAGAAAAAACAAAAGTGAACACGAACACAATAAGAATTAACTTAAGACAAAGAAGTTATCATCCAATGTATCATTAGTTCATTGCCATCTAGGCAAAAAATAATAAACATTCTACATTCATCAAAAGCACTAAAGAAGAGCGGGGTGGGGGGGAAGGGAACTAGTTGGTGTGTCCCACTATGTCTTAGAAAACAAATTAACTAAATAAGGGGACATGTCAGCTGGCGTGTCTGACACTAGGAGTCGAGAAAGAAGATAACTAAAAGAAACAAATAAATAAATAAAGATCCACCGTCAGGAATGAAATTTTGCTCCCAATGCCCCTTTTCACAGAAAATTGAGAGATGAATTGATGTATTTATTAAATCTGTAGGGACTAACGGCGCTTGAACCCATAACTTCTGCCTTCACAGGGCAGTGCTCTGACCAAGGGTAAAACTTTGTAGTGTACACTTAAATATTATAATTCAAAATAAATCTTTTGCCCTTTTGCACCTTTTCGCCACTTAGGTTTTGTTGCTTAAATTAATTTCACTAGGATAGTCAAAAGAAAATACAATAATTTTACCTATTCAAGAGTAGTTAAAAATCTAGCCAAAATAGCTTGTAAAAACAATGATAAGGCTTCCCAAAGGGCAATAAACATAACATAGTTTCACTAGGTTGTGCAAAACTACTGATGATGTAGCAATGAGTCAAATAGTTTTCAGCATTCTTTGTTAGGTTTCATCATATAATATGTTACGTTTGACACATAATTTATGACATACTGAGATATAATCATTGTTCCCTAGTTATACGATTGTTTTTCTCTGAGTAGAGAATACAGTAAGTCAAAAGAATATGAGAGATAGTTCATTAGAATAGAAAAAGCAGGATAGTGCAAGTGGGTGGAAGACCTTCTATTAGCTCAACATAGGAGAAGATCAATGGAGGAGTTTCAAGTTGCAAGAAAGAGGCAAAGAAGTAACTCGTTCATTGCATTGGTGCATTATGGGTTGTTTTGGGTCTGCAAAAAGATAAGAGAGGTGTCTCAATAAGGTAGGGGATTCTATACATGTTTAAGGGGTAGAGATCACCACGTGGAAGCTTTAAGCCTTGGAAATGAAATGAGGGGGGCAGATTTTTGGAAGTGGAAGTGAGAGGAAAGTAAGCTTACATTTAGACAACAATCAACACAAGTTACAAAGGGTTGACGAGGCTAGTTGGCATAGGGAGGATCTGTAGACATATCTTAGAGTAGCAATAGCAAGTAGCAACAAAAGGAGAGTTTGAGAAGTTGGCTATTTTAGTAGGTTATTTTAGTTTTTGACTATTTTAGTAAGACTAAAATAGTTGTGTGTGGGAAGAGGGTTGGATTTTTTTGTAATTGGATATGACATTTGTGAGAGAAAAAATGAAATGATTATATGTTTGATGTGACATTTTGTCTTATTGTCTATTTTAACCTATTTTGTCTATTAGTGTTATTTTAGCCCAAAAACCCAAAAAAATCCTTTTCCAAACAAGGCCAAAGGTGATGAAGTTCAATACAATTTGCTTATAGAAGACGAAGAGTTTTTTCAAACGAATAGGTGGTGGTGGGTTGTGCCAATGGCAACAAGAAGGATGAAGGGTTGGAAGATGAGTCTTGTTTGGTTTATCTCTAGACAAATATAAAGACAGGTTGAAGCATATTAGGGGCATGTGGACTTAATGGATGACTAGGAGCATTTTATCGATAGAAAGCTATTCTCCTTTGGTGTTGCTTAGTTTAGAGAAAGATTTCCAAATAATAATATAAAAAAATAAAAAATGGGCGTCTTTTTTGTTTGATAAGATAATAATGTATTAAAATCACCACGTAGGGGTGCACCCATGTACACTAGAGGTAAATATAGAGTAAAGCAACAAAAACACTACTATAGGGCCCTCACCAAAATTGAGCTCTCCTAAGAAATCTACCGAATCAAAAGACGTACAAGAAATTTTCTCTTCGATCCAAAAGTGAAAAAAAAGATGTAAATATAACATAAGTTTATGAATCATTGTCTTTGCCGCAGTTGCAAAACATGTAGATTGTCAAACCAAAAGGAGCCACCTATCCCCGAGTGTGGGACATCGTGCAAGAATAAGCTAGCACCCAGGGTTTGACTCCTCCATATAAGGAAGCCTGCTCCATGCATGAAGACAACAAGCTATTTGCAACAAATGAGTGACCGCCTTTGGTGAGCTCAAAAGCACTCTCTACTCAAACTAGGACCGCCTTGACTCTCACTTCCTCCGCCTTCAACGTTCCCTTGCCATCTCAGTACATACAATCTGCCAAAGGATCCCCACTCCAAAACCTCAAGGCTAACCATCCACGAAAACCAATATGACCTCTATTCTAATGATTTTCAGATCTTGGAATTATAGTTTGTTTGAGTGAATGGAAAATTTGAAGATATTACAAAATGGGTGTTTGGAAAGTGAGTTTTTATGTAGATTTTTTTAGTTATAGGATATTATTAGAGAAATTTTTTTTTGTGTTTGGGAACAAAGTTAGATTTTTTTATGGTTGTATATAATGTTTGTGAGAGAAAAAATGAAATGATTATGAGATTGGATGTGATATTTTGTTTGGATCTATTTTTTTTGGTTTTGTAAAAAGTTTGTCTTTTTGTGAAAAAAACCAAAAAAAACCCAAGTCCCAAACTTCCCAAACACCACCAAAATAAGTCCAAGGAAAAATAATCTTTGATGATGACATATGAAACTCTAGACTGAAAGTAACTCAATCTACTGAAAACTAGACGACATACCACCGTTGATTTTGTTCCGTTGTCAAATAATTAAGTTCTATGCATTTTTTAAATATCAATTCCATTCATAATCAAGTGTCAACAAAATTCATATGTTTGAAAATGGTCAATCAAATACACTGACAGATTGACCAAAATGTTGGATGTAAGGGTCAAACTAGACACACAACACATGTTAAACGTCAGTTTTATTGGCACATACTAAATCCCTCTTCATGTAACTTGAAAAAAGAGACATCAACGGGTCGGGATGTTTTGGGTTTCGCGGGCGAATCTTGATTGTACTATTTCAATGATGCAAATTTATACTTTATCCTAACCTTGACTCTCTTCTTTTTTTTTCATTAAAATCGGGTTGGGACAAACCCAGTCAGTTCGGGTAAATTTGCCATCCCACTTAGTGCAAGATCTTTGTCCAATCAAACAAGGGGAAAAGTGAGATAATGAGGAGTAAATTTAAAAGACCTGTCCTTCCTAGACAGATTGTTTTAAATAGCATGAGGTGACACAAAACAGGTAATAATACAACAAATAGAGTTATTGGAGACCAAAAAAAAAAAATAATAATTCAAATTTCAAATTGTAAAACGAGGTAAGTTCATAATCTTATTATACTAAAAACATCAAAAGCATGTGTTTTCCATATATTTAAAAACTAAAATAAAAATAAAATAAAATAATTATTTCAATTACAATTTAACAAATGCATACCCATCTTGGTGAGGCGACCATAGAAACGCAGGTACCGTGGATGGGAGGGTCAGCCCCGATGGTAGCTGACCTACGACAAGCAAGATTGTCACCACTCCCACTGCAAGATTTCTCATCATACTCCTACGCTGGACTGAAGATCCTGAAACAACAAATCAATTATACAATCAGAAACCAAATCTTAGATCACCCAATAGTTATATCAGAATCAAAACAATCAGACAATGAATTATAAAAATCCCAATTCATGAAATCTAGCCCTAATCCTTCAAACTTGGTATTGGAACTGCCATGTCTATTGTGGAACACGTCGATTAGGGTTAGATGCAATTCATATGAAATTTTTTGAGACGGAATCTTCAAAATCTTTACCTGAAACAGAGCTTCGAGTATAAAAACTAATCGTGGTGGTATGTAGAGGACGAAACCTGAATCAGAGTTTCTGAAGTATAAGCGAATCCGGGTGGTATATAGCACCAAACAGGGTGATACCCAAGTCGATCTTCGAAGCTTTTATATCTTTCATTATTATTATTATTATTATTATTATTATTAGGGGATGCACAATAAATCCCAAATTAATAACTTATGCACTGTTTAGTCCTAAAATTTTTTTTATAGACTAAAAAGTTTCATTATAATGTTAATAACATCAGATATAATGTTAATAACATCAGAGTCATGTTACAAATATTAGATTTCAAACATCTAATGTTCATCAAATTTCAATAATGTTTGAAAATATATGATGAAAAATATCTAATATTCATTAGATTTCAATAAATTTTGAAATTATAGAATGAAATATCAGATCATTTACATCATTTACATCATGCTGATGTAAGGCCTTGTTTGGGATCTTTGAAAAAAGTCAAAAAGCCAAAAAGTTACTCAAAAAGTTAAAAAGTTAACACTATTCACCAAAAGTCAACAATTACGGCTGCACAACTCCCAATTCAAATTTTCCTTTAAAAACCAATTTTCACAATTTTTTATTACACATTTTTCCATAAAAAGTCAAAAAGTTAACCCAAACATCCATATTTTCAACCTCAATTTTTTAGTCAAAAAAAACAAAAAGTGCACTTATTTAGTCCTCCCAAACAAGGCCTAAAAATGGGACTAAATGGAACATAAGAAAACTTTTAAGACTAAATGGTTCAACGTTTCAAAAACTAGGACTTATGGGTAAATTTTCCTTATTATTATTATTATTATTATTATTATTATTATTATTAATTTCAACTATTTAGTTTTTGAGGAAATTGAAATTTTTTAGGCAATGACTTTTTTAATTAATGTTTTTTTGAGTTGAGATTTTTTTAATTTGGGATTAAAATGTTCTTTGAAAATAATGTTTGGATTTTTTTTATTTTTATAGTAGAAAAAGTGAAATATTTATAATTTAAATATAATATTTTATCTTATTAACTTATTTAGCTTATTTTGCCCTTTATGCTTTTTTAGTTCCATCCAACTTAGCCAAACAAAGCCTTAATTTTGTTAATTTAAAACTTAATTTTTATTTATTTTTAATTTAAATTGTCATTCTAATTTAAAATTAATCAAAAAGTATATGTTTTAATCATTCAATTTAATGTAGATGTATATAAAATATCTAGTATATTATATTTGTTGAGTTCAATAACTAAATTTTTTTTTCCTTTATTTTTACTTAACATAAATAGGCAGATGATTAGATTGAAAATAAATTATGAAATTTAAATTTAAATTGACAAAATAAAAACAATATCTTAATTTATTTTATTATAAAAGCCAAAATCTTAATTTATTTTATTACAAAAACAAAATTACCTCTTTCAATTTTTGTATTTTTTTGTTTTGTATTCACGGAATATTGGCCTTAAAGATTCACTTCATCGTCCAAGTATCCATATGTCCACATCAATTATTGGAAGAAGAAAGCAATTTACCTCTTAGGTTTTTAAAAAAAAATTATTTCAATTATTGGATCTCAATTGCATATGATTGTCCAAATTAGTAATTACTGAACAAATGTGATGACGAATGAGATAGACCTATGGAGAATAAGATGGATGTTTGGTTATAAAATAAAATGTATAATAAATGAAACGATACATATGAGTGTTTTATTATATGATTTAAGTTTTTTTTTTTTTTTTTTTTTTCATACATTCTATCTGCGAGGTCGTCCAGATCTGTTGTTGAGAGTTGGTCGTAAAAGTCATTCCCATCTCCCATGGGCGGTTCATCGTACCATTCTTGGTTCTGTCCGTCGATTTCTGGTGACTCATGAGAAACGCCATGCTGATAGTTAGGGTACCGGCTCTCTTTGACAAATGTCTCTTTGCTGAATGGATAACCCGGGATGGCTAGATTGCAATGTATCTTCTGATATCTATCTTCACAAACTAGATGTCCGGAATTCCCATTATATGCTAATAGAGAGTCGCCAGCAAATTTTCTCCATTTGTTGAGCTGGTCTTTGAGTGGAAATCTTCTACATGGCCAGGGTCTCCTATTGAGAAGTGCTGGATATCTTGAAGTTCCTCTGAGGTACATCTTATGCTTAGTTGGGTTGCACCATATTCCCCTCCATTATGGTAGTTTGCTATCTATTAATGCCTCTATATACGGATGGAATTCTTCCATTACACCTAGTACTGCATGAGCAAGCTTATGTCCAAAGCTATCTGTCTGATCTGGATCTGTGAAAATTAATCTGGAGACAAAGCCGTAGTCTAACAATTTTGGGGCTGTTAGATAACGAATCTCGCCTCTGATTTCTTTCTCCAATGGCTTGAATGTAGCTAAATTTATCTGGCAAAGGCAAACACTGAAGTCCAGGTTACACTGACATCTTCCAAAATGCTCGAATCTCCCGTTGCATCTTTCTTCATCTAAACAGGGTTGTTCTTGTTCTTCATAGGTATAGGTCTACTGATAAGCTAAGCCGGGGCAGTCAACTCTTGCTATGGAAAGGTCTTGAAGAAATTGCTGAATAATGACTAGCTCGCTATTTCTGCTATCTTCGGCTAAGGTGTAAATATAGGGTTTTAGGTCTTCTATTACTTGGCTTTTCTCACAAAGAGATCGAATGATAGAATGCCTGAAGAAATACATTCTAGCACTCAATTGGTCAAATTCCTCACTGGTGAGTTGTTTGATTTCTGGGCTAGGTAAAGAGGTAGGTGTTATTTCTGGAGCTAATTTTTTAAGCTGATTGGTTAGGGTTCGAACGGTTGCTCTCAATTGTTTTTCTTTGTCTCGGAGCTAGTCTAGCTCTTCACTGACTCTTTTGCCTTTATCCATAATTTTCTTGAAATTTCTGGAAAGGCCTTCACAATGTCTGCACATCTGGAGAGGATTCTGAAAATCTGTCTGAGTGTTAGAACTACTACTACTGCCTGAACTACTGCTTCCAATTATCTGGCTAACTGGAACTCCACTAGTAGCAAGGATGGTTGACCTCATCTTGCTCAATGTGTCCAGGTAATCTTTAGCTATCTGGCTAATAAAGTAACTGGTTCCTATTTGTCTTCGGGCATAGGTAATGGCTTACTCAAAATCATAAAATCTTTTAAATTGGGGTGTAGGAAAATTTTTAACTAAGGGTTCTACTTCTACCCAGTCATGGTAAATACCAGGTTTGGTTCCTTTAGCTACTACATAAAAAGAAAAACTTTTTGATAAATGTTTATTTTGGATTTTTGAAAAATATATACTAAGAGAGTTTAGGGCTAAAAGGCGTTTGGCTGGGTGGTTCTGACTGGTCTAAAGGTTATCTAAAAGACACTGTTGAACTGGGTCTAACTCTATCCCTGTTAAAGGTCTGAATTTGGTTCTGCGTTCATGAATGGGAAGAGAAAATCCCCCAAAGTTCATGGTCTTGATGTTTTCCATTATCTGCACAAAAATTAAATTGGTTATCTTCTTTTTCTAAATAAATTTTCCTACTTAACCAATCTGTTAATCTATTATCACTACCTTTGATATGTTCGAACTCTACTTTGTATCCTTGCCCTACTATACAATCTAAAAATTTTGCCCATCTTCTAGTGCTTAATTTACGCTCATTGAGTTTGTTATGGAATCTAACTATAGCTTCACGATCTGTTCTAATTGTAAAAAGTTTGTGCAAAAATAATCTAAATTTATTTATTACATAAACTACTCCTAATATTTCAAAATTTAAGCTGGTCATGGTTGTATCTTTTTCTTTAAACTTTCCGGAACTGTATCTACAAATGCATTCTTTATTTTTACTATCATACTTACTAGGTTTGGCTAATAATATTGTTTCCCATCCTAATTGACTTGCGTCTATTTCTACAACTATATATTCTAATTCTAAGGAGAGTTGTAGGTTTGGTAGCTTTTTACAAATATCTTTTATTTTTCTGACTAGAGCTATATCTTGCTGATTAAAATATTTTTGTCCTGTGGGTGTGATTTTACTGTAAAGTAATCCTATTATTTTACTAAGGTTAAGAATATACATTCGTGCATAATTTAAAATTCCTAAAAAAGACTGAAGTTGTTTTGTATCTTCTAGTTTATCTGGATAATTTAAAATTTTCTTGACTATATGAGGTTGTAATCTAATTTTCCCATCTCCTAACTCCATTCCTAAAAATTCTATGTGAGGTTTATTTAATACCGTCTTCTTCTTGCTAATTATTATTCAATTATTTATGAATTCTTCTAAGGCTATATACAAATGATCTATATGACTATTTTTATCTAGACTAAATACTAATATGTCATCTATGTATACCAGTATAAAACTATATTTATTAAATATACTATCCATTTTACGCTGAAATATAGAAGGTGTATTTTTTAATCCAAAATGGCATAACTAGCCATTCATAGTGTCCTTGAGGGCAACAGAAGGCTGTTCATGGTATGCTTTCCTTTTCCATTTTTATCTGCCAAAATCCTGACTTACAATCAAATTCAAATTTACTAAATATTTTTGCTGTCTGTATTCTATTTATGAGTTGATCTTTATCTGGTATATTATATTTATCTTCTTCTGTATTGTCATTTAATCTTTTATAATTTATAACCATTCTAGCTTTTCCTCTTTTTATCTCTGCATGATTTTCTAACCATAAATGCTGCGCTTCTATGTGGACTATTACTAGGTCTAATTACTCCTACATCTAATAGCTCTTTAATTTGGGTTCTAAATTCTTCTATATCTACTGGCGTGTGATCTATTTGCGTTGAGGTAATCCTATAATCTATATTTTTTATATCTAAACTGGCTAAAATTTTATTTCTCTCCCAATATTTCATGGGTTGTTCTCCTAAAATTTCTGTTATTTCAGTTAATCTTATTATCTCATCTAAATCATTTTCTGTTCTCTTGTATTTTGATTTTTTCTTTATTTTTCCTATTTTTGCAAAAATTAATTATAAGTTAGCTATTTCTTGAAAATCTTCTAAGTTTCAATAATCTCCCTTATCTTCAAAATGAACCTCTTCAAAATCTTCTAACTCATAATTTTCCATATCTAATTTTTCTAAAGAAGTGTTTTCTACGTCATTAGGTATGTATGTTTGGGCTAGCTATGGAAAAATATTTCTACTTGGAAATAAAAAAACTAGCGGGAACTGAATCTACTCCTATGGTACCACCACGCTTCGCACGCAACTCTGATGAATGGGCTATAGTGCTTAAGGCATAAGCTATTGGGGGTATTGACGGTTCGTTTGAATAAGCTAATGTTGTGTTGGCTGATAAACATACCATATTGTAAACTAAGTATGAAATTAAGTCCTAAAATGAAAGGATGATTCTGACGGGTATTTCCGATCCAAACTTGAGGTAATGGGAACCATTCTATGTGCTGATCTTGAGAACCTAGATGATGAAAACTAATCTGAGCACCGTTGATGCAATGTGTGTATGTCTGTTTAGTGCTATCTGCTATGCTAACTAAGGCTGGGGTTGCTAAGGCTGTGCTCCATCCTGGTGGAACTACGTGTTGTTCTATATATGATTTACTGGCTCCTGTATCTATCATGGCATCTATACTGAGGGTTTTTTCTACAAATTTAATTACACAAGATATTTCAATTAAATTTGACTTAGGTATAACAGGATAATTAAATGGTAAATAGGTAGTATCTGGTTGTGTTTGAGAGTATTGACTAAAGGGTTGAGAATCAACTAGGTTGACTAATTCTAAAGAATTCATATGTTCTTCAATTAATTTATCTTTTAGAGGGTATTTAGTATGAAACTATTCTAACTGTTGTTTGAGCTGCCTATTTTCTAATTCTAAACATTCTATGTCAAAACTAGTCTTGGTTTCTATCTCTCGTATTTGTATTTTGAGTTCTCGTACTTGTACTTCTAATTCTCTATTTGCTAGTCGTAATTCTCTGCTTTCTATACTGTTATCTTCTCTGGTATTTTCTATTCTTATCTTATGTATCATATTTAATTTTTCGAGACAAATTATACAATAAGTTATGTTGCATAATAAACATTGAGCTCTCTTATCTTTAGCTGGAAACCAATTACAATAGCTGCATTTAGTAGTATCAAATTCTAGTCCTATTTGAAAATTATGTTGACATTCAGTATCTGCATTATATTCCATCATAAAGAAAATATCTTGAGAAGGATTTATTCCTATTTCTTGGTTAAGTTGTCCTAAAAGATTATCTACATCACTTTCTGAATCACTATCTGAGCTTATAGCTTCTAATTGATATTCATAATTACTAACTATGCTATATACTTCTGAATCATCACTATTTATGCTGACTATATCGTTTTCTAAATCTTCTAAAATATGTAGTCTTTCTATTTGCTTATTAGTATTAGGTTTCTGTCTTTTTGGGCAAGCTTTTGCAAAATGATTGGGTTCTCTACATATAAAACAATTACATTTTTTACTATTGGGTTTTCTAACATATCTTTTTTTCTTTTATCTTTTTCATCTTTGGGTATTCTCTTATAATTTGTCCTATTAAAAGTTCTACTTTTCCTAATGAATTTTTGTTTTTTCCATGGTTTGCGATATTTTTTCTTCCAATATTTTTTTTTTCTATATTTTTCATATTTTTTGTATTTTTTCCTATTATATTTGTCTTCATATTGTTGAGGAGTATATATTACACTGCTACAAAAACCATAATTTTGTTTTTTCAAATCTTTTTGTATTTTAACTTCTACACATTTCTCTCTGAGTTTATAAAATATAAAAACTATTCTAGGTCCTATTCCTAAAGTTCCTCTTATATTTAATTCTCCTGTAGCTATTTTAGCTGATAAACTTGCACAATAAATTGCCCATTTATTTTCTATTTCTCTTCCTAGTTCTCGGGGTAATTTTCTAAAATATTTATTTCATATTTCTTCGTCAAAACTTTTTCCTGTTCTAGCTGCTATGGCTAAGTATTCTCTACTGAAAGGTACAATATATTGTCAACTTCCTAATGTTATCTGATCTAATTCAGTTAATGCTATGTTTTGAGCGGAATCATTTCCTCTAGAAGGGTCGTATCCTATAAGTATCTCTTTAATAAAACTAGTGAAATTCCACGGGTTATTTCCTAAATCTTTAAGCTGTTTAATTGTTTCTTCAAATTTTCCTTTAAAGGTTAAATAAATATTATAAGCAGAATCTCCTACAAGTGTCTCATGTATTCCCACATATCTGTTGATTCATAAGGGTTGGTCATCCATGCCTTTACTACATCTTTTTCCCATCTTTCTATTACTTCGTGCCATACCTGAGGGTCGAATCTAGCTAAATCTAAAAGGGTTCCTTGATTATTAACTGGCTGTAATTGTATGCTCATATCTAATGGTCTACGTTTTCCATGAAACTTATAACTTTTATTGGGATCTGCATGACTACGTCCTGTACTGGTTAATGGTCTTCTTCCTCCTATTGCATAGTGCATTGGTTCTACGGGATCTTGTACAGTTGGTTGTGGATTACTAGTGCTTGTGCTTTCTATATTCATATAAAAAGTATCTTCTAATTGAGATTGTTCTAATATTTTAGTATCTTCTGCCTTAGGTTGTTCTGGTATTTTAAATATTTTACTGGGATGTATTATATCTTCTATGATATCATCTACATATTCTGTATGGAATTCTTGATCTAAAAATGATACTGCTTCATCATGGGTATCTTCTCTAGCTAAGTATTCTAGGTATCTAGCATCCAATATCTTGTTCATGTCTTCTAAGGTGAATTTTTCTACATCCATCTCATCAATACTATATATCTTATTTTGTGATACTGTTTTTTCTTCTGTCATTACATAAAGCTGATTTATTTCACTACGATTATCTTGATTTTCTTCTCTATCTATACTACTAAATTCATCATCTTCGGATTTTTCTGGTGCTACATAAGTATACTGAGTAAATCTTACTGCATAATTTCCATCTGCTGCCTGATATAATAAATTATCTTGAGGGGCTAATCTTTTTTGTCCTAAAAAATCTCATAATTTCCAATCTAGGGCTGCATTATCTTCTGAATTAAATTTTTTAACTGGTAAGGCTTTTATTCCTATTGCGCCTAATAACTTAACTATCTGATCATTTGTAAGTCTATAGTGAGTATTACTTTCTGAGACCGCTAAACCTAAAAATCCGATGCAAACTAATAAATTCTTTTCTCATTTTTTCATTTTATATCCTCTACTCTTTATTCCTATTTTTATCTTTTTATGAAAGGTTGAAGTTGGTAATAAGAAATCTAGTGTAAAATAAACTATTCTTCCTTTAGAATTCATATCTAATTCGTAGCTGCCTAACAGACTTTGTTCTACATCATTAAATCTATCATCATAAAGGCATACGAAAACTTTTGTTCCTAAATTTTCTCTGGTTAAAGCCTTAACTCCTACCACTACTAATAGCTTTCTCTTTCTATTAAATTTAGCTCTATTTTTTTGTCTTCTTGAGTTACACTAATCATCTGTTCACCATAATGTTTAAATAAATATTGTTTTTTATGAGTTTTACCTAACCTATATACATATTTGGCTAGAATTAATTCTAATTTTTCTTTCTTAAATTTTTCTATTTGTTGTTCTACATCTATAAACTCTTCTACTTTGATATCTTCATCATCATTACGCTTTTTGCTACTACTACCTTTAATTAGCTGTTTAAACATATTTATTTTCTGTAAGTTCTACAAACAGGTTTCTTTGGTAATTTAAGCTTTTCAAAATATCTAGCTATATCTTCCTATTTTACCTGAGATTGAGATACGTTGGATTGTCCTTCTATTCCTTTTCCTTTCTGAAGTACTAATTTTTCTGGGGAAGCTAGACGATTTTCTAAGCTGTGTAGTTGTTCTGATAAATATTCAAATTTTTCACACAATCTTATTAAAGATAAAATTTCTATATTATTTTGTCTTACTGTTATTTTATCTGATTGACTTACACCCTGATAGCTACTGATTCATTCTGGGTTATTATGAAAATCTTCTGCTTGTTTTAAAATAGTCTGATAATCTCTATTAGCCTTTTTATCACTACTCATAAACTAAGATCTTACTAATTGTTTTAAAATTTCTAATTTCTGTTTTAAATTATCTTGAATTTGATTAATTTGTTATATTTGTTTAGCTATTTGATTTGTAACTGAAATTAAAGTTTCTATTTCTAATTTCGTAGGAAATTTTTCTAAATTTAAATCTATTCTTTTTTGTAGGATGGAATTACACCGATCTTGGATATAATCTAACTTTTTATCTTGATCTTTAATTATACTACGATTATTACGGAGATGATCTATGGATGAAATAAAAAGATTACTAATTTTATCTATGTCCTTTTTAATATTTTCTGCAAAATTAATCTGATAATCTATGATACTATTTAGCTGAGGATTATGTTCACTATGAAACTAATGTGTAAAATTATTTTCAAAATTATAACGAAAATTATTTTTATTTATGCTAAGACGATGGTTATGGCTGCTGAGTTTTAAATCTAGATACTCTACTCTTTTCATACACAAAATTAACTCCTATTTTAAAATTATTAAAAACTACTATAATATGAAATTTATAACTAAAATCTCCAAAAATAAAACTACTCTATTACCATAAGCAAAATGCATAAACTAACTTAAACTGTCCTAAAACCGAACACTGCTCTGATACCAATTTTTTGGGGGTTGAGTTAGTGGTCTACCACTATTTGGAATTGGGCTGAGAATTATCTAATTAATTCTACAGTTACGCTAAAAGATCTTCAAGCTGTTGTATGGCTAACTTTAAGGCTTATTGTTTTATAATTAGCCGTCTATTTATCTGAGAAATTTTTAAACAGTAATTTTCTAGGGATCTGCCAGAAGCTAATGATAAAAGAAACTGATTTTTTAAATTGTAATTCTCTAGAGATCTGTTAGAAGCTAATGATAAAAGAAACTGATATCTAAATTTTTGATCTTCTAATTCTTGTATTAGTTCAGTACTAATTTTAATTTTGTTTCTAAGGTCTTCGTCTAAGGGCATATACTTTTTTGATTTTTTTGAAATTTAATTTTAATTTTATTTCTAAAGTCTACGTCTAAGGGCATACAAATTTTTGATTTTTTGAAATTCTTATATGAACAATATTTCTTTAATATTTATACTCGGGTTGCTCTCCTTTTATTCTAAAATTCTTTTCTATGGTAAAAACTATTTTTAGGCAATGTTTGTTTTCATTACATGTACTCCCACCTTGAAACTAAGCCTCGTTCAACATAGTATATTTTTATTTTCCATTTTTTACTTTTCCCTTTCTGCCTACAATTCGCCCTCCAACGCCTAACCACGGCTCACACGGGCTCTTCAGCTAAGGTCACTCAGTAACAAAATAGAAAACTGAAGATACTACGAAGGTTCAAAGCATGTAATATTAATGAGTAAACAAGCATTCCATAAACTTAGTTTTCCCAAAAAGAAAATAAATTTTTAGAATAGAAGAGTTACCATTTCGAAATATTTAAGGAAAAAGAGAAACTACTCACATTTCATATTAATAAGAAATATACTTACAAAGATTATATTACAGACTCTGAAATTTTGAAAACTTAATAAACTTAGAGGTTTTTTAGAGGGGTTGGAAAATTTACAACGCAGAGTGAAGTGGTGTTTTTCATTCTGCTCTTTCCGTTGGCAAGCACGCCAATTTATACATAAAGGTGATACATAGAAGTCCAAAACAACATTACGTCAAAAATTTTGGCCAAAAATAAAAGTCTAAAAGGCTATTGACCATAGACTCCTAGGTATTGACTATAGACTCCTAATAATATCTATGCCTTGGATGCATAGATTTGGACGTAAGTTACTATTAAAGATAAAATTTTATCAATAAAATATTAGGATAATGATATCGGGTACTGCTTTGGGCCCCATCGCATATCATGCAATCCTTCTTTTTTGACAAAATTTTGACACTATATTTTATTGGGAAAATTACCCACAGGTCCCATGTGGGACATGTGGAGACCATTTAATCCCAAAACTTTTTTAGTGCACAAAAAAGTCCTTTCCTTTATCTCTCTGGTTTTTGCCTCTCTTGTTACGTGTTCATCATCAACAATGGGTTCATCAACATCAACAAAAAAAAAAATCTTCAGATTTGGAAATTTTCTGCAGAATTTTCTGCAGATTTTTCATCATCATCACCAATGCGTTCTTCAGATCAATTTCGCATCCCAAAATTCGATGCTCTGTTTCTTCTTCTTCATCATCGACACCATCATCGTCAGTGTCGACGAAATTCGATCTTCGAACCTATTGGATGACTCTGATAGAAGAAATCAACCAGAAGCTAGATGAGGCCGTGCATGAAGTACCCACAATGAGATCTCACGGCTTGTCAGAGTCATGTTGTAAGAATCTGCCATGAATATGGTTTTGTCAATTTGTCTCTCTTTCTCTCTCTATTTACAAATTTTTTTTGGGATAGTTGTTGATCTATGGTTGTTGTTGTTGATAATGAAATGGATCTATAATATCATTGAAACAGATCTGTAATGACTCAGATTTATAATGAGAAAATTTTCGAATTCTGAACAAGTAATTTTCGAGTTTTAGTTACAGGCGGTGAAAACTGTAAAATTTTGCAGTTTGAAATTTTTTTTTTGGTGTTGGAATGAATCATGGTTTAAAACTCTAAAATTTTGCAGTTTTATAACATGCTTTAGAACTGTAAAATTTTACAGTTTCATAACATGTTTTAAACATTCTGACGACTTCCCGGTGATGTTGAACATTCCGACGAGTCTCTGGCGATCGTTTGACGAAAGTCCGATGGTAGAAAGATGTGAACAGTATCTGTAAATTTTTTTAAAAAAAAAGAAGGATTTTTTGGTAACAATTAAAAATGTGTTGGACTAATTGGTGCAAGTATTTTATTTTGGGATTAGCTGGGTTTTGAACTTGTTACATGGGACTTATCAGTAAGTTCCCTTATTTTATTACAAGATGCGTATAAAGATTTTCACAGCTTTTCTTTAATAAAGCAGGATAAGAGATATCCACTTTATTAAAGTAGTGAGTGAAGGAAAATCCTTATCACTGACAGACTCAAATAATTACAGATACAAAATATCTACAAAAATCCTTTTTGTATTTTCGTGCATTTTGCTGATATCTGAGGAGAATCTTTATCTTCTATGAAATTTGTCTTCTTCTGCTGGAGCACCAATTATTGATGTAGACCCTTGGAGTGATTCTGCAAAGTTGGGTCTTCGTAGAAAATGTTCAAAATGTAAAGAGTCAAAAATAGTAATCTACAACATGTTCAAAATATATTATGAGTCTTTTAGTGGGACCCGTTTTTTATTTCATCCATAGATCATCTCCGTAATAATCGTAGTATAATTAAAGATCAAGATAAAAAGTTAGATTATATCCAAGATCATTGTAGTTCCATCCTACAAAAAAGAATAGATTTAAATTTAGAAAAATTTCCTACGAAATTAGAAATTGAAACTTTAATTTCAGCTACAAATCAAATAGCTAAACAAATAGAACAAATTAATCAAATTCAAGATAATTTAAAACAGAAATTAGAAATTTTAGAACAATTAGTAAGATCTTAGTTTATGAGTAGTGATAAAAAGGCTAATAGAGATTATCAGACTATTTTAAAACAAGCAGAAGATTTTCATAATAACCCAGAAGGAATCAGTAGCTATCAGGGTGTAAGTCAATCAGATAAAATAACAGTAAGACAAAATAATATAGAAATTTTATTTTTAATAAGATTGTGTGAAAAATTCAAATATTTATCAGAACAACTACACAGCTTAGAAAATCGTCTAGCTTCCCTAGAAAAATTAGTACTTCAGAAAGGAAAAGGAATAGAAGGACAATCCAACGTATCTCAATCTCAGGTAAAGGAGGAAGATATAGTTAGATATTTTGATAAATTGTATAATTTTGCTTATTAAGTTAGATTTTCACTATTATTCAGAAAGTGGGGTAAAATCCTAATATATATGTATATATATATATCCTATATGCATTTATATGATTTACAATTATATTTTTAAAAGATCATATCATAAATGTGCGTTTTTGAGAACTCTCAAATAAGCCACGTATATTTTTCTTTTCTTTTCTTTTCTTCTTTTTTTGTATTTATTGATCTTTTTACATAATTATGTACAAAAATATATATAGTTTTACAGTGTGTTTTGTGCAAACGAATTTTAAAAGTAAACAAATAAAAAACAAAATTTTATTCATATAAAATTATAGGGGGATGCACCAATAAATTTCAAATTTGTATCTTGTGATCCAGTTGGTCCTATTGTTTTTCTTATGAACTAATAGGTCCCAACCCAATGTTAATGACCAAACATCAAACATCAGATTTATCAAATATTATTTATCAAACATCAAACATTATTCGTCAAACATCAAATTTATGAGTAACATCATCGAAACAACATTAAACATCATCATCAAAACAACATCAAACATCACAACATTATCATCAAAATAACATCAAAATAACGATTGAACAATTTTGTAAATAACGATTAAATATCAAAATAACGATTAAAATAACATCAAACATCAAAATACAATTAAACAATTTTTTCCTAATCAAACATCATCACCATAACAATTTTTTTTGATCAAACATCATCATAATAATTTTTTTTATCAAACATCATCATAACATAAAAAACATCTCAGATCGAATTCGACCCCCCCTCCCCTCATCACTACGCCGACAATACACTCCGCCAAATTCATCTTCCAAAGCATCTTGTTCTGTTGCCATGGCTTGCAAGAACGTTCGCTGCTTGCCTCTCCCTAATTCTCTTCCTGCTCCATTGCTTCCGTAAGAACTGCTTCGCATACTTCCTATCTTCCAAAGCAATTGTAACAACCCTCGTATTGATTACCGTTAAACCACTGAATTATAGACTGATTACCATTAAACTGAACTGCTAATGACTGATAAGTAAACTGGATGAACTACTGAACAAACTGAATGAAACTGAAACTGAAACTGAAACTGAATGAGTTTGTCTATTGAATTGCGTGTTGCATCTGTTTGAGTGTATGATTATCTGTTTGCATTTTATGTTTAAACTGCTAATTGAAGGCCTTATCGGCGGCCGATTTAGAAACCGCTTGATGTTTTAGGATCAGTAGAATATTTGTGATTTAATGATATTTTTATCTGAAAATTGATTAGGAATGATTAAATTAGATTAAAAGAGTTAATTGTGAACTTGGACGTATTTACCGAATTGCCCTTGAGTGGGTCTTGTTTAAGCCTATCATGAGGGCCTTAGTACACTTAATCAAACTTATTCTCAGCCATTTTGTGAGCATTGCCGAAATTAGAAGGGAGAGAGGGAGAGAGAGTTGATTTCAACACATTCGGCTTGAATTGCTAGGAGACTTGTAGCAGATTGAAGTGTACTTGTGAATTTAGTCTCCAAACCTTGAATTAACACTCTAGGTAAGAATTCATGGTCTCCTCCTTGTCTATAAACTTCATTATGCATGGTTCATGCTAAATTATAGAACCAAGCCATGTTTTAGTTCATATATGTTGGATTGAAGTCAAATTCATGCATGCATGTATATATTGATGAGTTTGAGTTGAATTCTTGGAGAATTGTCACATGCATGTTCATGGTATTGTTATAGTCCATGTTTTCAACTTGCTTTTCAAAGATTGGAGCGCATTTGAGCATGATTGGAAGCTTAAAATTGGTTTAAAGATCATGCATGTCATGTTTTGAAAGTGTTCTTGAAAATGGTTTGAAATTGAGTTTAATTGAAACACCCTTGGGCCTTGATTTCTTAAATTGAGTTTTAAAACTTGTTATTCTATGTGTTCGAAAGAGTTTTCCAGAAAATGGGCCCAAGAGGATCGAATTTGGAGCATCAAAACTTGGTTTGAAACTCAGAGGTTGAATTTGGATTTTCCAGATTTTGGACGTCCGCTCGAGCGGGGGAAGTGCCGCTTCGGCGAAATCTCTCCATATTTTCTCGCATTGTTTCTGATCCGCTCGGCGGATTTTAACGCTTCGGCGGAAAATCGCATCCAAAGATTTTGCACCTTTCGTCATCGCTCGGCGGAATGTACGCTCGAGCGTGGGCCTTTGTGTGCTTGTCCGCTCGAGCGGGGAAACCTGCGCTCGAGCGGAGGCCCTGTTCACTGAAAATTCTGGAATTGCTTCCTTAGTGCATTTTTGCATCCTCATCGCATCCTAGGCATTCTTAGGCCTAGTTTAAAGCATCTTAATGAGGATTTAAGCATAGAACCACACCGAGGGAATTTAGAGATTTAATTATCATCCTTTCCAACTGTAAACTTAGTGTGTGTTCTATTGATTGACTGTTTAGGGTTGACTCTCAGGGCGTGCTTTTCTATCGATAGCCCAATCCTTTGTGAGTACAGATTGTGTAAAGATATGTTCAAAATGGTTATATTTTGATTCTTGAATCAATTGTTTATTGAATTGATATTGTTTATTGAATGAATGTATGTCTGTATTTGAATCAGACAGGCATCCTTAGCACCCATCGTTATTGATGATTCTGAGCTCTGTCGGTTTCCTTGTGGAACCATATCTTTCTTGAATGATTGGCCATCATTATTGTTGGGTGCATTAAGGCCGGTCTATTGGACCCTCTTGTTTATAGGCTAATGGATGTACCATATGGTGAATGATTGAAGTATTGATTGGTGAAATCTTGAAAGATTGAAATCAGTATAATGAATTGATTTCATTCTTGTAAGGACATTCATTCATAACCTCTTTATCTTGTATGTTATTCATCGGGCTTTAGCTCCTTTGTTATATATATATTTAGGTGCTCACCACCGCGAGCTGGAGCTAGGGCGTGGGATTGGTCCCGCTTTGTCACCAAATTATGTGCCTCCTTTGTGAGGTTCCGAGACGCCATGCCATGGCTTGGGGTGTTTTTGTGTCCCCACTAGTCTCCTACTGTTTTGTACTGTATTGTACCTTTTGTATAGACTGTTTTACTGCACTGTTATCGAGGGGTTGAGTCCCCGTACTGAATGTCTGTAATGATTGTGTATACTGTACTGGTAGTGAATGCATAAATGTATGAAAAATGTTTTTGGCATACTGATTAACACAGCTCTATGGACACTAGTTTTTACTGTATTGGCTTCCGCCAGCCACGAACTCAGATTTCTTGTATTCTTGATTGGGGCCTTTGGTAATCTCGGACATCTTGGCGATTCTGATGCTAAACCCATAGGGCCGGGTTTGGGTCGTGACAGCAATCTTGTTCTCAGAACTACCTTCAAAATTTCCACAGTTTAACAACATCGAATCACATAATCTCCAACGAATCAACCATAAAAAAGCCTGATTCATAATTAAAAAAATCATTTAGTAACGCATCGTATACAAGAAAGTGTACTTGAGAACAGAATTGAATCGAAGCCTAAAAATCAGACTTTAGATCGAACGAAACGAGAATCGAGAGGTTCAGACTATGGATCTAACATTAAAGTGAGATTTAATTGTCGCCTGAATCGATGACGAACTCGACGGCCTCGGCGTCGTTGATGATGCGAAAGCCGGCGGATTTGATGGATGACTGGTAGACAAAGAGATCTTTGCCGATGACCTCGGCGATGCCGGCGGTGAGGACGATGGAGAAGGAAGCGTTGGCACCGGAAAGACCAGCGGTGGGAGCGAAGTTGTAACAACCCTCGTCACTGTTTACCGGTTATTTATTGATTACCGTTAAATTGGAGTCGATTATGACTGATAATTGAACTGATCGAAATCTTTGGTATCGATGGAAATCAAATTGATTGCTTGTATCTGTTTGAATTACATTCTATCTGTTTGGTTATTTGATTATCTGTTCGTGTCTGCGTAGTTAAACTGCTAATTGAAGGCCTTATCGGCGGCGAATCCAAAATTGATTGACGTTCTATGATCAATAGAATTTATGTGATTTTATGGTATAATTATCTGGAAATTGATTAGGTATGATTAAATTAGATTAAAATAAGCTAATTGACCGAGTTGGACTTATTTACCAAACCAACCTTTAGTGGGCCACTCAATACAATATATTTGAGCCTCATTATGTACTTAGGCACCATTTTGCTCAGCCATTTTCTTACTCTTGCCGACTTGAGAGGAAGAGAAGGGGAGAAAGCTTGAGTTCTTTACAATTTGCTTAGAAACTTGAGGGATTTGTAAGAGATTTGCATATTTGAGCTTGGGTATCTTGTATTCCAGACTTAGGTAAGGATTTTAACCTCTCAATTGTGTCTTAAAGTTGATTCTTGCATGGTTCATGTCATGTTGGTGGAGTTTAGAGCCAAGACATGGTTTAAATGTTGAATTGTAGCTTGATTGTTGCATGCATGTTACCATTCTTGAGTTTTGAGGTTGTAAGTTCATAATTCCTCACATGCATGTCCATCTTTTGATCATACTCCATGAGTTCATCTTGTTTTTGAAGGTTTGAGCCCTTTTGAACCAGCATTAAAGCTTTGAAAATGATTTAAGCTCATGCATGTGTATGTTCATCTTGTTCATGAAGAAGTGGTTTGAAAATTGGATTTAATTGAAATACCCTTGGGCTTTGATTTCTCAAATTGACCCATGAAACATGTAATATTAAGTGTTTACAAGTGCTTTCCAAGTTTTCAGCCCAAGAGGATCGAAATTTTAGCATTTAAGCTTGATGTTGAGCTTGGGACTCGAATCTGGAATTTTCAGTTTTTAGTCGTCCACTCGAGTGGGGGAAGTGCCGTTCGAGCGGGAAAATCGAACTCCCAGCATCTTGCACTGTGCATCAGTCCGCTCGAGCGGAGGATTGGGTGACACACTCGAACGGGCGTCGAGCGGAGATTTCACCAATCCAGTACTTTTTGGTCCGCTCGAGCGAGAAAGTTTACGCTCGAGCGGGGACCTTTATTGCATGTCCGCTCGAGCGGAGAAACCTGCGCTCGAGCGGGTCTCTGTTTCACTGAAAATTTTGAAAATGTTTTCTGAACACATCTTTGCATCCTCATTCCATCCTAGGCATTCTTAGGCCTAGTTTAAGGCATCTTAAAGAGGGTATAGATGTAGAACACACTGAGGCAAATTTAGGGATTAAGTTGTTATTTTTCCCAACTGTGAAACTTAGCGTGTGTTCAATCTGTTAACTGTATAGGGTTGGCATTACGAGGACGCTCTAGTCTCAGAGCCTTTAACTCGTGAGTAACAATTGTGTAAAGATATGTTCAAAATGATTATCTTACGAATCTTGGTGAAATGTTTCTTGGCTGACATTGATTACTGAATGAATGTATGTCCTTTATTTCTGAACTGTACTGTGGCATCCTTAGCACTTCTTGTTTACTGTTACTGTTATAGAAATCTCTGTTGGTTCCCTCGTTGGAACCACTACTGTTTATTGATTGATGGCCATCATTACTGTTCGGTCTTTTAGACCTACTGTTACTGTTATGCTAATGGATGTACCATATATGACTGTTTTCTGTTTTGAACAACTGAAATACGGATTGAAATGAACTGTTTTCATTATTGTAAGGACATTCATTCTAAATCTCTTTACGCACTATGTTATTCACTGGGCTTTAGCTCACTGCTCATATATATATGTAGGTGTACAGGCACCGGATCAAAGCTAGAGGCGTCAGGCTTAACTCCAGTTTTGTCAAGCCAACCAATGTGCCTCACTGCGAGGTTCCGAGCCTACCAAGCTAAGGCTTAGGGGTGTTTTAGTGATTCCCCCTTCTGTACTGTTTTGTAATATTGTATAGACTGTATGTTTGCACTGTACTGTACTGTAATAGGGATTAGGCCCCTGTTTCACTGAATGATATGTGTGTATATGTACTGTTCTGTAAATATGTATGAAAAATCTTTTTGGCATACAGACTGTCACAGCTCATTGGACATTGTTTAATTACTGTATTTCGCCAAGCCCTCAGACTTTGTATTATCAGATATCATTAATGTGCCTTCGATAATCTCAGACATCGCCTTGCGATTTGAGTGCTAAACCCATAGGGGCGGGTTTGGGTCGTGACAGAAGTGGACGGTGAGGCCGTGGGAGACGCCGATGATGATGTCGCAGACGATCTCGCCCGTCGTGAAGTGTTCTTAATCCAAAGGTTCAAACCTAGATTCAAAACCAGACTCAAACCGTGAAGTGTTCTTGGGGTTTTGATGATGATAATGATATTGTTGATGTTGCTGATGTAGATAGTGAGACTAAATGGTGCATAAGAAAATTTATAAGACTAAATGGTTTAACTTTCTACCACATAGGATTTACTGATAATTTTTTCAAAGTTATAATATAAATTATCTAAACAGTCCTATACCAATTAATATAGTTCATTCCCTCCTAATGTAACCATCTATCAAATTATAATTATTTAATTTATTTTAATAAATAAATCACATTAACCTTTCATGAAATTTATGATAACTACATTTATCTCTTTTTGTGTTTTTTAAATGGTATTCAGTATATTTGGTTTCAGTTTTCTGAATTTACTTTTTTGGAAATTGATTTTTTTTTTTTTTTGTATTTTTTTTAGTGAATATTTTTAAAATTTTAAATAATTTTTTTACTTATTTTAGATGCACTTTACTCAGATGTATCTAAATAGTAAAATATTTATAAAAAAATATTTTAAAATTTTAATAAATACACAAAAATATGAAAAATGTATTGAATTTTTATATTTTTTATATTTTTGGTATTCAATGTTTTTTTTTTTTAATTTCACAAATATTATACTTTTTAAGTGTATTTATGTTAGGTGTATCTAATTTTTTTTTAAAAAATTTGCTTAAAATATTAAAAAAATTTATTGAAAACAAAAACGAAAATAAAAAATAAAAAAATAAAATTTGCTTAAAAGTATTTTCTGGAAATCAAAACCAAACAAACTGATTGTCATATTTCTTGCTTCTAAACATTGTTTTAGATTCCATTGTTTTCTGTTACTTTGCTGTCCAAAAAAGAAAAAAAAAGTTAGAATAAGCAATATTTTTTATAAAATCCGCCCTCTACCTTTTATTCATTTTAATAAATAGAGACCAGTAGTACAACAATAAAAAAAAAAAAAACATAAATTCTCTAACAACAGTAAAAAAAAAATATTGTTTCTTAAAAAAGCAATTTTTAGGAATTTATAAACACATAAAAAAACTGATTTATTTTTAACATGTAAAAAAAAACTTTTAAAGCATAAAAAAAAAAAACATTCATTTTATTAATAATACTACACAAATTAGTGTTTTGTAAAGAAAGCCATTTTTTATTTTATAAACACAACAAATAATTGATTAATTTTTGTAACACAATTTTTTTCTCTAAAAAACATAATTCAAAATTATTTTTTAAATATGTCATCCCGTAGTAAAGCAACTCATGGTAGTATTTGCAATTTTTGTTACAATTATTTTAAAATTAAATAATTTATTTATGTAAATGTTAGTTTAGTCATTTCATAAACCAATGAGTAAATGTTAAAATTAACTAAAAAAATTACACGGTTTTTAAATTTAAATTTTTATAGAATAAAATCTTAACTAGATAATTTTTTTTATTAATTTATAATACTTATAAATTTATTTTAATTGTTGATCTTAATTATCTGTCAATTTTCGTTAGGTGAAATGAAAAAAATATATTTTAGTAATTAAATTCAATGTATACATGCATGAAACATTATTTTTGGTCAATTTTATTTAATAAAAATAGACTAGGAAAATTTGGTTAAAGTCCCTTCATAATAAATTTTTAATGTATGAAATTTTTTTTCTTAAAAAGTCTAACACACATTATTATTATCAAAATATCTTTAGTGAGTAATTTAATATTTTAAATTTTAAAATGATATAACTTTGATGTAAATATCTTTTTTTAATAAAATTAGTATTTTTAAAATCCTATTATCAATGTCTATCAAACAAGATTGTTTATGAAATTCTTTTAAAATAATAATAAATAAATTAACGTCAAAAATTGACGTAAACGTAATATTTTAATATTTTACTTTATTTCACAATAAAATATTATTGACTATTAGAGTAGCATGCCTTATTGAACATGGCATTAATAAGAAAAATATAAAAAATACCATGAACTGAAGAAAGTTTTATGAATTCTTCTACTATAAGTTCACAAATAAGTAAACAAACAACAATTCAAATCATCAACTAGAAAAGGAAAAAATAAAAAAATTAGAATAAACCAAGAGAACACGAATTCAACTAACAAATCATAAAAAACATTCTACACCAATAAGCTAGATATCCCCAATCTGTTGCAAATGATAAAGGAAATCATCAACTGAATAGTAGATACTTTAAATTTTTTCAACGAATAGCTTTCACTTTGATGTTTTTGGCGATAATCAACCAGTTTGGAATAGTATTCTCAAAAATAAATTTATTCATTATGATCTAGATTTGATCGTTGAACGATAGCTAACAATGATCATTGAACAAACTTCAACATCAATCACTAATAAATTTGATTCAAATTTTTGAGATATATATTCAGGTACGATTGTTAAAAAAAAGAAAAAAATAATATTAATATGTCATTCATGAAAAATATACTTCTTCAAGGGATTTAGAACACTTAGAGCATCTCTAACGGTAATAGGCATTTTACCTATTTAAACATTACTATAAAGTATACATTTTATTTTGTCTATCAATTGTTTCATGTTTTTGTTCCAACCATGCTCTTTATTTTAGTTATTCAACCAAATACTATTAATTTATAAAATGCCACATCAGCAATAAAGATGAGAGAAATAATCCTAATGATTAAATACATTTTGCTGCTTTTGAAATTTAGCTACGTATGGTAGTGAATATGAATTGAGCTAAAATGCCTAATCACATACCTAGTGCATTGGAGTTGAAAAAAGTGAATCATATTAGACATTTTACCTAACAAGCATTTTATATCTAGTGCATTGAAGATGCTCTTACACATTAGGCCAAGGAATTTTAGCTAAATTTTTAAATTTTATTTTATTACCAGAATCAAAACAAATTTTATTTTTATTTTTGTGATATACCCAATGTATTTTATTTTTTCACTAAGAACACCTCAATCCAAACGCGGGCGAGGTTGAACTCTAACGCGAACAAGGAAAGAAAAAGAAAGTAAAGTGGACAAGAGAAGAGGAGAGGAGAGAAGAGGAGGAGGGGTTTCTTTTCTTATCGTTTTTGCGCTCTGATACTGGGCGAGAATGGACGAATCCGAACTATTAGATGATAGAACCGTTATCAATTTATAAGCTGCGAATCGTGGTAGATTTCAAATACTTGTCCTTTTCAATGTAGACCCCTCCATCTCTCTCTATATTTGTCTATCAATCGATACTTTTCAATTTATTTAATTAATTGGTGCGTTTGGGATTGGTTCAGAAATTGGGGGTTTTGCATTTGGAAATTCCGGTATATGATGCTTTGTTCTGCATTGAGAAGTCAGATACAGTCGTGGCTTCGTGATTATGATAAGATTCAATACCTCGCTGTGATTTTCATTTACATTCAAGTACGTATCTACGCTCCTTCTTATTTTAATTTCTTCAATTTATCTAATTGTTCTTGGACAAAGTTCGGATTTTTTTTTTTTTGGGTGGAGATTATACGATCTGTACCTTACTGATTACCCTTTTGTTTTTTTCAATGAAAAGAATATAATTTTACGATTTAAGATGAATATTGTTTTGTTTTTATTGCGTGGTGCAACTTTTAATTGGTGCTGTATGTATATATGCATGTTGGTGATAAGATTGGTTGTGCACTGATTGGATCTCTGGGAGCACTGTACAATGGAGTCTTGGTTATTCATTTGGCAATTTCATTGTTCGCTTTAGTTGCAATTGAGAGTAGCAGTCAGAGCCTTGGCCGAACCTATGCTGTTCTTCTCTTCTGCACAATTTTGCTCGACATCTTTTGGTTCATTCTCTTCACACATGAAATTTGGTGCGTTTGCTTATTTTTCGTGCTCGTCCTGTCTTATTAACTTCTGATACATACTTACTCTAGTCAAGACATATATACTTTTCATGTTATTGATTATATAAATTAAAGCAAAGAGAAAGACGGCGGAGAAGAACCATTTACAATAGTGCAAAATTTATCTGTGCTGTGCTCGAGAAAGATTCCTACTTGGGGATAGTATAGACGATAGTATTTCTAAGCTATTAATAATATGTGAAGCAGGAAGCAGTCTTTTAATGCTACATATTGGGAACTTGCATTGTGGTTAACATAGTCAATCAAGATGTAGAAGCTGTGATTGGCTCACAAATGAAGGAAAATATTGTAGATCTTCATTCAAGGAAAATATGTAGATTGGGAATCGCTTCCATTATGTGATGAGCATACTTGGCAACATAAGTGTTTCTTCATCTATTGATTATGCCAACAGCGTGAGTAATGGATTACATTACTTTTTTTCTCAATGGAGTACTTCATTTGAATGATGGGCAACGTGGATTGTCTTTTAGAGTCACTGACCTGGAGTGTTCCCACTTCTATTGATTAGTAAAATTAATTAGTTTTAAGAAAGATTTCTACTTGAGAGACAGTTGAAAAGAGGGGATTTTTTTTAGTTATTAGTAATATGTGAAGTAAGAAAGAAGCAGTCTATAAGGCCACGTTTTTGGAACTTGCACTGCAGTTATTATGGTCAACAAGTCTTGGTAGATTTTTTATTAAATAAAAACAGGCTGCTACTGGTAGGATCAAGGTTTAAGTAACGGTGGCTGCTGCCATTCTGACTAAGGTGGCACTGATGCAGTTTGTGGGGTATGATAACTGTAGCCTTTTTTTAGTTATTAGTAATATGTGAAGTAAGAATGAAGCAGTCATTAAGGCCACATTTTTGGAACTCGACTGTGGTTATTATGGTCAACAAGTCTTGGTAGATTTTCAATTAAATAAAAACAGGTTGCTAATGGTAGGATCAAGGTTTTAACTAACGTTGGCTGTTGCTGTTCTGGCTACGGTGGCACTGATGTAGTTGTGGAGTGTAACGACCGTAGCACAATGGTAGTGGAAACTGTTATGTAACGCTGTTTACAAGAAACTTGCTGTTCATAACAAAAGAAGCTTAAACAGGCTGCAAAGGGAAAATTCCCAGCAAATGAATTTTTTCTAACTAAAAAGCAAGTTCTCAACACCTTAAAGAGTGCTCCTTACCTCACAGATTGCTAATTACTCAATAATACCCATATTTTCAATTGTCCTTGAAATAGGAGTTTTTCTTATGAACCAAATAATTTTGCTAAAGACAAACTAGGATGCATCACAGTCATATGCAGATATTTCTTATCTCCCTGGAATCTTTCACAATCAATTTTCTAGAGGGCCACTGAACACTATGTGAGATTTTATTTTTTTGGAATATGTTAAGTTCCAATTGGGGGTGGGGCGGGGCCAAGCTATGAGAGATGGGAAGAAAAATATTGGGGGAGAGGGATATCTTCGCGAACACATGGAGAGAGTCTGATATGAAACATAATATCATCACCAATCATTTGGTCTATTAAATTTGGGTTATATCTTTCAAAATCATCACAGTGAACTGTTAGTTACTGGCTTGGTTTTCTAGTAAGTGGGGGGGGGGTCTATTAAATTTGGGTTATATCTTTCAAAATCATCACAGTGAACTGTTAGTTACTGGCTTGGTTTTCCAGTAAGTCGAATATCTCACAATAGTGATTGGTAGGAGAAATTGCGCTCGATTCAGAATTCATTAAAGCATAGCATCCCATATCATCATAGTGAACTGTAAATTACTGGTTTTCCCAGTAATTTTGTGACAATTTCACAGTCACAGTAATGATTGGAAGAAGTGGCGTGAGGTCAGGGTCAAATCTAGAATTTTGACATTGTGGGGGGTGAAAGCATTTGTAATTCCCAATCAAGAAAATTTATCAAAATTTTTAAAATACAATATCAATTTCTACCATCATAAAAAATTCAATAACATTACCATTAACTAAACATTCTTTATCAACACAATTAATCTTTCTCAATATATGTGATTAAGTAACTAGTTAAAAAATCATCTTCCGTCCTGTTGCACAGTTTAGTCCTGACAAGTTTTGTCACGCCCCGAACCCGCCCCTAGAAGTTCGGTGACGAGACCGGCCAGTAATCCGGGGATTACCACAGGCCTCTCCATACAAAACATAAATAAAGGGGCTCGCGGAAGCACATGCAGATAAAATAAAGAGTCCGAGAGCTGTGCGTAATATGAACATTTATATACATGCCGAAAATAAGTTATTTACCCACATCTGTACAAAACATGTGACAAAAGATCCTGTGCAACACTTAGATACATAAACAAAACAAAAGACAAAACTTCAGAAAGCGGCCTTCCAGCCGGGCCTCACCAGAGGCACTGATTGGGGTAGGCTTTCAAAACGGCGGCCCGACACGAACTCCGCCTAAGCTTGACTTCCCGGCTGCTCACCTATAAATACATATACACGGGGGTGAGCTAAAGCCCAGCAAGTAACATTAACATAAAGGGGTTAGTGAATGAAGTCTAACATTTTAAGTAAAACCGTAATAAAACATCATAATCAATCAGTCAACAGTCATCATGTAGAACATACATAATGGCGTACTCCAGAGTTCATATAATAACATAACATAACATGTGTCGACGAACGACTAGAGTAACTGGTCCCGGACACCGATTAAACACATACCGAGATCTCAGAATCGGTCATGGGCCTACATATCCGTGCCGTCCCCCATGACTCAAGCGCATGGGCCTACACGTCTATGTCGTCCCCCACAACTAAAACTATCTATGGACGCCATACTAGATTCACAATCAAGACATTCATTCACGTAAAACATTATCATTTAAACATATCATAACGTTAATCATTAAACATAGTTCATAATAACATATCTTTACGAAAATGTTACTTACAGGGATTCTTGGCACCGATAGCACGGTCTTCACGTTGTCCTGTAAACATCAACAGTAGCACATTCTTAACATATCATCATCAATACATAACTCATGTCATTTCCTTTCTTCTTTTACATTCTTTCATATACATTTCATGCTCATAAGATGCTAAATAATGCCATTAATATGCTGTAAATCATGTAGAACATCTTCCCAAACTTTCCTGAAAATAAGCCCTTACGCTCGAGCGCCCATGTGTCCGCTCGAGCGGACAGTACATTTTTACAAAACTTCTGGAAGGCTGATTTTCCGCCGAGTGACTTCTCCACGCCGAAGGACCCTGCGAAAACCAGATTTTCCGGTTCTTCTCCCTCATCTCATCCTCTACTTCACTTTTCTTCTTTACAACAACAATTACTCATACAAAAATTCAACATCAAGGCTTCAATCAAAACCCACATAAACCATAACAAGACCAAACCCATATATTGAGGTGAAGAATCATAAACATATAGATACAAGCTTCATATCTCTATTCATGGAGGTTTTACTTCCCATAAGCCAAATCTTCATAAATTCATGGATTCATCTCATACATGTGCAAATTACCCATTCTATTCCCTTTTCTTGTCATGAACTATGGATGATCAACCTTAATTGAAGAACTTAGAGAGGGATTCTTACCTTAGTTGCCAATTTGGAGAGACAAAGCTTGAATCCCCTTTCTTCTTTCCCTTTCTTTTCTCTTTCCCGATTTCTCTCTTCCTCTCTCTTTTCTAGATTTAATTTCCTTTTGTTGAGTCAAATGGGTCAACATGTTTATCTATAACCATATATATCATAAAAAGTAGACTTATGACATAAATTCAAGCCAAACGGGCCTTAACGATTCAGACAGATTTCAGCCTTCAATTTATCGTTTCGAATAGTTCTAAATATTTCCAGCATCGCATAGGTATTTTCAATTTCATTTTCTGAACTCATTCTGGTCATTATTTTCAGTCCCGAAGATGTCATGTCACCAGATTTCTTCTCATTACAAACAGATAATTCTCAATTAACTCAATTATTCCCGTAATTAAGGAACGGTAATGACGTCATATGGGTCCGGGTCATTACATTCTCCCCAACTTAAGGAGTTTGGTCCTCCAAACTTTTCTTATCCTAGTAAAAGTTCAACTAAAGTTCATGTAGCAACCTCATAGAAGCCAGACATAGAACAAACATACTTTTCACGTACTGAAGTCGACTGTCAAGTTCCATCAGGATCAATGCATAGATAGTAACGTAGATATGACAGTTCATAAGAATTCATAGCAAAGGGAATCTAAATCATTTCATCTGAGTCATATGTTCATATGTTCAATATTGCCATTGCATAGGTAATAGTGCCATCATCATAAGGAATAATAAAGTCATACCTGCCGGTGCTTTTCCAGTATTTTGTGTCTTTTCTGGTATTAAGCTATAAACTCTTGCTTGCCTTAAACCACTCCCTTCGGATGTTGCAATCGTCATCGGTGTTGCTGTTGAGTTAACTCCACTAGCAAAAGATTTCTCATTCCTGGAAGAAATTTGTGGGTGCTTTAGCTATATGTCCTCTTTGTCCACATCGATAACACACTCGTTCCACGGCGACATACGCCCCAATGCTGTTTTCCACAATCTTTACAGGTAGGTACACTTCCCTTTGTGTTATCAGTAACAGTTAAGTTTGATTTATCATTTGCGGAGCCCACTGATTCACTAACCATTTCTATTCTCTGTTTCTTGAACTTCTTATTTTCTCCCTCAATCATAGTAGTTGCTTGAGATGTCTTCAAAACTGCAATATTAGTTTCCGCCATCAAGGCTCATCAAGCACGTCAACATACTTTTCCAATTTCAACACATTCACTCTATCCAGTACTTCGACATGTAGACCACCCTCGAATTTTCTTGCCTTCTTATATTCCGTGTCAACCATATGTGGGGCATAACGAGCCAACTCCGTAAACTTGCTCTCATACTCACCATCGACATCATACCTGCTGAGCTGCTCAAACTCAGATATCTTTCTATCCCGCATGCACTGTGGAAAATACTTTTCATAAAACATCTCCTTAAATCTGTCCCATGTCAATTCTCTATTTTGATCACGTACCAGCATCCACCATCTTCTTGCTTCTTCAGTCAAAGTGAATGTCGCCAACAGAACTTTATATACATCATTACATGGGAACACTTCAAAAATTTTCTCTGTTTCTAACACCCATGCTTCCGCTTTTAACGGCTCAATGCCTCCTGCGAACTCTGGCGGTTTCAGTTTCTTATACTTCTGGGTCAATGCAATCACATCATCATTATTCATATGTTCTACTTGCACCGGTGGTGGTGGAGGAGGCGGAAATGGCTGTCTCTGTGGTGGTTGACCTTGCTCTAGTTGTTGTCTAACCAATCTGTTAAAGTTTCCATCATTCTTTCCAAACGTTCTATTCTAGCATTAGATGCTTCAGTTTCATTTACATTCCTTGTACTAGTCTCCTCCATTCGTCTATAGAATCCATAGCAGATAAAACATTTCATTTGCCATATATTGTTTCCTTTACTGTCTTATCATCATTCAATTCTTGTTTCCCATATTCAGAAACACACACACACATGCACATATGCTCATGCCATGCCCTATATCTTTTCTAATGCACCTAACAGCTCTTATGGGCGTGTGTGAAATAACTCGTGCTCTGATACCACTCTGTCACGCCCCGAACCCGCCCCTAGAAGTTCGGTGACGAGACCGGCCAGTAATCCGGGGATTACCACAGGCCTCTCCATACAAAACATAAATAAAGGGGCTCGCGGAAGCACATGCAGATAAAATAAAGAGTCCGAGAGCTGTGCGTAATATGAACATTTATATACATGCCGAAAATAAGTTATTTACCCACATCTGTACAAAACATGTGACAAAAGATCCTGTGCAACACTTAGATACATAAACAAAACAAAAGACAAAACTCTGCAAAACGGCCTTCCAGGCCAGGCCTCGACTCAGAGGCACTGATTCGGGTAGGCTTTCAAAACGGCGGCTCGACACGAACTCCGCCTAAGCTTGACTTCCCGGCTGCTCACCTATAAATACATATACACGGGGGTGAGCTAAAGCCCAGCAAGTAACATTAACATAAAGGGGTTAGTGAATGAAGTCTAACATTTTAAGTAAAACCGTAATAAAACATCATAATCAATCAGTCAACAGTCATCATATAGAACATACATAATGGCGTACTCCATAGTTCATATAATAACATAACATAACATGCGTCGACGAACGACTAGAGTAACCGGTCCCGGACACCGATTAAACACATACCGAGATCTCGTAAACTGGTCATGGGCCTACATATCCGTGCCGTCCCCCATGACTCAAGCGCATGGGCCTACACGTCTATGTCGTCCCCCACAACTAAAACTATCTATGGACACCATACTAGATTCGCAATCAAGACATTCATTCACGTAAAACATTATCATTTAAACATATCATAACATTAATCATTAAACATAGTTCATAATAACATATCTTTACGAAAATGTTACTTACAGGGATTCTTGGCACCGATAGCACGGTCTTCACGTTGTCCTGTAAACATCAACAGTAGCACATTCTTAACATATCATCATCAATACATAACTCATGTCATTTCCTTTCTTTTTTTACATTCTTTCATATACATTTCATGCTCATAAGATGCTAAATAATGCCATTAATATGCTGTAAATCATGTAGAACATCTTCCCAAACTTTCCTGAAAATAAGCCCTTACGCTCGAGCGCCCATGTGTCCGCTCGAGCGGACAGTACATTTTTACAAAACTTCTGGAAGGCTGATTTTCCCGCTCGAGCGGACTTCTCCACGCTCGAGCGGACCCTGCGAAAACCAGATTTTCCGGTTCTTCTCCCTCATCTCATCCTCTACTTCACTTTTCTTCTTTACAACAACAATTACTCATACAAAAATTCAACATCAAGGCTTCAATCAAAACCCACATAAACCATAACAAGACCAAACCCATATATTGAGGTGAAGAATCATAAACATATAGATACAAGCTTCATATCTCTATTCATGGAGGTTTTACTTCCCATAAGCCAAATCTTCATAAATTCATGGATTCATCTCATACATGCGCAAATTACCCATTCTATTCCCTTTTCTTGTCATGAACTATGGATGATCAACCTTAATTGAAGAACTTAGAGAGGGATTCTTACCTTAGTTGCCAATTTGGAGAGACAAAGCTTGAATCCCCTTTCTTCTTTCCCTTTCTTTTCTCTTTCCCGATTTCTCTCTTCCTCTCTCTCTTTTCTAGATTTAATTTCCTTTTGTTGAGTCAAATGGGTCAACATGTTTATCTATAACCATATATATCATAAAAAGTAGACTTATGACATAAATTCAAGCCAAACGGGCCTTAACGATTCAGACAGATTTCAGCCTTCAATTTATCGTTTCGAATAGTTCTAAATATTTCCAGCATCGCATAGGTATTTTCAATTTCATTTTCTGAACTCATTCTGGTCATTATTTTCAGTCCCGAAGATGTCATGTCACCAGATTTCTTCTCATTACAAACAGATAATTCTCAATTAACTCAATTATTCCCGTAATTAAGGAACGGTAATGACGTCATATGGGTCCGGGTCATTACAAGTTTCATAGCTGAAAATGCATGTTCCAATGCACATTTGAAACATGTAAAATTAACACCATATGAATCAATCTATCAATGAGAGGATAACTAATTTCAATAAACACTATCAAATTTGATGAAATCATTTTTAGGAATGTCATGTGAAACAGTTAACACATTTATTGCTAATGGATGAACAACATGATGAAACGATAAAACAAGGAGTATAAAAATTTAAATTGTGATGTATAGAAAAAGCATAAGTGACTAGGACAAAAAACAAGAATAGTAACAAGCAAGGACATTAAAGATTCAAATCCTCAAATTGTCTCTTGTGCTAGAATTGGGAAAAGATTGTCTCTTTCCAATAAAGATGTTTTGTTGGAGAGCTATTCAGGACAAATTTGTTACTGGAGATATTCTTCTTAAAATGAATGTTCTGTTAAATTCTATTAATGAAAATGTTCTTTTTATTTCAGTAGTGAGATATTTTTCTTAAAATGACAATATTTTCAAATAGATTGAACCAAAAACAGGCAAGATTATTGAATTAATCAAAGTGAAAACTGCTCTTTAGGTTAAATCATTGTATTTTATTTTAAATACAAGAATAGAAGCAAATCATGAAAATATATATAATACATATACATATGTGGTACACATATTAAATAGAAAAGGTCCCAAGGAAAAAAAAATAAAAAATTGAGGACTAATATTTGATAAAACTCAATTAGAAAACTAATTTTAAAATCTTGTCATATAGTTTATTGGGGTTGCAAACCCCTATAGTTATGAAGGATGCGAACTTCTATAAATTTGAGGGCTAAGAAGCACAACCACAAACGTGGACATAGACACGGTGATTTCTAAAAACACGACAATAATTTTTTTTTTTTTTTATATATTTGTTATTTTGCTAATATGTAGATTAACACACTAATTCAATATTAAAAAAAAAAAAAATTTCACTCTCTCTCTTTTTTTTTTTTTTTGCCGTGTCTCCTAAATACAAATTAATTAAATAAAAGGACATGTTGTGTGGCGATCAATCCTTGCGTGAGATGATATAGTTCATAGAAACACTCTTGCTCATGTTTGTGTGCAACAATTTCATGTAAGGAATTATTTTGTTTCACAAATCTTAACAAAGGCTTGACATTTGGACTTGCCAAAAACACAATACTGACATTGGACCTTTTGGATTGCAAGTTACATTTTTGTATTGAGTGGATGAAAGACTACTTTGCCAGAATTTTTCAAATTGAAGAAAATCTTAGTGAGATTTTGGTATTTTCCCATAAAATTTCATCAATAAATTATCATTGCAATTATGATAAAAATTGTTTATTAACAATCACCATTGTGTTGCCTTTCCTAGTTGTTCTGTTTTGACTCGAAGCATAATTAGGCTTCGTTTGGGAAGTGGATTGGTTTTTTGGCTATTTTAGCCTAGGGCTAAAAAGTCTGGTTTGGGGAGGGCTTTTGGCTTTTTTGATTTTTTTGTGAGAGAAGGAATGTAATGATTATGAGTTGGATGTGATGTTTTGTCTTATCGGGCTAAAAAGTCTATTTTGTTTTTTGTGGCTATTTTAGCCAAAAAAGCTCCAAACCTCTCTTCCTAAACAGAGCTTTAAGGACTTCAAGATATGTTCTTACAATTGATGTTCTAATAATGTTGATATGATGAAGATGCCCCTAGAATCCCATTTTAAGTCTCGTGCATGTTGTTATAAATTTAAGAAGTAAGGACACTTCTAAGAAGGTGACATGTCTGTGTCGGACACATGTCGAATGTCGACATTCCTCAAACACTCATGGACACATGTTTGATACTCTTTTTCCATGTAAAAAATCTTAGGCTGTGTTTGGTACAGCTTTCAAAATACATTTCCACATTTAGCATCGAGTGCGGCATTTGTTTACGGTTTTCAAAGCACATTTCTACACCCGCGTTTGAAAATTTGTGTACCCGGATGTCCCCCTGGTCGTCCGGCCAACTGACCGGAACAGTGTTTTTGATTTTATTTATTTATTTTTTTTAAAATTATTTTTGCACTTGTTATTTTTATATGTTAAATAAAAAATATTTTCAATTTTTTTTAAATTTTTTTTATGAGTTTTGAATAGAATTTTGGGTTGTGTTTGGTTATGAGTTGTAAGTTTTTGTATAAAAATTATGTCACATCATTCAATTCAAAAACAGTTTTCAAAACTTTTTTCAAAACTCATTCACCAAACAAATTTTCTACACTCAAATCATAATTCCAAAACTCACAAATTTAAAATACAACTCATATTCTCAAATCATATTTACAAAACTCTACCAAACGCAACCTTAATTTTGGACACGTGTTTGACACTCATTTTGCAACGTGTCCGTCACTTCTTAGCCATGTCTATCACTATAAAATAAACACGAGGCCAACACTTACTAGACATTTGCTAATATATGATTCTCAAAGTTTAAGAATTTGACATAAATATCTTATATCCCAAAAAAATGTATAATGATTAAGAATAATTTTGTATAAGATTCACATAAAATTAATTGAAAAATGATAAAATAAAATATGTAAATGTGTTAGTTGATGTCTAAGAAGGATGAGGCAAATGTCTCAATTATATAAGTTGCTATAGTCTAAAAGTTCATGCAAGAGAATTAGATACAATATTTGCATTGTATAAAGAAATTATTTAATTTTGTAAATATTATGTTATGCACATAGATAACTATATAACATCAAGATATAATTATTTTTGGTGTGTTCGAACCATGTCTGTGTCCTACTTTTTTGGAATTTTTCATGTAAACGTATCCATGTCATGTCGTATCCATGTCCCATGTCCTTGTCTATGCTTCATAGGTTATAGAAACTGGTGAAATATATGCCTGAGATTTTTCTGGTCTACAAAGGAAATTTTGTGAGAGATTGAACTATGTCTTCACTTGGTAGGGTGAGGTAGGGGGAACCCACTAAATAATTTATAGGAAAGATGGAAGAAAATAAAACATACTACCAACCATGGTTTAAGAAGAAATTGAAGGAAGCTTTATTAGGTTGATGCAAATGAGCATGCAAACATTTCAAATGTTTTTTGATATGCAACTTCAGAGGTTGAGATTCTAACTAACCATGAAAGTATTAAAGATAATGCATATGCATATACTGAAAGGTCTTTATTTAATAATTATACCCAGTATTGTGATTGTTATTGGAAATATATATTTTTTTGGTTGTGTTTCTGAGAAAGCTTTATTTGTGTATGCAGGAACATGTCTTCTGTGATGTATGGGGCTTTTGTTATCTTTTCAGTGAAAATCACATTATCCATGCAAATCATTGGGTTCTTCGTGAGGTTATTGTCCTCATCATTATGGGTTCAGATGTACAGATTGGGTGTCTCATATGTAGACAGTTCAGCTCCTCGAGAAGCAGATTTTGATATGAGAAATAGTTTTCTAAGTCCTGCAACTCCTGCTATAAATAGACATTCCTCTGACTGCGATGACGTTTTAGGAGGCTCTATATATGATCCAGCATATTACTCTTCTCTCTTTGAAGATGGTCCAGACAATGGTCATTCATGTGGGGTACAGTTTCCTTCTCTCATGCCTCAAATTAATATTGCTTTTTACTATTTTTTGCGCCATTTAAAAAAAAAAAAATCATTTATATGACAAAATGTGATCATCTGAGTTTGTAGCTGCCAGTTTGTATATTAACAACAAATATCAGATAACATGCTTGTTCTATTTAGTTTACATCTTTTCTGAAAATATGGGGAAAAAAAAGAGGTTAGAAATATGTTTGGTAGAATTGTTTTTGAATAATATTTCTGAGAAATTTTCTAGAAACAACCCATTTCTATGAAACAATTTTTTGTTATTTAAAATGATGCAAAAAAGAAAAATGATTTTGTTTTCAACTTGGCATTGTTTCGTTTTTTCTTTTCAAAAAAACTAGCATAAGGTTTGAAACTGCATTTGTTAAGCTCTTAAATGTTTGTTACCTATAGTGCTAGGAAGGATGGCTACGCCTCCTATCGCACTATATACGTGCCAAACCCACGTTGGACATATGTCCAAACACGTCTTATGAGCTCTTTTATTATTAAAATACAAAAATTGATTCGTACTAATCCTTTTTCTTTTTTTTTATTTTAATATTTGAAGCCCTAAATCCTTTGCAACTTCCCCTTTAAATGTTTGAAACCCTAAATCCTTGAGGCTTCTAAAAATAAGTCATTAGGGTGTTATATTGTTCCAACTTATTTTGCAACATATATCCATGGAAAATGAATCGTTTGTTATTATTGCTAGACACTAAATAAATTTTATTTTATTTATTATCTAAACAAAGCATAAAAGGTTATTTTGGTAATATGACCTGTAAGAGTTTCTTTTCTTTTCTTTTATGAAGTCTATCCAAACAAGATGGGAGAGAAATCACAATATTTTCTTTTCTTTTCTTGCCAGCTTAACTAAACAAGAGGGGGAGAAATCCTAATCTTAACAAATTCTTTTCTTTTCTTTTCTTTCCTAGGTATCCAAACATAGTGTTAAAGTTTAAGAGTCCTGATTTTTTCTCGGGTTGCAATCCAGCTCATTATTACCTTAGAAATTATTTTAATTAAATTTAGTTCTATTTGGTCATATTATTGTGGGCTGAGTTTTAGAAGGCTAATTTGAGTCTTTAGGGTTTTAGAGCATCTACATGGAGGGCCCTTGGTGTAGAATAAGATCAAAGGTTTTTCTTGGTTATGGAATGAATGTGAAATTTTTCTGTTAGTTTGGGTTGGGATCTGAAACAGCCCTTGTGGCATAGAGTTTCCTTTGCTTTCTTTCTGTAAATTATTTTTCTTGATTGTGAATTTCTGCTCCAGAGCTGTTCTCAGCACCTTTTGCCCCAAAATCTGAACTGAAAGGTGTTAGTTTCACTTTTCTTAAAACCCTAAGGCAATTCATATATTTCAGTCTCATATTGTGATATATCCTCAAGACCTACAAAACTTGAGCTTCTTTTGGCACTTTTTCAGGGTTGAGGCTCTCCTCTAACTGTTTCTATAGTAGATGTATTTGTATGTGTGTTTTCATTACACTCTTTTTATCTGTTTCTAGGGTTTCAATCATGGCATTTGTCAAGGAGGGTCTACATCTACTGATGACAGGGCTTTTCTACTGAAGCCATTGGAAGGAAGATATTCTCAGGTTATAAAGGTAACTTGGCAATATTAACCTTTTATTTCTATGAACTCTAATCATAGTAGTATTCAGTATTCTGTTTTATTTTTACTCCTAGAAACTTGTGTCAAAAGTAATGCTAGTAAACATCACCGGCAAACGATATGGAATTTTGCTTTGATAACATGATGTGGTCATTCTGTTGTACAGAAATTGAGTTCCATTTTGGTGCTGGAAGGGTTATTCATGTTTCTGGCACAGCTTGATGGTTAGGATAAATATTTTGGTTAGAGTTTGTGCAGTTAAGCATGGTAGTATTGGCTGACTTTGTTTTGATGGAATATGGATGCCCATTTCAAATTGAGGGTCAAATAAAAATCAAGCCAATGATACTTTCTTTGAAAACAGTTATTCATGTCAATTTCAAGAATTCCACTCCATATTTCAGAGTATAGATTTTCAGAATTTGGAGTCCGTTGTGTCATATTGCATACATATTTCTAATAATCTTTGATTATCTGAAACTGCAGAAGAATATGGTCCTACCTCTCTCTCTCTCTCTCTCCAATTTCTTCTTCAACCAGAAAGACATCTTTTCCCGCTTTAAATATGGAGACAACTGTTGATCTCTTGAATTAAGAGAGCAATTATTTCATTCAATATTTTGTTTCTTGTTCTCTAAGCAATGGGCCCTGGCTTAGGCTTCTAAGGATAGATTTCATGTTTGGGATAGGGGCGTTCCTGTAAGCAATGAGCTGCACCTGCTTTCAGGCACTTTGGGAAAATGGGCAAGGGGCGTTGCGTCGGTGATCAGGTGTAATGAAAAATTGGGAAGGGTCCCTGCACTTTCCTAGATGACCGTGGGTAAAGAAGTTAGACCAGAGTTGTTGGTTTAAATTAGCAACTTGGTATGTTTGTACACTAACAAGTAAGACTGGTATTAGTAGATACTATGATTAAAAGGAAAATTAATATAGCATGTTTACAAGAAACTAAACAGATAGGTGAAAAAGCAAAGGAAATACCGGGTATAAAATTTATTATAATGGTAAAGATAAATATAAATATAGAAATGATGTGAGAATTTAAATCTAAACATCTCAAGGATGAGGTAGTTGCAGTCACAAAAATAGGAGACATAATAATGCTAATTATTGTAATTGCGAAAGTATAATTAATGTAATTAGTGCCTATGCACCCCAAATAGATAGGAAGAATATATTAAAGAACAATTTTGAAACCCAAAGGGTTGGCCTGATGGCTGGGTCTTGGGAGTATGCTCCCTCCAAAGTTTAGGGATTGAAACCTATTAGATGATAACAATTCCTTGGAGCCATCGGACTAGGAAAAAACCTTAGAATTAACCGTGGTGCACTTGCTGGAAACTCCTTGCCGAGGGCTAGTGCACCCCTGGGGATTAGTTGGACTTTGATTCGGACACTCAAGTGCCAAATAAAAAAAAAAAGAACAATTTTGGGATCATCTAAATGAGTAATGCAACAAATACCTGTAGGAGAAAAGATAATACGTAGAGATTGCAATGGGCAAAAATATAAGCAAGGGTACAATAGGATACATGATAGATATTGTTTTAGTGACCGAAATGAGGCCAGGCAGAGAGGGCATCTTAAATTTTACAATAGCATTTGTGGGGTGGATTTGGCCTTCACATATTTGCATAATGACAAAATGTTGATTTCAGTTTTTTCCCTTGCTTTAACTGTGTGGATTGCCCAAAAAGTACATTCAATCTAATCCCCTGTTGGATGAGGGTCAAGGGTAGATTGGGTGTAGACCTAAACTTTGACATGATATGCATGAAGTGGTTGTCCTCATATTCAGACTCACCACCTCAAGTTGATAGGTTGAGTTTTAACCATTGGATTTAACCAATGGTCCTGTGCATAAAATGCGTGGATTAACAGGTTTGAGCAACATGAATTTTCCCACTAAATTACTGATATTGCTAAACTCCTTTTTTTTTCCAATCCACATATTGCTAAGCTCTATCAAGTTTTAGTTCTTATTATTTATTTTTTTCAATAAGCTTATCTTTTGCAGGATGAGAATGTAATAAGCAAGTTTCAGAGTGTTTGAATTGGAGCATTTTGTTGGTGAAGTCTTTTTTTTTCTAGTTTTCAAACATTATTTCTATACTCTCAATTCAGCCAGGTACCAAAAGTGAGCTTTGTACAGTCAGTCACTCAGTTGTGGCATTCTTTCCGGGAGAAAAGAAAAGAAAAGATGCTGATCCCAAAACCGTAAAAGGAGAACCTCATGTCTTGTCCTCCTCCTCTTAACATCTAAGGATTGTGATGATGTCGAAGTTTTTTGCTATATGTGGATGCAGTACTGTCAATTGTCAATCTACAACAATGTAACATTGCTGCTAGACTCTCTGAAGGATTGTGAGCTTGGGGGTTTCCACTTAAACAGTAGACAAACTCTTAGCTCGCTCACTCACTCACATTGATGGATATGTGAGTGGCATTGGCATTGACCTGTTGGCTGCTCACAACACAACACAAGCAATGCAGTTTTGGTTCATAATTGGTGTTCCTGTCTGTTAGTTGGCTTGGGTTGGCTTGGCTGTAGTAGGTTGAGTTAGCATGGTCAACATAGTTGGTTCCTATTTCATTATTATATATGTATTTTCAGGATCTTAGAGTTTGCTAGGATGAGTAATTGAGTTAATACTGTAGGAGTAGACATTCTTATGGGATGATTTTTGAATATTGGAATTATAATTTATCTAGAAATAATCTGGAAAGGTGATTGGTATGTATATAGCTAATTCAGTTGCTTCCTGGAGTATATTAAAAAAGATTAGCCTTGGGAAACTGACCATATGTATGGCAACAGCTTAAAAAATACATCTTTTTCTCAACTTTTTTTGCCTTTAGTAAAAAAAAAATTTAATAATAATAATTTAAATTTGTGACAATGTTTTACTTTTATGGTCTATTTAGTCTAGAAGAATCTAAAAATTTAAAAATAAGAAGTCAATTTTTTTCTTTCTTTTTTGTTTTTTAGTTTTATTTTTTATTTGGGTAAGTCATACTTTGCTCTCCTAAAGCTTCACTCATTTCTTACTTTGGCTCTTTAAGTTTAATTTTTTTCATTTTGGCCCTTCATATTTGTAATATTTTTCATTTTATTCTTAAACTAACTTTCATTTAAAAAACTAAGAGAATTTGTTATATTACCAACACATCAATTCTATGTATGATGTAAAAAATTCATTAAAGCTGTAGAAAACAAAAAAATATGGAATTTTGTTTGCCTTTAATGAATTTTTTTTTAAAAAATTTATTCATAAATATTATTACATTATAAATGTATCTAGATTAGATGTACTTAAACAAATAAAAATAAATTTAATTAATATATATATATATATATATAAACTAAAGATGAAAAAAAAACGATAATACATTTTTCATTTCAAAATTAATAATACACATGTTTGGATCAGTATATATTCATTTTTTAATTTTTTTTTTTTTTTCCTGAGTCGTTTGTGTTCACTTAGCAGTAATGCTCTACTTGATTAGAAAAAAAATTTGATGAAAAGTGAAACTAAAAGAAAATGAAGTGAAAGAAAAGAAATAGAAAATAAAATATATTTTCTATCAAACATTTGATTAAGATGAAAATTTTATAAGAAAAGATAGAAAAATTTAAAAATTTGATTATGGATAACTCACACATTCAATTTTTCTTGTATTTTTTTGCAAGAAATAAAAAATTAGTTATAATGCTAATATGAGTGGAATTGGGGATGCTGCTGCGCAACAACAATTGCTATGCAACGAAATGGGCCCATTTCGATAATCCGTACCATTCATATTTTGAAATACATTAAGTAAAACATTCGTGAAAAAAATCAAGTTAATTGGATATTGTTTACAAATTCATCCACTCACATTTGTATTCATTTTAATACTTTAAATCACAATTATTTTTTATTTTTATAGATACAAATTTAGCTATAAATAAATAAAAATAATTAGTTATAAGTCCACCCAACAATATCCCCAATTCCAATATGAGTTGTACAAAAAAAATTAATTTTCTTATACATCCCATCACTTTGGTAAACAAATTCATAAAAATTAATTTTTTTTTCTCTCTTTCTTTTACTTTCTATCTATTTCATTCTAAACAAACTAAAGTTATGTTTGGCTTAATCTAAAAAAATCAAAAAGTCACCATCTTATTTAAATCGCATCATCTTATTTAAATCAAATTACTTCTTCTTCATATCACTTCAAACTCAATCTATATTTCACAAAAAAAAAATTAAAAACTACATTTATTTCCAATGTAAGAGGCCATCATCGCTTGTTCATTAGGTAGGGTTTCTTCTTTTCGTATAACCCGCCGTCACCTCCTCCTATATATATATAATAGATATAGATACACAAAAAAATGCAACCAAGGGCGGTGGGTTTAGGGTAGAGTACGTAGTCCTGCGGGGAGAGGGAGAGCATCCTCAGCTGATTGTTGATGACACTTGATTGGTTGCAGAGATATGTAATCTTCTACTGCGCCTAATATTGCAATTCCTTGATTGGATTCCAATAATTTTGAGTGAATCAAAGGATCTATCGTTGGGCCATATTCAATACTTTATATGTATATACAGAATGAGAATTTATCGGTGGTGACAAGGTAGATACATACATTCACAGTTTTATTTATACGTAAATTTTTTTTTTATAAAACTTTGGTGGCCATGATGTTGTAGGATGATGAAATAAATCAGACGGATTCCCAATGATTTCTCTTATTTTAAAAAGAGATGATATCACAATCTGCTTCTGACTCTTCATCATGTGCCCCAATCTCTATTTATTTGTAAAGATTATAGTATTATACATTTCAATTAGTATTTTTAATGTTTATTCCGACTTTGATTCGAAGAATAAGAAAGGAAAGGCCGGTGATGTGATTACAAATATTTGCTACTCTTGAGTGAGTTTTGTTTCAAAACTCCCCCTGATGATTCCTATCCACCAAGATCTCTGAGGCCTCTATGTTGGTTTGTATATTCTAGAGGTGAATGCTTTATCACCTCTATGTTGGTTTTTCAAAATATTTCAAGCTTCTTTTAGCAATCTCAAAATTTAATCTTAACTCACTTGCAGATGATGCTGGATGTCAAGATGTTGCAGTTTTTTGCAATGCAAACTGGTGTGTAGGGTTTTTGTTAACAAAATGCTCAAATGAAATTTTACCTAAATATGCAAAGATTAAACTCAAGAACTCTTAGCACTATTCAAAGAGTAATGTTAAATACCCTAAAAAGATTTATCAAAATTTTTATCAAATGTTTTACATTTTGGATGATTTGTATTGTCTCACACCACATTTGATAAAAAAATTTAAAAAATCTTCTAGGATCTCTAATATTTTGGCTACTCAAAATATGAAAACTAGGCCCCAAAAAAATATGTTAGGGTAATATGTACAAGCAACGGAAAATTAGAAATTCAAGTGAGGTTGAAATAGGCTTTTCCTCTCTATATATTGATCCTTAAACCTATCCCTAGTGCTCGATGATTAATACCTCTGCCCCATCTTGGGGGCAATCGATCTCCAAACAATCCTTCAGCAATTTTTTGCTAGGGATCAACATGTCAACAATTCCTTAATAATCACTTGATTCGACAGTGTAAACTCACCAATGAAAGGTCCATCTAATGTAAAACGTCTTAAAACTAATAATATAATGTAAAAATATCAACATTGCTGCAATTTTAAAAACACAGGTATCCTAAGAAAATATTCTAAACATGAGTAGAGGAGCGGTGTTTGTAATGGTTGAGCTGATTTTTTATAGATGTATCAATTAGTGTATTAATTAGTGTACCAACACTAATTAGGACATTATTATTGATCTCATTTATTATACAAACTACAAATATCAAAATTTTTTTAAATTATGCAACATCATCAATTAATATACTAACTAGTACACTAATTAGTACATATAACATTATTCGATTTGTTAACTTGAACATGCTCAGCACTCAATGAAGAGTATACTCTATGCGTTAATTACATTTAATTTTTTTATTATTAGGGACAGTTCTACTTTTAAGCTAATTAGTAAGCAGAGGATCTTAAGAACCATCCCAAAATAATTTTATTTTTATTTATTTTTTGGAGAAAATTTGTTTCACATAGTTAGCCATAGTAGCATAGTCGCTTGTACTGTATTGTGTAAAATTAATAAGTGATATATGCACTTTTAGTAATGAACACAGTTGGGTATATGAGGATAGGGTAGGTAGGAAGTTAAGAAATGGTTGCCAAAATTGAAAATTCTGCTAATTCAAGGTTCACCACAATAGACAACTGGGCTCCATTCCTTTAAGCACCTGTACAGATATACACGTGTGTGTGGATAAATTACACTCACCTACTTTGAGATTTAAAAAAATACAGATAATTTTACGTTTTTGATATAATTACATTAATTTTCTTGAGTTTTTAATTCACATAATAATTAAGTTATTTTTTATCAATAATTTGTTAATTATATGAATAAAAAAATGACATTGCTATCTACTTTCAACTAACATGCATATTTATTTTTATTTATTTCAGTGTCTACAAGATTTGTATTAATTTTAGTAGCTATAGCCGTAGCAAAAAAAAAGGTTAATATAATTGCATCACAACTATCGAGTTACTTTAATTTTAAACCTCAAGGGAGGTGAGTGTAATTTAATTAATATATATATACACAAATAAGAAAACATAAAAAATGGAAATTGCAAATAATAGAGCAAATAAAAAATAACCGTTATTTCTTAAAATTGTAAAAAGTATGAAATGTTGAATATTTATTGGAAAGATTTAGAGTGTTTTTATTAGCACTTCATCAATTATTTTAAACTCTCATTTCTTTGAACTCTCACTTATAAATTTTAAAACACTTAAAATTTCTTCTCTCTTAAATAATACCAAAATTATTATTGTGAAAATATTTTACCCATTCAATTGAATGCACACCTCTAAACCCTAAAAACGCAGGTGATTACTATTTCGTCTCCACATACTTGTTTATGACTTGAGAAAATAAATGTAAGATTTTTTATTATTGATTCAAAATTTTTCTTTTGTGGGTTTTGTGATTTTCACAAGTTTGGATTTGTGATCTCTCGGTGAGTTTCTTTGAATTCTCCTTGTTCCTTACCTTACTTGGGTTTTGCAATTTTAAAGTTTGAAAAAGATTCATTAATTTTTTATTTTAAAATAAGACATTTTCAATAGAGATGTTAAAATTGTATTACGTTTGGTTATCTGTTCCCGAACAAATAAATAATATTTGAATATGTGTTCTCAAATTTTGATCATATGTTGAGAAGTTTTAATTCCAAAAAAATGACAAACAATAGGGGGTGTCTACAATGATTAGTTGGGCAAAAAGGACTGTTGTGTGAGTGGTAGAGACTAGGAATGGAAGGAGAGCGACAAGCGATGGTGATGAGACGGAAGGCGTGGTGGTACTAATATGTATGGCAAAAAGGAAAAGGAGGGCGGCAATGGTGGTGAAGATAACGAGAGAGGATTAGGGTTGAGATTTTAGGGAAGGATATAACAGTCGTAGTTGACAATAAATAGCTGACCACCATGGTAGAAGAGAAAAAACAAAAATAGAATAAAAAACAATATTTTTGTCCACAACTGCCCCATTCTCAAATCTTAAAGACTTCCAATTATTTTTCTACATTCCACTCATATTGCAATTGTAAATATTTGCCCCATTAGTTTGCAAATATCTCTTGATCATTCAGTTTTAATGTAATTTCCACAATGAACAAGATCTAGTGGGTGTTTGAAAAGTTGTTATTTTAGTAAATTATGATTAAATTTTTTTATAGTTAAATGTAATAATTGTAAAAAAAAAAAAAGTAAAATAATTATGAATTTGATATAACATTTTGTCTTATTAATTATTTTAACATATTTTATTTTTTTTTTATTTTATTTTTTTTGTAAATTTTAACCTAAAAAAAATTAAAATTTTTCTTGCCAATCCAAAAAAAAACATGCCAATTAAAGCTTGTTTGGTTTCATTTTTCTGAAAACAATTTTCAAAAAATTTTACTTTCTTATTTTCCGTATTTTTTTTATTTTTGCTGAATTTTTTTAATATTTTAAATATTTTAAAAATTTTTAGATACACTCAACATAAATACATATAAAAAAACATATTTTTTGCAAAAAAATCTTTTAAAAATTCAATAAATACTAAAAATAAAAATAAAAATAAAAAAATACGAAAATTTAATATATTTTCATATTTTTATGTATTAGTTAATTTTTTAAAATATTTTTTCACATTTTTTTTTTTTACTTTTTAGATACATTTAAGTAAAATGCATCTAACAAAGTAAAAAAAATGCTTAAAATTTTAAAAACATTCACTAAAAACATAAAAAACACAAAAATCGAAAAACTCAAACCAAATACATTGAATAATGCTACAAATTCTCAAAAAACACAACCTGCATGATCCAGGAAGGAAAAAAAACAAAAAAACAAATAATTGAACAACATCATTTTGAGGGTCATGAAGATTTCTAACTTTAGAAATCCAAGCATTTTTGTAAAAATAAATAAATAAAACACAAAAACTCCTTGCTTAACAAGAGAGTGCATCTACCCTAGGTGTGACCTTTTTCGATTGGACAAAAATGTTTACTACTGCCCATTTATTAACACTAAAACGAACCATCAAAAAATTACTTAATACCTTTTTTGAAATACAACTGTCTGATTTTAAATTTCAAGCAAAATTACCTGCCAAAAAAATGTAACCCAAATAACAGGAGGAATAATGTGAACAAAACGCGCAACATCATTGGTCAAACACAATCACCATGTCCTAGACTAATGTGATAACATTTATAGTGACAAACAACCCAAATCAGTTACATGAAGTCTTCGACAATAGAATTAAGGAAAAAAATGGAAGACATGATTTTAACCACATGTTGGTTTCGAAAAAAGACATTTACTCAATAACAAAGTAAAAATATAAATATAAAAGGTCATTAACAAAAACATATAACATAAGCAACGAAAGGAAAACACTAAAAAAAAAACAAAAAAAAAAAAAACTTTCAAAAGCTTCAACTACTAGAAACTATTATCTATTGCAATACTTTTTCCCACCTTGCTTCTAGCTCTCTCCCAACTACAAAAAGCAAAATCTGCTTTTAGCAAAAGTAGATCTAGATTTTACAAGATGAGGCCAAACTAGAAATAAAAAAAGGAGATCCAAAAAAACAAAAGAGAAAAAAATAGACCAACAAAAATATATTAAAGCCACACAAAAAAAAAAAAAAGAAAAAAAGAAAAAAAAAAAGGCCCTAAACCCACAAACCCCCAAGGGAAGGAGACTTGTTTGAAACTAAACAGCTATAGAACCTGACCCGCATCATGAGAAAAAATGGGGCTCGTTGTTTTCATTCTCAACAAAAGCAGCTAAGCCTCTCTGCCTTGTCACATGGGAAAAAATGTACCCTCAACATTTGCAACCCCATTTGCCGCAATCTTTTTCTCAGGCACTGCAGCTGTTTTAGCACCATTCAGCCCGTCTCCAGATTTTGTATCTCCAGATTTTGTAACTGCCGATCCATTTTCTGAAAGCTTTACATCCCTGTTCGTCTGAACAGCAGGGGTAGTAGGCTCCTTGACCAAATCAGAGGCAGCTTCTGAAGACTTCTGCTGTGATTTCAGTTCCCCATTTGCCCCTTCCTTGTTCTTTTCATCAGTTGGTTTTCCTTCCCATACCTGTGTTGGCATTACCAAAGCAAACAGACCAAATTTAGCTTCCATGACAATCAAAATGTAACTGATGTCTCATGGGAAAAAATAAAAAAAGGAAAAGAGTTCAGAACAATTATACGAGTAAGATGACAGGAAAAAAACAAATAGACCGCAGATATTGCTGAGCTCCTGACAATATTAAGCAAAATTTCACCAAGGATGTATTAATTGATATATAAACTGGGCAATGACACATCTCTTGCCTGCTTCTGGAAATGCTGTTGCTTGGCCTTCTTCTCCTGAATTGTCTTCTGGCGGCCCTCGTAAAACCAAAATCATCCAGGATGCATGTCTTACTTGAGTGATCCTTGAATATTTTGAGCAGTTGAAGCCCCTGCTCTAATTTAACCTACACAATACCACAAGTTTTGGATTGAAAAGAAGAATCAACAGAACGAGTCCAAAAAAAAAAAAAAAAGAAGCCTGAATAACACATACCTCTTGAGTGTCCCTACTGTTAGTTACAGGCTTGTTCTCATTATTCTCTAGGGTTATGTGCTTCAACAGACTATTGGACACATCTTTTACAATGTGCCAATTTACAGGGAAACAACCGTTCCACTTGTCTTGTTGCCAGTACTCAAAATTCTTGTGAAAATCAACTGGCCCTGTCATCTCTGCAACACCAACAAATTGCCCGCTAGTATTGACCTAGGCACAACAATTCAAACTTAGTTGCTAAACCAAACAAAGTTACTAAAGAAATAATCCCTGATAATGCAAGTCGCATCAATATGCTTACCGAGAAGAAAAGAAAAACAGGGCAACCACCGGACTTCTGCTGAGCTTCCTGATATGCTGCATCAAGCTTTTTATTACCATTTGGTGTGCTAGCCCACACATTATACTTGATGCTCTTGTGGACATCATCCTCACTGTATGATTTAATGATGAAGAACTTAGCATCAGTGTAACTCTCAGGGAAATCTACTTTGTTGTATTGTTCCCGATCAGGAGCCACACTTGACCTATCCTTCTCCAGATCATTTGTTCCATTTAATGTGTTTTGCCCCTTCACTGCCAAGGGAACAGGTGTAAAACCCTTCTGGTTCTTAGAGCTCTTGGCTCTCGGTCCCCTGTTCAGCTCATTCAAACCATCTATGTTCTCATTGCCATAACCAAAGAAACCATTGCTTCGCCCCCTGGGTTTGTACTTGCTATCGACCAACCACCCACGTCCATTTGTTCGTGAATCATAACCATTAGATCCAAAACCGAGAGTAGATCTAAAGGTGCTTCCATACTAGCCATATAATTTGTTCGGGTACATCCTATTCATATATCCATTAGCTGTGCCCATGCTAGGCATTGGTCTCGGTTGGTGCAAACCCTGCAGATATGGGAAAAAAATACTGAGGCCCATATTACATTATATACAAATCATCAAGCAATCAATACAGTTCGGATCATCAAAGATTTCAAAACAAGTTAACATGACATCCTGTAATGATCCAATTTAATCAAACAGAACAGGATAAATACAAATCAGTTCGACCAGTCAGACCAAGTCAGTCACATGTCAACTGCTGTTTTTACTCCCTAAATCGATTTTGGAATGTGAAAGTGCGGACTTGGGATCCACTAGCTGAACTTAGTGGGCCATTACTGCAAACAATCAGCTTATTTGGCCTTCGTTCACAAACTCAACTGACCCAGAGAAGAGTTTACTTAGAGCTAGTTTGATAACATTATTAAGCACCTAAGCATTCAGTAGTTTCACAATTAAGTGCATTTAACAACCTAGAATCAACCACCACTTAGATCTGAATTGACTAAAAATAAATCTTAAAATTAAGTCACAGAGAGAGAGAGAGACTTGACTCACCGATGCAGAATAAAAAGCGAAAGGTAATTTTCAGTTTCATTCACAACTAACATTTATATCTTTAAATTTTCAAATTTAAAAATCCAGTACTCAAAACTATTTCAGCACTAGAAATTCAGAAATACAAATTCAGTTTAATCAAATAGAACCTTAATGTTTGATATCACATACCATGAGATGAGAATGAGGACGATAATTCTGATTCCTTGATGCTGGGGAGTTATTTGCATGTGATATTGATGAAACCATCGAAGTGCTAGTCACAGGCCTAGGCTGCCCATCAGAAAATATTGTGCCATCCAACCAAGGGATAGGAGACCTTAAACCATCAAAGCCGAATCTTGGATCTTGAAAACCCAATGTAGGAATTCCCCCAGGAAGACCACCCCTCCCGTAGGAAGCATTGGTATTAAATGATGAATTCTGATATGTATGTTTTGTTGGTGCTGAACCATTATTTCCCTTTACGCCCCCACTGTTAGCAATGCCATTGGAGTTGCCATTAGCAGTTTCCACGGACAAAGGTGTTTGGTCAGCAGCTGCAGAGTTGGGAATTTCTCCTTTAGAGGGGGCAGCAGGAGTAGGGGTGTATGGCATACTAGTTGGGGTCAGGGGTTGGAAATATTGAGGTGGATATTGGTAATGCTGAGCCCCGTATAGCTGCCCATCATGTCCCATAGTCGGAACCGGGGAACCAGCAGGTGAATATGGGCTATAGGGGGCATACCCATAACCGTGGTGATACATAAGCGATCCGCTGTCCCCATAAACTCCCTGTAAATAAGCAAGTATAACAAACAACAAAAGATCATAAATTACTGTAAGTACAACCTGCAACCCAAGTATGACAATTAATAATCTCTCTTTCAATTGCAAAGCAAGTGCCCATAAATCATAAATAATACCTACAATCAATGACATTTCTTCATAGACCAAAATACAAATTATATTCCCAGATTACACAGTGCACTACAAAAAATACTTACAGGAGGCATTTCAACTCCCTCTGGATTTACATATCTCGGGTAGTCATCCCATTCATTACCAGTCCCATCGTAACCTAGGAAAGAAAAGCATACATGCCCCTTTCAGCATAAAATTCATCGAAGAGGAATGGTATAATTATCTATAGCCAATTTAAATTTTGAATTTTTCTTGGGAAATAATAAACAAAGTCAATTTCATATTTTTATTGAGGGACTCCCTAACTATCAACTTACTTCCATAATAATAAGCAGTCGATGGATAACTGTTTGGGACATAGCACATGGATGGATCATTGAAATCCTGTAATAACGGGGTCACAGAACGTTCATACAACTGGATCTGACCATTTGCAGTATCGCCTGAATCAACAGAAGGCTGTACAGAAGATAACAAGAACAACCCTTAAAATCACTCACTCAAACAAATCCTGAAAGTAAAAACAATACCCAACAAATAACATGGAAGAGCTTCAAATCACCTTCTTTGTATGTTCCGGAATTTCCAAGGTCTTGGGTTGAGAATCCAATGATAACTTTTGCAGCAAATCTGCAGCTTCTATTGAAGTAAAAAGTAAAGGAAAAACCCAGTTTCCAGATAATTAAACCTGTATACTTAACAAATCATAACAAAACCCCCAGACCCAAATTTTGAATTCTCTGAATCCAGATCTCAAAAGCAAAATTACAATAACTACTCAGTTTTGAGGGTAAAAAAAACAAATAAAAATTTCAGAAAAACCACTAAAAATTTATTCTTGAAACAGTCGTTGTCAGCAACACCATACAAGTAAAAAAGACAATCAAACCAGATACACCCATATCCCATAGATAAGAACTACACCGCATAAAGCAAAGGACATGACATCTCTTCAAGAATTTCACTTGTATATCAAGTTCAAACAACAATAGACATCACTAATCAATCAATAAACTTAAATCAACCGACAAAAATTCAAATTCAAATTCAAATTCAAATTCAAATCCAAATCCAAAACCTTATGAAACAACAACCACAGATAAACAACACCCAGATCTATACAGAGAAGCAAGAACACAAGCCTAACATGGTATCTATATATAAGCATATACAATAAAACAAACCAAGCTCGATCAAGAAAGAGCAGATCAGGAAGAAGAAAAAAAAAAAACGAAGCAAAAGAAACGAAACGAAACAATCAAAAAAAGAATACCCAGATGGACAACAGGGTTGGTAAGGATACGATCTGCGGGAGGAGCAACAGTGGCCATGAGAGTAACGATCTAAAACCCTAAATCCAATTGGAGAGGAAAGAAAACCCTACGAGATATAGAGAGAGAGATGAGACGGAGACAAGGGGGGGAAGTTTCAGCCGCCAAGGGTAGGGAAGTGAGGGTTTGGGTTTTGAGGGCGAAGCGAAGAGAGAGAATCCATCTAAAAGTGGTGATTCAAATAGCACCACGGTTTCCAACCCCACCTCCACACCACATCAACCCCTCTATTTTTCTTTATTTACTTTTTACCCCCAATACTAACGTCCCCTGCGGGTTATCTACTTACGTCATTCTCTTGTTTCTATTGGCTGGAACCCGCCACACGACCTACCAATGCCTCCGTATAAAATACCTTTCATTTCAAGCTTTATATATTGATTTATTTTGACAATAGGGTTAGAAGTCAATTTTTTAATTTTTTTTTTATTCAAGTTATATTTTGTGTTTTTGATTTTAATTTTTTAAAAATTGAATTTTTTTGTATTTTTATTTTTAGTGAATAATTTTAAAATTTTAAGAAATTTTTAAAATTTTTAAAATGCACCTTACTTAAATATATCTAAATAGTAAAATATTTATAAAAAAATATCTTAACAAATTAATAAATACACAAAAATGTAAAAATGTATTGAATTTTCTGATTTTTTTTTTATGTTTTTGGTATTTAATAAATTTTTTAAATATTTTTTCACAAATATTATACTTTTAAAATATATTTATGTTATGTGTGTCTAAAAATGAAAAATAAATACTTAAAATATTTTAAAAAATAATTGAAAAGAAAAAAAATGAAAAATAAAAAAGTATAATTCTTTAAAAAAAATATTTTTTAAAAATCAAAACCAAACAAACTTATTATCTCTCTATTTTTACATATTTTTAAAAAAATATATATAAAAAATTAAAAATTTTAATTTTAACTTACCTCTCAAAATAATTCCATTACCAAAAGCTTTAAATGAGCTGTCGGTGAGATTGTTTAGGTGCGCAACGGCCCCCCCTCCTTGTAACACGTTTACATATTGATTCACATAAATGTTTGGGACCTGTTTCTGGACTTTTGATTTGATCTTGGCTTTATATGTGTGTGGAATTCACATTATAAGGTTAAGTTTGGCTAAATTAAAAAAATGTATTTATTTTATTATTTTTTTTTTTTGTCATATCAATCAACATCTCCTCTCTATTTTTTTTACACATAATACAAGAAAAATAAAAAAATACACTTATTTAAGCCTCGTTTGGGAAGTGGCTAAAATAGCCAAAAAGTCAAAAAGTCAACTAAAACACATCATATCATCTCTCTACTTTTCTGCACACCTTTTCGTAAAAAGTCAAAAAATTATTAAAATAACATGTTCCCAAACCAAGCCTTAGTCTTCCCAAACTTGACCTAAATGAGAGTGGGGGTTGTGGTTGGAATGGGAGTGGGGTTATGGGGTTATGTATCTGTGAGAGTCTCTATTATAATTGTTTAAATTTGATTTAAAAATTTAACGAGTTTAAAATTACGTTCAAACTTACTTGTTTATATAATGAATTAATTTTAATTAAGTTTTTAACGAGTCGAACACAAGTCAAATTTGAGTAGTTTAGGTTGCTTTACACTTCTAATACAAACCATGTTTAATATAACCGAAGTAATTGAAGAGAATTATTAATGTGATGTTATTATATTAGCAATATAATATATTTCAAGAAATTACATGACGTAAAAATTTACTTGTGCAATTTAAAGAAAGTCAAAGTTTTTTTTTTTAAACATCTTTTTGTATAAAGTTAAAAAAATATCTAAAAGTTATACTTTTCTTATCTCATAATTTTAATTTTAAAAAAATAAAAATAAAAAACCTTACTAGTCTCTTGCTAACATGATAAAAAGTTGCGTTTACAGCTTGGTTCCAAAAACACTACATTGAATTTTTTAGCAAAAAGTCTTTGGCAAGGTGAAAAAAAAAATACATATAAAATTATAATTATACCCTTTATATTATTTAAGATTATACATGAGTGAAAATGTAAGCCTGCGTTTGGTTGTGTTTTGTAAATGTGATTTGAGAGTATGAATTATATTTTGAGTTTGTGTGTTGTGGAATTATGATTTGAGTGTAGAAAATTTGTTTGGTAAAGAGTTTTGAAAGTAGTTTTGGAAAAGAGGTTTGATTTGAGTGGGGAATTGTTGATGTGACATTTGATATGTGATACAAAAATTTACAACTCATAACTAAACATACAATTCAAAATTATTTTAAAACACATAAAAAATTTAAAAATTTTCAGAAAATTTTTTTTTATTATATAAGTCAATTGTAAAAAAAAAAACAAAAAAAAAACAAAAAAAAAAAACAAAATTCTGTGTACACGGGAGGACATACAAGAGGGTTTCCCCATAAACTTCCCCCCGCTAGTCCCATGGGAAGTGGAATTTGACAACATTTGCAATCAATGCACCAACAACGTGCAAGCCAGAGAGCTCTTAGCTGAAAATTCGATTAAGAGGCTTAACCAAACATCATACTGAAAAACATGGGTAGAAAACTGATTCAAAATCACAACCAAACAGAGCCTAAATTTTTAAAATTGAGTGGAGTAGTTTGATCATTTTATTGTGATATGATATCATAAATAAATATTAACTAAAAAAGTCAAAAATAACTTTTTATCAACTTCTCAAATCATTTTCTAAAAGAGTCAAAAAGGTTTGATACAAAACCAAAAATTAACTTTTTACCTTCTTCTCAAAACACCGTTTATTTTCAAACTCGGCCTTAATTTCCAAACTCAACTATTTTTCCCCATGAAGGATGTTAGTATATATAGGGGGTGATTTGAGAAGTTTGTTAAAAGTTAATTTTTTTATTTTTTTTTAATCTTTTTATGTATAAAAAATATGAGAGATAATTTAACCCCAAATAAATTAAAAGTTAAAAACTAACTTTTTACCTAGCTTCCCAAATTACCCCATAATTCCTGTTACTGCATTTTATTATTTAGCTTTAGATTTCTTGTTCACTACTCTATCTATATACCTCGTATACAGATACTGGAATAAATAAAATTTCATATTTTATCTCCAATCAGTTGTATTTCAACATATTCATACAAAGGCAAATTAGGGGAAAGTGAATCAACCCAAACCAAAATAAACCAATCGACAATTTCACTATATTGAAAATAAATGAATTGTTGATTTAAAAAACACAGCCTTCAACATTGCATCATCAATTTTTTCTTAAAATAAATCAACAATAAAAATGATGAATAATTCTTGGTACCCATCTTTATCTATTTCGAATTTGGCCCAAATGAGATTGTGTGGTTGTAATTGAATTTGTGTGGTGTAAGTCTATGTGTAAAATAAAGCTGAGTCACAAAATTCTAAATAAATTCATGGTAGATAAAGGTAATGTTTTGGAAAGCTGATAAAAAATTGATTTTTTGACTTTTTTTAGCTTATTTTATCTTTTTACGGATAAATTACATGAGAGATGATATGGCTCAAAATGAGTAAAAAAACTAGAGGTTGACTTTTTACTAACTTCTCAAAAGACTCCATAATATTATTTATAAATAATTATAGTACAAAAGTGTTAAACATTTTAACATGACACAGACGAACAAAACAAAGAATTGTGGAAATAAGTCTGATATGTCATAAATTTTTTCTTGCATGGTGTGACTAGGTGTAGCATTGTCCATACTTTATACCAATTATAAAAAGACAACTCAACATAAATATAATTTGATGCAATATATAAATATAGGTTTGGATCTTAGATTAGCTTAGTTTGGTTTAGGTATGGTTTAAATTGAGAATCGAATCTAATTTTATCGGGTTTATCTAGAATCAATCAAAGTATTGAAGATATAATTTTATATAAAGAATTTTTTTTTTCTTTTGTTATTGGAGATATCATGAAAATATATTAGTCTTATAGGAGAATTAAATATCCAAATATGTTTAATGTAAAGAGAAAATGAATCGTGTGAAATTTTTAACAAGGGTAATGTTAGCATTTTGGAGAAAAAAATTTGTGTTAACGAATGGGTGATTTGTTATTATAAAATTAAAAGTAAAGGACATAAGTGGTATTCAAAGAATAAAAGTAGTATTTAGGGGGATGTCTATCATTTACCCAAAATAATGGTAGGGAAATGCAAATACAAAGTCGTACACAATTTAAAAAAATTAAAAACAACAATGATACGTCCCACGAATTTGAGAGCACTAATGGACCACTAATAAGGTGGAAATTCAAAAAAAAAGAAGAAAAAAAAAATCTAAGGCAAAAACATCACATCAGTCAGTGGGACCCACTCTCTAGAGCTCCTTTAGTGCTCCCAATTTGGATCTCCCAAACATTTTTCAATTAAAAATAACCAAAACAAAAAGCCAAAGAGCAATGATTCATCCCCCTTTTCCCCCACCCTCTTTGACCCCCTCTCTCTCTCATTGGTTACATTTTCTTTTCTTTTTTTTCTTTTTTTCCTCCTCCAATCACCACCGCCACGTGACAAAGGGGTAGGTGACCCAAAAGGGGTTTCAAGCATTATTCAAAACCAAAACAAAGTTCTAGAGTGTCATAGGGCGCGACAAACAAAACGGCATTGTAGTGGGATCTAGGTTAAGTTTGGCATCTATTAAGGTCAAGTTTGGGAAGACTAAATAAGTGTCTTTTTACTTTTTATGAAATATGGATTAGATTTTGATTGGGTTTGAAGTGATATGTTAGAGAGGTGATGTGACTTAAATAAGATGATGTGACTTAAATAGGATAGTGACTTTTTTACTTTTTGAATTTTTTTGAAGATATCAAACTTGGCCTAAATAATATAAAAAGTCAAAAAGTCACTATCCTATTTAAGTCACATCATCTTATTTAAATCACATCGCCTCTCTAACACATCACATCAAACTTAATCCATATAAGCCAATAAATTAAAAAATACACTTTTTTAAAATATCCCAAACCAACCCTTAATTTTCTTTTAAGCATGGTGTATTAGCAATGGCCATTTCCATCACAAAAAAATGTTCTTAAAAAAAATAAAAATAAAGCAATGGAAGAAAACGGCGTCGCAAAGAAGTTGTTTAATTTTTATTTAATTTAATTTTAAATTTAAATAAAAAATTTGATTTGATTAAATTATTATTATTTTATAAAAATATATTTGTATTATATTTTTTTCATTAAATTTGATCAAAAAATTATCTCTAATTTTCATTGAAATTATAATTTGATTAAAAAAATAATTCTCTATTCATTTGATAAACATTTGATGAATATATTAAAAAAAATTAAGTACTTTTTTCAATTATCAAATTAAAAAATTTAAAAAAAAAAAGAAAAAAGTAAAGAATTAGAGATGATATAAGACGATCTTATCTTAGACCATCTCCAACGGAGAATCAAACCCAGCATCAAATTCAAAATTTGATGAAAAACCCACTTTTTGGAGCTCCAACCGTTGCACCAAATCGATATCAAATCGAGAATTCAGCAAATCTTTCACCAAACTGAGTACAGTCGAAGCATTTCACCAAAATAGACCGTTGGATGAGAGAACCGGGCGACCATCCGGGTGACCAACCGGTCGCCCGAAAAAAGTTCGCATAGTTCACTAAGCGGTTCAAACTACCAAAAAAAAAAAAAAATTTTTTTTTCCCTAGGTGGTCCACCACCCGGTCAACCGGCGGGTTGACCACCCGGTCGACCACCCAGAAGTTCAAAAAGTTCAGAAACAAAGGTTCAAACCGGTTTAAAAAAAAAAAATTTTTTTGGCCTTTCGTTGGCCGTGGTCAACCAACCGGTCTTGCGCTAATTTGGTGAAACGAATTTGATCTGAACCATTGAGCGCGAAATATCAAATCAAAGAAATTGCCTATTTTTGACTCGATTAAACGTTAAACTTTGACGAAGATTGGAATCTTTCTTAACAAATTAATTAGATATGTGCGATGTGCACACATTTTTCCCGTGGATTATTTTTATTAAACGACGCCGTTCGTTTTCCCCTAAATTAGTTTGCTGTAAATCAACAATCGCTCTCTCTCTCTCTCTCAAAAGTCTCTCTCTCTCCTCTCAGCGCCGCCTGGGGGCTCACCGACGACTCCACTCCTAACCATCTCACGGCGACGCCTCCTCTCCTCACCACCACTCTCCGGCTGACTGTCACCACCGCCCTCTTCATCCCCACCCCAAGCCCCCTCCTCTTTTTCTCTCTCAGCTGAACTGTTATTGTCTCCCCCACTTTGATTGTAAATCTGAACTTGTTAAATAGCTGTTGATAGAGATGGAAAAAATGAAAATGCATAATTGAATGATAGGTTGATGGAGTTTCGAATCGAACTGTTAAAAGTTTACTAGAAGCAAACTGTTTACAAAATTACTGCTTGTACTCGCAACAATATTCTCAGGTGCTTATTATTCATTGTTTATTTATTTTATTTTTTTAATAATATTTTTGATAAGCAAAAAGGGTAATGTTAGTAATGTGAAATAAAAGTAAGGAAGGGCATTACTCTAATGGTTTTGGTCTATAATTAGGCAGGCTCTATTTTGTTTTGTTTTTTTTATCAGCAAAAAATAAAAAAATGAAGACATTACATTAATAAAATGCAGCAGAAAAAGAACTACATGACTGGCTGTGTGAGCATATCCCAATTAGATTGGTACATAAACACAAACAAATCATGTGCAAACCCCAAACTTGAGACAACGCAAACCGATTCACAACCTAAGAGACCCAAGCAACAACAGCAACAAAAACATAGCAACAACAATAAAACAGAGGTGTTACCACCTAACTCAATCTAGGGGATTGACACTTCAAACTCCAATTTGAACAACAACTCTTATTTGATGTACTACTACTAGACAAGAATAAGAGCCCCTTTCTCAAATCCTCTGCTTGCAGCCAATCTCTACTTTACATCCTTATTTAGAGAAAACCAATTAGAGATTAGTTATTGGATTCCTCTCCTCCTTTCAGGGTTTAAAAAAAAAAAAAAAAAAAAAAAAAAAAAAACCAATGCTAAATGCTCATTCTGAAAAGTTTATTTATGTACCAGATACACATTCATTATGGTGTGACTCACAGCACACCAACTTCGAATTTATATCATACACTTCACTTTCAAGATATTTTTAAGGTACATTTTTGGGATAAATAACGGTACCGTTTGGTAGAGTTTTAGAATTATGATTTGAGAATAGAGTTGTATTTTGAGTTTGTGAGTTTTGGAATTATGATTTGAAAAGGGAAAATTTGGTTGATTTTGAGTTTTGAATTTTTGATGTGACATATGAAATGAGAAAAGTTGTTTAGTTATAAGTTTTGAAAAGAATTTTCAAAACTAAATTCAAAAACTTATAACTTACAATAAAAAACACAACTCAAAACTCTATTAAAAATTTTATTTAAAACACATAACTAAACTCTTTTCCATTCAATTCAAATTTTTTTTTGTCATTTTGGTCAAAAAGAATAATTTCTATATTTAAAAAATATCAAAAACGAATATAATTTTTTTTTCTTCCAAATAATAGGTAGCGATTGGCAATTGCAAAAAAAAATTAAAAAATACACTATTCCGGTTGACTAGCCGGATGTTTGGGAGGATGACCGGATAGACTTAAAATTCAAAAATCCTCTACTTTTCAAAATGGAGAAGACGAAAGAGAGAGAGAGAGTAGCCAAATGTGAAAGAGAACTATGTGTTGAAATGTGTGGTGGAATCACATTTCCAAAACTCCATCCAAACAATGCATGCAAACGGAGAGGTAGAATTATGATTACAAAGCTGTACCAAACGCAGCCAACATTTTTTTAAAATAAAATAAACCAAACCAAACCAAGCCAACCCTAACTCCATTCTCTCTCTTATTGCTGCTATTATGATTATTGATGTTTATTATTTGTTTTGGATAATGATTCTTCAGCTGTAGATTGATTTCTCTACCGAAGGAATATATATATTTTTAAATTTATTTAATTTTATTTATTTTTGATAAGTAACTCTAGGGAAGGACTAATGTTGAATTTTTTTTTTTTTTTCTATCAGATTTTAAAGAATAAATGGCATCAACTTTGGCTGGCATGTCTGCGGTTGGCTCCTTGGCTGCACCTAGTGCTCGTGTGACAGATAAGAAATTTGCAACTTCTTTGGACAAGTTATCATCTTTCACTTCCATATCTTTGAGCTTGTTTGGTAGGAGACAAAATGTTGCTCTACACAGAACACGTTCTCCCAGAATAAATGCCATGGCAAAGGAGTTGTATTTCAACAAGGATGGATCGGCTATTAAGAAACTGCAAGTGAGTCTCTTAATGAGTTGAGGTTTATATTGTATTGAAGGTTCATGTGCATGCCATCTCTAACAATAATTTTATCCTTTTTGTGTCAGAGTGGTGTGAACAAGCTTGCGGATCTTGTTGGGGTTACTCTTGGTCCGAAGGGCCGGAATGTTGTTCTAGAGAGTAAATATGGCTCCCCAAAAATTGTTAATGATGGGGTGACTGTGGCCAGAGAGGTATACTTTATCTCAATTATTGGAAGTAATTAGTTCTCTATTGGTATAAATAGCCCATGCCATGGCTTTAAGTAGTTTGATCACTTTTCCTTGGATAGCACTGAACTCTTTTTGGAAACAATTTATTTTAGAAGCCTAGAATTGTCTGAGAGTTGGGGGCAATAGGTTTTTCCAACTTTATGAAGCCAACAAACAGCGGAAACCTTCATGGCCATGATTTTATGTACTTCAATGTCCTCACTGAAGTTTGCAATTATCTAATGGCTCAAATAAGTTGCTCAACCTGAAATTTGTCTGATTTTCTATAAATGAATTCAATAATAATTTCCAATAAACATTTTATATTGGAGGCCCTAATGTACTGTAATACTTCGTTTCTTTCTAGGTCGAGTTGGAAGATCCAGTAGAGAACATTGGTGCTAAATTGGTTAGACAAGCAGCTGCCAAGACCAATGACTTGGCTGGAGATGGGACAACAACATCTGTTGTTCTTGCGCAAGGTCTTATCACTGAGGGTGTAAAGGTCTGCTTGGAAATTCATGCTGTATATCTTTCTTTGAAATCCAAAGAGCACAGCAATCAGTGATTCTGGTGTTTGCAAACTTGCTAAGTGGTATTACTTTTTCAGGTGGTAGCAGCTGGTGCAAACCCTGTTCTGATTACCAGAGGCATTGAGAAGACAGCAAAAGCTTTGGTTGAAGAGCTTAAGCTGATGTCTAAAGAGGTAATGGAAAGCGGTTTCACAAATGGGTTTAATAATTAAGGCTTGAGATTAAAATTGTAAATGCTTCTGTAAATTGTCCTAAATTTTTTGGACAGGCTTATTTAAAAAGTTTGATGTCTTGGTCTCAATTTATTATAGTAGTCTAGGACTTACGGACTGCAATATGAATTGTAGGTTGAAGACAGTGAACTAGCAGATGTGGCTGCCGTTAGTGCTGGGAACAACTATGAAGTAGGTAATATGATAGCTGAAGCCATGAGTAAAGTGGGTCGGAAGGGTGTGGTGACTCTCGAAGAGGGTAAAAGTGCTGAGAACAGTCTTTATGTTGTCGAAGGATGCAATTTGATCGCGGATATATCTCACCTTACTTTGTCACAGATAGTGAGAAAATGACAGTTGAATATGAAAACTGCAAGGTAGGGATGTTAGGTTTATTTCTTGTAGTTGTAAAGAACGGCATTTATTTCTATTAGATAATAATTATGTATTTTTTGTTTTTTCGGTTTAATTACTCTTTTGGTGTTCATGCAGTTGCTACTGGTTGACAAGAAAATTACAAATGCAAGGGATCTTATTAACGTCCTGGAAGATGCTATCAGAGGTGGGTACCCAATTGTAATAGTTGCGGAAGATGTTGAGCAAGAAGCATTGGCAACTCTTGTTGTGAACAAGCTTAGAGGAGCACTGAAGATTGCCGCTCTGAAAGCTCCTGGATTTGGAGAAAGAAAGAGCCAGTACCTTGATGACATTGCGATTCTGACTGGAGGTCATAGTTTTCCACCATACTATATATAACTTGAATGTTCACTCAATCTCAATTTCCCCCTCTTTCCACTGCATCCACTAATATTTCTCCTCTTCGTAACTGTAAATAGGAATGTTCTTGGGTTTCTCAGTTTCTTCCTTGTTCATGTTAAGAGATTTTCCTTCTCGATAAACAGGGACTGTTATCAGAGAGGAGGTTGGGCTTACCTTAGACCAAGCAGATAAAGAAGTCCTGGGTCATGCTGCTAAGGTTGTGCTCACCAAGGACTCGACAACAATTATTGGCGATGGGAGCACTCAGGAAGTAGTGAATAAACGTGTTGCCCAGATTAGAAATCTCATAGAGGTTTGATTCTCTCTCCCTTTGCATGCGTGACACACATGCATATTTGTCAACGCTGACTATGCGTGGTTGTTTTAAGCAGGTTGGAGCAAGATTATGAAAAGGAAAAACTTAATGAAAGAATAGCAAAACTGTCTGGAGGTGTTGCTGTCATTCAGGTAATCTTTCAGTTTTAATCATATGATCTCGATTAATTCAGTTTGGTGGTTTCTGAAATAAATTTTGATTTTGTTATGTGTACTGATTTCCAATTAAATTTTTGAAGGTTGGAGCACAAACTGAGACAGAGCTGAAAGAGAAGAAATTGAGAGTAGAAGATGCTCTTAATGCAACGAAGGCAAGTTCTTGATGAGACCATAGATTTCAATTCATATATGTAGTTCCTCCTCAGCTTTGTTGGTAAAACAACAACAGGTTCTAACAGTGACGTTGGGATTGCTTTTCAGGCAGCTGTCGAAGAAGGTATTGTTGTTGGTGGTGGATGCACTCTGTTGAGGCTTGCTTCAAAAGTTGATTGCATTAAGGAGAGCCTTGATAATGATGAGGAAAAGGTGATTTTATGTTTTAATTTGCCTTAGATATATCTACTGGCCAAAGTCTTATAATTAAGTTTGGGACACCTTCGCTATGTGGCAAGCCCTATAGGCGCTATGTTGCAGCCGCTTCGGTATCACCATCTCCACATGGCAATCCTTCCAAGGCACCGTGATGTTCCCTAGTGGACTAAATGGGTTTATACGTCCAGCCAAACTGGGGACATATAGACCATCAAGTATGGCTGCTTGGCCACTAGCGTGCTTGGCACCCTAGTTGCGAGCCAAAGCACCAAGTGAACAAGGCGAAGTATGAAGAGCCCAAGGCATGGACCACAACACTACTCAGCTGAGCCAAGCTCAGTTGCTTGGCCATAGCCCCGCTCAGCAATGCCATGGCTCTGGCTCACCCGAACGAGCTCTTGTTCAACCATGTCTCTTCTCATTCCCATAGGGTATGCTGAGGGGCAATTAGGAGCATCGCTGACCAGTGTGCCTCGCTCAGTCACTCCCACTAGGTAGCAACATGGCTTGACCCTTGGTTTGCCTCTATATTCCCTATGCACTTACCTTCTTAGCTAGGGCTACTACTATCATGGCCATCACTTGGCATCCTAGGCTGGGAGCAGGGCCTAGGCATCCACTGCTGGGGATCATTCGAGGATTGTGGATTGGATGCTAGGATTAAGGACTCATCTAGGTTGCTTGGGTTGCCTCCCTCTTGGGGAGTAGCTCATCCTTGACTAGTCTTAAAGAGAGAAGGCCATTGACCCATTACCTGACACCTTGAAAGAGGTATCATACCTACAGTTTATGTCATGACATGATATACCCTCCTAGGTATTATACCTAACCCTACAACTCTCATGATCTGCTCTTGATGTTTGGTTCATGGGACACAACAACAGGCTTGATATCTCTGCTCTGTTGAGCCAAAGAGAGCTGGCGACCTGTCTATAGGTAAGCTGGCCTCCAACAGTCTTGTAACTTATATAAGGAATCCATGCACATAGAACAACACAATTAGTCTGGTTATCATCTTGCTAATTATACTTGAGTGGTTTGCAGGTTGGAGCAGATATAGTTAAGAGAGCTTTGAGTTACCCCTTGAAGTTAATTGCCAAGAATGCTGGTGTTAATGGTAGTGTTGTTAGTGAGAAGGTAATTACCTATATTATTATGTCATTAAGGTGTCACGTTTTATGTTCAAGATGTCATTTTATGTTATGTTTTCTTCAGGTGCTCTCCAGTGACAACCCAAAATTTGGATACAATGCTGCAACTGGAAATTATGAAGATTTGATGGCTGCTGGAATAATTGATCCAACCAAGGTGAATTGTGACCATAGTAATTTTTTTTAAAAAAAATTCAATGAGGTTGCATACAGTTAGACTGCTAGGGCAGGATATGTTTAAAATTATCTCACAGAAGGTGAGAAGTCAGCTGATAAACTAGGAGGTCTGAATGGTAACTTACTGTTTGCCCAACACTTGGAATATGGAATACCTACAAGAATAAAATGATATCTGCTTCCTCCAAAGGCTGGAACTCAGTATTTGTTGGTTTGCGGGTTTTCTTCAAGGCATAGCATGTTTGGATCATTGCCAGCAAACTGGTGGATACATATTGTCTTTAGCAGACAATATGTTTTATGCATTTAAATATGTTTATATTGCACTAACTTCAGTAGTTCAGTGGAAATTTGGAATCAAGTTATTACCAATCTTAGGTGGTCCTAAGGTTTTTGTATTATGTTGTTATAGTAACAGGCACATGCTTACAGACATGATTCAATTAGTGGATCAATCTTATCACAACCATTTCATTTTTTATCTTCAAATTGTGAGGAGTGCAGTGGCTTCTTCAAATAGCTTTACATTCAGGTTGGTTGAGTTGGTTCATCCATAGTCTGTACCTGTTGTCGGGTAGGTTTAGGTAATATTGTTTTGGACCACTATTTTGGTAATGACTTTTTTAAACTACTCAGCTCATGCTTTTTTATGAAGTTAGCAGGCCAGGTGAACTAAAGATGTTTGTTCCACTGACTTGGAAAAATTCTGTTGTGTTGCACTAATTCAGGTGGTCAGATGTTGTTTGGAGCACGCAGCCTCGGTGGCTAAAACTTTCTTGATGTCAGATTGTGTGGTTGTTGCGATCAAAGAGCCTGAGCCGATGGCCGCCGGGAACCCGATGGACAATTCAGGTAATAGCTGGTGATTTAAAATAAGTTGGGTCATTGTTTTACCTTCAGATTGTCTTTACTTCTCTTTGAAATGCATTTGATTCATTGCCTCTTTGTCTGTATCAGGATACGGTTACTAAAACTATTGTACAACGTTGTGGAGTGACGAAGGTGAAGAAAGAAACAATCCAACTTCAATTTAGTGGGTAGCAAAATGTGGCCAAGGAGTGCTTGAGTGCTTTAATTTTTTTTTTTTTTTGTAATTTTCATTTGTAGTCAGTCCTGGTATGGTACTGAGAATCTGACTAGGTTAGCTTGTCAGAGTACCGGCATGTAGCAGCTTGCAATTTGAATGTACAAGTGAAAAATAATATTGAATCTTGAGTTTAGATGAAAAAGAATTTTCACCTCTGGCCTGGTTATGATTTATGAGATAATCTTCTCAACGATTTTTTTTTTTAATTTTATTTTATCGATGCTTGGAGGGAAATTCGGGTGATCTAATTCTAAGCTGATCTTTGAGGATTTAAGTCTGATCTAATTGGTATCATTATGTACGGTTCGTTCGTATATGGTCCTGTATGAGTCGCTTGCTTCCACTTCATGCATTGAGATCCTTGTATTTTGTGAAGAAATTTTCTGTAGGGGCATTTAGAACCCTTCAATAATGAGTGGGATAAGAAACTTTATGCACCTATTTTATTCCATAACTTAAATAGAAAATTTTAAAGCTTGCCTCAGTGCAGACTTAACTGATGTTATATTGCATGTAGCAAAAATTGAAAAAAAAAAGAAGAGAAAAAGTCAGTGACCTGAACTCATCCCGGAACATGCATGATGATGTAGTGTCAGCTCGCTGTGATGTAGCCACGTGTCCCCGTTATGATTTTATTTCAAGAACAACGAATATACTCAGATCAGACCACAATTTTAGCCCACCCAGAAATTGACACGTGGCTGAAAATAGGTGAGCTGCATACTGTTAATCAGAGCCACTTGTCCACTCGTCTTTGTTATCTTTTGCAGACTAATCTGTGTCCTTCCCTCCCCAGACCCAAAAAAAGAAAAAGTCTATCATCAGCAAATGGGCACTCACTCAACTCAACTTAATTCAATGATCTTCTTCTTCTTCTCTCAATTCTGACCTCAAAATCAGCAAAACACATACACACACACACACAGAGGCAGAGAAAAAGAGAGAGAAATAATTATTAGTAACCACTCAACCATGTCTATTATAGCTCCAAGTAGCTACACATCGCTCTGTTCTTCCCCACCATTGGCAAGATCAAACCCATCAGCAGCAGCATCAGCAAAGGCATACCTATCTCTGTCACCCCAGTTTGTGAAATCTGTATCCAGGAATCTCTCATTTCTGAGCAATTCAATAAGTTTCTGCAATACCTTCCATTTGGTAAAACCAACTTCAATATTGATGGTTAGAGCATCGGAAACAGAGGCCAAGACATCATCATCGAAATCGGAGAGTGAAGGTGAGAAGGAAGATGAAGCTGAAGAGTATGAGGTGGAATTGGTGCAGCCATATGGGTTGAAGTTTAGAAAAGGCAGAGATGGTGGAACTTACATTGATGCCATTGGTGTTGGGGGATCAGCTGACAAGTCTGGCATGTTCACTGTTGGGGATAAAGTGCTTGCCACCAGGTATCTCTCTCTCTCTCTCTCTGTCTCTATATATATATATATATATATTCTTATATGCTAGTAGTATATGAAGTTGCATGAATATATGCAAATTTTAATTTGTTTTTCAGTGTAGTTCATTTTTTCAGAAGATTTATAATTTTAGCAGTCATTCTTCTGTTTATTATGTGGTATATCGACCAGAATAATGATTTATTGGTCAAGATTTGGTTTCTTCATCATGACCAATATTTTAGAAAGTTTGTCAGTTTGGCCAATTTAAGTATGCCATTCACACATTTCAATCATCTACATACCAAATTTTAACATATGTATGATGTGTATGATTTGATTTGAGGCATATATGATATTATCTTAAGCCTTCTGGGGAAGGAAAAAAAAATGTGATTGGTTACATTAAGTGAGTAGAGTAGAGAATGTGAGGTAGCTGACCAAGTAGTGGTGAAATGTATGCAGTGCAGTGTTTGGAGAAGAAATATGGCCAGCTGCTGAATATGGGAGAACGATGTACACCATCCGACAGAGAGTTGGCCCATTACTTATGAAAATGCAGAAAAGATATGGTTAGTTCTTCCATCAACTGTTTTTCACTTTTAACAACATTATAATCATCTTAATTTTTTGATTCAAGATTGACTGAGGTACATGCACTGATTCAGATTCACATTAGCCCATTTGAACTTTAAAAGAGAGAGATTACATTTACAGACGACATGATCATATTGCTCAGTCAAAATTATTCTGTAGTTCACTTCATTCATGGTCCTAATTGATCCTATGAATTTTGTGTGTAGTATTGCATTCTGAAATTGTGAATTGATTATTTTTATCTTTATTTTTTTTTTATTTTTATTTTACATGGTTTGCAGGGAAGATGGATGAAACAGGTGAGCTTACAGAAAAGGAGATTATCAGAGCCGAGAGGAACTCTGGTGTAATTAGTAATAGAGTGAGGGAAATCCAAGTGAGTAGAGCATATCCTATCTATCCTAAAACTCATGCTGAAGTTGCACATTGCAATTCATGTTTTCTATGCTTTTATATTCATTTACTTATTCATGTGAGACAAGTTTTTGAGCTGTTCAGTGTTTGATTAGTATAGTGTCAAACTTGTAACTGATTCAGATGCAAAATTTTTTGAGGAAGAAAGAGATGAAAGAACAGAGAGAAAATGACCTCCGTCAAGGGCTGCAGCTTTACAAGTGAGCCTTTTTATTGGTCAAATTTTATATTCTTTGGCTCTGTTTTTGTTTTGTTCAACACCTTTCTCTCTCTCTCCACACACATAAAGAGACTTATTTGCCTATACTGGCCTGAGATGCCTTTGGGGATCATTTGTTACCTTCCAAACACCTTCCGTGTCATAATAATTGGATGCAGGAATGCAAAATATGAAGAAGCACTGGAAAAATTTGAGTCTGTGTTGGGGACAAAACCGGATCCAAACGAAGCTTCGGTAGCAAGTTACAATGTTGCATGTTGCTATTCTAAACTTAATCAGGTAGTGTATTTATAGTTTCAAAGCAATGGTTATGTGGTTACACCTAACAACTCTATTAAGCCATTTCCTTATGTTAACATTTTAGCATGTATAACTGATCCCAACCCAACAACCAACTAGCATGCCTAATCTTTTATCTTCTCTCGCCAGCATGATCATACACTTGACACCTCTGTGTCTGTCTACCCGAAATTGATTAGAACCTGAAAACTTAAACTGATCTCCTCGATTGTTATTGGTTACAGTCGACCCATTTTACTTTTCTTGATATTCCATGTCTGACATGACCAAACTATACAAAAAACAAATATAATTACAATTTGTGGTAGTCTCTACAAATTACTTGTAGCTGATTGATAATTCATATTTTGCCTTTTTTTCCTTCTATGGTTGTTGCTGTTTCAGATACAAGCTGGACTTTCTGCACTTAAAGATGCCTTAGAAGCAGGATTTGAAGATTTCAAGGTAAAATGAATAGTACCATATAACTTTTCAGTGGTTTGTTTTAATTTTAAATTCTGATTCCAAGAGCTATCTGAAATGGTTAACTTACCATATATGTGTGCGTATATATATATCACAGAGAATCAGGACAGACCCTGATCTAGCTAACATCAGGAAATCTGAAGAATTTGAGCTACTTATGAAAAGGTTTGATGAATCTTTTATCAATGAGAATGCAATCAATGCCATCAAGTCTTTGTTTGGGATATTTGACAAGAAATAGAGAGCCATGGAAGTCAATTCCCACCTTGAAAGATCCGACTCTGCCATTGCGCTTGAGAGATTGCAACTGAACTGACATGAGCACGAGTTTTGGGCCCTCCTTGATCATCATCTGGAGTTTCAAACAGATATGGCTTTCCTGTTTGGTTTAGTTTATAATAGAAACTTTAGCTCAGGATAAATTTTGAAAGAAGTTCAAAATATTTATTTTATTTTATTTTAATTTTAATTTTTATTGTTGATTGCTTTCTCAAATAGTATATTCAGTCAGATTCTATATCAAGTGTAATTAAATTATCTGGACAACAGTGTTGAAGAAATATAATTAATTAATCATTTCATGAAGCACTGACTGACTTTGGACTCTTGAATTGAAGGAGCAAAATATTGAATCACCACATCCACTATATTAGATTTAGAAATTAGAACATTAATGTATGTATCCAGTCCAGACTATACTTGTCATCAGGAACAAACTGAACATATCCTGCATTCAACAGACTTGCTGGTGAGATACCAGCAAGTTTAATTTGGTGATTTTGAGAGAGAGAGAGAGAGGACTTGTCAGACATCCAAGCGATGTCGCTCAATCATACCAACACTTGCAAACCTACATCAACTCACTTCTACTCTGAACGTGAGCCAACACCTACTATGCTCTTGGGTCAAATTCCAATGGATGGACAAATGCACACAATGAATGATCCAAAAGATAGCTTCATACTATGCTCATATATATAACAGTGGTTTCATGCTGAATGAAACCACTGCCACAGGAAGGAGGGCGAGATCAAGGAGTCGAAGGTTTTACATGCGAAGGAATTGGATTTCCACTCGGCTTCTTGTTGTCAATATCAATCATGCTTATGTTTTACTTTCTATTTGGTCCCAACAAAACTGCCAAATTGCCTCAGTTTCTGTCAAAGGGAGAATACCAATTAATAAAATTATTCTGATATTACAACAGAGAAGGAATGATAAAATAAATAAATAAATAAGGAAAAAAGAAGAAAAGATTGACAAGTAGTGCAGTTTTCATTCTTGGTAGAAGAATCAACATAGCTGTATAAAGAAACAATAGCCTCTCTTTCTTACAAAGGGATCCCATCCCAAGTCTCAGCTAAATCAAACTGTTGTCGTAGAAAAATTCTTAAATTTGAGAGCAGAGGACCCGCAGCAAAGAATATATATATATATATATCTGAAGATGCAACAAGTAACTTGTTTTTCTGGTTAAGCAGCGTCAAAGAATTATACAAACACAGCTTCTATTCTCATGTTTGTTGTTGGTATCTCTTGTATCACTGTTGACAAAATGAAGCCAAAAGATAAAATCATAATTAGATTATAGCTGAAAAACAACCTTCTCAATGAGCATGAAGGTAAGGTGCTTTCAATAGCAACAATTAATAAATTTTGACATGCTCTGAGACAGCCTCTTTTAAAATGTGTCAATGGTAACTACTTTCCTTCCTGAATGCCTTTTGGTTAAAGACAAAAAAGAAAATTGGAGACGCATTTTCCACAAGTCATAATTCAACCACATGGATTTATGATGGAGGTGAACCATGTTCCAGGATCCTCAACTATTAGATATAGATTATATGATGGTTAATTAGATTCTTGTGAAAACCAGATGGGTAACTTTATCTGTGAAAAATTCATGAGATTGCTTCCCACTTGCTCTAAGAAAATTACAAAGGGATTTCATGGGTAGATGGCCAGAAATAAAGGGGTCTGATTTCAATTATTTACGAAGGCGAGATATAAAATACATACTATCAAACTATAGTTTTCATGACAAATTCTGAGCTACACCAAGAAGCATGTCTGACTTCGCTGTATCAAGTTAAGTTCTCAGATAACAGGAAAGTGACGTAGATTCACTTTCAGGCCTCAAGTTGTTATATCTTTATTGTTAAACCAAGAAAGTGAGTATCAACTTAGGGAACTGCCTCAATTTGACCGATAAGGTAGGAGAGAGAGGAGGTGTTTTCTCACTACATCATTAGGGGTACATCCTATAGATATTGAACAGCTGCATTTATAAATGAGAAACTAATGATATATACCTATAAATGCGTTTAGAAAAGAAAACAGGGGCCATTGTTATAAACAATTGTGTAGATGCTTACCTTCACTATGGTAACAAATTATCAGGACTCAAGAGTCCATTTTGCCCAACCACCAAAATTAACTATACATGAACTCCCATATATTCTTTCTCCTAATCAAAAAGAAAAAGAATATCCTATTTTTCTTCTTTGTTAAATCAATAAAAAATAATGTCCAATTAGTACACATTAATGTGTGTTTGGGAGGGGAAAGATTAAGTCTATACCTAACCTTTGGCATAGTGTACAAAGTGGTTATTCCAAGACTTGAACCCATAACTTGAAGATTATTAGGCCAAGATTTTACCATTGAAGGTTCTTTGTTCAATCAATACTTCTTATAATTTTGTACCATGGCTCATTGAGTTTCATCTGAAAGATAATTGAAGATGGTACAAATAGTGGATAATTTTTTTCCTTCTTTTATTGAGTTACCATGACACTTATCTGATTCTTCCACACTTTTACACTTCCATAGTCTCCAAACATGATCAAATATATGTCAATCCAAACTGGTTGTCATTCAACCGCAATGACATTTAGGCCCAAGGCCTTTTTTGCTTCTCATCCTCAACTTCCATGAAGTCATGCCAACAGGTTAAACAAGTAAAGGAGAAAGGATCACAATGCTTACGGTCAAATGAAACATTCTTCCTGAAAGAGGGCTGAGAGAGAGAGAGAGAGAGAGAGAGGGAGAGGATAAAAAATAAAAATAAAAAACATTTTTCAGCATTTGAGCAAACCCATTGGAGTTATGTCCATCAATTTCATTACAGAGATCCAAATGAGTGCATAAGACATGAGACATGCTGAAGAATTATTGGGCTTATGAGAATGAAATATGTCATCTGAAAAGAAAAGTCAGTCCGACAAAATTTTTCTTGACAGAAAAATAAGGGGATGCCTCCTCAAGATTGGGTATGTATCTCTACCAATTGTTATGCCCCTTGGCCTTGGGAAGGAGTATTCATGATTGGCGTATGACCATTGGAGTTTGCTGTGCGAACAGAGTTTACATTACCCTAGAGGCCAAACCCTCCAGAGTTCTAGGATTCCAAATATGATCTTTGGGCGCTCTACAAAGAAATTCGCTAACAGGCTTGGAAATTTCTATTCACCCAAAAAAGGCTTGGAAATTTCTACTAACAAACTTCACCACCATTGTTCAATACCCTTGTCATGCTTCTTTCTTTTATCTGTCAAAATATTCTTCTTCAGCTGTAAATATTTTCTTATTTTTGCTTCTTTTGTTTAGGACTAGTTTTGAAGAGATTCAAATTTCTAACTAATGCTCAAACAACCTCTATGGTGAAGTGTTTACTCAGTATTACTGCTAGAAGAACTCACTCCGCTTGACCAATCATATTACCCCATTTTCAATTGCATAATTTCCATAAATAACTCATTAATTTTTTTTTTTTTCTATGTATGGCTACCAAGCTATCTCAGATGTATTACAATTTCCCACTCAGTAATATCCAACACATGAAATCCGAGATTTCAAATTAAGCAAGCATCTTCACAGTTAGGATTTCTATCCCACTTTGCCAGCAGGTGTTTCTGATAGGTTCTTTAGCATTTGACATTTACAAATTAGCTAGCTCTCTCTCTCTCTCTCTCTCTCTCTCTCTTGCAGGCAATGTGAGCAGTCTTATAATTTAATTCATTAGCTTTCCTTTTCCCAATTTCTGGATGTCAATATCTTTCCTAAATAATCTTTCTTCTTCTTTTTCAATTTACCTACATCCTACCTATAGATTGCAATTGAAGACAGACAATTATAAGGTGAGATTAATTTATTGACTTTAATCTAAAGTCAATAACTCCATGGGCATGAGTCACAATTAGTGCAGAAATAAATCCCTATTGACCAAAAGAAGAATAAATACAAAGAAACAGAAATGTCAGAAACCAAATTGAGAGAGAGAGAGAGAGAAACCACCTCACCTGGATTCAAATTCTTTGATCTCAACAAGTTCTTTCCCCATGTTGTCAATCCATTGTACTTTCTTCTTTTCAACCTCTTTGGGTTCGGCACATGGCTTCCTGATACAGCTTTTGAGAGGATTCTCAGCTTCTTCTTGTTGTTGTTGATTCCCATCTGATTCTGAACTGGCTTCCTTAACCTCAGTGGCCTCACCACCACCTCCAGATAGTTGATGAGAGGTGGTATCATGATGAGTAACAACAGACACAAGTGTTGAAGTAACATGTGGAAGTGGGGTGTTTTCCAATTTCAATGGCCCAGGAGGAGTGTACAGATGAGCAGCAGCAGAGGAGGGTTTGCAAAAGCAAATGAATGGAGGACAGTGGATATTGCACAACAAAACCCTCATCAAAAGAAAAAAAAACAAAACAAAACAAACAAACAAAAATACTTTACTTACTTTGCTTCTTCTTCATTGACATATAACAACAAACAACAACCACTCCTCATTTCTTTCCAACAACTATAACAAGAATCAAGAAATACAAATCTCTAAATTACTATATGACTTCAAATTCCCTTCATTTTCTTAGGCAAAAATTATATATAGGAATTTCAAAAGAAAAAATTATTAACATATTGACAGAAACTCTTGTCAATTTTGACACCCCACAACAGAAACAAAAAAGAAGAGAAAAGCAAGAGTCATATACACGACCAACAATCGAAATACATTGGAAACCAAGAAAGTATATTAGTACTAACTAAATTTTGAAAAAAACAAAGACCCAGAATCCAAAATCTTACAAAACACTAGTAAAAATTGAGGACATTTATTGCTTACTGATTTTGAGTAATTGATAAAGAAGAAAATCAAAAGTGTTTTCCAAACTCAGAGATGATATATGAATCCTATAAAGCTCACAGAATTTTATAATGATGAATTATTCTCAATCTAAAGCGAAATGGGTACCTCTCCTTCTCAAACAAACCTCATCAAAAATAAAAATAAATCATATATTATCAAGAAGAGAAATCTCTCTGATTTTCTTTCCAAGTTTTTATCAGGAAAGACAAGATACACGTAATCTTGTCTCTAATAATTAAAAATAATGAAAGATTAGAAAATGACCATCCTACCCTCTCTGAGGAGTGAGAGCTTTCATTAACAACCTCACAACTGTCAAATCAAAATCGGAAAATTGGAGGGTAGAATAGAGGATCTACTTTAATCAAAGAGCTGACATTTTTAGAGTTTAAAAAAAATAATAAAAGAAAAAGTAAAAGTCTACGGCAGATACACAAGCCTGTTTGTTGCTGCTCATTGTTAAAAATTGATATTAAAAAATTAAAAGTAAAAAAATATCTGTATCCTAATTTATAAATAATTAATTTTTAAAAATTATTTTTACTTAATAAATTATAAATAGAAAATATGCTAACCAATTTAATATAAATTTTTAATTAAAATAAATTATAATCAACTCATTTAACTATAATAAAGAGTCCCATACTGGGCCCGTTTGTTTTGGGTTATGTAGATGAAAGGGGATTAGGATGGTGGAGGTGTTATTTAATATTGTGTTTGTTTGTAGAGTTGGGGAGGGGATTAGGATGGTAGAGATAATATAGATGGAGGTTGGGGAGGGGATTGAGATGGAGGTTGTGGAGATGGTATTAGAAAAATAGTGATGGAATTAGAAATTTTTTTATTTTTTTTATTTTTTATATATTGAGAATTTTTTTATAAATATTAATGTTTAATTTTTTATATTCTTTTATTATTTTATATAAAAATAATTTAATAATTCCTACACTAACAACTATCATTAAAACAAATACAATTTTATTTAATCCCCTCACTAACAATTTGCTCACTATGAATTCTCTCTGTTCTACTTTGAAAATACGGGAGTGATTCATCCCCCGAAAGGGGGAGCCCAAATCCCCCGATTTTCCTCTTTAAGTAAAAAAAAAAAAAAAAAAAAACAGAAAAAAAAAATAGTTTGCCAAAAATAGAAATTAGGGAGATTAAGAGGAGTTTTTTTAGGAGAATTTTCCATTTTTCTTGAAAATAAAAGGGCAATAATGATGAACAGTTTCACAATCCCAATGGTCATGGTTAGCATTTCCTAAACAATATTATACTCTACAACTACCTTTTCAAATTTAAAGCTGCTTTCCTTACCAACTAACCAACATCTAATCAAAGCTGTCTATGAAGGGGACCAAAAACAAAAACAAAAATTTACCACGTAAAGGTAGTTTCACAAAATTGTTACAAATTCATGAATATATTTATGATTTTAATAATTAATATTTCTAAATTTTATCATTAATTTTTAATTAAATTTTAAAAAACCCACTAAATTGTTATTTTCCTTAAAAAAATCCAATAAACTCCAATATATTTATTGTACATTTGTTTCTATGGTTATTATTATTAGTAGTAGTATTGTGGAAATTCCTATCTTACAAGTATAATGAATGGCTTTGACCTGGATAGGCCCACAAGGGCCACAGCCCACCATGAGTAAACCCAGGCCCACCATTTAAATTCCATTGCATAACCCGGTTAATAAAGCCCAGCATCACTGGAAGCCAACTGGGCAGGAAAGACCAATGATATTCGGACACACGGCAGATGCAGGACAGGCCACATCAGCAGACAAAGATCTGCAAAGTTATTGCCACAGCACATCACCATTAATGCAAATCACGGCATTTATTGCGACAACACCTCTCGGGAATGGCATCCCTCACCTGAACAAGGCGAACCACGCGTAAAGCTTTGGCGGGAGGTCGAGAATGAGCAAATGATTACCAAAGGATATAAGCAAGACTTGAAGACAATAAGAAAGTTAAGTTAATCTATCTCCCTCCCTCTTTCTCTCTCTCTATATTTTGCCTATCACCTTTTCTAATTCACACACCGGAGGGTTCGCCGGGAGACTACCCTGTTCCCCGTTGAACTTATTTGCAGGTAACCCAGTGGACTTGAGGAGCTTGGATCGGTCTAGCCCATTCACCTGGTCGAACTGTATCATCAGTTGGCGCCGTCTGTGGGAACACCGGTTTGTCCGTGCGCCAGTTGTGTTCATTGCCGCCGAAGACCCTGTTCCAATAACCTTTTTCACATCGCTCGACAAGTGTATGGTCACGACTAGATCCATGGCTTCCCACCATAATGTTACCGATCACCAAGCCGACCCTCCCAATCCAAACAACCCACCACAGTACTTCATCGAGCTTACCAATAGCATCAACCGTATGGCCAAACAAAACCAGGCCTTAATCAATGCTCTGCTCTAACGGAACTTCCCTATTCCTCCACCACCTCCAGATATTCCACCCCATCCAGAACAAGTTCCAGGCCATACTGTCCCACAACCCAATCTTCCCAACTCGGAGGGCTTGCAACCCCCTCACCCACATATACATCCGCCTCCTCCACCACGCCCATCGGTCATAGCTCCAGTTCGAGGGAAAGCCGGCGTCCAACATCTGTCTCCCTCTGGCGGTGACAACATTCCCCTTTGGGACGCTGAACTCCGAGCCATGAAACTCCAACTCCAAGGGGTCATGCAGAATATCCAACATAAGCCTTCCACCACAGCAAACTCCCCATTTGTCGCCTTCATCCGAGACAAACCCCTACCCCCCAAGTTCAAAATGCCTACCATTGACTCCTTCGATGGCACGACTGACCCGATCGACCATCTGGAGACCTACCGCACCCTCATGATCCTTCATGCCTTTCCCGACGAGATCATGTGCCGAGCCTTTCCCGTGACTCTGAAGGGGTTGGCTCGGCTGTGGTTTAGCCAATTACCACCGGACTTGGTCTCCACTTTCCAGCATCTCAGTGACTCTTTCTTGAGCCATTTCATCGGCGCCCAACGCCAACAACGCCCGGCCACCCAGCTACTCAACATCCGTCAGACCGAGGGGGAATCACTGCGCAGCTTCGTCACTTGCTTCAACACCGAAGCCTTGCAAGTTGCCGAAAACGACGACAAGGTCATCCTCACAGCCTTCATGGCCAGTCTCCGGTCCTCTGACTTCCTCTTCTCCCTCTCCAAGAACCCCCCGACCTCCATGGCAGCCTTACTCTCCAAAGCCCAAAAATACATGAATGCCGAGGATTCACTAGCCGCTCGGTAAGACCCTTGACTAAAGACGACCCCAGAGAAAGAAAAGACCAAGAACCCAAAGAACACCCAAGATCATAGCCAAACACCCGCTACACCAACCGACCTCCTCAAGACCAAGACACCGGTCGAGCAATCGGTTCGAGCGATATACACCCCTCAACTCTCCCATGGAACATGTTCTTAACCAGATCCAGCGGGACTACCCCCTCAAGTGGCCTCTCCCTCCACGGAACCCTTCCAATCGGAAAGACCAGTCCAAATATTGCCGTTTCCACCAGGACCATGGCCATAACATCGACGATTACATCAGCCTCAAGGATCAAGTGGAGACCCTCATTCGCTAGGGGCGTCTAAGTTGATTCACAAACACCCGCCCTCAGCAGAGGCAAAGGACTGAGCCCCACAGAGACAATCGCAGACACACCCCTCCGCGGCGACCAGCTTGACCAGACCAGGGACATGATCGACCCCCCTAACCACCTCGGCCTCAAGGTATTCCACCTCCACCCGTTGGCGAAATTAGAGTTATTTCAGGTGGTCTTGCCTGTGGGGGACCATCCCGCTCAGCTTAGAGGGCAGAACTTAGAAAAATACGATAGGGCTCAGACAAAGGCGATGCGCCACGAGATGGACCGACCCCCAAACAACCCAAGCAGTGGACAGAACCCATCACCTTCACGGACGCCGACTGTAGTGGCATCCGTTATCCTCATGACGATCCCCTTGTCATCTCCACTGTTCTCTCCAACTATAAGGTCAGACGAGTTCTCATCGACAATGGCAGCTCGTCGGACATCATCTTCCTCAACTGCTTCCGGCCCGAAGATCGGGAAGAAAGCTTCGTCCCCACTCCAAACTCCTCTGGTTGGTTTCATGGCGGCCGGGTGACCTCTATCGGCTCCATTGATCTCCCCATCACCATTGGGGAGTACCCACAGCAGAACCACGGTTGCTTACTTTCCTTGTTGTCGATCGCCCCTCTCACAACATCATCCTCGGCCGACCGCCTCAACGCCTTCAAGCCATCACGTCCACCTATCATCTTGCCCTCAAGTTCCCTACGATCTCGGGGTGAACGGTCGAGGAGAAACGACCGTGGCTAGGGAATGTTATGTGGCCTCACTTAAAGAAGTCAAACTGAAGGAGGCGATGATCATTGAAGGGCTTGACGTCCGGGATGAGGACGAGCTGATCAGAGGCGAACCTGTGGAAGAACTCATTGAAGTTAACATCGATCCTACCAACCTACTCAAAACTGCCAAAATCGGCAGTCAATTACCTCCCCAAACCAAGGCCGACCTTATCGCTCTCCTGACCGAGCACAGAGACGTCTTTGCCTGGACTCATGCAGACATGCCAGGCATCAACCCCTCTTTCATAACTCGCCGCCTCAGTATCGAACCTCATTTCCGACCTCACCGACAAAGGCAGCGTATTTTCCATCCAGAGCGCAACAATCTCATAGTTGCAGAAGTTGACAAACTCCTTGAGGCTCAATTCATCCGAAACGTGGACTATCCTAAGTAGCTGTCCAATGTGGTTCTGGTCCGTAAGAACAATGGCAAGTGGCGTCTCTGCGTTGACTACTCCGACTTGAACCGAGCTTGCCCCAAAGATAGCTATCCCCTACCCCGCATTGATCTGCTGGTCGACACCACGGCCGGTCACCAAATGCTCAGCTTCATGGACGCCTTCTCCGGGTACAACCAAATCATGATGCACTCATCTGACTAGGAACACACATCCTTCATCACCGACCGGGGCACCTACCACTACCGTGTCATGCTGTTCGGACTAAAGAATGCTGGGGCCACCTACCAACGTTTAGCCAATGCAGTCTTCAACCATCAGATCGGACGGAACATGGAAGTGTATGTGGATGACATGCTAGTTAAGAGCAAACTCTCCGTTGACCACCTCACCGACCTACGAGAGACCTTTGCCACCCTTCGCAAATATCAGATGAAGCTCAACCTAGAGAAGTGTGCCTTTGGCGTAGGATCTGGCAAGTTCCTGGGTTTTATGGTCAGTCAGCGCGGCATCGAGGCCAACCCTGAGAAGATCAAGGCCTTGATTAAGATGCAGTCACCCAAAACCGTTAAAGAGGTTCAAAGACTAACTGGCAGAGTGGCAGCCCTCAACCGTTTCATCTCCCGCGCAACGGATAAGTGCCTACCATTTTTCAAAATCCTTCGGCAGACTTTTGAATGGACAGTTGAATCCGAAGAAGCCTTTCAACAGTTAAAACAGTGCATGGCCAATCCTCTCATTCTCTCACAGGCAATCACGGGTGAGCCCCTCTTCCTCTACTTAGCAAGATCCAAGATCGGTGCGACCCTCATCGAAGGGCGGCTCGATCAACGGCCGGTCTATTACATCACGGGCTCTCGGGGAGGAGCAGAACTACCCCTATTAGAAAAAGTCACGGCCTTGGTCACCGCCTCTAGACGACTCGTCCCTACTTCCAAGCTCATGCCATAGTGGTCCTCACCGACCACTCAAGAAGATCATGCACAACGAGCTCTCGGAAGACTAATGCAAAGGGTCGAAGAGAACTAAGCTAGTTCGACATCTCTTATCGCCCCGGGACAGCAATCAAGGGGCAAGCTGTAGCCGACTTCATTTTGGAATTCACCAATCCAGCCTCAATCGCTAACCCTCCACCCCCACCAACCCCACCAGAGCCTGAAGATCCTCATTGTTGGACACTCAATGTTGACGGCTCGTCTCGCAGGGAAGGAAGTGGAGCTGGCCCCATCCTTACATCCCCCGAATGGGGTTACTTCAAATATGCTCTCCGCCTCTTGTTCGCGGCCAGCAACAATGAAGCCGAATACGAAGCTTTGATAGCAGGACTTCGTCTGGCCAAAGTCATTGGTGTTAGCCACATCCGCGTGTTCAGTGATTCCCAACTTATCGTCGGCCAGATCACGGGAGAGTTCGATGCCAAGGACACCACAATGCGGGCTTACAGGGACATGGCGCTCACCCTTGTTCGCCTCTTCAACACTTTTCAAATCAGACACATACCTAGGGCGGAAAACTCCAAAGTAGATGAGATCGCCCAGCTGGCCTCCGCCGACCAATCCGACCTCAGCCATGGAGTTCACCTCGAATACCTAACTCACCCGGCTATCTCACCCGACCTGCAAGAAGTGCAATTCCTCCAAACGGAACCCATCCCTTGGGCATCCGACATCTCTCTCTTCTCGACTACTGGAGAACTCCCAGATGACCAACAGTAGGCTGCCAAGGTCAGAGCCCGGTCGGCGAACTACATTCTGGTCGACGGCGTCCTTTACAAGCACGGTTTTTCACGACCGTACCTGCGATGTCTCAGCCTCGCCCAAGCAACCTATGTAATGCAAGAGATCCATGAAGGAATCTGTGGCAATCATTCGGGTGGCAGGTCTCTCGCACACAAAGTACTTCGTACAGGCTACTTCTAGCCGACCCTCAACAAAGATGCCACTGATTTCGTGCTTAAATGCGACAAGTGCCAGCGTTTCGCCAACATCCCCCATACTCCTCCCACTGAGCTGATCGCTCTCTGCAGCCCCTACTCGTTCGCCAAATGGGGGATCGACTTGGTTGGTCCACTTCCCACTGGTCGAGGCCAGACCAAGTTCGCAATTGTTGCTATTGATTACTTCACCAAGTACGTCGAGGCAGAACCCCTCGCCACAATCACCGAGCGGAACACCACCAAGTTTATCTGGCAATCGATTGTCTGCAGATTTGGCATCCCTCAGGCCATCGTCTCCGACAACGGCAAATAGTTCGACAATGCTAAATACAAGAAATTTTGTGCAGATCTCCAAATTCAACCATGCTTCTCTTCCCCCGGTCATCCCCAAGCGAATGGCCAAGTTGAGGTCACCAACCGTTCTCTCCTGAAGATCATCAAAACTAAGCTCGAAGCTGCTAAAGGCCTCTGGGCTGAGGAACTACCACATGTACTCTGGGCTTACCGAACCACTGCCCGGACTCCTACTGGGGAAACACCTTTTCGCTTAACATATGGCGCTGAGGCGGTCATTCCGGTAGAAGTCGGTCTGCCCACCCCCAGGGTCTTACATTCGGATCTCGCCTCAACCGAAGAACTCCGTCGAGCAGACCTGGACCTCATCGAAGAGCTCAGAGAGACTGCTGCTGTCAGATTGGCTTCGTACCAGCAGAAAATGAGAACATACTACAACCTTAGAGTCCGACCACGGGAGTTTTCGGTAGGGGACCTTGTCTTGAGAGAAGCAACTCTCGCCACCAAGAATCCGACCGAGGGCAAACTAGCAGCCAAGTGGGAGGGACCTTACGTGGTAAAGGCCCGCCCACGGCCAGGCACTTATCGACTTCAAGACATGGATGGCCGAGACCTTTCCCATCCCTAGAATGCTGAACATCTGAAGCGTTACTATCAATAAACCCTTACTTTTGTATTGTCAAACTTGTTGTATTTTCCTTTTTCAATATATAATACAAATATCGACTGGAGTTCCAACATTTTATAATTCAACTGTCTGAATGTCGCTTCCATGAAACTTCCATTTGCAGCACTCGAAGCCTCAGTCCGACCTGAGCACTTACAAAAGCCTCGGCTAGACCGAGCACTTTCAAAAGCCTCAGTCTAACCTGAGCACTTTCAAAAGCCTTAGTCCGACCTGAGCACTTTCAAAAGCCTCAGTCCGACCTGAGCACTTACAAAAGCCTCAGTCCGACCTGAGCACTTTCAAAAGCCTCAGTTCGACCTGAGCACTTTCAAAAGCCTCAGTCCGACCTGAGCACCTACAAAAGCCTCGGCCAAACCGAGCACTTTCAAAAGCCTCAGTCCGACTTAAGCACCTACAAAAGCCTCGGCTAGACTGAGCACTTTCAAAAAGCCTCAGTCCGACCTGAGCACTTTCAAAAGCCTCAGTCCGACCGAGCACTTTTGAACATGAGAAGACCCAGCGAAACAAGTACCAGCATAGCCTTGGAAAAACACTTAGTCACAAGTTGCGGTCACACAATTTTACAAACACCTCTACTTAGTCAAATTCCAACGATGTTCCCCAATTTCTCCCCTATAGGTTTACTATTGCCTCCTTCAGTTACAATTTAAAACCTACTTTCCTGCCCTCATTCATTGAATTTTTACACAAGTCCAATCTCACTCTGCATGAAGGAATTTTACAAGTTCACTCATACTCTGCGTGATGGAATTTTTAATTAACAAGTTCGAATTCACAAGTTCTAATTCAAATTCAAATCCACGAGTTCATCCTTTTCAATTCATCAGTCCAATTCTATCAATCCAACCTCACAAGTTCAAATTCACTTGGCTCACTTACCTCAAGATTCACTCTGTCATGAAGTTGAACTTTTTCACAAGTACATTACTCGTTTTTATTACAAGTTAAATTTTTCATAAGTCGAATTTTTCATAAGTCCATTACTCGTTTTTCATAAGTTCACTCTGTCATGAAGTTGAATTTTTTCACTCTCCATTTCAAACCCACCAAACAAATGAACACAGTTAACCACAAGACATAAATAGAGTTTTATTCATTAGCAAAATGTGTACATCAGTTTATTACAATACTTCAAAAACAAAATAAAACAAAAATATGTATACAAGGAGGAAACAAAAACTCCTAAGTACATTTATTTTCAGATCACTCCCCCTCCTCACTAGAAATGAGATCTGCCTCCTCTATACCCTTATCCAGGGGGGTCTGGGCCACATCATCCTCTTCAATCGCCACCCTGCTAAAGTCAAGCCCTGGGAACAGCTCTTCAGCCTTGCGTTTGAACATTTTCCACCCGCTGTCCCAGTACTCTGACATCTCATGCTTGTAGAAGTCCGATCTGAAACTTGCAATCACCGGACTCGCCTCCCAAAGCTGCCTTCGATGGGGCCAGACTTCAGCCTCCCTTGCTAGGTCAGCAACCGCAAAGATCGATCGCCATCTAGAACTCAGGAGACCCCTTGAATTGTGTAACAGCTGTAACATAAAGATCAAGGTAGGCTGCCCTTTCCGAGGCCGCCGCCTTTCTTTCGCTCACCTCCTTTTAGGGCCTCATTGTCAGCTGCAGCCTTGGCCCTCTCAGCCTCCAGCTCCCTCTTCCAGGCCTCCCCCTCAGCAATCAACTTTCCCTTCTCTGCTTCAAATTGTTTCAACAGGGCCTCCCTCTCCACAGCCACCCTACTCCGCTCTGTCTTCAACTCCTTACGCAGGCTCTCCCCCTGCTCCATCGCTCTGGCGCGCTCGTCCTCCACCTCTTTTTGCAGAGCCTCAGCCTTAGCATCTGCATCATCCCTTTGTCTGACGAGCTCTTCGTCATTGGTCATGGCCTCCTCATGCCGCTCGACCGCGATGGCACAGGCCTTTTGGGACTCCTCCAATTTTCTCTACTCACCAAATAACTGAACTCGGCGACACAACCTGGGCGCGTGTCCTCCAACTCCAACTTGATCGATGATAGCTCAAGATGGGCGATCTTCCACGCAGCCTTCATTCTTCACCAGTCGATTCGCGCTTGGCCTCTTGCTTTTGATTTTGCCGCATGGCTTTCCTCAAAGAGACCCGCCAGTAGTTACCTCCATTTGGGCGAGCATAACCCCTAACAGTCGGCCTCATTAAATCCAGAGGTCGCGCTGCACTCCTCCACCATCTTCACTAAGCTGCGCCTCGCCCTAGCCGGACCTCCATCTCCTCCAGCCTCCCACCACAAAGACACGCATGGTAAATAGTGGCGCCTGTGCCAACTTCTTTTCTCGAGGCATGCCCCATTGGGTCTGCTTCCTTCCACTTGGCTCGCCCCAACCAACCCAGGCTTCCACTTGCACCACTGGGGTCTTCTAACCTCCCACTTGGCTCACTCCTCACCAAAGACAGCCCACTTGTTCTGGCTGTCTTCTCCACAACGTCCATCGTTGGACTGGCTATCACCACCTCTGGGGTGTCCTTTGTCACAAGGACCTCTGTCCCAACTGAGACGCCCACCCCTTTTGGGGTCTGCTCCACCTCTCCCCCCTCTACTTGTTTGGCCAGACTGGCCTCTTCCATCCTCACCTCCTTTCTTCTTTTTTGGGCTGGCTTTTCTTCCCTCCGCCTCAACCTCTTCTTCTTCTTCCCCACACCCAGCGCTTCCATCTCCTTCAACGATCTCTCCTTCAGAGGGTCTTTCGGGAGCAATCATGGGACGAACTCGACCAAATTCTTCTCTCCCAAGGGTTTGGGATGAGGTTGGATCCTCTCCCTCGCCACTGGCCGAGCCGGTCGGTCGACTTGGGACTCTTTGAATTTCTGGGCTTTCACCAGGATGGCTTGATCCTCTGCCTCCTGTGCCTTTCTTCTTGCCTCCAACTCTGACCGGTCGAGATCTCCACCGCTCGGTTGTGGACCCAGCCCAGCTTCAAACAGCGCCGACGGCTGAACCAGCTCGTCCCACTTGATCTTTGCCTTCTCCTTCCACTCCTTTACCTTCTTTCTTTCGGGAGCAATCATGGGACGAACTCGACCAAATTCTTCTCTCCCAAGGGTTTGGGATGAGGTTGGATCCTCTCCCTCGCCACTGGCCGAGCCGGTCGGTCGACTTGGGACTCCTTGAATTTCTGGGCTTTCACCAGGACGGCTTGATCTCTCCTCGCCTCAGGCCTTTCTTCTTGCCTCCAACTCGACCGGCCGAGATCTCCACCGCTTCGGCCAGGACTCCAGCCTTCAATAATACGGCTACGAATCCACTCGTCCCACTTGATCTTTGCCTTCTCCTTCCACTCCTTTACCTTCTTTACCCTCTCCTCTTCCGCCGCCCCCAACTTCAGCTCCACATACTTGGTTGGCACCTTCCACACGGTGTGCACACCGGCCCCTCCAAAGGTGGACACATAGAACCACCGCGGCCTCCAACCTTTGATGGACGTTGGTAAACCAGCCACCAAACCCTTTCTTGCCGCCGCTTGAAGGGTGATCCAGGTCTCCTGCTGCCCTGAAGCCTTGTAGCAGCCAAAGAACTCCTCCACCGTCATGGCCATCCCTTCGTTCGCCTTTGGCCAAGCACTTGCGCATGCCAGCAAGATTTTCCATGCATTGGGCATCAATTGCCCTGGTGCTACCTCCAGGTAGTTGAGCACATCTACCACGATTTGCGGCAGAGGCAACCTCAATCCACTTTTTAGGGCTTCTTCAGAGAGGAAAACCTCCCGCCGGAGGCTGACGGCCTCTCCGATTTTGGCACAAGCAATTCCACCTCCACCGAATCTGGTACTTTCGGATAGCCTCCAACTCCGCCAGTAATAATGGATCTGTACCGAATGCCAATGGTCAGTTCCACTGGCCGATTAGTCAGGCTGCTTTATCACGGTGGAAACATGGGATCGCGCCACCGATTCCCCCGCCCTGCTAGACCTGTACTGAACCGCTAGTTCCTCTGCATCATCTTCCCCCAGTGGGTCTACCCTGACAATTGCAGTCTCTTCCTGGGCCATTTCTAAGCTGTGTTCGCGAATAGCTTCTGATGCAGGTGCTAAAAAATCGAAGAAGTGTTTCAACGGGGTATCGTGAGCAACGAAGGAACTGATACTTTGAATGTTTTGAGTTTTTGTAAAGAAGTAGGTGAATCCTATGATACCAAAAGCCCACGGTTTGCCCGTATTCCAAGGATCCAAATTAATGATCGCCAGTTTGAAAACTTTTCAAATCATCCGCCAAAACTGTATCATCAATCCCCATAATAATACCCTGACGTTTCACTCCTGATCTAACGCTTGACCTTTCCTCCTCGAAATTTCGCCACGCCAGTATGGTCTCGATACATCGACTTCGCCTCTTACCTTGTCTTTTTCTACTTCAAATCATCACGTGACACGCCTCTTGAGCCGTGCTCAGCGCCTCCCACTCGGCCACCTCCACGCTCGCTTCCGCTTTCGGTCAACCTCGCGGTCGGCCTCGTTCGCTCAGCCGCCCTCACGCTCGGCCTCGTCCACTTGGTCACCCTTACGCTCGGCTTTGCCTGCTCGGTCACCCTCGCGGTCGGCCTCGCCCGCTCGGTCGTCCTCGCGGTCGACCTCCTCCGCTCGGCCCCTCTCGCTCGGTGACCCACCGGTCAGATTCACCTTCCTTATCATTATTCCCTTCGTTGGACTAAAGCTGCACTTGGGAATGGGGGACTACTGACATGGATAGGCCCACAAAGGCCATAGCCCACCATGAGTAAACCCAGGCCCACCATTTAAACCCCATTGCATAACCGGGTCAGTAAAGCCCAACATCACTAGAAGCCAACTAGGCAGGGAAGGCCAATGATATTCGGACACACGGCAGATGCAGGACAGGCCACATCAGCAGACAAAGATCTGCAAAATTATTGCCACAGCACATCACCATTAATGCAGCCATCACAAAGATTTATCATGACAACACCTCTTAGTTTAATGGCATCCCCTCACCCTGAACAAGACGAACCACGGCGCAAGCTTTCGGCGGGAGGGTCAGAATGGCGGAGACAGCGAAATGATTACCAAAGGATATAAGCAAGGCTTGAAGACAAGAAGAAAGTTAAGTTAATCTATCTCCCTCCCTCTCTCTCTCTATATATATTTTGCCTATCACCTTTTCTAATTCACACACCGGAGGGTTCGCTGGGGGACTACCCCGTTCCCCGTTGAACTTATTTGCAGGTAACCCAGTGAACCTGAGGAGCTTGGATCGGTCTAACCCATTCACCTGGTCGAACTGTATCATCAAGCTTAATAATAAAAAAAAGTTTAACGTTGGCAGGATGAGAACTAATTTAAAGATCATAAAAAGATTGACGTCAATAAGATGGTACAAGACAAGAACATATGCATACATAAAAGACAAAATAATGCTGGAAAATAGATTGTTGGGGTATCTTTTGATGTAACACAAACCTAAGAGCAAGTTTAGGGCTTCATTATCAAGCTAGTTAGAATTTTTTTTTAATTATTTTATAACACAAAATCATATAAATATATTTCATTAAATTCAATTATTGAGTAATTATTTTACTTGAATATCAAATCACTAATTACAAGTAAGTAGGGAAAGAAGACTCAATAAATGAAATAAAGAATAGAGAATTTGTAAGAGAATATATTTGAAAAGATGGTTAGTTAAAATTGAAAAAATGGACTTTCAAGTAAAATTTAACTAAAAATTTAACTATTTTGATCAAGATGCTCTTAACCAACCTTATTTCAAATATAGAGCCTTCCTTTGGCATACCAAATTTTTTGACTTTTTGACTATTTTAGTTCAAAAAATACAAAATAGACTTTTTAACCCAATAAGACAAAATATCATATCCAACCTATAATTATTTCATTTTTTCACTCACAAAAATTAAAAAAAGCCTACTTCAAACGAGACTTTTAAACCCTAGGTTAAAAAAGTTTAAAAACTAAAAAGTCAACTCACATTCTAAACAAACTCATAAAATTATTCAATATTTTGGAGCAACATGGTGAATGTACGCACCGTATTCCAAAAGTATTATATCAAAATATTGAGTTTGTATATATTTATTACTCCTACTACATAAATAATTAAAATACAAATTTACTAACATTTAAAGTAATTATATAAATCTTTTTAAAAAATGTAGAGATATCGAAGTTATAAAAAATCTATATTCAAAATATATTATTTTGTTTGCATATGATTTTTATATTTTTCCTAAATAAAAGGTGTGGATCGAAATATCCTCATGTTGCTTTAATTTTTTATTGTTATTTGGGATCTTCCTTTTTTCATTTTGAAACATTATACGTAATTAAGTTTTATGTTTAACATTGTTGATTAAAAAGGATTTTGTTAAGTTTAGCAAGACTCTAATAAATAAATGAGAAATGTTTTTTAGCTCGAAATTCCCCAACTCGAATGCCCCGATTTTCAGGAGAGAGAGAGAGAGAGAGAGAGAGAGAGAGAGAGAGAGAGAGAGAGAGAGAGTCACAGAGGAGAAGGCTCAAGAGAGGAGAGGGCATGACCTCTCACGGCCGCCGCCTCGCCTCCCGCCGCCGCCTCGGCCTCCGCCTCGCCTCCGCCGATCGCCATGCTGCGTCGCCTCTGCCATCTCCGAGGCGATCGCCATGCCTGTCGCCTCCCGCCTCCGCCATGCCCGCCGCCTCCACCATTCTTTAGGCCCTCCTCCTCCTCCCGCCTCCTTCGGCCACCTCGCCCGCCTCCTCCATTTAGGCCCTCCTCCCTTCCTCCTCCCTCCCCCTCCCCCTCCTTCGTCTTCTTCCTGCAGAGAAAAAAAAAAAAAAAAAAATATATAAAACGACGCCGTTTTATAAATTAGGGGCATTCGGGGCCCCTAATTTCGAGCCACCAATCGCGGTTCTAAATAAATAAATAAATGATGAAAGAGATGCCTTAGGTTTCTTTTGTGCAATGATTAGCTAGCCATGAAGGCTTCTCGAGTTGCCTCATATGTGGGTTTATTCCAATGATACTGCCAGAACTTCTGTTAGGAATTTATGAACTTGACCCCAAAGAAAACATTGTGAAGAATTGTTTTAATAGAGTTGTAATCATGAATCATATTTGAGTGTTGTATTTAGATATAATTTTTAAAAATTAATTTTATATCTATGTTTGATAACTCTTTTCAGAATATGGATAGTAGACAAAATATTTAAATTTTGAAATTTGATCTATCTAGTCATTCACCTAGACATCATCTCCGACATTTTTTGAATTTTTAGGTGTACCTAATCGTTCTCCCGGATGTCCGGTCAGTTGACCGAAGCAATGATTTTATTTTATTTTTTTCAACGGTTATGTGAAAAAAAAAATTAAATAAATTTTTTCAATAGTTATCTTTTAGAATTGAATTTTAAAAAGAGTTTAGTTATGAGTTTTCAATAGAATTTTGAGTTATGTTTGGTTATGCGTTACAAGTTTTTGAAAGTTTTGAAAATCCTTTTTAAAACTCATACTCAAACAATTTTTCTTATTTTAAAACTCATTTAAAAAATTCAACACTAAATTCAAAATTCAATTCAAAACTAGGGGTGCAACTTGGGCTGGCTCAACCCGAGCAACCCGAGCTCAGTTCGAATTTTTTTAGGACTTGGACAAAATATTTTTAAATTCGGTATGGGTTTGGGCAAAAATTCAGAAGTCTGAATTAAATTTGGACGGGCTTAGGCAAAGATGTCAAACAACCCGAGCAACGCAAAACCTGAATTATATATATAGATATATAAAAATATTAAATATACATATAAATTATTAGCCATTACATGATATTAAAATAATTTATATTATTAAATCATATTGAATATATATTATATATACAAATAATATAAAATCTTTTTTTTTTCTTTTTATTTTCACTCATAAATTGTAAGGACTATTATAGTGATATCTTTCTTACATTATATAAATTATTTGTTTTGATGGTATTAATGATTTTCTATATATATATATATATAAATATAAAAAAATAAATAAAAAAATAACTGAAATTCATTTACAATTCGGGCAACTCGGACAATTCGGGTTTAACTCGGGTCGAATTTGGGCAGATAATCTCGGGTTATAATTCAGGCTTGGGCGGGCTTAGGCAGGTCTTAGCACAACTTGGGCTGGGCTTAGACAACCTCCCAACCCGACTGAACCTGCCCGAGTTGCACCCCTATTCAAAACTCATAACCAAACAAATTTTTTTTTTCAAATCATAATTTCAAAACGCACAAACTCAAAATACAACTCTATTCTCAAATCATAATTCTAAAATTCTACCAAACGCTACCAAAACTAATGGGGTGTTTGGTGTGGATTATAAGAGGTGATTATAGCTTATTTTAATTTGGGAATCTGTACTAGCCTGTTTGGTATAACTATTGTTTACATTTTTTAGACAGAAATAATTTAAATAAGTTGAGAAAAAATGATTATTTAGAAGCTGGAGAAAGGGTGTTTCTGCTTACAGTTTTTAGCTTCTAATAATCCACACCAAACACTAAGGGCTTGTTTGGTTTGTGTTTCAGAAACATGTTTTGGAAAAAAAAAGTACGAAAACATGTTTGGTTTGGTGTTTTGGGAAATTTGTTTTGGAAAATTGTTTTAAGAGAGAGTTTTGGAAAAAGTGATTGATTTGATGTGTGTGTGAGAGAGATTTGTTTGGAAAAGTTGTTTGGTTTGTGTGTTTTGGGAAATTTTTTTGAAAAAATTTGTTTGGTAGAGAAAATTTCTAAAATTTGTTTGTAGAGAAAATTTCTGAAATTTTTTTCAGAAACATCAACCAAACAAGCCCTAAGTTTTCGTTTAGGATGTAGGTTAGTTTTTTTTTTTTTTTTTTAGTTTTTATAGCCTGAGGCTAAAAAGTCTCGTTTGAGATGAACTTTTTGACTTTTTAAAGAGAAAAAATAAAATAATTATGATTTTGATGTGACATTTGTCTTATTAATTTTTTAGACTATTTTATATTTTTTGGGCTAAAATAATCTGAAACCAACATTTCAAACATAGCCTAAAGACAAAATTTTAAAGATGAAAACAATATAAATAGATAAAAATAAATGTGCATATTTTTATTATAAATTTTTATTTAAAAAATCAGATTTTTGTATAAATATCTTACTTTTTAAGTTTATCTAAAATCAGTACATTTAGAAAATAAAAATAAGTTGATTAAAATATGAATTAAAAAGTAATTTTCAAAAACCAAACCAAACAAATTAATTTCTTAGAGCATTTCTAAGGCTTACTCTCTTCTTCTTCTTTATTTTATTTTATTTTATTTTATATATATCAAATTTAAGTAAAGATTTTTGGGTTAGAAACTTCATCTGATACAAGCATTCCAACGCTAAATTTTCAGTTTTCATCAAACAACCGGTCAATCGAGAGGACGACTGGAAAGATGTTCAAGTGGTCGCCCAGCTTAGAGTAAATTTTCTTCAAAATTTTCACAATCTGATCATCCACCCAGTTATCCAGTCGGTCATCCACCAACGGTCATTTGTAAGAATTAATGAAAGGCTAAACGCTCTCTTTATTTGATAAAAAAAAGTAGGATTCTTTTTATTTGATGCTAATTTAATGAAATGGTTGGAACACCTTTCGCCAAATTTTCATCAAATTTAAATTTGATGAACGATGTGAGTCTAGATTGGAGATGGTCTTAGAGAGATAATAATTTACTCTTTTTTGGAGGGAATAATTTTTATAATCACAAGAGACAATTAATACTTTAAGCAAAACTCATTTTAAGCAAAACTCAGCAATATATTTGTAATTTATCCTAAATAAAATAATAAGTATAGTATGATATAAAAATAGAGTAAATTACACCGATCGCTTTTGAGGTTTTGGAAAAATATAATAAATCTCATAATTTTAATACAAATTACTTTGATTTTTCCTAATGTTTTAATTTATATCACACTTAATCTCATTTTCATTAATTCTAATCTATTTAATCTTATTAAAAGAAAAGTTAGTATATTTATGTAAAAAATTGTGATATTTACTATATTTTTTTTCCAAATATTAAAAAGGTTGATATAATTTACCCAAAAATATAATAAATGTTGCATTATTCTATAAGCTTAAGAGGTCACTTTCCAAACTTTAAACCTTTTATGATTTCTGACCAATCAACGTCCAAGTAAAAAGAACATCTGTCATCACTTAATAACAATAAATAATAATAACAATAATAAATATACGAGGCATATGATCGTTTAATTAGTGGAATTTAGCACATCCATTGAGATGTGATACAAGGTGGGCTAGCAATGTTTGTGGGCTGACAACAACGTTCTCTCTTTGTTAGTGGGCTAGCCACAGTTGACAGCAGCAATTGTGGCTCCGTTTGGGAATGGCTACACTGGAATTTTTTTGGGTATTTTAGCCACAAAAGATAAAATAGCTATTTTAGTAATAAAAAATAAAACATCACATCTAATCCATAATCATTACATCATTCTCTCACAAAAAAAATCAAAAAGGTCAAAAAGTTCTTCTCAAACCAAACTTTTTAGCCCATGCTAAAATAGCTAAAAAAGCTAAAAAGTCATAAAACCAATCCACTTCCCAAACCAATCCTGTAACATTGACAAGTTTAACGGGTCAAAAATAACATTTAAAAACATAAATATGATTCATTCGAATTCAATTTTAATTTTATACTTAATTTGTATTGTATTTATTAACAAATACAAAAACTTGTTCCTTGATATGTCAAGAATAACCCTGAATTTATTTTATTTTGTTAAATGGTAGGTTATTGTTTATAAATAATATGTAAATTATATGAAATTGAATAATTAATTATGTACAAAAAAAATTCTAAAAACACATACAAGCTTCACACCAATATTAACATCAAGAAAATTGTTTTTAAGGCTCACAAAAAATTCTCACAATAATACCCACAACAATGCAGTATTACATGTATCAATTTTTGATTTATTACAAATTTAATGATGTAGAATCTAACTCCTTTACCACATCATTGTGGATAAATTTGTAAGTCTAAAAATATGAATCCCTAACATTGCTCTAATATCAATACGAGAAAAAGTTACATAATAATAAATATAAATAAACAACACGTATAATTCTTAATAAAAAAAGGTCATTCAAATTTAAAATAAGTGATTGGATATATCTTTTTTTTATTTTATGAGGAAAGCTAGGCATCATAACATTACTTTTTCTTTTATATTTTGAAATGTAGAGCATATAATTGTCAATCAGAACGAGTGATTTAATAATTCCATTGCATTATAGTTTACTATCTCATAATTAATTCCTAGTTAATTAGGAGTAAATGATCAATCATGGATGGGAGGATTTTTTTTTTTTAATGTTAATAAGCCAAATGATAAGGGCAAATCGGTAAATAAAAGGACAGTCAAATTTGAAAGTGGAGGGCAAAAAGGGAAAGTAGGTAATGATGGTCACGGGTGGCAAGGCCAGGCTCCAACCCGGCAGTGACGAAAACCAGCGGGACCTGGGGATGCTGTTATGAGTGTGTAGAGGTTTCCTGTGGAGTATTTTTTTATAATTTGAATAGTTTATATTAGAAGATTTATTAAGTCCATTATTTATATAAAAAATTAAATTAATTAGAAATTAATAATTTTATAATCAAATTTAAATTATTTTATAAACAAAATTATTAATCAAATTTAAATTATTTTATAAAAATTATTAAGATAATGTCAACTGTTTATTTTTATAAAAACAAATATGCTATTGTAATATATTTTCAATTAATTTAATTTTTTTATAAATAATTTATTTAATAAATTTTATAATATAAATAATTTAAATTATCAAAAACAACTCCAATCCAAATCTTTGGGAAATGATTTGTCCTTCTAAAAAAGTCCCTCTTAATCCTTCTAATGCCCAAAACAACGTTGTTTTAAGTAATTTTTATTTTTATTTTTTTTTACCTTGATCTGAAATTTCGAAAGATTAAGGAGCTAAAAATTAAGACTCTCTAGCACAGTCCAAAATCTTTACATACTCACAGCAGATAGCTGCTGATCCAAAACAGTGGACAGATTAGGTACGGACCCCGGTGGTGGTGGTGCATTTTTTGTCCACCGACTCGCTCACTCACTTTTAATTTTTTTTTAATTTTAAAATAATAATATACAAAATATATATAATGAATTTAATATATACACATTTTATTTTAAAAATAAATTTATTTATAAAAATGATATTATTTTTTTATACGAATTTGTGCATGAATGAAGATTTTCTTCTCAATTTTTCTTCTTCTATTTTGTTCATTGTATAATACTTCTATAAAATCCAATCTATGAGGAAAGAAAGTAAGAAAATTCTAGAGAAAACTTGAGTGTGAGAATTGGATTTTGAGCTGTTCTACAATTTTGTTTTAAAGAAAATGTAAAAAATATTAAAATATAAATTAAAATGATTTTGATTAAGGTGTTGGGAACATTTAAAAAAGTTATTTCTTAATTTATTTTATTTTAATATTTTTTTAAATTATGTTAATTTTTTTTTTAAACTTTTACAATCCATCTAAAAAATATTTTATTTTCATAAAAAAATTAAAAAAGTTAAAACAAGCCTAAATTTTTTCATTATTTTTCACTTTTTAAAATTTTTTTAGTTAGTCTTATTGGGGGTGTTTGGAAAGAAGTTTTTTTTTAAAAAATTTTTTGGACTAAAATAGTACTAAAAAATAAAATAGACTAAAATAATTAATAAGACAAAATGTCACATCAAATTCATAATAATTTCTTTTTTTTCTCACACACATCGCATCCAACTATAAAAAAAATTCAATCAACTTTCCGAACATAACTATTTTAACCTATTAAAATAGTCAACTTTCCAAATAGAACTATTAAACTAAATCAAAAAACTTATAATTTAAAAAAAAAATTTACCATCGAAAATAAGCAATATATATTTAAATAAGCAATCAAAATATGCGCTAATTATGTATTAGAATGAGTAAGGCCAGGGACTACATTTTAAATTCACAAATTCATCGATAATAATGTGACAAAGAAGATAAGTATTATATCTTTAAGTATATAATTAATTAAAAATTGACATCTATCATACTATCACACTATAGCCCTGTTTGTCAGAGTTTATTTCCAGCTTATAGCTTAATTTAAGCTGTTTTGATATGTTTGGTTTAGCTTATGCTTATAGCTTATAGCTTTGTGGAAATTTGAAATCGAACGTAATACGAAATTTGGATATCTTTGAGAATAAAATGGAAATCGAGTTAAAGTTATAAAATTATAATTTTTATGTTGTTTAAATAAGCGACTTCAAATTTCTACCAAAAAGTACTATAAGTGAAATTGTAATTTTTTATTTTTTTTTTATGACTTCAAACATTTTCCAATTAGAATCTGAGGTCAAGTTTGACATTTATTAAATAATACAAAAAATTAAAAAGTTACTATTTTATTTAAATCATATTATCTTATTTAAATCACATCATCTTTTTAATATATCACATCAAATTCAACCTAAATCTAATTCATATAAACTAATAAATAAAAAAAAATATATTTTTAAAACATCCCAAACCAACCATTATACAAAAGTAGATCTCAGCCCTACACTTTGCGGTTCAATTTTTTGTGTCTGTCTCTGGGTCCATATCCATCTACTTTCTGTTGGATTTTTGCTGAGAGGCAGAGTTGGATTTTTGCTGAGAGGGAGAGAGAGAGAGAGAGAGAGAGAGTAAAGCAGGAGTCCGTCCCATTTCTGAAAGAAAGGACTCGGGCTCGGGTTGTTTTATTTTGTTTGTTAGAGGTGGGGGTGCGTAGGATAAGCTTGAGAAGAGAGAGAGAGAGAGAGAGAGTACTAGTCAGTCAGTCTGTCTGTCACTCGTGTATTATGCTGTGGTGGCGATGTTGGTGAAATCAAATGAGCTCTAAAACCTACACAGCTTGAGCGTGGTGGAAGTGGTCTACAATGGCAATGGGAGATGTGCATTTTAGCACTGGGCGGAGGAGCAGAAGAGTAGTTGTGACAGTGGTTGTATTCTTCTTCTGGGGTCTGATCTCGCTATCTTGCGCCGCTAGGTTGCCCATCTCAAAGCAGAAGCTTCAAGTCCAGAAGCATTTGAATCGCTTGAACAAACCCGCCCTTAAAACCATTCAGGTTCTCTCTCTCTCTCTCTTTTATTTTTTCTTTCTTTTTACTTTTTTCTGTTGAATGGAAATTTCCCTTTTTTGTTTGGTTGCTGAGAAAATGTAGGAAAGTAGAAGGGAAAAATAACACTCACGAGTGCTAATATGCTTTTTTGTCCTTTTTCTCAAGCTGCTTTTCGTTTCTCTGTTTTCTTTTCTTCTAAGGATAAATTCGGTTCTAATCAGTCATTTTTGTAGGATCCGGTTCACTTAAATGGAATTCTTCTTTTCTTGATTTGTTTTCTTTTCCCACATTTTCTAGACTGCCAAACAGGGAAAAAAATGTTAGTAACTTCTGTGGGATTTTTGGGCTGTTGGAGTAGCAATGATTTTTTGGGATGATGAAGATGATCCGTCGCCTGTCTTTTATGTACAATGATGGTCTCCTTTTTATACCCAAATCAGTATTTTGGTATTTTGAAAAAGAAAATATGCATTCTGTATTTAAATCGGAGTAGTATTCTGAGAATTAGAAGTAATAATTACTATAAAAGATATCTCATATTTGTGTTCTAATAATTTTTGGATGATTGAACAGAGCCCAGATGGGGATATCATTGACTGTGTTCACATCTCTCAGCAACCAGCTTTTGATCACCCATTCCTCAAAGACCACAAAATACAGGTTAATCAGTAGCTTCTAAACTATATATACGTTTAAATTTGTTTGTTTTTGTTTTTGTTTTTGTTTTTCCCTTCATGGTTTTGATTTTTATGTTTTCAGATGAGGCCAAGCTATCACCCAGAAGGGCTTTATGATGTGTTTGAGAACAAGGGTTCTACACAGAACAAAGACGGAACAAATGCAATTACTCAGCTCTGGCACGTCAATGGTAGGTGCCCTGAAGATACTATACCCATTAGAAGAACAAAGGAGGAAGAAGTGCTGAGAGCAAGCTCAGTGAAAAGATATGGAAAGAAGCAACATAGAAGCTTCCCTCAGCCCAGGTCTGCAGATCCTGACCTCATCAACCAAAGTGGTCATCAGGTAAATCAATGAAAAGGAACCTAATCCTCACCACCACACACACACACACACACACACACACACACAAAAAAAACCAAACCAAACCAAACCAAACAAGTTTAGAGCTGACATTTTTCTTGATTTGGTGATGTTGATTTCTTTGAACTAATATTTTTGGTTTTTTTGGGTTAATTTTGGGGGTTATCAGCATGCAATAGCTTATGTTGAAGGAGACAAGTACTATGGAGCGAAAGCAACCTTAAATGTGTGGGAACCCAAAATACAGCAGCCTAATGAGTTCAGCTTGTCTCAGATTTGGATATTGGGTGGTTCTTTTGGTGAAGATCTCAACAGCATTGAAGCTGGTTGGCAGGTGTATTTTTCTAACTCAAATTCTGGATTTACTCACCACCTTCAAATGAAAATACATTCTTCTGATTTGTTTGCATTTTTTGTTCCGCAATTGAATTGGAGTCTGATTGTAGAGTGAATATGATTTCAGGTCAGCCCAGATCTTTATGGTGATAACAACACAAGATTGTTCACTTACTGGACTGTAAGCTTTCAAAAAATTCCCACTCTGGTTTTGGGTTTTTGTCACTTTTTATTTTCCACAATCATATCTTCACAGGTTTAATGGTTTTTTTGGGGGATTATTTCTCTTAAAATATTGTAGAGTGATGCATATCAAGCCACAGGTTGCTATAATCTACTGTGCTCAGGCTTCATTCAAATCAGCAGTGAAATAGCGATGGGAGCAAGCATCTCCCCTGTCTCTGGCTATCGTAATTCCCATTACGATATCAGTATTCTTGTCTGGAAGGTAAAATCCAAAACAATCCCACTCGGTCTTGGTTATTAAATTAATGGATTTTTGTAATATACCCAAGAAAATCAAAGACTGGTGGGTGGATTGTCAAGGATGGCATTGAAAATGCTTGCACGAACAAAATGCATCCTCGACAAAATTGGTAGACCAAAAATAAGTAGTTTATGTTGTTGTGATGAAAATTAAAAAAATACTTTAGGTTATTCTTAAAATAAAATAAAAGAAGAGGAATGTGGGAAGGAAAGTTGCATCATAAAAAGTAAGACTCAAAATCGGGTCATGCATCACACCTGATAAGAGTGTACCTCATCCAGTCATCCATTACGGACTAGATAAATAATTTAGGCTCAGATCAGATGCTGTGAATCAGGGCATTTTTCTTCTGGTTACTGATCTGGACACTCACTGTTCTGGATAAAGCCATGGATGGTACTCTACTCGCAGTAAATGAAAAGTTATTGTAGGTTTCTGACTGTTCTGGATAAAGCCATGGAGGGTACTTATTGATTTGCTCGTCACCTCCTTTTTTTTCATTTTATTTTTGCTAACTCGGATTGGGATGATGACGATGATTATTATTATTTTTAATGTAGGATCCAAGAGAGGGAAATTGGTGGATGCAATTTGGGAATGGATATGTGTTGGGGTATTGGCCATCGTTCTTGTTCTCATACTTGGCAGACAGTGGATCCATGATAGAGTGGGGTGGGGAGGTAGTGAATTCAGAAGCTGATGGGCAACACACCTCAACTCAAATGGGGAGTGGTCATTTCCCTGAAGAAGGATTTGGGAAGTCAAGCTATTTCAAGAATATTCAAATTGTGGATAGCTCCAACAACCTCAAGGCTCCTAAAGGGATTGGCACTTTCACTGAGCAATCTAATTGCTATGATGTCCAAACTGGCACTAATGGGGATTGGGGTCACTACTTTTACTATGGAGGCCCTGGTAGAAACCCTAATTGTCCATGAACAAACCCTTGGGAATCCCATTACCCCTCTGTGTCAGTCTTAATGGAGTGCAATGTCTTTCTTATCTCTTATCTTTTTTCTTTCTCTTTTAACTTTTAGGTCGGGTTAACAAATGTAATATTTTCTGTAGTGGTGGGAAGTTTTTGGCTCTTGCTTTTGGCTTAAAAGTTGTTCTTATGTAAAGTGATTGGGGAATCCATGTAAAGTGATTGAGTAACTGGCAAAGTTTCTCGTAAAGCGTCTAAGAAATGATCCGTTCTGAGAAATGATCCCTTCTGAGTCGCGAGTAATGTTAGACTACATTTAAGACTCATAAAGCCACCTACAATGATGTGATAATGGAATAGGATCCTATATGATTGGATGTGTAACAATTAGAAATTGATACATATAATATCACATCATTATGTGTATAATATTAGAAGCGCTGTATGGGTCTTAAATATTTTTCTTGAGTCATTGCCCCTGTATATTAATGGGTTTGGTTTTAAAAAGAAAAAACAAAAAAAATAAAAATAAATCTAGGATTAGTAGTAGTACCAAACTTATAATCATATTTGTAATGTAACCCATGGGTAATATGATGACTATTGGTACCTGTATATATCAGTTGGGTTGGAGGCCGCCAATTGATGGTTTCTTCGAGATAAACTACCAAGATAAATTTTGACGGCACTTGTGTTGCGGAGGGTTTGGTGGGAGATGGGGTTGTTGTCTGGGACCATGACGGAGTTGTTATTGCGCCTATGTGTCATAATCTAAACCAGCAGCTTTTATAAGTTTAGTGTCGTAATCGGTCAGTAATCTTTAAACTATTAAAGGTCTCTTGATATAATAACATATAGTTAGGGTCTGCAGAAATAAATATACAAAACATACGAAATCCATTGAGCTGGGAAGACATATATGGAACTGAAAAACTTAAACTTTATATACATACAAGTGACATCATAGTTACAGTATTTACACGTCACTATCAAATACATACAAAAGGTAAATTTGTTCATAAAACAAAAGAAACAGTCTTATACATCTATATTGACACCGTCACAAAATATGACTTGGTCTAAAACTTCCTTGTGAGGTGCAAAAGGGCGGCTGACCAACACAAAATACCACAGGCATCATCTTAAGCCTGATCATGAGCCTGCTCACCTATATACATAATAAATAACTAGTGAGCAGAGGCCTAATGAATAATAACAAAGTAAAGGGGTAAATGAATGATGTGTCATAACTGTGGCTGAAACTGAAATTCACATTCGTATTCTCATTCTGAGCATATATAGAATTTAGAGTTCATGCTTAGTCTTACATAGTACATCCATTAGCACTGACTGATTACATGCAGAACGTCTTAAATCATACTTGTCAGTTCTATAAAGAACCTCCAGCCGGGTATAGATAGCTTGTTAGTCCCCTAAGGAACCTCCGGTACCGGGAACTTGCATTACTTAAATCATAACATAATGTCATAAGTGCTTGTTAGACTTGGACAATCATTCATTGCATAAAACATGACATTTCATAGAACAGTTTTTAATCCGTGAGCAGAAAATATTTTACTTGAACATAGCTTTACTGAGTTATTACTCACAGATAATAGATGCTCCAAGTAAACAAACTGAGTAGCCAATTCAACTTCCTTGTGGCACGTGACCTAAACAGCACGATAGATACATACATTGAAACACACGTTTGGATTATACTTAACTTATTTCGTTTGTTCTTAGTGTGTTTCTACCTTTTTATTCTCATTACTGTGTCTTAATCATGGCCTAGGGATGTCTAGGATGGAATGAGGATGCAAAAATGTACTTGAAATTATTTTTCAAAACTTGCTGAAAACAGGGTCTACGCTCGAACGTGGCTTTCCTTACTCGAGCGGACATGCAAAATGTGAAGGTTCGCTCGAGCGTGACTTCCTTCGCTTGAGCGGACTGTAAACTTGAAAAGTACTGGTTGCTTGCTTTTCACGCTCAACAGATGCTCGATCTCCGCTCGAGCATACGACTCAGACCCTCGCTCGAGCGTGCCTCAGGTCACTCAAGCGGAAGTGCACGCACTCAGAGTGCTCGCTCGAGCGTGAACTCCTACGCTCGAGTGTGGATTCAAATTCTGGAATTTCCAGATTTGATTTCCAAGCTTCAAACTCAAACTAAACACTTCAAAACTCAATATTTTGGGCCAAAATTCTGGAAAACATTTAGAAACTCACAAAACATCATGACTTGAAGATCATTTCATGAAATCATGGCCCAAGAGCATGCCAATTGTTCACAATTACAACTTAAACTTTATGGATGTTTCAAAAACATGACATGCATGAAATGATTTGAGTTTCAAGCCTCCAAACCATTATCAAATGTAATGAGAGGATGAAAAACACGATGAATTCTCAAAACATAGGTGAGATAAACACATGCATGAAAGAATTCTTTGAAATCATGCTCAAATTATGAAGAAATGGACATACATGCATGGTATGGCTCAAACCTCCTCAATTCTAACTCAATTCCTACATGAATTCACCTAATTCACTTGAATTCTTGCAAAGTCTAACTCAATTACACAATTAAGAGGTTGGTTCCTTATCTAGAGACTTGAATTCACCAATGTTGAAGTTGAAATTCTCAAATCCTCTTCAATTGTCAACAATTCTAGCATTTTTGTGGTTGAGCTCAATTTTCTCCCCTTAATCTCTCCCTCACGTTTGTATCAACAAAAGAGTGAAATGGGAGTGTATGGGTGCACAAGGAAGCCCACTAGTGCCTTAATTAGGCTTGGACAAGGTGTAATTAATTAAGGCCAAATAAGTGGACATTAAATTAATCTAATTTAATTGTTTTGAATCGAATTTCAATTAAACCTACCTTAAAATTCTAAAAATCCTAATTAACATGTAAATCAAGTCAATTTATGAATCGGTTGCCGATAAGGCCTTCAATTCGCAAATCGAAACGAAAACACGAACATGTCTTTCTACGTTAAACAGATATAAACACAAAATGATGCAATGCATATATAATTAATTGAGGATTTCTTCTTAATTACTCATTTGGCATACTTAAACATGAATTAGCGTTAATCATAGGTTAGGGTTGTTACACTATGTCAAGCATAACATAGATCTTGTGATGAGGCGTGGAGTGTATTGAAGCTTGGGATGCCTTTAGAGCAATTCAATTTGCTGTCAATCTGGGTTTGCAGGACATCATCCTAGAGGGTGATTCGCTCTCTATTATTCGGGCTCTTATCTCGTTGAGTGAGCAATTGTCCAATTTCGAACATTTGGTTGATGCTACTTGACATCGGTGGGCCCACAAAAGGTTTTGGCCTACCACTTAGAGCCCAATTCACAACTCAAGCACTAAAGCCTAACACCCTTGAGAACCCAGAGTTGAATTAGGAACCAATGGCATCTAAACACGTGTCAAACAGGGAACTAGCTACGTAAGCAGACAAAGATCCTACAGAGTTATTGAACTACATATCAGCCATTAATGAGGCTTGCAGATTAAATCGATAACCCCTTCACGGCGGAGCAAGCGACCTCACCGTGAACAATGTAAGCTAAAGTATAGACTTTCAGCCAACCCGCCAGGACGGAATGGCCAAAGAAATGATGGACAAAGGGTATAAGGAGGCTTCTAAGACTCAAAATGGGGTCAAGTTCTCTATTCTTATTCTCTCTCTACACACCATCAGTTTCTCTTTCTTTTAATTTGATTGTCGGAAGGTCATTGAGGACTCCGTTCCTGATTAAACATTTTTGCAAGTACTCCAGTGAGCTTAGTGACTGGTGAACGGTGTAGGAAGCGTAAGGTCATTAACTCGCCCTCGAGGATCACAATATCATCGATTGGCACCGTTTATGCGCCACTCCGTATGATTGTGTTAATTGTTGCTGGAGACTCGTTCTCAGTAATTCCTCCTCACCGGCCATCAAGGTGGATGGTCACAACGAGATCCATGATTTCTCAACACAACGTCGTCGACCCCCAAGTCGACCCTCCCAACCCAAACAACCCACCTTAGTACTTCACAGAACTCACCAACAGCATCAATCGCTTGGCCGAGCAAAACCAGGCGTTGATCAACGCTTTGCTCTAGCAAAACCTCCCTATACCTCCTCCACCACCACAAAATATCCCTCTCAATCGAGAACGAACCCTGAGCCATCCTTTCCAACAAGCCCACCTCTCCAACTTAGAGGGTTTGCAAGCCCCACCTCAAGACATAAACCCGCCACCTTAGGGTTTACATCCATCAGTTCAGGCACCTACTCCTAAAAGAGAGGCTAGTAGTGTTCAACCCCTACTACACTCTAGAGGTGACAATGTTCCTATTTGGGATGCGGAACTCCGAGCCATGAAACTCCAGCTTCAAGGAGTCATGCAGAACATACAGAATAAACCCTCCACAATAGCTAACTCCCCATTTGTCACCTCTATCAGGGACAAACCCCTACCCCCTAAGTTCAAAATACCCTCGATTGACTCATTCCACAGCACATCAGATCCGGTTGACCATATGGAGACCTACAGGACCCTCATGATCCTCCATGCTTTTCCTGACGAGATCATGTGTCGAGCTTTCCCCGTGACACTTAAGGGTTTGGCTCGACTATGGTTTAGTCAGCTACCACCAAACTCTGTCTCTACTTTCCAATACCTAAGTGATTCCTTCCTAAGTCATTTTATTAGCGCTCAGCACCAACAACGCCCGGAAACTCAATTGCGTAATATCTATCAGACGAAAGGGGAGTCACTATGTAGCTTTGTTACCCATTTCAACACTGAGGCCCTACAGGTGGTAGAAAATGACAACAAGGTCATCCTCACAGTCTTCATGGTCGATTTACGACCATCCGATTTCCTTTTCTTACTTTCTAAAAACCCTCCAACCACCATAGCCACCATCCTTTCCAAAGCTCAAAAATATATGAATGTCGAAGACTCTTTGGCAGCCCGCCAAGATACTACAACTAAAAATCCAACCCCTAGGGAGAAAAGAAAAGAATCCAAAATCAGACTCTTCCAATATACACAGTAAACCCCTCAGTATACCGACTGACTCACTCGAGCCGACCGACCGGCACCTACTCGAACGCCTGTTCAGTTCGAATGATACATCCCCCTCAATTCCCCCATGGAACAAGTCTTGAACCAGATCCAACGAGATTACAACCTGAAATGGCCCCAACCATCACGGTCTCCCTCCAACCGGTGAGATCAATCCAAGTACTGCCGTTTCCATCAGGACCACGACCACAACATTGAGGAATATGTTAACCTTAAAGACCAGGTAGAGGATTTGATACGCCAGGGGCACCTCAGTCGATTCATGGCAGCCCGTCTCCAGCAGCGACCAAGGACCGACCCGCCGAAGGGCCACCACTGACATATCCCCCCGACAACTCGCATAACTTGAGCGAGACAATGATCGGCCCCCACCACAACCCCAAGCACAAGGCAATCCTGCCTCCCTGGTCAGAGAGATCAGAGTCATCGCTGGCAGGCTTGCATGTGGAGGTCTATCCCGTTCGGCCTAGCGAGCCGAACTTAGAAAAATCAAACAAGGTCCCGATAAAGAAGTCACAACATTGGATCGCCCCTTCAAACACCCCAAGCAGTGGACCAAACCCATCACCTTTATGGAGGCCAATTGCACAGGCATCCTTACCCCCACGACGACCTCCTTGTCATCTCTGCTCTCCTATCCAATTACAAAGTCAGACGGGTGCTTGTCGACAACGGCAGCTCTTTAGACATCATCTTCCTAAATGCCTATCGCCAACTCAAGGTCGAAGAAGAAAAATTGTCCCTCTCTAAACCCCGCTAGTCGGCTTCACTGGCGATCGGGTAACCTCCATAGGCTCCATTGATCTCCCTATCACCATCAGAGAATGTCCACAGTAGACCACCAAGCTATTCACCTTCCTCGTCGTCGACTGTCCTTCTGTTTATAACATAATTCTCAGATGTATGGCTTTCAACACTTTCCAAGCTGTTACCTCCACATACCATCTAGCCATGAAATTCCCGACTGACCTCAGGGTCGGCACCGTGAAGGGCGAGCAGACGATGGCCAGGGAATACTACGTCGCCTCACTAAAAGAAGTCAAGATAAAGGAGACTATGATCATTGAAGGTCTCGACGTCAGAGACAAGAAAGAATTAGTCAGAGGGGAACCAGTAGAAGAACTTGTCGAAGTGTCCATCGATCATACCAACTCAGCTAAAACAGCCAGGATTGGCAGTCAACTATCCTCTCAGGCCAAGGCCAATCTCACAGCTCTCTTAGCCAAGCACAACGATGTCTTTGCCTGGACCCACTCAAACATGCCAGGTATTGATCCTTTTTTCATCACTCATCACCTCAGTATTGAGCCCCACTTCTGACCTTTCCGACAGAGGTAGCGTATTCTTTACCCGGAACGCAATATCCTCATCACCTCTGAGGTGGACAAACTCCTGAAGGCGCAGTTCATCAAGAACGTGGACTACCCCAGGTGACTGTCCAATGCAGTCTTGGTCCGCCAACACAATGGTAAATAGCGACTCTGCATCGACTACTCCGACTTCAATCGAGCTTGCCCCAAAGATAGTTATCCTCTCCGCCGGATAGATCTGCTGGTCGATCCAACTGCCGGACATCAGATGCTTAGCTTCATGGATAACTTCTTCGGCTACAATCAAATCCTGATGCACCCGGCTGACCAGGAACACATCTCCTTCATCATGGACAGAGGAACTTATCACTATCGTGTTATGCCATTCAGCTTTTGAAAAATCGAGCAACTTACCAACGCCTAGTTAATACCGTCTTTCAACACCAAATAGGTCGGAACATGGAAGTCTATGTTGATGACATGCTAGTCAAGAGTAAGCTCTTATTCGATCACTTGGCAGACCTGCGAGAGACTTTCGAAACCTTACGCAAATATCAGATGAAACTGAATCCGGAGAAGTGCGCCTTCGGCGTAGGATCTGGGAAGTTCTTGGGCTTCATGGTTAGCCAACGAGGCATTGAGGCTAACCCCGAAAAGATTAAGGCCCTGATAGAAATGCGGTCTCCCAAAACGGTCAAGGAGGTTCAACAGCTCACAGGCAGAGTTGCCACCCTCAACTGCTTTATTCTCGGGCAACCGACAAGTGTCTTTCATTTTTCAAAGTCCTCCGATAGGCTGTCGAATGGAGCACCGAATCTGAGGAGGCTTTCCAACAACTAAAGCAATGCCTCGCCAACCCTCCCCTCCTCTTCCAAACATTGCTAGGCGAAACCCTCTTCCTCTACTTAACTGTGTCAAACACTGTGGTCAGTGCTGCCCTCATTAAGGAAGATGGCTTTGTACAATGTCCAATTTGCTACATTAGCCGCGCTCTCAGGGGGGCAGAACAGAACTACCCTTTGCTGGAAAAAATGTCCCTCGCCTTGGTCATCGCCTCTAGACGCCTTCGACCTTATTTCCAAGCTCACTCCATAGTGGTTCTCACTGACCAATCTCTGAGAAAGGTCATGCAACAGCCAGAATCGTCAAGCAGACTTATGCAATCGTCCGTCGAGCTAAGTCAATTTGAAATTTCTTACCGACCTCGAACAGCGATCAAAGGTCAGGCTGTCGCCGATTTCATTTTGGAATTCACCAATCTCCCTCCAAACGTGCCCCCCTCCACCAGCACATTTCACCACTGATGTAGAAGACCCTTATTCCTAGACCATCAGTGTTGATGGTTCATCTCGCAAAGAGGGTAGTGGGGCCGGTCTAATCCTCACCACCCCTAAGGGTGAGTACTTCAAGTGTGCCCTCAATTTTTTGTTCGACGCAAGCAATAATGAGGCCGAATATGAGGCCTTGATAGCAAGTCTTCAACTAGCTAAAAACATTGGTGTAAACCATATCCAAGTATTCAGTGATTCCCAATTAAATGCGGATAGATTCTTTGGGGAGTTCGACGAAAGGAAGAGATGATCTGAGCATCTGAGGACATTGCCCTTCCTCTTGTATGCCTCTTCAATACTTTCCAAATCAAACACATCCCTAGGTCAGAAAACTCCAAGGTGGACGAAATGACTCAATTAGCCTTGGTTGACCAGTCAGACTTCAGCTATGGCGTCCGCATTGAATATCTAACCCATCTGGCTACTTCGTCAAACCCACAGGACGTTCACTTCTTCCAGAACGAACCTATCACATGGGCTCAAGACATCCTTCTGTTTTTGACACGAGGGAAGTTGCCAGATGATAAATAGCAGGCCGCCAAAGTCAGAGCCCGGTCGTCCAATTACATCCTCATCAACAGCCTACTGTACAAACGAGGATTATCACATCCATACCTCAGATGTCTCAGTCTTGCTCAACCGACTTATGTGATGAGAGAAGTCCACGAGGGCATTTGTGGTAATCATTCGGGTGCAAGGTCTCTGGCCCATAAAATCCTTCGCACTTGTCACGACCCAAACCCTCAGAGGTTAGACATCATGGCCAAGCGATGTCAAGTGGATTACCAAAGGCCTCTGAACAGATAAGCATATAGTAAGGGGCTGTGGAAGTGATGGTATAAAATAGACAAGGTCCAATGAGCTGTGATAACGTACATGGGATAGAAGATTTCAAAACTTATATATGTACATAAACATGCCAGTCAAAGGACACCACTATTTACAAAGTATTTACAGAAGTGCACAACTCAAGACTTGACTTTACAAAACAGTCACAGAGACTAGCATGAATACAAAAATAGCCATATAACGAGACTTCAATCAGAACCTCCTCGGGAGGCACAACGGTTGGCTGACAAAAACAGAACAGAAGGCCATCAACTCTGGCCCTGGTCACCCGCCGGCTCACCTACATACATAATATAAACTGTGAGCGGAAGCCTAGTGAATAATAACAGAGTAAAAGAGTTTTATGAATGATGTCCAGCACAAGTTAGGATCTAGTATTTAAAGCAGAACATATTCAGACTTCAAAACAGAAATAAACTTAGATACACACTCATGTTCATATTCAGATTTTGCATAAGATCATACATGGCACACCCATTAGCTATCAGATCAATTTGGTCCAGAGACCCACATGCATAGTTGGTACCAATGACCATAAAGGTCCATATCTTGCGTGCAAGTAGCCATGGTATTGTTACCCCCAGGCAAGGGCCACGTGCAAATTAGCCGCGGTATTGTTACCCCCGGGTGAGGGCCACGTGCAGATTGGCCGCGGTATTATTACCCCCAGGTGAGGGCCACGTGAACTAAGGGTGTCACAAATACTTTTCAGAAAATTGAACATTCATTCATAATTCATAAATAGCATTTCAGGAAACAGATCATACCATACCAGTCAGAAAATACTTAAGTTAAACGTAACTTTACAGAGTTATTACTCACAGTGGGCCTTGAGACAGACAGACGAAGTAAACTTGGTCAAACGGTACGTGGCACGTGACCTACACAACACATAATAGATGCACACTTGAAACACACGTTCTAATTATACAAAACTTATTTCGTTGGCTCTTAGTGTGTTTCTAATCTCTTATCGTCATTATGGGGTCTTAAACATGACCTAGGAATGCCTAGGATGAAATGAGGATGCAAAAATGCATTGAAAACCATTTCTCAAAAATTGCTGAAGATAAGGTCCACGCTCAATCGTGGCTTTACCCGCTCGAGCGGACATGCAGACAATGAAGCTTCACTCGAGCGTGGACTTCCCCACTCGAGCGGACTGCAAACTTGTGAAAAAGTGCTGGATGCATGAAATTCACGCTCGACGGGCGCTCGACCCCCGCTCGAGCATGTGACATAGACCCTCGCTCGAGTGTGGCTTCCCCCGCTCGAGCGGACTGCAAAACACACAAACTTCTGGGTATACGCATTTCACGCTCGAGCGTGACTCTCGCCGCTCGAGCGGAAGTGCATGTATTCAGGCTTCCCGCTCGAGCGTGGGTCAAATTTCTGGAAAATCCAGATTGACCTCCAAGTATGAAACTCAACCTTTAAGCCTTCAAAGCTCATTTTTCTGGGCCAATATTTGAGGAAACATATAGCCTCCGTTTGGGAAGTGGGTTGGCTTTTTGGCTTTTTGGCTTTTTTGGCTATTTTAGCCGGGGCTTAAAAGTTTGGTTTGGGAATGGCTTTTTGGCTTTTTGGCTTTTTTGACTTTTTTTGTGAGAGGGGAGTGTAATGATTATGGATTGGATGTGATGTTTTGTTTTTTGTGGCTAAAAAAGCCTATTTTGTCTTTTGTGGCTAAAATAGCCAAAAAAGCCCCAATAAGTTCTTCCCAAACACCATGTATTAAAAATCATTTCAAGAAATCATGGCCCAAGAGCAACCCAATTTGTGCAAAATCAACATGAACTTTATGAATATGCTATTAATTCAACATGCAAGAACCTCTTTGAATTCAAACCCTCCAAAACATAATCAAACTTGATAATTTGATGGAAAACAAGTTGAATGACCATAATGTGAGTGAAATTAACACATGCGTGGAAGAAATCTTAGAATTCAAACTCAAAACAAGGAAATTTATGCATGTATGCATGGATTGACTCTCAAAACAACACCTTAAGCTAAGTCTAGACTTTAAATACCAATTTCACCATGAATCTAGCAAGGACAACTCAAATTCATAATTAAAAGGATGAACTCCTTACCTTAGGTCTTCAATTCTAGGTATGGAAGCTCAAGCTCAAATATGCAAATTCTCTTCAATTCTCCTAACTTCAAACCAAATCTTAGTTGAAATCAAGTTGTTCTCTCCTTCTCTCGGTTTGGTTACAAGAAGATAAGCAAACGATGCATCCAATATGTAATAAAGCAAAATAAATGTTGTTTAGAATCAAGCCACTAAGTGGCAAACTTGTAATAACTAAAACAAGTGTAAATTAACATTATTTAATCTAATTTAATCATACCAAATCAAATTTTAATTAAATCTACCACAAAATCACATATATTCTAACTAGTATGAAACACTAATCAATTTCGAAATCGGGCGACGATAAGGCTTTCAATTCGCAGTTCAAAGTCTAAACATGAACAGATCATTTTATGGCAAACAAATAGAAACACAAAGATAATGCAATACATATGCAAATTAATTCCGGATTCCTTCGAAATTATTGTTAGGCATAACTAATCATGGATTAGCATTAATCGGAGGTCCGGGTTATTACAACACCGGCTACTTCTGGCCTACTCTCAATCAAGATGCCACCAAATTTGTGCTTAAGTATGATAAATGCTAGCGCTTTGCCAACATCCCCCATGCCCACTGTTCACTGTTAGGGGCCATCGACTTAGTTGGTCCCCTGCCCACTGGTAGGGGGCCAAACCAAGTTCGCTGTGGTTGCCATTGACTACTTCACCAAATGGGTGGAAGCAGAACCCCTAGCTACAATCACTAAGCGAAACACCACTAGGTTCATCTGGCAGTCGATCGTGTGCTGATTTGGAATCTTCCAAGCCATCGTTTCAGACAATGGCAAACAATTCGACAATTCCAAGTTTAGAAAATTCTGTGAAGAGCTCCACATTAGACCATGTTTCTCTTTCCTAGGTCATCCCTAAGCTAATGGGCAAGTCAAAGTCACCAATCGCTTCCTTCTGAAAATCATCAAGACTAAGTTGGAAGCCGCTAAAGGACTCTGGCTGAGGAATTACCAAACGTACTTTGGGCTTATTGGACGACCGCTCGAACCCCAACTAGGGAGACCTCCTTTCGCCTAACATACAGTGCCAAGGCAGTCATCCCAGTGGAAATCGGCCTGCCGACCCCTCGGGTTTCACACCCGAATCCTGAGCTAAACGAAGAGTTGCGTCGGGCTGACCTGGACCTAATTGAAGAGCTCCAAGAGACAACTGCTGTCCAACGGGCATTATATCAGCAAAAAATGAGAACACATTATAACCGCAAAGTCTAACCATGAGAGTTCACAGTAGGAGACCTAGTCTTACGCGAAGCCACCCTTGCTACTAAAAATCGGACCAAGGGCAAGCTAGCAGCCAAATGGGAAGGACTTTATCTTGTCAAGGCCAGACCTCGTCCGGGCACTTATTGTCTCCAAGATATGGAAAGCAAATGCCTCCCCCATCCATGGAATACCGAGCACTTGAAGCCTTATTTCCAATAAAATGGCATCTCCTATTTTTGTATCGTTTGATTGTTGTATGTTCTCTTTTACCGATTTGCGCACTTGTTCATTTTTGCCCTTTCCATACATAGTGCAAACTTGTGATCAACAGGCTATGCCTTAAATGACAACAATTTGATATCTCTATTATCTGTGTTGCGTTTCAATGACAACTTTTAGACCAAGCCTCAGGCAGACTGAGCATAAAGAGCTCAGCCAAACTGAGTTAACTAAAACGTCGACCCGACTGAGCCTTCCAATTCTCAGCCAGACTGAGTATGAAGAGCTCTGCCAGATTGAGTTAACCAAAGCCTCAGCCCGACTGAGCCCTCAAAGCCTCAGCCAAACTAAGTATGAAGAGCTTAACTAGACTGAGTTAACTAAAGCCTCAGCCCGATTGAGCCCTCCAAGCCTCAGCTAGACTGAGCATGAAGAGCTCAGCCAGACTAAGTTAATCAAAACCTTAGCTCGACGGAGCCCTCCAAGTTTCAGCCAGACTGAGCATGAAGAGCTCAGCCAGACTGAGCTAACCGAAGCCTCAGCTCGATTGAGCCCTCCAAGTCTCAGCCAGACTGAGCATGAAGAGCTCAGCCAGTCTGAGTCAAAACTAGTCCCATCTAGACAAAGCATGCAGTTACAATTAGTCACAATTAGTCTCTGCCAGACTTAGTTAAAATCTCAGTTCATGCTCATTCATTTTTACTATTCATACAAGTCAACCTACTTGCCCATTTTTTACTATTTTTACAAGTTAGGTTACTTGTCCAATTTCACATTCCCAATTTTTTCTTACCCATTTTACTTATCCAATTCTACTCAGCCATTTTTACCATTCAAACTTTACCATTCAAAACAACAACAACAACAACAACAATAATAGAATTGGTAGTTTTATTAACAATTTGCACCGTTATACACTTAATTACAGAAATTATATTTAATTACAAAAAAAAAAACACACACACACACACACACAAAACCAAAACACCTTGCCCTTACTCCCCTTCGCTTGACACGAGATTTTCCTCTTATACCCCATCGTCCAAGGGAGTCTAGGCAACGTCGTCTTCTTCTACTTTTACCAGATTGAAGTCCACATCTGGGAACAACTATTGCGCCTTATACTTGAAGCTTATCCAGCCGTTGTCCCAATACTGGCTCATCTTGTACCTATAGAAGTCTGACCGTTGAAAGCTTTGGATCATTTCTTCTTCGCTCCTACCTTCAGCGGCCACTCCCGACGGCCTAGCACCCCCTTTCCCTTCCTTAGCTAAGCTCCTGGCGACAGCCAGGTCAATGGCCATCTGGAATTCGGCAGACCTCTTAAATTGTTCCACAGCCACCACACATAGGTTGGGGTACGCCTTCCTCTCAGAGGCCATTTTGGCCCTCTCTTCTTCTAATATCTTCTCCAACTCCGTAATGTGCCCATCTGCTTCTTCCTTGTCTTTAAGCGCCTGGTCGCGCAAATTTTCGTTGTTGGCGAGGGCCTTTTCCAACCTTTCCTTGGCAGTAGTGCAGGCTTCTTGGACTTCGCCTACCTTCCTCCGCTCGCCCGCCAACTCAAACTCCAGTGATACCGCCTTGTGGCGTACCACTTCCAGCTTTGATTTGGTCACGGTAAGCTCGGAGGCAGCACGTTCTGCCAAGTAGCTCTGCACCACCGCTAGTACTTCCATCTTCTTAGCCCTTTGCACATACTCTAGGCCCTTTGCACAGGCACTCTGTGCGGCTTTCCTCTAGCCCGCCGTCTCAACCCTCAGGTTTTGTAACTGTGCTTTCACTCCTTCCAGTTAGGCTTTTAGCGGCTCTGCCTCCACCTTCGCGCGTGCCGCCTTATTCAGCAGGGCCGCCACCAAGGTCGTCGCCTCCATCTGTGCTGAGCAGAACCCTCTCAAGAGGTCGGCCTCCGTGAATCACGTTATTGACCGCAGGGCCGCATCCTCCACTACTCCCAGGAGACGATCGACGACAACCCTGGCCTCTTCTCCTTCTTCTGCCGATTGACCAGATATCGCGCGAACATGATACGTGGCTGTAACACGTCCGCGGGGGACCTCGCTACAGTTCGGACTCCCTTTTGTTGTCACGGTTCTAAATCTGAACCAAATAGTCCAAATCCGGCAAATCGTTTTGAGAAAAACAGATTTTGAAAGAAGTGCCAAACATGGACTGCTTTGCCAGATACAGAGTCGCCACCTAAATATTTTTAATGGGGAAATTTAGGAAACCCTGACTCGGTGCCAAAGGCCACGTGTCCGTCATCACCAAAGTTGCCTCGGCTCGGGAACTTGGGTACGATTGGGGAAGGTCAGCTATGAGCACCTCTCGCCCAAATTCAAGACCTCTACTAACCGTGATATCTTGTTTTGAAAACGTTATGTGTTCTTATTCCGGTTATTAGCCTAGATTTACTATGTTATGCGCACAGCAAAACAAGCATAGGCCGAATTGCCTAAATTGGAACAAAGTATTGCATATCCGTTTGTTTGGAAAATGGTTTGTTACTCGCAAGTAGGCTAAAATACAGATTTCAACGAGTTGTTCCAACTCAAACAATCCAACCTTCACCCACAAGCATTCAGACAATTATATCACGTAAGCATCTAGCCTCATGGTAATCATGCTATTATGGCAATATTCACACGCATGCGATATGCAAAAGCATAAAAGCTTACCTAGTACTCTAAGCCAAAACAGAAACTAGTTAGTAATCATATGCATGATCCTAGTTCATGTTTAGAATGGCTAATGCAACACATGCAAAGATGCAATCTAGACAGGCTCGGCTATTCTAAACATGGCATGTGAAATGCTACAACTAACATGTATTCAATTTGGAATTGAAATACAAGTGCAGTTAGCATGATGTGCCGAACCTGATGCATGTAAGACAAATGTATGGATGCACGCATGCATAGCATAAGGTATGCTAATTTAAATATGCCCTAGTCTACCATCATAAGCAGGTAAATAAAAGGGAAGAAAGACGTGGGGTTGAAAGACATACATACACGCACGCACACTTATTACACGATTGCCCTCACTCGGAGGGTCCAAAAGAATATCTGGTGAATAATGAATTACTTATCTTAGCTAATTAATTATTACAAACCCTCTAATTTAAACAAATTAAATACAGAATAGAGATGTTCGCAGCCCTGTCTCGGGATGCGCGAATGACGCATGCTCGATCCATCTTGCTCGGAAACCCATAGCCATAGCACTACTGCCTCTGTTTTCCTTTGCTTCTTCGAAAACTTCCAAAGCCTAGGGTGTCTTCTATGAAGTCTCTTGAGAACACCATCGGTGAGGAATGACCACCGCCATGGTAAAATGACATCGACTCGATTGATGAAGTTATCGGCCATTCACCAATGGCGGCACTTGTCGGCACTAAATGCGGTCGGCAAAAACTTCCTGAGAAAATAGTTTTGACAAAGACAGAGGATGTGTATGTCATAGAATTTCAAACACATGTAAGCATGGTCATGTTCCCTATCATGTATTGAACTTAGGGGAGCATGGCCCTCGATCCTTGGGCCATCAATTATGCATGATAGCCTAAGAGACCAAGCTTGCCATTCAATTTAAAATGCATGCAACACACAAATGAGGACCAAGACCCTATCATGTCAAAGTCAAGGGCCTCGGTGACCGAGGGTTGAGATGTGTTTTGTCACTTGAAGTACAAACACCCCTCACCCCTTAAGTTTGGTTTGACACCCCAAACCAAACAATGTAATGCATGTATGCAATATGGCTCAAGTTATGCAACATGGCTAAGTAAACAAACATGCCAAAATGTGATGTATACTAAACATGCAAATGCACAATGCTAGGCATGCAAGATGCAATGTAATGCACTCTAACATGTGAGTTAAGACATGAAATGCAACTAGTCAATAATGTGCAATCATACAAGTATGATACCATGCAGGCATGAATCCAATGCAACATGATCATGCAATGGTGGATTCAAAACACAAAGGGCAGACCTCATCCAAAAAGCAAATACCAAAAATGCTCAAAACAAATGGACAAATATCCATGCAAACAAGCATGCCACTAGGCCCAAGGACTAAGGCACAAAATGGAGCCCTTGTTTGCCACTAACGAGGCCACTCATGGCATGAACCAAGCAACCAAAAACAGATTTTTAACATGTGAAATGAGCTCCCGAAAACCCACACATGGCATTCCAAATGACCCAAACACATAGGCATACACAATGCACATTTCAAGGCATGGAAGACCAACATTTCAAGGCATGAAAGAGATGATAAATGTAGACATATAAGCATGGCATAGGGACTGAAATAACATGTTAAATGATTCCAAATCATTGAAATAACATAGTCAATGCATACTAAGGACTCACACACCCGATGCTAACATGCTAGAATACAAAGGGGCCATATAAAGCATATCAAATACGACCAAACCAGCACCCAACAAACCTTAAGCATGATAAATCATGACCAAAATCTTCACAAAGCTAGGCAGAAATATGTAAGCATGATGGTCTAATGGCTAGATGCATTTCTAGGCAAAACGGGAGAATACAAGGCAAGTGTATGATGCATGAAAAATGTCAACAAACCAGCATGGAATAGAGATAAGATATGCCAAATAAACCCCAAATAACCCCTGAAATAGAGGCAAGGACAACTACTCATGCATGCTACCATTATGAGCCAAAAATGAGGACAAAAGAGAGACAAAGGGAGAGGGGTGTCCCTCCCTTATGAAAGACCTCAAACCATCTTCTTCACCACTAAAAACCCACTGGATTTCAGTGGTGAAAAGAGCAATACAACAAAGTCAACAAGACTTAAAGAAAAGGGCACTAAAAGAGGCCAAAAGAGGCCTAAGAGGGAGAGTTCGACCCCCAATGCCAAAGTGACCTTAAAGAGATGCCTTAAGCATGAAAATACAAAGCTTTTTTCAGTTATACACAAAGTCTAAAACAGAAAGCAAGATAGGCCAAAAGCCAATGCAAAATTGGGGAAACTAAAGTAAAGTGATTACCTTTGAAGAACCCTTGAAGAACAGTTGGTCTAGCCACCCTCTACTAACCAAAACCAGTCCAAAATCTCAACAAACAACCCTCAATGCCCCTCAATCGCGGAGCAAGGTGTAATGGTGTGTGTGTGAGTGCAAAAGTAAGGTAAAAATGCACTTTTAGGCTTCCAAACACACACTAAGGATGAGAGAGAGGGAGATATAGAGAGAGAGGATGATATATAAGATATATGTATGTATTCTCTGGTTCCTTGATCAAAAATTTCCAACCCTAGACAAAGGAGAGGAAGGATGACTTCTATAGGCAAAAAAAAGGGTTCTAAACTTCTCCAAGAAGCTAAATCAAAAGGGGCAAAGGGTGCAAATGGTTCTTGGCTTCTAGAGGAAGCTAAGACAGCTGGCCAAGCTTTCCCAAGAAGCTTGGCCAAAGGGTGCAAGCTTCTAGAAGGAAAGCGGGTTCAAAGGTTCAAAACAGCCACAAGCCGCACGGGGAGGAGTGATGGTGCCTTCCAGCTGGCACAGCTGGCATGCACCATGCCTCAAGGGTGCAAAGGAGTCACACCGGCTAGCAAAAGAGGTCACCGGCCAAAAAAGTGCCGGTCGGCCAAAAATAATGCCGACCGGCTATTGATATGAAGAAACCATGGCCGGTGGCAACAAGGAGAGGTCGGTAAGGCAAAGGTAGGGCCGGTGGGATGTGGGGATGGCTAACAAGCCATTCCCTGCCCTCCAAGCCAAGAACACAAGTGTTTGGTGCAAAACCAAACACTAAACGGACGAGTTAAGAGATCCTGAGGCAAGGCGCACAGCCGAGGCCTTCCGGGAACTCGAAACGAACACAAACAAGGGTGATCACTGAGTGTTCAATCAGTGACGTCCAAGTCTTGAGGACGGTCAAAAATGGGGTGTTTACAGTTGCCCCTCTTTGACAGAACTCGAAAGTCATAACAATGACGGGAGTGAATGTCAAAACCTAGAGACGACCCATTTTTGACAAGGCCGAAGACTTAGACAAAGCATGCAAGACAAACCAGGTATGTGCCCGAAGGCAGGGGCAAAATGCAAGACAATGCACGAAGCCGAGCATAACTTATGATCATGCAAAGAAAGCTGTAACGAAGCATACATGCGATAGTTTTAAGCTAGCATACACCAAACTACACTACATTGCAGAAAGGATGTAAGAGAATTATGTAATTCTCGATACGTCTCACGCGGAGGATACAATACCTGTCCGGTTCATCTGGTTCCACCAGTTGTAAATGAACCGTACATACAATATCGTGCCTGCAAAGGAAACAAACTTAACAGGTACGATTTTATTAGTAACATGCACATAATGCAATTGAAAATGCATGGCAACACAAATCAAGTGAGAGGCATGACAATGTCGTGAAGGCACAAATACATGTGCGTAAAGCATACATTCTACGCAAGCAATACAATGAAGTTGAACATAAGCATGCGGTCTACGCAGGCAATGAAATCGGTTGCAAACATGCAGTCCACGCAAGCGAAACATGCGGTCTACGCCAGCGAAACGTGCGGTCCACGCAAGCAAAACATGCGGTCCACGCAAGCAAAACGTGCGGTCTACGCAAGCGAAACATGCGGTCTACGCAAGTCATGAATTGGATTACAAACATGCGGTCTACGCGAGCAAAACATGCGATCTACGCAAACAAAACATGCGGTCTACGCAAGTACTGATATTGATTACAAACATGCAGTCTACGCAAGTAAAACCTGCGGTCTACACAAGTAATAATATTGATTACAAACATGCGGTCTACGCGAGTAAAACCTGCGGTCTACGCAAACAAAACATGCAGTCTACGCAAGTAATGATATTGATTACAAACATGCGGTCTACGCAAGTAAAACCTGCGGTCTACGCAAACAAAACATGCACGATCTCATAGTAATGATATTGATTACAAACATGCAGTCTACGCAAGTAAAACCTGCGGTCTACGCAAATAATATGTATAAAAAGAGATTCGAACATATGTAAGCAAATTATGCGGTCTACGCAAGCAAAACATGCGGTCTACGCAAACAAGTCATGCGGTCTACGCAAGCAAAACATGCGGTCTACGCAAGGAAAATATGCGGTCTACGCAAACAAGACATGCGGTCTACGCAAGTAAAATATGTGGTCTACGAAAACAAGACATGCGGTCTACGCAAACAAGACATGCTGTCTACGCAAGTAATGTGTATGAAAAGAGATTGAAGTATGTAAGTAAAGCATTGCAACATAGTATAATCGAAGCGTGTTGTGGAGCTCACAAGATGCAAAAGGATACGGGAAGGGATGTTCCTCGCTCGTACAGAGCGATGCTCAAAAAGATACGGCCTGAGGTCAACTCGAAAGCCTACCAAAAAGCGCGCTTTCTTGCGATATCTTGAATAATGAAGGTGCCAAACCATATAATTGACCCTGAACAAGGGCGCAGATGGTGTATCGTCCTCAAGAAAAAGGAGGGGGTTATCAATAGCAATCCCGATACTCTGCTGCCCTACTTTCCTTTTGTTTTACTTTCCTTTTTTACTGGTAGTTCAAGCACATTGCACTGCCTCAGGTAGGTTTGTTATCATTTTTCAAAGCTGCGCATTTTTGCAAAACACATGATGGAAATGAAACTGCTATTGTTCAAAAGATGTTACATTTGTATGTTTTATGCATCGCATCGTAAGACATCACATAACAATGTGAATGAGATTCGTTTGAAAATAGAGCGTTCGCATCGTAATAATCAGGTAGTGACCCCACTTACAACTCGAGAAACAAAGAAGAGAAATTCGACATAATCAAGCAAGTGCGAGTACAGCTCGATAAGCAAATCCAAGACTTAAAGAGAGTGAAATACAACTCGACAAGCAAATGTACAACAACTCGTTAAGCAAATGGGCACAGCCCCGCAAGAATTGATCACTGGAGGGTATTGAAAATGGTAGGATTCCCCAACTTCTCGGATAAGCGACTTAGGGAACCAGGAAGACCACGCCCCGAGGAAAAGCCATCGGCCATGAGAAATCTCCACCGCCCAAAAGTGATGGCTCGGATTGACTATACTTGGCCGTAGGCCAAAAGTGGAGAAACCGGCGAGAATCTCGACACATGCCCCTTTATTCAACCTTATCTCCTACAAAAGGCCCCAGCTTCGTAGTTTTTCCCATTTCCGCACTGATTTGCTCCAAATGGAAGAATTTCTTGCCCAAAATCTCACAACTTGGATTAACAACTTGGATGGCTCGGAAAAGCTGAGTTTCCGAGGTTTTGATATAAATGCACTATTCACTCTGCGTCGTACCCGGCTGGATTTTCCATTTCTCCGCGCCGCGGTGAGGTTTTAGAATCCGGTGACACATGTTTTTAGTTTCGACGGGCAAGAGGTATGTCCCACCTTTGAAGATTTTCAAGCTTTAATGGAGTCTGAGCGCAATGAAGAGATTCTGCCCCAACCCCGTTTTGGCCATGCCCAAGCCTTAGCACAAATGTGCGGGTTCTCTGTACCTGATGCTCGATCTCTGATTTGTGACGGAACGCTGGATATTCCGAGTTTGATTTACCGTTTTTCTGGCACCGGTGACCGCGGTGACCGTCATTGGCAAGGTTTTCGGCAACACGCACTTTGTTTGTGTATGTTATCTCATTTCTTACTTGCCTTGGGTTCTGGAGGATTTAGCGCCCGATTGATTGAAGTTGCCCAAGGTTTGAAAGAGGAAAAGAGCTGTATTGCCATGGCGTTGGCCGAAACGCTGATAGGCTTGGACGCTTTCTATCGTCAGGAGACAGCCAGATTTGCGGGGAGTCCACTATTACTGCAGGTAATGTTTCCCACCCAATCTCACATATATATTGCTTACATCACTCGGCCCTCAGGCTCGATTTTTCTCACAAAACCCTTTACTTACTTTTCTCTCATCATACATCTCTCTATTCTTTATTCTCTCATTTTTCGTCCCTCCCCAGGTATGGTTGATGGATAAATTGCAGGTTGTGGACTCCTGTCCGGCCTACTCAACTCGCGGCTACTTCTTTAGGCAGCGCCTAGTTGACGCCCTTGATGAGGGTTGGTGGTTTGACTGGATGTGTAGCTTGTCCGCGGATCGCATTGCTTGGCGATGTCTTTGGCTCAATCTACCGGCAATGAGCTCTGAGATGACTTCGCCTCGATTCACAGGATTGGCTTGACTCACTGCGTCTTCTATTTTCCGTTTCGAATCCGACGTCAATTCGGTCATGACCAGACTTGTCCACCAGAAGAGATAGAATACCCGGCTGCATTCCCGATCCAAGGCGCCTGACTTGCCTTATGTGACAAAGACGGAGAACTAGAGAGCTCCTGGCCCCTGCTCCCATTTTCAATTGCACTTTGTCTGATGAGTGTTGGGATTGGCTCAATGAAGAGGCACAGAATGGGCCTAGCTTGGCATCAGAGACTTCGACTAACTCTGGGAGGGGGCGTAGGGACACCTAACTTGACTATGCCTCGGGTTTATTGCTTTATTAGGACTTTCAAGTTTTCTTTATGAATGTAAAAATTTTAAAAATTAAAAAAAAAAAAAAAAAAAAAAAAAAAACTTCAATTTGTATGCAAGAGTAGGAGAATTCTATTTTGAAATCAATAAAATTGAAGATTGTGGTATTGAAAAATTTCCTGCTTTGGTCCAAAAATGGTCTTAGTTGTAAAAAGATTAATTTGAACAAAGTCAACTTTTATTAAAACTTTTCAAAACCATTTTCGATATGGATTAGAACTGGACACGTCTGAGATCTGTCACTGAGATGCACAAACCCCGGGTCCTTGCAACTGGAAAGTTGCCCCTAGTCTGCATAGCACCGCGGCACTGCACAGCAACGGAAAGTTGCCCTTAGTCTGAAAAGCACTGCACCGGAGATCACGATGAATGCTGATGGACGAAGATAGCCGAGATGATCAAATGGACAAAGTTGATCGGGGAAAATGTTTATGGTTGAACTTCAGGATGAAGTTGCCTACGTATCCCAAAGATGGGAATCAAGCCTTACGTAGTTCGGGGTTAAGGTACACTCGGGTAATTAACCTCTCCTTTTACGCTCTAACTTTTGCCAAGGCCGCCCTTTGCGGGTTTTCAACCTTGCGAGCTCAGTTTTTCTATTTTCTAATTTTCTGTGCTCTAACTTTTGCCTAGGTCGCCCTTTCGGGTTTTCAGCCTAGTGAGCTCAGTTTTTCTATTTTCTAATTTTCTGTGCTCTAACTTTTACCTAGGTCGCCCTTTCGGGTTTTCGGCCTAGCGAGCCTCTCAAGGGTAATATTTCTTCAACTTGTCCATGTTGATCGGTTGTGAGAACTCCAGGCCATCTAGGTCCATCAGAACCACAGCTCCACCCGACCAGATAGCTTTGATGATGTAGGGACCGGTCCAATTTGGTCTAAACTTGCCCCTTGGGTCATGGATGGCAGCTCGGTTGTCTTTGAGCACCAGATCTCCTTCCTTCAAATTCCTGGACTTAACTTTCTTACTGAAAGCTTAGGGCAATTTCTTGCCGATAACCACGAACATGTGCAGTGCTTTCAGTCTTCTCTCATCGAAGAGCATGAGTTCCTCAAACCTGCTCTGCTACCAATCTGCTTCGGCTATTTGACACTCAGCCAATACTCGCAAAGAAGGAACCTCAATTTCGATGGGTAGGACGGCCTCCATCCCATAGACTAATGAATACGGAGTCGCCCCAGTAGAAGTTCTAATCGAAGTCCAGTAGCCCTACAGAGCAAATGACAACTTATCTGGCCAATCCCGGTAGGTTTCCACCATTTTCTGCAGTATGTGTTTGATATTTTTGTTGGCGGCCTCAACCGCTCCATTGGTCTACGGCCGGTATGTGGATGACTTATGAAAAGCCACATTGTATTTCTCCAACAAATCAATCACCTCCTTCTTGAAGTGAGAACCGTTGTCTGAAATAATCTCGTTTGGGACTCCGTAGCGACAAATGATGTTGTTTCTAATAAACTTTGTGACATGCGAAGCCTTCAACACTGCATAAGATTGGGCCTCGACCCACTTCGTAAAGTAATCTATTGCGACCAGGATGAACTCATGCCCATTCGATCCCTTCGGAGTAACAGCCCCGATCACATCGATTCCCCATACTGAAAATGGCCATGGCGAAGTCATGTTGTATAGCTTTGACAACGGGATGTTCATGCGATTTGCATGGATCTAGCATTTGTGGCATCGTCGAACAAAGCCAATACAATCCTCTTCCATGGTGGACCAATAGTAACCCTGTCTGAGGATCTTCTGCGCTAGCATGACTCCATTCATATGTGCACCACATTCTCCTCAATGGATGGCTTCCATCAGGCGCTTCGACTCCTCAGCTTCCACACACAGCTTATGCATTCCCAGATGACCTCTCTTGTACAGCTTACCCCCGCAGATGATGAACTGGATAGCCATTCTTCTGATGGCCCTTTTATCTTTAGCATTCGCCTCTGGTGGATATGTCTCTTTCTCCAAGAAATTTCAAATGTCGTAATACCAGGGGTTCTCATCCTGAACCTCGTTTATGGCAGAAATTGACTCATACGCTGGCACAAACTTCTGGTCAATGATGACTGGACGCATTCAGACTCCGGACGGGATGTCTATCATGGAAGATAGAGTTGCTAGTGAATCTGCGAACCTGTTGTTCTCTCTTACTAGATGAGTGAAGTTTAGCTTTTCAAACCGAGGAATTAACAAATCCAAGGTCTGGTGGTAAATTATCATATTTTCTTCTTTGACCTTCCAATCTCCTTTTGCTTGAGACATAACAAGGTTCGAGTCCCCAATAACGTCCAATCGTTTTGCCCCTAGTTCTAGAGCCACTTCTAAGCCGGCAATACATGCATCGTATTCCGCTTCGTTGTTTGAGAATTTGAACCGGAGCTTGAATGCTAAAGGGATACGGGAATCGTCGGGCGCTATCAGCAACACCCCTATCCCATACTCGTACTACTTTGACGCTCCATCAAAGTACATCGTCCAAGTTTCATCTTCGATGTGCAAAATGGCTTCATCTGGGAATAGGTACTCAACTGCTTCATCCCCTTTAACCGGGTGGTCGGCAAGGAACTCTGCTACTGTTCTCCCTTTTACGAACTTGCGTGTCACATACTTTAAGTCAAATTTGGAAAGCAACAGCAGCCAACGAGCTAACTTACCCGTAAGTGCCGGTTTCTCGAAAAGATATTTGATAGGATCGAGTCGTGAAACCAACATTACAGAGTGAGTTAACAGGTAGTGCCGCAGCTTCCTGGTAGCCCATACCAAGGCCAAACATGCCTTCTCCAACGGAGTATAGCGGGTCTCGTAATCCAACATCTTCTTGCTCAGATAGTAGATGGCCCTTTCCACTTTGCCCTCTGACTCTTGTGCGAGCATCTGACCCATTGTAGTTTGATTCTTGACAGTACAATATTAATCGGTTTCCGGCTTTGGCGGTGACAACACAAAGTGGTTCAGAATATTCTTTGATCCGTTCAAAAGCTGCTTGGCATCAGCCGTCCCATTGGAATTTCTTTCCTTTCTTCAGGAGACCAAAAAGTGGTTCACAAGTCAAGGTTAGTTTTGAGATAAACCGCCTTATGAATTGCACTTTACCCAGAAAGCCTCGCACCTCTTTTTCAGTCATTGGTGGTGGCATTTCTAAGATGGCCTTGATTTTGGAAGGGTCGACTTCGATGCCCCTTTGCGTAATCAGAAACCCTAGCATTTTTCCTACTGTAACACCGAATGTACACTTCTAAGGATTCAACCGCAGCCGAAATTCTCTGATCCTTTGGAAAAACTTTTGCAAGGCGGTGTAGTGACCCTCTCTTTCTTTGGATTTGACAATCATGTCGTCTACGTACACCTCAACCTCTTTGTGGATCATATCGTGCAATATTGTGGTCGCTGCCCGTTGATAAGTAGCTCCAACATTCTTCAACCCAAATGGCATTACTCTGTAACAGTATGTACCCCACGGGGTGGTGAATGCAGTCTTCTCCCGATCTTCGGGTGCCATTACTATCTGATTATAGCTTGAGAAGCCATCCATAAATGAAAGCAAAGCATGCCCCGCTATGAAATCTACCAATTCATCAATGTGTGGCAAGGGAAAGTCGTCTTTCGGACTGGCCCTGTTCAAATCCCTGAAGTCTATACATACCCGAATTCTGCCATCATTCTTTGGCACTGGAACAATGTTGGCCAACCAAGTCGGGTATTCGGATACCAGCAGGAAGCCTGCGTCGATTTGCTTGGTGACCTCTTCCTTGATCTTAATGGCCCAATCAGGGCGGATCCTTCTGAGTTTCTGTTTGACAGGTCAGGCCTCGAGGTCAAGAGGGATCCGGTGTTGTACGATCTCAGGATCGATTCCAGGCATGTCTTCGTAGGACCACGCGAAAACATCTTTGAAATCTTTTAATAAAGCGACTAAGCGCTCGCGTTCCTCTGAAGACAACGTGGACCCGATCTGGACCAGCCGCGGGTCCTTCTCAGTACCAACATTCACAGTAATGATTTCATCAACTAAAGGTTTGACAAACCTCTCCTGCTCTTGTTCAATTAAACGTTGTAAAATCAGAGGAATTTCGTCCTCGTCGTTTTCATCAAAATTTTGAAAGTCCTGATTTAAGCAATAAATCAAAGGCACAGAGAAGTACTCGGAAACCACATTCATATCATTCTCATTATGTACTTCCAAACCGTTCGATTCTTCTGTCACAACAGACTCAAAAGAGAAAGAAAAAGACAACCCGGACAGATCAGGCATCGGGTTATCACCCCAAGAATACGGACTCAGACTTCGAGCATTGGAACTCGATTCGACTCAGATTCGGAGGAATCGATTCGACTCACTACTGACCGGTCTTTGCTCGCCGACAAATCCTCTTCGTACTGCCAGGTGAGGGAGGGTGCGATGGATGCATCCAAAATAGTTGATAGTATGCCCGCAGCCGTTTCATTCCCGATCATGGACACCGAGAAGTTATCCCCCAAGCACAGCTGGTCGATCGAAGGATCTGAAAGTAGACATGCCAAGCCTACCCCCATTTCAAGTTCGGTGTCCTCAGACTCCATTTTACTCATTCATTTAATCTGTTGGAGTGCATGCGCTCTTCAGCAACATCATCCCCAGGTAACCGTAGGTCAAAGAAAATCTCGAACCCTAGTACGCGTTTCCTCTCCGCGTTCAGCCACGGCTCCGGAAAACCACAAAATGGAAAGTCTTCCCCCTCCCGGACAAAGCGTCCGTTTAGGGTACCCTGAATGGGCCAGTGCATTAAGTCGAAAGGTCTCCCCATTTGTTTTGCTCTGGCTCTACCAGCCATCTCCTTTCCTTTCCTTGCCCAATCCTCCTTGGTGGGCAGATAACCCAAGCCAAAGGTATGGGGGTTGTGTGGCACATCGGTCAATGTTGCGACGCCCTTGCGGCCGCTCTTTCCTAATCCCATCCCGGGGATGTGTTAGAGCTTGTTCATGAGATACACTGCTTGGGCGCTGACATATTTTCCCTCGTTAGCAGCCATGATGTTCTGTACAACTTGAGCCTCAGCTAGGATAAAACCTAATATGAACACATCCTCCATGCCATGCTCGATTTCTAGAACAAGCGTGGATACTTCCGGTGGTGGATGGATTGATGAATTCCCGAAAACAATGGCTACTCCCTTCCCATAGGGGTATTTCACCATTTGATGCAAAGTGGATGACATGCCTTTACCTGATGCAGCCATGGCCGCCCCAAAAGCAAGTTGAAAGTTGCAGGCACCTCCAAGACATGGAAATCTATCTCATGCTGTCCCGGCCCAACTTTAGTCTGAACTTTTACGGTTCCCATCACTTCTCTACTTGTATTGTCATACGCCCGGATGACTTGGGCTGTTGGTACAAAATCTGCGGCTTTCAAGCCGATTGCAAATGCCGTCCTTGCCGGGCAAACGTTGATGGCGGATCCGGTATCGACGAGAACCACCGGTATCCATTTATTCCTACATTCCACGGAAATGTAGAGAGGCTTGTTATGGTCTGCCCCCTCGAGTGGCAATTTCTTGTCGGAAAAAGTCAGCGTCGGGGTAGCTCCTCTCGGAAAGACTAATCCCACCAGCTGCTCTGGCGTGGTTTCTATTGAAAGCTTCACTTTGTCCATGGCTGATAAGACAGCCTGTCTATGCACCCGTGATGCCATGAGCAGTCCCCAGATGGAGATGTCTGCTTGTATCTTTTTTAGCTGTTTGAGCACAGCTTCTTCTTCAAGTTGTTTCTCCTTTTGCTTTTTAGCCTCTTTATCCTTCCCAGAAGCCTCTGGTTGATCTAGGTGCGGGGGTTTGAAATACCGCCCGCTCCGTGTCATATGGTCGACTTCTCCAAGGTACCAGGTGTCATCGGGCTGGTTGTTTCCCCAATCTTCGTCTGTGTGGGCGAGACATAAATCCTCATCCTCTCACCACATTCCATTAGCAGCTGACAAACATCTGTTCGGCTCTGGTATGACTGTTCTTGTACTCGCAGCACCTTCCATCCATATGTTCGCAGCATTCTCAGTTCCTGTGCACACAACAGTTTCAGTCCCCATATGGGCCTTTGCCTTCCTGATTCTCTCGGAGTCTTCGAATTTTTCCTGTTCCAGGTGTGTCAATACAACCGGCTGTTCAATAATTCCTGTACTCGAAATGCTCCAATCCCGAGCGAAATTCTTGACACCAGCTCCCATGATATACTGTTCTTCGACCCTTCCGGTCATCGACATTCTTGCCCTGCCGAGCCTGTTCGTTCTATGAAACTCTTCTACCACATGGTTGATCGCCTAACCATCCCGTAGCCTCGCCGACTCCTTATAATCATACCACCGATCGCTACGCCCGGTCTTGGTCATCGAAAGCGGAGATTGGCAAGGTTCTCTTCCACAGCCGTTAAATCGTCTGTTCCCTGTCCCAGACTGTCCCCTTGGATCACACACAACTCTTCCTCTGTTGGTAGTTTCATATATGGCATATCCTGGCCTATTGGTGAAATGTAGTCATCCGGACTATATGTCTTCTCAACACAACTTCCAGATTCCGCAGACTCTGGCTCAACAATCCTCTTCTCCTTTGGGACCTCCTCTCTCCTGTCTTCGATAGTCACCACCGCTGGCTTGGGTTGAGTTACGGAGATGTCCATCATGCACAAGTCGGTGCAATCGGGAAGGAGAATCTCCGGCTTGGGCAGGTGGGAAGGTGTGATATAAATACTAGAATCGTAGGACACGACCCCAGTATGGATGAAATTGAGTCTTTTGGGTGGTGGAGCTTGGTTATGTGCGGGGAGAGGATTCGTAGTAACATTGGGCTTCTCAGGCGGCAGAATTACCCCGTTATCGATGAGATCTTGAATCTCATGACGTAATCGGAAGCACAGATCGGTGTCATGACCGTGCTGTTGGTGAAATGCGCAATACTTGGCTGGGTTGTGGGTAGAGGGAAGTCTTTCTGGTAGGGGCCGCGACTCTAGGGGCTTCAAGTGCCCTTTTCTGATTAAAACCCCCAGAGCTTTGGACAGGGGCATATAAAGTGGAGCGAAGGTTTTGGTGTTTTTGGGTGGGTATTTGGCTGTTGGTGGGTTACTTCCGGACGCACCGGAGAATGGTGCAGCTGCCATGGTTCTCGGAGAGGGGTTGGTGGTGACCATGCTCACTTCAGAGGCTCTTGTAGTTGTAGTGCCACTCAGGCCCGCATTAGTGTTGTGGTTGAAAGCTCTTCGGGGTTGCTCCCGGTCATTATCAATTAAGCCTTGCTTAAAGGCATCCTTAATCTGCACCCCCATTTCATGCAGGTCAGAAAAAGTAGGAAAGGGGAGTACAATCATCTTTTGCATCAACTTCGGCTGAAGATTGCGTACAATCATCCGAATCTGGCCTTTGTCTGTAGGTCTTAAGGTCATCATCGAAGCTTTGGCCCTCCATCTGGTTACAAATTCTGAGAAACTCTCTTTAGGCTCTTGTCTCGTTATCTCAAGATCACGGGTTGTAATCTCAATTTGTGTATTATATGAGTACTGCGCAATGAAGGCCTCAGCCATCTCGTCCCAGTTTTTCTTGACGTCATCTTCTAATTTAGCATACCAAATGGCCGCCACACCCGACAGGGTCCGGCCGAATAAAGACAGCTTCTGAAGTCTACTCAGGCCCATTGGCCTTAAGATATCTGAAAACAGTCTCAGGTGCACCATGGGGTCCCCGGACACATCAAACCGATCAATATGAGGCATTTTGAATCTATCAGGTATTTTGGCCCTCTCTTCTTCTAACGTCTTCTCCAACTCCGTAATGCGCCCATCTGCTTCTTCCTTGTCTTTAAGCGCCTGGTCACGCAGATTTACGTTGTTGGCGAGGGCCTTTTCCAACCTTTCATAGCGAGGTGAGCTTCTTGGACTTTGCCTACCTTCTTCTCCTCACCCGCCAACTCAAACTCCAACGATACCGCCTTGTAGCGCACCACTTCCAGCTTTGATTTGGTCACGGCAAGCTCGGAGGCAAGACGCTCGCCAAGTAGCTCAAGACTACCGCTTAGTACTTCCATCTTTTTAGCCTTTGCACATACTCTAGGCCCTTTTGCAGGCACTCAGGCGGCTTTCCTCTAGCCCGCCGTCTCAACCCTCAGGTTTTGTAACTGTGCTTTCACTCCTTCCAGTTGGGCTTTTAGCGGCTCTCCACCTTCCACGCGTGCCCATATATTCAAGGGCCCCGCCAAGGTCGCTGCCCATCCATCTCACGAAGCAGAACCCTCTCAAGAGGTCGGCCTCCATGAATCACGTTATTGACCGCAGGGCCGCATCCTCCACTACCCCTAGGAGACAATCGACGGCAACCCTGGCCTCTCCTCCTTCTTCTGCCGATTGACTAGATATCGTGCGAACATGATACGTGGCTGTAACACGTCCACGGGGGACCTCGTTACAGTTCGGACTCCCTTTTGTTGTCACGGTTCTAAATCTGAACCAAAGAGTCCAAATCCGGCAAATCGTTTTGAGAAAAACAGATTTTGAAAGAAGTGTCAAACATGGACTGCTTTGCCAGATACAGAGTCGCCACCTAAATATTTTTTAATGGGGAAATTTAGGAAACCATGACTCGGTGCCAAAGGCCACGTGTCCGTCATCACCAAAGTTGCCTCAGCTCGGGAACTTGGGTACGATTGGGAAAGGTCAGCTATGAGCACCCCCTCTCGCCCGGTCCGAAGATCGGCCTCTACTAACCGTGATATCTTGTTTTGAAAACGTTATGTGTTCTTATGTCGGTTATTAGCCTAGATTTACTATGTTATGTACACAGCAAAACAAGCATAGACCGAATCGCCTAAATTGGAAAAAAGTATTGCATATCCATTTGTTTGGAAAATGGTTTGCTACTCGCAAGTAGGCTAAAATACAGATTTCAACGAGTTGTTCCAACTCAAACAATCCAACCTTCACCCACAAGCATTCAGACAATTATATCACGTAAGCATCTAGCCTCATGGTAATCATGCTATTATGGCAACATTCACACGCATGTGATATGCTAAAGCATAAAAGCTTACCTAGTACTCCAAGCCAAAACAGAAACTAGTTAGTAATCATATGCATGATCCTAGTTCATGTTTAGAATGGCTAATGCAACACATGCAAAGATGCAATCTAGACAGGCTCGGCTATTCTAAACATGACATGTGAAATGCTACAACTAACATGTATTCAATTTGGAATTGAAATACAAGTGCAGTTAGCATGATGTGCCGAACCCGATGCATGTAAAACAAATGTATGGATGCACGCATGCATAGCATAAGGTATGCTAATTTAAATATGCCCTAGTCTACCATCATAAGCAGGTAAATAAAAAGGAAGAAAGACGTGGGGTTGAAAGACATACATACACGCACGCACACTTATTACACGATTGCCCTCACTCGGAGGGTCCAAAAGAATAATACAGACTGAATAATGAATTACTTATCTTAGCTAATTAATTATTACAAACCCTCTAATTTAAACAAATTAAATGCAGAATAGAGATGTCCGCAGCCCTGCCTCGGGATGCGCGAATGACGCATGCTCGATCCATCTTGCCCGGAAACCCATAGCCATAGCACTACTGCCTCTGTTTTCACTGCCTTGCTTCTCTGAAAACTTCCAAAGTCCCAGGGTGTCTTCTATGAACACTGTAGAACACCATCGGCTGAGAGGAATGACCACCGGCCATGGTAAAATGACATCGGCTACTGATGAAGTTATCGGCCATTCACCAATGGCCGGTCGGCACTAAATGTTGCCGGTCGGCAAAAACTTCCTGCAGAAAACAGTTTTGACAGCAACAGAGGACAGGCAGTGTATGGCATAGAATTTCAAACACATGTAAGCATGGTCATGTTCCCTATCATGTATTGAACTCAGGGGAGCATGGCCCTCGATCCTTGGGCCACCAATTATGCATGATAGCCTAAGAGACCAAGCTTGCCATTCAATGTAAAATGCATGCAACACACAAATGAGGACCAAGACCCTATCATGTCAAAGTCAAGGGCCTCGGTGACCGAGGGTTGAGATGTGTTTTGTCACTTGAAGTACAAACACCCCTCACCCCTCAAGTTTGGTTTGACACCCCAAACCAAACAATGTAATGCATGTATGCAATATGGCTCAAGTTATGCAACATGGCTAAGTAAACAAACATGCCAAAATGTGATGTATACTAAACATGCAAATGCACAATGCTAGGCATGCAAGATGCAATGCAATGCACTCTAACATGTGAGTTAAGACATGAAATGCAACTAGTCAATAATGTGCAATCATGCAAGTATGATACCATGCAGGCATGAATCCAATGCAACATGATCATGCAATGGTAGATTCAAAACACAAAGGGCAGACCTCAGTCCACTCAAAATAACGACCAAAAATGCTCAAAACAGTGGACAAATATTCATGCAAACAAGCATGCCACTAGGCCCAAGGACTAAGGCACAAAATGGAGCACTTTACTGCCACTAACGAGGCCACTCATGGCATGAACCAAGCAACCAAAAACAGATTTTTAACATGTGAAATGAGCTCCCGAAAACCCACACATGGCATTCCAAATGACCCAAACACATAGGCATACACAATGCACATTTCAAGGCATGGAAGACCAACATTTCAAGGCATGAAAGAGATGATAAATGTAGACATATAAGCATGGCATAGGGACTGAAATAACATGTTAAATGATTCCAAATCATTGAAATAGCATAGTTAGTGCATACTAAGGACTCACACACCCGATGCTAGCATACTAGAATACAAAGGGGCCATACAAAGCATATCAAATACGACCAAACCAGCACCCAACAGACCTTAAGCATGATAAATCATGACCAAAATCTTCACAAAGCTAGGCAGAAATATGTAAGCATGATGGTCTAATGGCTAGATGCATTTCTAGGCAAAACGGGGAATACAAGGCAAGTGTATGATGCATGAAAAAGGTCAACAAACCAGCATGGAATAGAGATAAGATATGCCAAATAAACCCCAAATAACCCCTGAAATAGAGGCAAGGACAACTACTCATGCATGCTACCATTATGAGCCAAAAATGAGGACAAAAAAGAGACAAAGGGAGAGGGGTGTCCCTCCCCTATGCAAGACCTCAAACCATCTTCTTCACCACTAAAAATCCACTGGATTTCAGTGGTGAAAAGAGCAATACAACAAAGTCAACAAGGCTTAAAGAAAAGGGCACCAAAAGAGGCCAAAAGAGGCCTAAGAGGGAGAATTCGACCCCCAATGCCAAAGTGACCTCAGAGAGATGCCTTAAGCATGAAAATACAAAGCTTTTTTCAGTTATACACAAAGTCTAAAACAGAAAGCAAGATAGGCCAAAAGCCAATGCAAAATTAGGGAAACTAAAGTAAAGTGATTACCTTTGAAGAACCCTTGAAGAACAGTTGGTCTAGCCACCCTCTACTGACCAAAACCAGTCCAAAATCTCAACAAAGAACCCTCAATGCCCCTCAATCTCGGAGCAAGATGTAATGGTGTGTGTGTGAGTGCAAAAGTAAGGTAAAAATGCACTTTTAGGCTTCCAAACACACACTAAGGATGAGAGAGAGGGAGATATAGAGAGAGAGGATGATATATAAGATATATGTATGTATTCTCTGGTTCCTTGATCAAAAATTTCCAACCCTAGACAAAGGAGAGGAATGATGACTTATATAGGCAAAAAAAAGGGTTCTAAGCTTCTCCAAGAAGCTAAATCAAAAGGGGCAAAGGGTGCAAATGGTTCTTGGCTTCTAGAGGAAGCTAAGACTGACTAGAAAGTTTCCCAAGCTTGGCCAAAGGGTGCAAGCTTCTAGAAGGAAAGGAGGTTCAAAGGTTCAAAATGCCACAACAAGCCGACGGGAGGAGTCACATCGCCAAAAAAGAGGTCACCGCCAAAAGAGTGCTTGGGCCAAAAATAATGCCGACCGGCTATTGATATGAAGAAACCATGGCCGGTGGCAACAAGGAGAGGCCGGTGAGGCAAAGGTAGGGCCGGTGGGATGTAGGGATGGCTAACAACCCATTCTCTGCCCTCCAAGCCAAGAACACAAGTTTTTGGTGCAAAACCAAACAACAAACGGACGAGTTAAGAGATCCTGAGGCAAGACGCGCAGCCGAGGCCTTCCGGGAACTCGAAACGAACACAAACAAGGGTGATCACTGAGTGTTCAATCAGTGACGTCCAAGTCTTGAGGACGGTCAAAAATGGGGTGTCTACAGTGGCGGTCTTCGACATGGCGCCCATCTCTGATCTACTTACTCTCCCTTTTCCTTCTCCAAGACTTGGAGACACTTCTCGCGCAGGCCCAATCTTTGGCTCAACCACGCTAATCACCACTTGGGCATCTTCTCAACTTCTACTTCTGGGGTTGCCTCTGCCATTCCCTTCTTCACCCTCTTCAAAGCTGGCCCCTCCTCACTCTCCTCTGTAGTTGCCTTCTTTTTCTTCTTCTTCTTCAACACCGCATCCACCTCCTATTTGCTCCTCTCCTTTAGCGGATCCACTGGGGGCGATAGCGGCACAAAGTTAGTTAGATCCTTATCTCCTAAAGGCTTAGGATGTGGTCGGACTCGCTCCTTCATAACCAGCTTTGGAACAGGGCCTAACTGCGATTCTTTATACTTGTCGGCCATGGCAAATGTCCTTTGCTCCTCTACCTCCTGCACCTCTCTCCTCGCCTCCAACTCTTCTGGCGCAAGATCCTCCTCGGTCGGCTGTGACCCCAAACTCAAGACGAACAAGATCGAAGGCTGGATCAGGTCATCTCACTTCACACTCTCTTTCCCTCTCCACTCCTTTACCCGCTTTATACTATTCTCGGCCTCTGCCTCTAGCCTTGGCTCCATCGACTTCGTAGGAACTTTCCACGTTGTGCGCACCCTCTCCCGACATTCGCTGATACATAGAACCACCTTGGTCTCCACCCCTTCACCGACGATGGTAAACCCGCCACTAACCTTCTGTCTGCCACTGCCTGGAAGGTCACCCATGTTTCTTGTTGACCGGAGGCCTTGTAGCATGAAAAGAACTCCTCCACTGTCATCGCTGCTTCCCCAGTCACCTGTGACCATGCGATCGCACAAGCCAGTAACATTTTCCATGCGTTGGGCATCAGCTACCTTGGCGCCACCTCCAATTGGTTCAGCACATCCACCACTATTTGTGGGAGCGGCAACCTCAGACCCCCTTGCAACGCTTTCTCGTACAGCGTAAACTCCATCGGACGTGCATCCGACGCCCTTTCCTTAGACGTGGGCAACTTTAACTCTATCTCCGCTTAATCGACATTTCCTACATATCTCCTCCAACTCCTCTGCCGTAAACGTCAACTTGTCGGCCTTGGTGTGCCAGTGGTCAGGTTCCACTTGGCTAATCGGCTTTACGGCTACGATCATGGTAAACGAACGGGGTCGCACCGCTTACTCCGCCCTCCTTTCCTCTTACCTCTCCGTCCTATATTGCTCCGCCAACTCTACCGCATCGTCTTCACCCAATGCCTCTAGCCTCATGGCTGGAGCTTCGTCTTGAGCCATGTGTTGGTTTTTCGTAAAGAGATATGTAAAACGAATAACTCCAAATGCCCACGGTTTGCCTATATTCTAAGGATCGAGATTAAATTTCGCCAGTTTGAAAATTTTGAAAGTTTCCAACCCTGCCTTTTTCACGTCCCATCCTAGTCCTAACCCTTCGCTTCCTGCTAACGTATCACCTCTCTCACCACTGGATCATGCCACATGTACAACCATGATTCACCCCTCCCTTTTTCCTCCTTCCCTGTCTATTCCACTTCATCACGTGCTTTCATCACTCCTCGAGCCTCGTGCATCGCCGCCACTTCTCGCTCGGCCCCCTTTGCGGTCGGCTCTCCTCTCGGTCGGTCCTCTCGGTCGGCCCCTTTTACGATCGGCTCTTCTCTCACTCAGCTCTCTCACTCGGCCCCGCACACTCTCCATCCTCCTTTTTATTCCATTCGTTGGACTGAAACTACACTTGGAAATGGAGGACTACTAACATCGGTAAGCCCACAAAAGGTTTTGGCCCACCATTTAGAGCCCAATTCACAGCTCAAGCACTAAAGCCCAACACTCTTGAGAACCCAGAGTTGAATTAGGAACCAATGGCATCTAAACACGTGTTAAACAGGGAACCAGCCACGTAAGTAGACAAAGATCCTGCAGAGTTATTGCACCACACATTAGCCATTAATGAGGCTCCTACAGCATTAAATGCAGTAACCCCTTCACGATAGAACAAGTAGCCTCACCGTGAACAATGCAAGCTAGAGTATAGAGTTTCGACCAACACGACAGGTCGGAATGGACAAGGAAATGATAGACAAAGGATATAAGAAGGCTTCCAAGACACAAAAAGGGGTTAAGTTCTCTATTCTTATTCTCTCTCTCTACACACCATCAATCTCTTTCTCTTCTAATTTGATCGTCGAAGGGTTCGCTTGGGGACTCCCATTCCCCGTTGGACTTTTTTGCAGGTACTCCAGTGAGCTTCGTGATTGGTGAATAGCGTACGAAGCGTGGGTCAGTTTGACTCGTCCTCTAGGGATCAACAGTATCATCACTACTCAAGCTCATCTCGGCCAACTTCGGGAATGGAAAGTTCGCTCAGGGCGTTCGGCCAACTTCAGGGATGGAAAGTTCGCTTAGGGCATTAGTTTTGAGTGATGTTTTGAATGTTTCGTAGCTGTTCTCCTTTAACTATCTAAAAAAAAAAAAGTTTATATCTAGGCCAAGTTTATATATAATAATGCAAATGTTTATAATAGTATATCTTATTCTTGCCTTGAGGGAATAGGAATCAATAGGAATGTGATTATTTATTTTTATAACTTCAAACATTTGAAACCAATTGAAATAGAAACATAATGGGTGTGTTTGATTTGATTTTGGGAGATAAATTTTAAAAAAAAAAATTAGGGGAGAGTTTAGAATTTTTTTTGATTTGTTTGATTGTATATTTTGGAAATAGTTTTGGAGTATAGGAGTTTGGAATGATTTGATATTTTATTGTAGTTAAGAGCATCTCCAACGATTCATCAAACTTTTCACCAAATCTGAGTAAAAAAATTACTCTTTCCCCAATTTGATACCACTCGCTCCAACAGTGAGCATCAAAAGGGGAAGGGACGACTGGTTGGTCGACCCGTAAGGCCATTATTTTATTTTTTTTTCTGTTTTTTTCTGTGGCGGAGGAGGAGGAAGATAAGTTGTTTATTATCTGCACCGACAAGGATTTCTTTTTTCTTTCACTACAAATCAGGTGGCCTATCCCATTCTGAACTTTTTTCTTTCACTATTTCCTTCTTATCAATGGATTTGCTAAGCTGTTGGAGCATCAGGTGAGTATCCAATGGATTCTGAAATTGCTCGTCTGATTCTTTCTGGTGAAAGACTCCTCTTGTGAAAGACTCCTCTTGCTTCAAAGCCCATACCAACCATTCCTTCTGGTACCTCAGCAGAGGAATAAACCAAATCTGAAGAATGTTCATTTCTTTTCTTTGGTGGGTTGACCGGTTGACCAGCCGGTCAACCGGTAAGGCAAGTTAAATTTTTTTTTTTTTTTTTAACCTGTTTGAACCTTTTTTGACCGGTTTGAACCTACCAATTTTAAAGGAAACCGGTCGACCGGTTGGTCAACCGGCTGGTTGACCGGTGCAGCTTTTCCAACGGTCAGGAACAGTGATTTGGTAAAATCTATACATTGTTCTCAGTTTGATGCTGTTTTTGCTGAAATCTCATTTTAATATGAATTTGGTGCAACGGTTGAAGCACCAAAAAGTACTTTTTTCACCAAATTTTGAATATGATGCCAACTTTGATTCACCGTTGGAAATGGTCTAAGTAAATGTGTGTGAGAGAAAAAATGATTGAAAATGAAAGAGGAGAGAGAAAAAATGATTGATTGATGTGTAGGACATAGAAAGTGATTTTGAAATTTTTTTTTTCAAAATTACTAAACCAAACAAAATTTTAAAAAAAAAAAAAATCTAAAATTTATTTATCAAAATCAAACCAAACAAGGCGAATAACTTTGATCCTCACACTTTTTTTGATAACTTTATATTCTTGAAAATATATATATATATATATAAACCTTTTAAAAGTTTTTTTTTTTTTTTTTTTTTTTGTGTAAATGGTAAATATGGCAAGAATATTTAATAATAATTTTCTTATTGTTATTATTTTTATTATTTTTTAAAATAATTCATGAGCAAACCAATAATAAGGTGATTTATGGCGTTTAATATTTGTCAGGCAACTATAGGGACAGTGAAGTGAAGTGACGACGAAAACCAAATCTCACAAATGAAACGTTGATCCCTTCTTTCTCAAAAATAATGAGTTGTTTGGGATGTCCTAAATAAGTGTACTTTTTGACTTTTTATAAAATATGGATTGGGTTTGAAGTGATGTGTTAGGGAAGTGATGTGACTTAAATGAGATGATGTGATTTAAATAAGATATTGACTTTTTAATTTTTTGACTTTTTTTTAAATATGCCAAACCAAGCCTAAATTAAAATTAAAAACATTAGGGTAAATTGTACTAATTGAGATTTTTGTTTAATACAGATCCTCTTCACATTTAAAAAATTACACTTATTCATCTATCATATTAAAATAACATATTTATTCTTTAACCTTTATACATATAAAATAATACAGATATTTTGTTCATATCATTTCAAGAGAAATAACAATTATTTTCTTTAGTTTAACTCACACAAAAAATTAGAGTTTTTTTATTTTTCGTATTTTTTTATTTTTACTGAATTTTCTTAATATTTTAAGTAATTTTTTATTTTTATTTATAGATACACCTAATCTCAATATAGTTAAGAAATATAATATTTTTTAAATTCACCAAATACAAAAAAAAATACAAAAATATAAAAATTAAATACATTATCTTATTTTGTTGTATTCAATAGATTTTTTTTATATATAATTTTTGTACAAATTTTATACTTTTTAAATATATCTAGATTAAATTGATCTAATCTAGATATGATGATAGAAATAAAAATGAAAAATGATATTCATAATAAAAATTTATATTAAAAATATCGTATAAATACTGTGATAGCGATATTGTTACAAATATAAATCATGTTTATGGGTATTTTGTTTTAAAGTAAAAGGTCACCATTAAGGTATATCATAGTATTTGAAAATTCTATATAAAATTTATGTTTGTATATCATCGCTCAACAAAAATATGTTCAGGTAGAATTTAATGATGGAATGTTGTAGACTGTAATCATAATAATAGAAAAAAAAAATGATAGGAAAAAGGATAAGATAGTCATTTAAAAAATTTTAAGACATAACATCAATAATCCAGGGAACAATTTGTAATGAGATTATATCTCAAAAAGAGAAATATAATTTTTCAAATATGAGAGAATTTATATTTATATTAATAGAAAGCTCAAGGGCTGTCGGTGTAATTTATCCTTAAAATTAAGTGTCAACGCTTCTTGCTTTATTACTATTATTATTATTACAAATACAGATTTTGAGATTCATTTAAAATATTGTTCTGTGGTTTAAAAATTATAAATTCTCCCATATTAGAATTAACAAAATTAAATGAAAAAAAATAAAATTCTTAAGTGCTCTCTTATATAATAATAAAATAAAATTAGTTTAATTAAAAATTGAAATGAATTTTGAATATCATTAAAAATTATTAATTGACTTATTTTTTTATGAAATTAAAAATTTCACAAAGTAGGATGTAATTTCCAAAATCACATGAGATAATTCGTATTTTAAATAAATCTCAGAAAGTGTATTTATAATTTACCACATTATTTATTATCATTATTATAATAATATCAAAATTTAAATTGTGTATATAATATATATATATATATATATGAGTGCTGCTGAATGCCCTAACCTTTTTACTTTTGACTCCTCACTTCTTTAGCCCCCACCTTCCAAAAGTGCTCTCTCCTTGTATTTCTTTGAACCCCCACCATATTTCTAACATCACTCGTTTTCTTTGCACCCTCACCTTTTCCATTACTTACTCCGACAACTCTTATTCCTCGCCATTTCCTACTTCAGCCACCACCTTTGGTTGTGTCGCCACTAACCCCAACCCACCCACCGCAACCAACCTTTCAGTCATTCTCCAACACCTCACCTTCAAAACCCTAACTCTGACCGAACCTCATTTCTTCTTCTTTTTCTTCTTCTTCTCCCTATCAATCTCTCTTCATTTAGCTATACAAAGTTGATTTTTTAAATATGTTCAATGCTCTACAACCGAATAGATGCTCTTTGTCCAACTCCAGGCGACCATGTTGGAACAAATCCCCTTTGTTTGGCTACATAATACCGTACACCAACCTTTGTTCAAATTTGGTTATTTGAATAGCAATGAAAGTAGTTGTAGAAACAAGCGAGTGGCTGGATTGCTCATTGAATTGTGAAAAGGGTCTCGGGAAGTAGGTTTCGTAAGGATAGAGATCATAATGGTCGAGGTTATAGGGATGGGAATCGTGATTGTGAGAAGTAGTTGGGTTGGAAGAGGATGGGGTGGGAGTTGCAATAGGAAGGGGGGTCGCCAAAAGAGAAAGGGGTGTTGCTACGAAAGAGAGGTTTCGCCAAATGAGAAAAATGAGAGATGTGGTTTTCAGCAGGGAGAAGGTCACTGGGAGATGCCGGTGGGAGTGAGATTAGAGATAGGGTTAAGGTTAGGCTTGGGAGGATAGTGATTGAAACAAGGCTCCATTTGGGAAGAGCTACTTTGGACTTTTTTGGTAATTTTAGTCACAAAAGACAAAATAGGTTATTTTAGTCATAAAAAACAAAACATCACATTCAACCTATAATCATTACACTCTTCTCTTACAAAAAATCAAAAAGTCCTTCGCAAACCAACTTTTTAGACCAGGTTAAAATAATCAAAAAGGCTAAAAAGCCAAAAAACTAACCCACTTTCTAAATGACACCGTAAAATTTGATATAAGCACAAAATTATAATAAAAAAATGAAAGGTCTAAAAAGGTTGAGACATTAGCCAACACCCAATGTATATAATGTAAATTGTTTTGTTCACGTGAGCGTCATTCAGTGGGTTCGTTGGGGACGCAGTGTGTGTTTGTAAGCGCGCCTCCTCGAATCTCTAGGCCCCATTCACATTCAACTTCAATTTCAACAACTTCAACTTTAAGAGGGAGAGAAAGAGATGAGGGTGCTCAACAGAGGAGAATTTCATTTTTTTCTATAGTCAAATTTAATCATTACAACTTAAAATTAAAGTCAGCAAAAAAAAAAAAAAAAAAAACTTAAAATTAAAGGAATTCCATAACTTTGGTTAGCGGCCTCTGCGTTAATTTTAAACAAGAAATAAAGAACAAGAGAACATCATCATCATCAAACATGAAAAGCATCACTATCAACCAACCAGAAAGATAAAAAAGAACAGACATGGAAGAAATGTGTTTTCCAAGATTAAATTAGATTGGATTGGTGGGATAGATATTACCAATTTCCAATTTCTTTAAAAACCTACAATAAACAGGGACTACTCCATTTCTTTTCCCCTCCGTCTTCCTCTATCTCTCTTTCAAAAAATCTCATTCTGAATCGCTTTCCATACTTCCCATAGCCTTCAATCCTCTAGGTCTCTGCATCCACCCACCAATACCAACATTCAAATCATTATCCCTTCTTTTTAATAAATCTATGAATGCATGAATATATAGCATATTAACAAATCAAGAAAAAAAATAACTAATAAATCGTTACCTTTTTCGAAGCCTTCTTCTCCCTCACTTCGTACCTTTCTTGGCAAAGGTCTGATAACCATGCCCCTGGACTCACCAACTGCACAACTCAAGGAATTTTTAAAAGAAAAAACCCAATTCAGAAAACAATATATAAATTCTTCAATAATAGTAATAAAAGAAGTAATTGTTTGTGATGTAAAAGGACTTACAAGTAAGGTTTTCTGGATTAACTTGGCCCTCTTCTTAGGCCTCTGAGGCAGTTTACACCCTTTCATAGCCAGAAAATCTTCTTCCTTCTCTTTACTTGACAATGTAACATATAGTTTAGGCCAAACAATCCCTCCTCCTCCTCCAACTCCTTTATTATGATTATCCTCCCTCCTTGCCTCCATGAACAACTTACTACTGCTGTCATCCAATCCTATTATCGACCCCCTCGTCGTGTAATACCGATCTTCCTTCTCCGGTGAGGATGATGTTGATATCTTCCTATTCTCGTTCAACATCGATCTGTTCATCCCCAAATCTCTGTAACCAACAAAAATTCACCACATAAAATAGTTATAGCTTCAATATCTGATTTTCCCTTCTTTTTCTCTCTTTTTTATTTGGGTTTCACAGATCTATCCTGTTTGGTTGCTCAGAGAACTTGGGAATCTAATTATTCCTTTATTTTCCTACTTTTTTCCTTAGCAATCAAACAGCATTATTGTCTACACCCCCAAAAGATTCTGCAGCAAAACCTATTGGGTTCTGTACATATCTTCAACCCTGGCATTTTACTGCTCAAAAGTAGTATGGATCTAACAACAACTGACCAAACCATGACCTATTTTCCTTCCTATTTCCCTACACTTGTCAGCAACCAAACAATACCATTGTCAAAATCTAATCTTTAACTCTCCATTTTGGCCACTCAAAAACTAGGATTTAACCCAATCCAAAGTTGGATTTTTTATTTTTATTTTTATTTTTTTAAAGCATTTTTTGCAGGCCAAAAGAGCATTATCTTATCACAATTGAATTGATTTTTTTTTTCTGTTCTTTTCTGTGGTGGGTTGTTCAGTTACCTGGCGAGACGATGAGGAGATTGCAGAGGAGGAGGAGGAGGAAGATAGGGTTGTTTATTATCTGCACCGACAACAACTCGTCGATCGACACGAGAGGTGATTTTCTTCCTCAAAGAAGCAGCAGCACCACCTACGGCGCCACCGTCGTCAGATTTGTCCAAAACGGAGTCTTTGACCTTGACGCAACGGAGGCGCTTTCTGTTTCCCCACTGTAACTTATCCATTCTCTCTTTCCTCTGCAAGCAAGTTTTCCCAGAAAAATTACAAATTAATAAGAAAAAGAACAATATGCAGAGGAAAATATGTGACTCACCTCAAGATCTATGGCAAGTACAACTCCAAATTCTACAAAAGTTAGCCAGATTCACAAGAACCCACTAACATACATATAGTATAACCCCCCACCAGAAAGCAGAAAATGGAAATGGAGAAAAAGATTATACAATAAGAAGAAGACTCTCTGTTACAGCTACCAGTTTCAGAGCACCCAAATCAAAAAGAAAAAGAGAAAAGAGCAGTTTTGTGGTAACATTAGAAGAAGTTGTCCTCCTCCTTTCTTCTTCAGTTTTCAACCTCTTTAATATACAAAACTTCACTTTGCGCCCTTTCTTTTCTTTTCTTTTCACCCTATTTTGGTTTTGGTAAGAGATTGAATTGAGAAGGCAATCAAGGCCGTAAGTTGTTAAATGAACGGTCGGATGGATTTCCCTCCAACTGCACCACGTTGCTGGAGCGTCAATCGCTCGTGTTTGGAATATATATATATATTAGCCAATTTATTAGCTTCAAATGAAGGGATCGTCTAAATCTAACAAACAAAGAAACCCCAAAAAAATATATGAATTAAGAGAGAATCTTAATATATTGTTGGAAATTTCTTATTTAATGACTGTTTTTTTTTGTTTTTTTTAACTATTATGGTGGTGTTTATTTTCATGAATTGAGAGGTGAGATTAGATTATTAATAATTCGTTATTTGGTTCAAAATTTTTAGACCAGACTATTAGTTCCAAATTCATTGGACTATTGTGTCCCAACCCTCTACTATTTAATTATGTATTATATTTTAGTAAAATCAAACAAACAAAAAAAATTCCAAAAAAAAAAAAATATGAATAAGAGATAATCTTAATATATTGTTGGAAATTCCTTATTTAATGACTTTTTTTTTTTTTTTTTAACTATTGTGGTGGTGTTTATTTTCATGAATTGAGGGGTGAGATTAGACTATTAATAATTCGTTATTTGGTTCAAAATTTTTATACCAGACTATTAGTACCAAATTCATTGGACTATTGTGTCCCAACCCTCTACTATTTAATTATGTATTATATTTAGTAAAATCAAACAAACAAAGAAATCCCCCAAAAAAAATATGAATAAGAGAGAATCTTAATATATTGTTGGAAATTCCTTATTTAATGATTTTTTTTCCTTTTTTTTTTTAAACTATTATGGTGGTGTTTATTTTCATGGACTGAGGGGTGAGGTTAGACTATTAATAATTTGTTATTTGGTTCAAAATTTGTACACAAGACTATTAGCCCCAAATTCATTGGACTATTGGGTCCCAACCCTTTACTATTTAATTATGTATTATATTTAGTAAAATTCAATAAAATTTAAATGTCTCAATTTAAAAATAAAATAATTTTATTTAATTTTTATTGATTTTTATTTATTTAATTTTTTAAAATAAATTTTTATAGATATTTTATTGATGTTTTATTTTAAAATTTTGTTTATATTTTATTTAATTTCATTATTTACATTTTAATAGATGTTTTATTTAATTTCATTATTTAATTATTATTATTTTTTAAAATAAATTTATTTTAAATTTTAATTTAAAAAATAACATATATTTTTATTGATATTTTATTTATTTAATTTTTAATTAAAAAAAATAAATTTATTTAATTGTGTAAAAAATAAAATAAAATTATTATTTTTTATTTAATCTAGTTAAAAATAATTAAAATAATAAAGATATGTTTAATATTGCTATTACTTTGTAAATAAATGAAAATGGTGAAATAGTCAAACAAATATAAGATTCATATCCTATCCAACCAAATAGTTATCTAATCCCATAACTAAACAAACATGGGATACAAATTTAGTCCAACCAAATAGTCCGGGGACAATGTATCCCAGGATTAACAGTCTGGTGGATTCCAATCCCCCCTTATCCAGTCCGTCCAAACAAACACACCCTATATTCCTAACTTAAAATTCATTTCAATGTGCACTCTCTTTATACTTGTGCGAACTAGTTTTCACAATAGAGTAAGATGAAACTTCGTAGATGAATCCTAGTGCACCAATGAGTGAAAGCTGGCACAAGGAACAAACAGTTAGGCTGCCCAATTGAGGGTTGGTCGGAAATCCCTCTAACAGTCAAGTCAGTACTGGAGTTTGGTAGAGAAAAGATAGAGAGTACGAGTATGTCTAGAGTGTAAAGAGATTGATCACTCAACAAGAAGAGTAAGGTTACCTTTTATAAGGACCGTTTGGCTTGTTCACCAAGTTTCTCCCTTCATCGCCTAGCACTTGCTGTAATGCTAGGTTGCTCCGCAATGGAGAAGAGCAAAGAATCTGTTTAAGCAATTCCTTTATTTGTGGAATGTAATGCCCCCAAAAAAATAATACAATAAATACAACTCAGACATTTATTAATAACAACACGAATCAGAGTAAATAGTCCCTTCATTTCATGAAATAAATAATACAAAAGAGTTTAACATAATTAAATGCCCTACTGGTTTACATCTTTCCAAGTCTTGACTTGGTTACACAAAAAGAGACTAGCCCGTACACATTTAGCCCTAGGTTTTACAAAAATATACAATTCAAATAGCGAAGCTCTTGCTCTCAAAATATCCCTCCAAGCTATTACCTTGGTGGAGGTAAGTCACCAACACATGAAAATGTTATTCCCAAATAGGGTGAACCATAGCCCAGTAAAAATCATCTAGCACAATATATAAAACTTAGCAATGGTATAAATACACTATGCATACACAATGTTAGTGATAGAGTTACCCACAATTTATATAGTCATAAAGTACCAATTTCCATTCATTTCATTTAATAAAACCGATTTCATCATCTTATAACAATTCAAATGAAATTTCAACTAATAAGTTCTACAATCACATCAACAATGCACAAACACTTCAAATTTCTCTTTCACGAAAATTTCATCCGCGGGCAGCCGTCAAACAGGACCCATGTAAACGTAGGCTTCACGAGTACTATCATTGCCATTTTACGGATATTTCGTCCGCGGGCTAAGCACCCATGTATAGTTTCGGGACTTTCACCTAAGACACTCTGGCTAACTTAATTATCGTGGAGTCCAACCCCTTTCTCCTTCCAAACAATCATCCATACATATGCATTGTATATAAACATGGTCATATTCAATGACAACCATCAAGGATTAGTTTCAATATACCTAATCCGCATGCAATTTCTGCAACAGTCAAAATTATCCTTCATAGATAACCCAATACAATTATCTCTAGACAGAGATATTCAATCTCAAACAGATAGCTTATTCAAAACTTCCAAAAGAATAAGTTAATACATAACCAATCCTACCATTTATATCAATACTCTCTCAATTTCACATATTCAATGTCAATTCTAATTATTTGCGCAAAATAATAATTTGATCAAATTAGGGTAATTTATCCATTTTTTCCAAATATTAGCCAAGTGCCAAAATCATTAAATTAAACATAACACAACATCATTTTCAACCCCACAAGTATTTATTTCATCTACACCCCAAAACCCCTCTTTTCATTTTGTGCTCAAATCCTAGATTTGTTTAAAATATCTCCAAATCACACCATTGTTACACAAGAGACAATATCTAAGCTAAATATCATATGAAAGTGTAGAAAGAGTCCCTACCTCAAAGGAAAAAGATGACCCAAACAAGAGAGAAACTCCAAGAATGCTAAAACCCATTTCTATTCAAATCAAAATGTAGATCTTGATGAGCTCCACATTTTTCTCAAAGGTACTAGAGTGAAATGATAGATAGATAGATCTAGATGAAATTCAAGAGAGAAGGTTATTTCTAAAGATAGAAGCTCAAGAACAAGCTTTTTGGAAAGTTTGAAAAAGAGAGAGAGAGACTCAAATTATCATCTTAGTCCGCTTGAGAATGTCGAAACCCACTTCTATTCGGATCAAAATGTAAATCTTGATCAGCTCCACCTTTTTCTCAAAGGTACTAGGGTGAAAGGATAGATAGATCTAGATGAAATCCAAGAGAAAAGGTTATTTCTAAAGATAGAAGCTCAAGAACAAGTTTTTTGGAAAGTTTGAGAGAGAAAGAGAGAGAGAGAGCGAGCGAGAGAGAGAAAGAGAGTGACTCAAATTGTCATCTTCTCGAACTAAAATACATGCAGTCCGCTCGAGCGTGGAAAGCCTTGCTCGAGCGTTAGACACACAGTTCTGCTCGAGCGTGAAAGTTGGCGCTCGAGCGTAAGATACATGTTTCCAGAAGTTCTGCAAACGAAGGTCCCCGCTTGAGCGTGGGATTGGATGCTCGAGCGTCCAAATCACTTTCCCAGTATTTTCAAAACTGTAAAAGAAATACTGAAAGTTGACGAATCCCACTCGAGCGCAAGAATGGCCGCTCAAGCGTAGAGGTAAAATTTGTGAAGCCCGCTCAAGCGCAAGAATTCCCACTCGAGCGGGGAGGCCAAAATCTGGGCATCACAGGTTTGAAAAAAAAACACAACCAACCTGTTCCAAATGCACAACCACAACCCGAAAGCCAATTCCAAAGGGATACAAGGGGAATAAGAGGTAAACAATAATATGAAAGCATTAAACCCGAGTTCGGAATACAATAGATAATGGATCAAAAACCGGAATCGCTATACAGAAGATCATGCGCTCTTTCCATGTATTAGATACGAGTTAATTTGCGTGATTGAATCGTACCAGACACTCTTATGGTTAGTTCAGGCATTGATTCAAGTTGGTCATCCTCCTTAGTTGCGCTCGGCTCAAGTTTGTACTTAGGCTGTGTGGTTCGGACCACTCAGTCCGTTGGGCTTAAGATCACATTTGGTCTTCATGTTTGGTCTCTAGGTGGTTCTCTAATTCAAGTAAACGCTTGGCCTACACGGTTTGGGCTATTGAACACTAGCTCGGCCCAAACTTGTGCTTGGGTTTGACGCTCTGATCTTGTAACGTTACTAGGCCCAGGCGTTGCCCTTGGGCTTGTGGTCTTCTCCTTGTTTCGCTTATGCTTTGTGCAGAATTGTAAATGACCATTTTCAATACTGATTCACAGTTACTTTATCTCTTTAAAATCATTGTTGTCAACACCATTTTTTATAGTCACCCAATCACTACCATACCCTCACTCCCTTATAGCTCTCCTTGCTAACCCCCAATCGCTCTTTGCCCCCTAATCACACACACACACACTCTCTCTCTCTATATATATATATATATTGGTGGTGGTCAATTGTGAGTAGGATGAAGGTGGGTTAGGGTTAAAATTAGAGAGGGAATGGAAGGGACAGGGGAGCATTAGAGAGGGTAGGGAGTAGAAAAAAGACAAAGAGGATGGGCGGGGGACAGTAGAGGGCAATAGATGGCGGCAGTAAGGGAAAGAGAGGGAATATCAGGCGTTGGACATGGGAGATGAAACAGTGGCGGAAGTTACGAATGCAACAAATGATGGTTGAGTGGATGGGTACAAGTAAGATTGGAATTATTTGTAGTGTTAAAAAACTAACAAAATTCAAATTTGAGAATGGGTGTTTAAAGAAAGAGAAATACTACCATATGCACTTTATCAAAAAATAAAAAAAATAAAAAAGATTACGATTTTTATGGTATACACCCTTAGAATTGTGAATAACAAAAGCACAAATAGTTATATTTTTCAGAAAAGTTATATTTTCTGTATAAATTGCTTATCATATACCTTCCAGAAAGGATACACATGGGTAACCTTCCCCCAAAAAATGAGATATTCAACAATATTTTTGGCATAGGATACATTTTATAAGTCAAATTATTTAATTTGTTTAGCCCATTAAACTAAAAGTTATAAATCATGTGACAGACTTTCAAAAAGCCAATTAAAAGGCCAAAAACCAAAACATATAAAAAAAAAAATTTAAAAAAATTTAAAAAAACAGTGAATTTATTACAATAAATGGAAAATTGATTATTTTGTATTAAACTAAACAGTGGTGATTCAGCCCTCGAATCCGGGGGCCCTGAATCCCCACAATTCCCATTTCAAGTAAAAAAAATAAAAAACAGAAAAAAAATAAAAAAATAGTAATTTGCCAAAAATGAAAATTAGGGGGATTAGGGGGAATTTTTTTAGGGGAATTTTTCATTTTCCTAAACTAAATCTGCCCTAATGATACAAATTCTCAAAATAAAAATTATATGAATATCCCTAATATAATTCACCAACCCGAACTATGGAAAATTCTATTTTCACACATTTATTTAGCTCAATGCACATCATTTACTAGGCCACATTTGTTTAGCGGATTATGTTAGATGGGATTATTAGTGAAGAAATTGTTAATGTGTGGATTGTTAGTGAAGGAATTAAGTAAAAGTATGTTTGTTTTGATGATATTGCGGGAAATGATTAGTGATAAGATTGTTAAATTATTTTTATATTAAATAAATAAATGATTTCTATATTAAAACAAATAGGTGCCCTTGGTAAAAAAAAATAAAAAATTATATAAAATAGACTCGATTCTCTCACTATTTTCTTAATCCCATCTAAAATTCACTCAAGCTAATCCTCCTACAGAAGGGGATTACTAAGCCCCTTTCACTACTAATTCTATGACATTTTGTTGTATCCAAACAAGAATTTGGTGAGTCCCACGGATTTGTAATCCAATCTACCCTCTCAAACCCCCAATCAAACATGACCTTAGAGCATCTCCAACGGTAGTAGGCATTTTACCTATCTAAATATTACTATAAAGTATATATTTTATTTTGCCTATCAACTATTTTATGTTTTTACTCCAACCATGCTCTTTATTTTAGCTATTTATCCAAATACTATGAATTTTATAGAATGCCACGTCAATAACAATGATGGAGGAAAATGATCTTAATGATTAAATACATTTTGCCTAGCCTTAAAGGCTAGCTACATGTAGCTAGTGAATGTGAACTGAGCCAAAATGCCTAATCATATGCCTTGTGCATTGGAGCTGAAAAAAGTGAGTTACATTAGGCATTTTGACTAATAAGCATTATATGCCTAGTGGATTAGAGATGCTCTGAATGTGAGCTGAGCCAAAATGCCTAATCATATGCTTAGTGCATTGGAGTTGAAAAAAGTGAGTCACAATAGACATTTTGACTAACAAGCATTATATACCTAGTGCATTGGAGATGCTCAATGTACGCATTCATTAATTTAATTATTAATTATTTTTTTCAATCCACATACTAAATATTCAATTATATTATTCAGAGTAATGCTAGAGACTCCAAATATTCTACCAAAAATTTTACCAAATGTCTCACATGAGTGTAAAACTCACATAATATAAATCCGACATTTGATAAAACTTTTGATAAAATTTTTAAGACCCCTATCATTTTTGTATTATTCACTCATGCCATTGTAGACACACCCCCTTACCCTCCTACACATTTGTTGAGTAGGCCCACTGCTACGATTTCAGAGTTGTTGAAAATTGTAAACCCACCTGTTACGGTTGCAAACACACATTGAAGACAAAGTGAAGACCACATTCCTCCATTAAAGACCTCCATTCTATTGAAGACCCCATCGCCACCGCCCTCAAACACAACAGAAATCCATACACGTGGAAGTACAAAATCGCACAAAAACTAACTACCAGTGAAGATCTCACCAAACGAGAAGCTTATGCTCTGGCCAACGACGATATGAAGTTCCGATGACTCAGCTTTACGCCTTTGGATTTGTTAGTAGTTCCCGAAGAGTAGAGAATCGTTGCTGTATCGGATTGAGAAATGCTAATTTGGTGAAATTTTCGAGTTCAATTCGTCATCACGGACTCGAACTCCGGCGAATCGAGAATAATCGTACGGTGGAGAACTAAGGAGAGATTGTGAGCGATGTCGGAGGTAACAAAGGCAATAATTTCGAATTTCGAGCTAGTCCAATTGGAAGCAGAGACAATAATACCGAGAGAGAATAGAGAGAGGTAGAGAATCGGGATTTGAACTAAGTTTATGGAGAAAATGAAGGCGGAGTCGCCGATAGAGAGACCAATTTCGCGGTGTAGAAAGGCGACTAGGGTTTTGGTACGAGTTACGACTTCGAGATAAGAAAAACGGCAGCAGGTGGTGGCGTCAATGAGTGCAGTGGTGGATTCCAATGAGAATGGAGAGTTTTGGAAGAAGAGAGAGAAGACGAAGCCGGTGGTGAGAAAAAGGAAGGTTTGAAGAGGGAAGAGAGAGTGTAGGGTCTGATGTTGTGGTATGTTTTGGTCTCTGAGCAAAAATCACTGTTCGGATCAATGGAAGAAGAAGATGCATTAGGATCTAGGACTTAGTTTTTTATTGTAAAAAATATACATTGACATTTTTTTTGTTTTTAAAAGAGATGTACAAGAGAATATTCGCTGTTTGAGAAGTGAAATTTTAACCTAATTTAGATTAAAATTTATAAAAAATAAAATAAGTTAAAATAATTAATAAGATAAAATATTACATTAAATTTATAATTATTATTTTTTTTTTTTCACAAACATCACATTCAACTATAAAAAAATTCAATTATTTTTTCAAACACATAAATTTTAACCTACTAAAATAACAACTTTCCAAGCACCCATATAATATTATGAATGTGTTTTAATACCTATCATGGTCATTTTATTTTAAAATTTAATTATTATTAAAATAATATTTCATCAAGTGTGTACACTAAGTGAGTTGAAATAAAATTTCCTCTGAACTATTGTATAACATGCACACACTACCACCAACCAGGATCATTGCATACCATTCAAACACTACCACATTCATGTAATAATTTCATAGACTCAACATAGCCCATTTGGGAATTGCTAAGTCTCAACCACATCAAAACTCTTCCATATGACAAAAAAGGATTTTGTGCAAGATGACAAACCATCAGCTAGAAGAAAATTAATTAACCCCCTGATGCAAATTGCAAAAAAAAAAACCACCTGTTTTTATATAGCTAATTTGGAGTAGCACATAAAGATAATTTTGCCGGAACAATTTTTTTCTCAAGCATTTCCATATGATAACTCTCCTAAATTAATCTCGCAGGAATATGCAAAATTCTATTTCAGTCACGCCAAAAAAAAATTCTAACTTAATTAAGATGCAATAAAATAATTCTTTCTGAAGCAATGGTATGACTTGAGGGGGGTAAAAGTCACCTAAGCCAGCAAGAAAATACAACACAAAACCCCATTATTATTCTGATGGCTCCAGCACAACTCCAATTTAGATCTCTATCTCTGAAAAACACTACAACCCAACAGACGTCTCCAACTTCTGGATTTGGTTGAGGAATATCCATGTCATCTGCAAAAGCGCACACCGAACAATTATGTGATATTTGAAGGGTGGGTTACAGGAGCTAACAAGTGTTCATGCAGAGAGAGAGAGAGAGAGAGAGAGAGAGATTACCATGACATGGGGAGCAATCCTAACACAATACACAGGAAATCCTGTATAGAATTTCAAGGGCCCTCCAGCTTTCAGGGTTTTCATGGCACAATCTAAAGAACCAGTGTATGGGAATTTGCCTTCAGCATCAGGTTGCATCTTCTGTATCTGGGTTTTCACATAATCAAAAGGTAAACTGCAGGCTGCAGCAAAGAATCCTGAAACACTACTCGCCCCTGAAAAAAAAAAACAAAGACACATATTACCTATCAAACCAAACATAAGAGTGATATTTTGCAGGAGAATCAATGTCCACTACATTAAACACAAAAGAAATCCGTAAACATTCCTCAATTACACAAGAAATTTTTGTTCAAATAATGGGTTGCTGAAACAAAGATGTCGCACCACGTTCAATTGTATCACAACTTAATCTAATAATTGAAATGATTTGCCAAAAAAATTGCCATGATTCCAAGCATTAAAAGTTTTGTTGTACATTTACACTCTTTAAGAAGAGAGAAAAACGCTGAAACATAGGAATGCCAAAATCCTGCTTCGATAACCTCCTAAAGATCCCACTGTATTGGACCAACAACAGAAGTGGCCACCATTCAGTTGTCAGGAATACTGCACACAAGAATGTTTCCTGAAAAATGAATGGAAGGAAAGCAAAAGGAAAAGAAAATAGAAATAATTTACCTTTCCATTTTTTTTTTTTTTTTGGGCCAAGATAAGGAAGGGAGGGAAATAGGGGAAGGGGTTCGTTTACCCATGGACCAAACTTCTAGTAAAGCAAATTTTTCCCCATCTTTTATTTTTGGTTAAAAATCCTTCCTAGTATTTTAAAACTTCATTATTACATCATGACACCATACTGATACAGCTTATTACAAATGACATTAAAGTTGGGGTAAAAGAAGCAGCCACTAGAGAACTAAAAGCTGAGTCCAAATCAATAAAAAATTTAAATATATTACACATACATGTTATTATAAATATATATTATAAATGATAAAATATAAACAACTCAATATTTTGGTCAATATTGTGCCTAAGCATTTTAAAAACATTGTGCATTATTTACTATTTGACAGTCTTACCTAATATTGTAGCAGCCTCACCAAAACCCACAGAATCCTTGAAGAACTCCACACTTTGGTCATATGAGGCAAGCATTCCCATATTCAGTGCCATTGCTCTCACTACAGTAGGGCCTGCACCTTTCCAAAGTGCCAAAACTCCTTCATCTGCAACAATACGATAAAGGGCATGGAATGCATTCGTGTAGTTTCGGCGCTGTGCAAGAGGTAAGGTAGCATCTGCCTGCATACGAATGAGTGCTAAATCTGCTGGACTACCAACCGATGCTCCAATTGCTCCAGCAGTTAAGCCACACAAAGCCTTCTGATATAAAGGTAGGGGCTTCCCATCATTGGCCTCAATTGCTTTATTTGTCAGAATCCTGACGCCAGAAGGAAAAAATAAGTTCCAAACAATATTAAGGAGTTTCATTTTTCAACATCATGAAACAGAGTCAAGTATTCTACACACACATCATGGCATTATAAAAGAGTTAAGATGACTAACATCCACATGTAATTGTATACACATATATGAACCTGCTTGTGTCCAAGACTCCATACACAGCCATCAAAAAGAAAAATAAGCATGACTAAAAGCATTCCAGAACACTTAGATTTGCCCTGGTGGACTCGCAAAGAAGCAATTCATGCTTTTTATTTAACATAACATTCAGAATGAGTCTAAATGTTATGCATGGAATTTACTACTGTTGGTCCACTCCGAACACGATCATTCTTAAAAAAATTTAAATATTCAATTGCAGGCATCACCCCAAAGTACCCATATGCTAAAAATTCAAGAAATAGATTAGTTATTCTAGCCAACTAAGCTAGCCCCAGTTGGTTAAATTTGTAAATTTTTAGCATAGGAACTAATATATTTCTTGAATTTTTCTGCTTAACTAGAGTTCTAGAGCTTGCAAAACCTATGAGTGAAAAAACAATTACACTAGAATCTTACAGTGAGAAAAGAAAAAGAAAATAATAATAAAAATATAAAAAGAAATTGTATTGATTTGAACTCACAATAATGTTGAATGTTAACATGGTAAATACTACCCAATGTAGTAGTGACCTCATGTTCCTTCAGAGATATCATATACAATATACAGAGCAGTCTTCCTCCAAAAGTTCCATACAGACCATTTTCTTTAAAACGCTAAAATAAGATTTTGGATCAACAAAAAGATCAAAAGGCCAGGCAACAGCTAAAAAAAAGTAATTATAATTACAATAAGGTTACTAACACTTTACCCCCATATGGTTTAACCATGGACTAAAAATATACACAACCCCTTGTGGTTTAGATTTAAGTGCAAAAATAATACAATCCGTTGAATTATCAACATGTGTTGCACACGACCTGAATTGAATGTGTGTGATACGGTGGGAAGACATTGGCGCCAAATGCACCAAGTAAATGAAATTTTTTCCGTTAATATCTAACATATACATACATACTCATCACGTTCATCCTTTATTCCAATGCAGAGAAGTCTGCAAGGAAAAACAAGTATTCTCCACTGCAATCATCACAACCACACAAGTGGGCAGTAGTTGTGCAACCATGGTGAAAACATGTGTGGTGGAAATCGGTGAGGCTAGGCAGTTGGTTTCTCGTGGGTTGCAAGAAGAAGAAAGTTATGTTTTTGGGTGACGTTTCTAGCAATATAAATGAGGATGCCAATGGTTCAATGGTGTTGTGGTGTGGTGCAATAGGGTGGGCAAAAGTTCTAGTGGCTTGTGGTGGGACTTCGTTCAGTAGAAGGAAAAGAAAAGGGATAGGAAGGAAGAGGTGAGAGAGAGAGGCTCGCTGCCACACATGGTGGTTTTGGAGTGGTTGTGTAGGTGATGTGCGCGGGTGGGCAGGTGCCAGGTGGTGTGTAGGTGCTCAGTGGCCTATTAATGTGTGAAGGTTTCAAACATCTTGGAGGTCATGGAATATGGGGCCTTTTGGGGGTGGCCAGAATGGTTGGGTTTGAAATTCAAGACCTCTGCTTCCTAAGACAAGATCCCAAATTATTCTACCCGGGGCTTTAACCCCACCCCAGCCAAATAAATGAAGCAAGGCTTTCAAATAAATGAGCACATAATCAATCTTAGTAAGCGGTTAACATTGAGAAACACTCACCTAAATGATCCAAGTCGGGCAGTTGTATATGTAGCTTGTCTAAGCAGCCCAGCAGTCAGCCCCTGCTCAAGAACAATTCAAGTTAGACAAGATAGTGTGCATAAAGAAAGTGGTTCTAGCAGTACCTACTGATATATTCCATGCAAATGCATGAGGAAGTCCCAAAGAAGATCACAACGATGTTCTAGTCCTTTAATGGACTGAAGTTGGTAGGGCGAAATGTGAAACCCCGTATTTTATATAATATATATATATATATAATTTTCTTAAATAATTATTCACAATATTTTGAATTTAATAATCTGTATATTTTTATACTGAAAATTATTCAAAATAAAATAAAATAAAATATTTTAACTTTATATTATTACTCAATATTAATTTCTGAACCGTATGATATTTTTATTATATTTTTCTCTATATTTTTTTTGTAATCAAATTGCACTGGAATCTAATATTTTCTGTACAAAAATGCAATCAAAAACCATGGGTTGCTCCCCAGGTTTTTTCACCTCCCACCTTCCACGTGCAATCACCTTCTAGATTACAAGAAAATGTGGTGGACATGCAGATGCTATATACACCAGTTGTTCCATTTCCTTATTCCTTTCTTTTAATTTCTTTTCAATTTTATATTCTTTTACTCTTCCTCATCTTTCCCATAAAATTGAGCTTCTTTTCTAGCTTCATATATCTCTCTCTCGGTTCTCCCTCTCCCTCCACCTCTCATTCTCAAAACTCTCTTTCTCCTTCTTTATTTATGTTTTTTCCTCCTCCCCCAACCTCCATAGCCATGGCCTCAACCCATACTATCACCATCCGAACCAACAACCCGCGAACTTCACCACCATTGGCGCACCGTCGGACCGCCACCACCACCACCACTATCACCTATTTCCATTATCATCAAGAACCACCATTCACAAAGTGTTGTAGGTGAAGAAAGAGAAGAAGAAGGAAGATGGAGGAGAAAGAAACAAAGTTAGAGAAGTTTACTTTGAATTTCAAAAGTTGGTTTTCGGCTTACTTTCGGCATGCCAAAACCATCCATTCCGGGAAGAATTGAAAAAAATAGGTCATGTAAGATGAAGTATGAAGTAAGTTGAAGAGATCGGCGAAAGAATGAAGTAAAACCGTTAAGAATTAAGAAAGTTATGGAATCCGAAAAATGGTTCGAAGAAATGTCCGAGATGGTAGGAAAATAATCTTATTTTTCGTCAAATTTTGGAGATCCGATGGCATGCAAAAAGAGACGGAATGAGGCGTGTGAGTAGTGAACCAAAAACTAGGCCGTGAGGTGAATCCAATGAAAGAAAAATAAGAAAAAACGGAGTTACGATGAAAAAGATACAAGCATTTGAAGTGGTGACATTGAAACTAAATTTCTGGGTCTTCTGTTCATGCATGCTACGGGTGTTGGAGAAGATGAACTTAAATTTTATCCAGTGTTTCTCGGCCCATGGTGCTACGTTGCATCCTAGTACATTTAGGTTAATTGAGCGGTCCTACGACTGTGGGGATGACTACCTTTAGGTTTTTCACCGTGTAGAATCCATTTGGGGTTAGATCTTGCAAATTCTAAGTCTAAGATGATGATCAACAACTAAAAGTTCTAAGAGAATCCAATGGAAGATCAACGGTGAGATCGCGTCCGATTAATGTGAAATTTCAACAAGATGATCATGGAGCCAGGACGGTCATATCTTACGATCAGAATCATAAATCAAATTCGGACGATAAATCGTTAGCAACCTAACATAGTAAGAAAACCCCTCTCAACCCTCTTATATTTTTTGTACATGTGATAAAATGTTTAAACTTGTAGATAGAATTTTATTTATAGTTGCATGAAAAATTATGATGGTATATAAAATATTGGTAGTCTGAAAATCATGATAATATTGTGGAATTTGGACTTGCATGTGTAGTTTATGCCATTAAAAAAATTATTGAAGATGTTATTTGACCCATTAAATCTGCCAGAACATTGTACGAATTTTTATACAATTTTATACTCAAAATTTGAAGATGATTTCTTCTACAAAGTTGTTGATAATGATGTCTAGTTCATCCACAAAATTTTTCAACAATTATTGAGTTTTGTACGAATTTATACAGATTTTTAACCAAATCTGGAGCTATAGACAGATTTTATGATGTGTTTGAAAAAATCATTAAAAATTTTATATTAAACTAAATCTGATAATTTCTGAGCAAAAAATGAAATTTGAGAAGTCTAATTTCATAATAAATAATCCTATCTACCAGATCATTGTACATTTCAATTTGAATTAGAGATTCTGTGTACAACTACAAGTGTCCCTTAACTACATATGCATCTGATCATATATGTATTACAATAAAAAGAAGGAGGTTTTTTAATGCGAGATTTAAAAACATATCTCTCTGTGGCACCGATTAAGTACTTTATGGTTCGGATCTTTAGCAGGTCTATTGATAGAGATTAATCGTTTTTTTCCGGATGCGTTAACATTCCCCTTTTTTTCATTTTAGTTATTGACACGGGAAGGAATGAAGAAAATTAGAGATACAATAAAATATCTGTGTGACTAATTTATCTTCCCCTCTTTTCTCTTTTTTCCCTTTTTTTTAATAAGAATAAGGGAGGAAAGAGAAAGAATAAAAGTGGATTTGACATTTTCGAAACTCGGGTTCAAGTTCGAATTTAATTCAAATTAATAATAAAGGAATAGGGGGTAGAGCGTAAATTTTATATTGTGGAATTGATTTATAAAATTAAGTATGGAATTAATTTAAGAAAATGCGATAAATCTGTGTCATGAACATTCTTGAAATTTTTAAGAATTATTTATAATTTATTTTTGAAAAATTCTTTCTGAAAAATGACCATAACATATTTATTGAGTATTCTGTAGATTTATATGAATTTTAGAGTTGTATAAGTAATTTATTTATAATTTTATTTGCAAGATATACATTCTGAAAACTTTGGCAGATTAAGGAGGAATAAAAAATTATCTCTTCAATTATTTATTTGGACTAAAATTTAATATTGTGCTAATCTAATCTTGTAGATTAAAAATCCATGTATGTGAGTGATTATGATTTATTTCTTCTTTTTGGTATCTACATTATTACTTCATACCATGATTTAAATAAATTGTTTATTTAAATGTTGTACAATAGTTTATTATTGTGTGACATGTGTAATATTTTATGTTTGGATTTTAATGAGTTGGTATAACATCATTGGTAATCAAATTTCGAATTATTGTGAATATCTCAACGAGTAAAGAGACACGGAATTTAACCAATGATACATTAAAATGTAAAAGTGATGGGATGAGCCCGGTTTAGAATCTTGCGCAAGTGAGTTGCGAACCTTAACATGGCACGGGAAGGTATTTCGGCTCTTATTCGGTGTAGAGGCGATATAAGGTTGGTGGTGCGGGCGTCACAACATAGACCGTTCCCTTGGGACAGACTGTGATGTCACGACTCGGGTATGTAACCTTGGTGCATGGGCATCATTGGTAGTTACTGTAAGTAACATTTAAATATTTGACCAAGGGGGAGTCAGAATTGCCCGTGGCCATTGCTTAGCGGTTGAGTGGAAATAGTGCTCCGCGGGGAGTTACTTAAACTTATCTGATAAACTAAATCTATGAGAATTTAAAAAGAAAAAGTGGGCATTTTCCTTATGATAAAATACCGCATCTGTTTGTCATTTTTTATTTATTGATTATATATTGTTATTATTTCAACTGATGGCATTCCTATTATGCTTATTAAATGTTACCTATTATTCTGTTACTACGCATTATTTATTGTGGGTATTATTATCGGGGTGGGTATTTCGGGTTGTGGTATCTTATTGAGCTCGTCGCTCATTGGCATCCTTGTTGCCCTGGCGTTTCATGCCAGGTACCGAAGAAACCGAAGGAAACACCGAGGTGTTGGAAGGCAACATTCAGTCCTGATTAGCTTGAAGCGTGCCAAAGTTCCATGAACCATTTTTCTGAGTCTTCTAGTTTTTCTCTAGTTTTTTTTTTTTTGTGTACTAAGGCCTCGTTTGGCAAGAGGCTAAAATAGCCAATTAGCCAAAAAGTTACCTTTTTAGCCAAAAAGCCAACAACCCATACCAAAAAGTCAAAGATTCCATTTTCTCTCTACTTTTTGCACGTCGTTTCGTAATTAGCCAAAAAGTTGGCCCAAACATACAGGTTTTTCTTACTAACCTTTTTAGCCAATTAGCCAAAAAGTTACTAAATTAGCCTGTTCCCAAACGAGGCCTAAGACAAAGTTTTAAGTTTGACTGGAGTTGTAATTTAAGAATTTTTAGTTTTGGTGTTGTTAATTAATGGATGATGGTAAATTTTGTGACAACATTGATGAGGATTCTTAATTAAGAAAATTAATTTTAAGTTTTAAACTTTATTATGATGTCCCCAAATTTTGGGGCGTCACACGAAAAATCACGGGGGGCAATATCTCTTTTATTTGCAAGAATGCCAGCACATGGTATAACAAAAACCACAAATTATTTTAGTTTAAACCAGTATGAAGGAAACATCATTTTGCTGATATTGCCTAAAATATAAGTTCATATATTTAAAAACTTTGAATGTCTTATGATGCTCCCTTCAATTTGAATTGAGACATTGCACTTGCTATGTCACTGAAGTTACAATTTATTAATAATAAGGGGCCACTAACGAAATAGGAGAATGCATTTTTCTCCTACGTGATTACTTTTAGGTTTCCTTGAAATGAAAATTTTTTGAACTTTAATGCATGACTGCTGCTGTTAGGACTGGGGGTGTGGGAGGATAATTTAGTCATTCCCAAGTAGTTTTCTTTCTTATATATAAAGCATAACTCAAATCAAATAGATTTTTTTTCACAGAAAACCCCCAATTTTACAGTCCTTCCTGGAGGATCAATGAAACAAAAATAAACTTTAGAAAAAATCAATTGGTAGAAACAAACCTTGTAAAAGGCACCAATACCCTCATTCTTGAACATGTTCTTTGTCACATCAGTGGCTGATCCCTGACCCAATTGAATTCTAACCTGTAATTGTCAAAGAATAACTCAAAATCAAACCTATCATGGGTTCAAACTTCATGTCGTGTAAGGTCATATGATCACCACAAATGAAAATGTCGCCGGAGAACAAAACTTACATGGAATGCAATAGTAAAAAATATATGAATTTATTTAAGCATATAGCTCCTGATAGATGCTAGAGCATACGAATGTCAAAAAAGATTCATATAACCATGATTTGGACACAAGGTTTAGTTTGATTTGGTATGCGGGACAAGGACTACATATACAGCGATTAGTACTAAGAGCTCATACACTATATTTGGATGTCTAGGAGAGAGAAGAAAAAAAAAATGATTTGTTAAGTTAGGAGAGAAAACAAAATAAAAGATTGCGATTTCTCTCCATCTTGTTTGGTTATACTGGAGACAAAAGAAAAGAAAATATAGTTATTTCTCTCCAATCTATTTTGGATAGATTACATTAAAAAAAAAAAAAACTTTATGGTTATATTACTAAAATAAACATCTCTGTTTTTATTTTTTTAAGACTGCTAGGTTCATAGATTTGAGCAGAGATAACTACATTTTATTCACGTTTCACCACGTTTATCTTTCCCTTTACAAATCTCAAATCCATGAACCAAACACTGCCTTAATAGCTAGATGGACAATTTCGCTATTATATAAAATCATTAATCATCACATTTCATTTGCTCTCCCAGAGATTCATGTTGTAAGCTATCTCCTCTTCAATAATCCAAGCAAGTAATTAAGACAAAGGGAAATCGATTTTTTTTCCCTCTCCAAATAACTCAATCCAAACGGACTGTTAGTAAGAGCAAATATATATATATATATATACATATATCAAATCATAATTTCCAATCAACCACTATTTCATATATAAACAAATTCAAGATTTAACAAATAACTAGACATTTTGATCTTAAGATCCCTGTCAATCTCATATTTCAGTTAAACAATCAACATTAGTTACACATAAACGGAACTCAACATTTGACAAAGATCCATTTCAATGTTAGATCTAAGATCTGAAACCTATATATATATATATATATATTATATATGTGTGTGTGTATTTGAGTACCTTGATCATGTCGATAGGTTGGATGACACAGGTAGCGAGCATTCCAGAGGCTCCGCCATTGACGAAAGGCTTCACGGTGGGCCAAACACCACTGGATTTTGGCTTCGTCTCTCCCATTTCTTCTTTCTTTTTGCTAATAGTTAGCCCCCAAAATTGAACAAACAAAAAAGCAAAGAGAGAGAAAAGAAAGAGCCTTCGTCAAAAACAAGAGGGTTAACGTAGCAGAGTGAGAGGCTATATATACACAAAAATGTTGGAAATTTTAAATTTTTATCAAAAATTTTATTAAATATTTTATATAAGTATAAAATAACTCACGGTCTCACACTGAGACATTTAATAGATTTATTAAAATCTTTAACCTTCGTCATGTATACATACATACATAAAACCTATATATGCTTTTCAAAAAAAAAAAAATAGTGATGAAGATCTCAAAAATTTTATTAAAATTTATATCAAATGTCTTACAACACATCAGGTAAATCTCACAGCCTATAAGACTTTTGATAGAATTTTTAAAATATCTAATATCTAAAAAAAAAAAAAACTGATATACCAAAATACTGAGGTATTCTATTTATGCCACCAACCTAACTCATTACACCCACTATTTTAATTTTATTTTTATTTTTAATTTTAAATTATATATCTACCTTACCATAATCTCTTTCTCCCTTTTTAGTTTCAAAAATGTTTCAGACCTAGCTTTAATGTTTTGGTTTGTGATTTTGTATTTTCTTTTTTAATTATGTATTGCCACATTATTAGAGTTGTCATTAAAGCTCCAACTCTAATGCTATCTATCATCACTGATTTAGTTTTTTCTTTTAAGTTTTTGTTTGAAAATAAACTTTTTTAATAATTTTTAAATTTTTATAAAAAACATGACAAAAATAAATAAATAGAATAGTATGATAACTTAGAGTAGTTCTTTGAATAATGCTATATGAATTAATTAGTGTACATACTAATATACCAATTAGTGATGTGATATAGTTTTAGAGATTTTGGGTATTTATAATTTATATAATAAATAGGGTCATTAATGATATCATAATACTAGTTATTACATTCATATATATATATACTAATTGGTACATGTAACACTACCGATGAAAAAGTAGTTGTGACCAATAACCCACTCACTGGCTCCGTTTGGTAGAGCTGTAGAAAAGTGATTATAACTTATAACCTAACAACTTATAGCCTAACAATTTATAGCTTATAGCTGTGAACATAAGCTGATTTTTTATTTATAAATTAACCTTCTCCTCCCTCATTAAAAGAATAAGTTGATTTTTGACTTATAAAAAATTGTAAGTTATATTATTAAGCTAAACCAAATACATCAAAATAGTTTAAATTAGACTAAAAACTGAAATAAGCTAAAAATAAGTCCTACTAAACAGGACTACTGTTAGTGGTAGGCACGTGATCTATGAATAGTCTATTGGTCATTAGTGTAAGAAAAATATGAGGAATTTTAAGTATTTTATCAAATATTTTATTAAATATTTTATATAAGTGTATAATTCACACTATATAAATCTCATTTATATCCCACACTTATATAATATATTTAATAAAATATTTAAAATTCCTAATATTACTCTATGGCAAATGGTAACTTTTCATGCCACATTAAGACTAAGTTTGGCAACTCTCAAAAAAAAATAAAAAGTTAAAAAGTTATTCAAAAAATTAAAAAGTTATCACTATTTACTAAAAAAAATATTAAAAAATTAATTTTACACACAAAAAGACAACTCATCAATCACAATAAGTCAGATCTGTGCTGCGGTTCAAAAGGAAAATTACACAGTTGGGGTGCAATTTTAACACACTGTTATTCGACGCATGGGGGTCCATCATGGGTCCCGTTTTGATAATCTGAACTGTTCAATGTGTAGAACTCGTCGAGCACTATATGTATATAAAAAATCACGTTGATCGGATATCGATAACTATATGATCAAATCAGTTTTATATAAAAAAAAATAATGGTGTTATAGTTAACGGTTGAAAAAAAAACAAATCTGATCAGATAACTATCGATATCCGATTAACGTGATTTTTTACAAGCATATAATACTCGACGAGTGCTACACATTAATGGTTTAGGTTATCAAAATGGGATCCGTGATGGCCCCCACCAGCCGAAAAGCACCATCCAGTGAAATGTTTAAAAAGTAGATAATTACTTCTTATCATCTATTCAACCTGCGCATGAAGGACGGCCGTACAACCCAAAAAACAAATCTTATCCTACATACTAATTTATACAATTTTTTAATATAAATTTTTTCATAAAAAATCAAAAAATTAATTCAAACAATCATAATTTTTTTTTTTTTAACTTTTTAAGCTAAAAAAATCAAAATACATACTTGGAGCATCTCCAACGGTAGTAGGCATTTTACCTATCTAAATATTACTATAAAGTATGTATTTTATTTTGCCTATCAACTGTTTTATGTTTTTACTCCAACCATACTCTTTATTTTAGCTATTTATCCAAATATTATTAATTTTATAGAATGCCACGTCAACAACAAGGATGGAGGGAAATGATCCTAATGATTGAATACATTTTGCCTAGCGTTGAAGACTAGCTACATGTAGCTAGTGAATATGAGTTGAGCCAAAATGCCTAATCATATACCTAGTGCATTGAAATTAAAAAAAGTGAATCACATTAGACATTTTAACTAACAAATATTATATACCTAGTGCATTGGAGATGTTATTAGGACCCCTAATCCAGTAAGCAAAGAAGAGTTAGCCCGTGACCAACAACCCACTCACTTGCAGTGGTAGGCACGTGATCTATGAATAGCCTATTGGTCATTTGTGCAAATGGTAACTTTTCATGCCAATTTTTTCCAATACTGTTGGGAGCAGGGGGTAATTTGAGCGGGTGCAATCCAAACAATTCTGACTCAATCTAAATTTTTTCAGGAATTGGGTAAAATATTTTCAAATTTAGCACGAATTTAGATAAAAATTTAGAAGTTTAAATTTAATTTGGACGGACTTAAACAAAAAATGTCAAACAATCCGAGCAATTCAAAATTCGAATTATACATATATAGATATATAAAAATATTAAATATACACATAAATTATAGGTCATTACATGATATTAAAGTAATTTAGATTATTAGATCATATCTAATACATATTATATATACAAATAACATAAAATCTTATTTTTTTTCATTTTTACTCATAAATTATAAAGACTACTATAGCGGCATCTCTCTTACATTATATAAATTATTTGTTTTGATGGTATTAATGATTTTTTGTATAAAAAAAATGTAAATAGAATCAAATTTTAATAATTTAATAATGTAGCTACCAACAAAAAATCATTTATAATTCGGGTCGGGCTTGGACAGAAAATCTCAAGTTACAATTCGGGCCTGGACAGGTCTCAATAAAACTTGGATTGGGTTTGGACAACCTCCGAACCTGACCAAGTTGCACTCCTAGTTGGGAGGATTGACTATTTTAATTAATTTTTTAATATTTTAAAAAAGTACATAAATTAATTTAATTAGATATTTTAACTCTTTTAAATTTTTTTAATAACAAAGTTGACACCCTAGATAACATTTTTTGGAAGATGGAAGAAGGAATGTGATTGAGATAGAGGTAAAACTTATGAAAATTGTGTTTGTTTTGGGAAATAGAGAGAGGATTCATAAGTCCACCGAATTATGATGGGCCTTAGATGTTGAGATTGAGATAAAGGTCAAAGACTTGGTATTAGAAAATTAGTCATTCGGCTTAGCTTTTCTTTTCTTTTTTTATACATGTTAGGCATTCTTTTTTTTTTTTAACATTAATATTTAATGTTTTTGTATTTTTTGTTTAGTAAAAATTATAATTTTATTTGTTTTATTATTTTATTTTCTTTTATATAAAAATAATTTAACAATCTCCACATTAATAACTATCATCAAAACAATACAATTTTACTTAATATCTTCACTATCAATCCCCTCGCTAATAATCTCCTTACTATTAATCTCGTCCATTCTATCTTTGAAAACAAACGAGCTTTTATATCTATTTGTCAATCATTTCAATTTCGTAAGTAAACGGTCTAGGGACAGGATAGCCAATTCGTAGCAGGATGGGCAAAGCAACAAAAAAAAAAATGTTGCTATTAACACTCCATTAATTATTTTGAACCCTCTATATTTTAGCTTTTATTTATTATTACGATAATAACCTCAAATGAAATTATTAAAAATGATATAATTTTATGACACTCCATCTCACAATTAAGTTTACACACCCACTGCATCATGAGTTAGAGTTTAGGTGAGCATCAACTTTCATCACCACCTATCCATCTTTTTCAAATCCCACCTTCAAAATCTATCCACTCTCAATACGTTGAAAATCCTTTAGCGACAATATTCCAATGGTAATGGTAACAACTATTTGATTACCTATACTTTTTTCAGCAATGACAATGAGTGAAAGTTTTTCTAGCAACCACAACACTATGGGGTGTTTTGAGAAGTTGGTAAAAAGCTGGCTTTTGACTTTTTACCAAACTTTTTGACTTTTTTGAAAGTGATTTGGGAAGTTGGTAAAAAACTGGCTTTTTTATTTTTGATTTAATATTTTTAAAAAATGTCACATCACTCCGAAATTACCAAAATATCCCTACTTAACATTTATTTTTTATTTTTTCAGTTTTTTCTCATAGGGCCAAATTGTAATTTCAATGTTGCGTTTTCGGAAGTTGCCAAATGCATAAACTAGAGTTTTGGGTGGGCAGCTTTTTTGGAACATGGAGCAAAAACGTGGCGTTTTGGATTGCTTCCCAAAACAGCACTATGAGACGAGAAGAGTACAACAATAAAAAGCTCAAATGAGATTAATAACTTTGATAATGTTATTAATTCAGAGGAGATTGGCCTTATAAGAGTAAGTTTCTTTAAAAAAAAATGACAAAAATAATAAAAACTGTTCGTCATTTTTTTGGGATTGAACTCCAAAACATATAACTAAAATTTAGGAATACAGATTTGAACATTATTCATTTGTTGGGAATAGATAATCGAACACTTCTTATTTGTTCGGGAACAGATAATCGAAACTCATAGAGATCGCAGAATTCGCAAAAAGAGAATTTTGAATCAATAATAAAAAAATCCTACATTTTTTTTCTTAAGTCATGAACAAGTAGGGGAGATGAAATAGTAATCACATTTGTGGGTTTTGTTAGAATTTTTTAGAGATAATCTTTTTGAGATGTGGAGGTGTGTATTTAATTGAATGAGTAGAATGTTTTCACAAGGATAATTTTGATATTATCAGGGAGAGAAAAAAAATTTAAGGGTTTTAAAATTTATAAGTGGGGGTCCAAATAAATAGGGAGTGCAAAAAAAAATATTAGATATCCCAAAAATTCTATCAAAAATTCTACCAAATGTTTTATATAGGTGTGAAATCTACATGAATCCTACACTCATGTAAAACATTTAATAAAAATTTTAATAAGATTTTTAGTATTATTCAATCCAAAATAATTGATGAGGGCTAACAACACCATTAAAAAAAGATGAGCTGTTGTCGGGGTGGGGTCCACGGAAAGGCCGACGCCAAGTGGGGGGCCTATTTACGAATCCATGCATGACATTTATTTATCCAGCCAGCTTTCTTTGAATATGTTACTGTTTAGTGCGACTTAAAAATTTTTATTTGATTTTACTTAATTTAAGCTATTTTGATGTGTTTGGTTTAACTTATAACTTATAGTTTATAGTTTTTTGGAAGTCAGAAATTAGCTTATTCTTTGAGTGAGGCAGGAGATGCTTAATTTATAAGTCAGAAATCAATTTATGTTCATAGTTATAAGCTATAAATTTGTTTAGGCATGTTATAAGCACTTTCATATTTCTACCAAACAGGCCTATATAGGGAAGTGGGGATCTTTAGTCCACTATTGTCCCTGTTGGTAGAAATTTGCTGTAAGGCTATAGCTTATCAAACAAATTTTATAGCTTATAACTTTCAAATTTAAGTTGATTTCGACTTATTCTCAAAGCATATCATTGACTCACGAGAATAAAGGTCGATTTCCAGCTTCCACAAAGCTATAAGCTATAAGCATAAGCTAAACCAAACATATCAAAACAGCTTAAATTAAGCTATAAGCTGGAAATAAGCTCTGACAAACAGGGCTATTGTGCAGTGAAACGGCTCTATTTGAGGATTTATTTTGATAATTTAAATTGTTCATATTTTAAAATATTTCAATTAAAATATATCTATAAAAAATGAAATTAATTGGATATCGTTTATCTATTCATTCACTAATATTTGTATTTACAAAAATAAATCATAATTGTGATTTAAAATATTAAAATGAATACAAATGTGAGTGGATGAATAAGTAAACGATATTCAATTAACTTAATATTTTGCAAGCATGTTTTACTTGATGTATTCTAAAATGTGAACGGTTCAGATTATCAAAATAGACCTTGAAATGGGCCTATTTTGCCTCACAACAACCGCTATTGCATAGCCTACGCAACATCTCCACTTCCGCTAAATGGTCCCTCAATTCATTTACAAAAATATTAGGTAATAAGAAAATATTTAGTAATTCATTTGTGATCCGTTTATTTGGTTATAAAATATTTTTTATATTTTTTATTATTTAGTATAATAAAAAATAAAAGTAAATAATTTTTTTTTTAATGGTTAATGAAAAATAAATCTATTTAGGCAAAAAATATTTTTTAACTTTTAAAAAAAATATTTTACTAATGTCACCATACTATCATTGTCACTTTCACCTCTATCACTACATCACCATTACTACAGCCATTGCCATCATCATTGTTATCGCCACCCCACCACCATGTCAGTACCTCCACCTTGACTTTCGTTCCACCACCACGGCCACCAAATATGAAAAAATATTTTATTTATAAAAACATTTTTTTTAAAGCAAAAAAAATAGTTTTTATTATAAAATGTTTTTCATCCGAACAAACAAAAAAGTCTTTAACAATACTAATTAATTTATTCATTTTTTATTTTTTATTTTTTATTGCAAATCTCACTTGTTTAAACACCACACCATACTACGTATATGGTTGATGAAAAAAAATACGATAATTTAAATTGAATATTTACTGACGACACTAAATAATATCTTTTTCATACTATATTATACAATTCAAGTTGTGTTGCTTCAAAATAGTGTGATTTATATTATTCCTTCTTATAATTTTCTTAATTTTTCACTTCAAGCAATTCTAATTTCATTGTTTTTAATGTTAACCTTGTTCCAATTTTAATAATTTGGTATCAATCAAGTAAAATATGGTCTTTAAAGTATCTCTGGGGATGATGCCAACTATTAGGGATGATGCCAACTATTAGATGACGAGTGGAATTATAAAAAATTGAAGGTGTTTAATACTCCAACAAACATGTCAAAATTCTATGTAGCATTTGGCATTCTTTTTCCACCTTCAAATTTGACATGAAACTTCTTAACCTTCAAATTTATTTATTTATTTGTTTATTCAATATACTTTATATAATAAAAGAGATATAAAAACAAAAAACACAAAGGAAGAGATTAAAGTTAAAAAATAATAAAATAATAAATTTATCATTTTGGTTGAAGTGCATATTATTACATATATCAAATTTAAAAATATCAAAACGCCACGTAAACTTTCAAATAAATTTGGACACGTCAGAGTGCTTACTTTTGTTTGAAAATTTAAAAATAAAAAATAAATAAATAAATAAAAGTTATGGCTGAAGCCCCAATCATAAATAATGAAAACAAATTTTTTGTCTAAGGCCCGTTATAAACCAATTTGTCCAATGACCAATAAAAAAAAAATTGTTTAAAGGCTCTAATAAGAGGCGGAAAAAATCTCTTTATTGTCTAGAAGTCAAAATGAAAAAAAGGAAAAAAAAAAAAAGAAAAGAAAACTCATACAAAAGTCCAATTATAAAAATTTCATAAAGTAAAAGCCCTGATAGTAATGAGAGATTCACTAATAAGTCTCATATCTTAAATTTGTGATTCATATAATTTCATATTATTTTTTGCGATTTATTTAGTCATTTTAGATGTGTAATGATTTACTTGTCCGCCACATTGAAGTGTTACATTTGGGGAGCTACATTGAAGTGTTACGTTTTAAAAAAATACATTAAGAAATGTTTTAGTATGTTACGTTTGTTGCATTTAGAAAAATTATATTAAAAAGTTTTTTGATATTTGTAATAACCCTCACCATCATTTCTTGATAAGACCCTTTGCTAAATTGTGGTGAATTGGATAAATGGCGATTAGTGAAATTCGAATTAATTTCATGAATATATTGTGTTAATTGCATTTTTATCTGTTGATTGTTAAATGCGTCTGTTCATGTTCCATGCTTTAAACTGCAAATTAAAGGCCTTATCGGCGGCTGAATCTGAAATTGATTAGTGCTTTGTGTTAATTAGAATTAATGTGATTTTATAGTATATTTATTTGAAATGTGATTTGGTATGATTAAATTAGATTAAATAAAGCTAAATTATAAGAGTTAGCCTTATTTATCATTTTGTCATGCTAGTGGGCCACTATGTCAACACACTTGAAGCCTTATTGCACTTTGATATAACATTTCCTTAGCCATTTCCTTGACCAAAACCGAAGTAGAGAGAGAGAGAGATTTCGAAGAGTGAATTCATCTTGTTTTGCTAGGAGGCTTAGGGATTTTGGAGGATAATTGGCAAGTTGAGCTTCCCTTCTTAAAATTGAAGACTCAAGGTAGAGCCTTTATCTTCTTGATTGTGTATTTAAGATAGTTCTTGCATGGCTCATTCTACATTCATGTTATATTGAAGAGTTGAGTCTTGAATTGGACCTAGCATGTTGAATTGTAGCATATATCATGCATGCACGCCTATATTGATGAGTTTAAAGTTGTTTCCATGGAAAATTGTTACATGCATGTCCATATTATTGTTCTAGTCCTTGAATTTACCATGTTTTTGAAAGAATTGGCTCTTTGGAGTATGTTTTAGAAGCTTTGAAGTCATTAGAACTCATGCATGTATGAGTTTTGCATTAATTCCCATGTTCTTGAATTTTGAGCTAAAGTTTGTATGTAATTGACTTACCTTTGGGCTTTGATTTCACAAATTGAGCTTTAAATCATGTTATACTATGAGTTTACAAGTGTTTTCCAGAAAATTGGTTCAAGAGGATCGAATTTGGTGCATTGAAACTTGGTTTTGAGCTTGAGGTTCAAATCTGGAATTTCCAGAATTTGGACTCACGCTCGAGCGGGGAAATTGGCGCTCGAGCGTGAAATATGTGCTCCCAGCACTTTGCATTGTTTTACAATCCGCTCGAGTGGGGACCTGAGTCACACGCTCGAGCGGGTGTCGAGTGCCCATTGAGCGTGATTTTTACACATCCAGTACTTTTTGCCATGTTTTGCAGTCCGCTCGAGTGTGGAAAGTGACGCTCGAGCAGGGAACCTTTGTCTGCATGTCTGCTCGAGTGGGACCCTATTTTTTTGAAAATTTTGTAAAGTTGTTTTAAGTGCATCTTTGCATCCTCATTCCATCCTAGGCATTCCTAGGCCTAGTTTAAAGCATCTTAATGAGAATAGTGATGTAGAACCACACCGAGGCAAATTAGGGATTAAGTTATTATTTTTCCCAACTGTGTAGCTTAGTATGTGTTCGTTCTGTAACTGTGTAGGGTTGGCATCCGGAGACGCTCTAGCTTATCTGTAGCCCGGAACTCTGTGAGTAACAATGTTGTAAAGATATGTTCAATAATGATTATCTTCTAAACAATTGAACTGTACTGTTTTCTGAAATGATACTGTTACTAAATGAATGATGTCCTAATTGTGAACTGTATTGTGGCATCCTTAGCAACATACTATTACTGTACTGTACTACTACTGTCACAGAGATCTCTGTCGGTTTCCATGTTGGAACCACTACTGTTTACTGATATGATGGCCATCAACTGACTGTTCGATGTCACGCCCCAAAATTTGGACAATTAAATATTAACTTAGGACTAAACCCCAATCAATATTCCATCATCCAAATTCTAGGGGTGAAACAAAAGAACTAAACACAAACTAAACTATTCACCATAATTCTATAACTAACCAATACCTTCAACATTAAAGTAACAATAAATACTTCAAAACAACTTAAATAATATAAGGTTACAACCTATGCCAAATTTTCAAAATACTAAGGTCATAAAAGAAAATAAAAATACATAAACTACGAACAACTATAAACATGAGAAAACAAAAGAAGTCCAATCGACATGTCCTACGATCATAGTTATTTCTTGTCACCACCAAAGCCTCTACTAATCACGAAAGGAAACTTCAACGCTCAAGTAACGCACCCGGAGTTGCCAAGAGACAAAACGGGTCAAGATACGTATCTTGGTATGAGTACAAGAATCAACACCCACGTGTCCACGGACACAAACAAAAATACATTTAATTCATATCATGGGACAAGACAAGTAGTTCCAACCGCAGACGAATGGGTAGTTTCTCGAGATACGGTGACATTTAGTTTCTTGTCCATTACACAACGAAATATAAATTGATTATAAAATAGTCAAAATAGAAATAAAAAATATGGTGGGTCAGCCCTGCATAAAAAGTTAGTAAGACCCACCATCCTGCAAAACAAATAAAGTTAGTATAATTTAATCATAAGTAACTTATTAAAACAAATATAAAGTTACACCGTTTCACACTTAAATAATTCGAATTGATCAAAACTCAAAGAACGAAAGTTGTACAGAATCAAATTTCCTATAAGACTGCGCGAACGAATTTAACAGACACTGAGCAGGTTAAGAGAAAAACTTGATATAAAAATCTAGACAAAATTCAATCGAAAAATCTGAATCTGAAAACGAACAAAAACTGCCATAAGATGATTTTTTTCGAAAAAGTTCAAAACATAAAAAGTGTGCAGAATAATGTTTTACTTCAGTTTACGCGAAACCAATAAAAATGAGCTCGTTTCGTGGGTTAAAACAGCCTATAAAATCTGCATTACCAAAATGAATCAAACCGACAATAACCAAGGTCATCCGATTATAAGTTCTAATCTATCTTTTTAATAAAACGCTACAACACAAAAGTTGTCCAAAATCACGTATACATACCTCTACTCAAATTTCATAATTTATTGAGGTCGATTACTATTTTTCAAGATATACAAATCAATAAACTCATAATTCAATTTTTGTACCTTAACTCCATCAATATAATTCGAACTATACATATAAGTTCATAATTAATACCTTGTACCTTCACTCAATTAAGATAATTCGAACTATCATACAAGTTCATAATTAATTCTTTGTACCTTGACTCCATTAAGACAATTTGAACTAACATACCAGTTCATAATTAATTCTTTGTACCTTCACTCCATTAAGACAATTCGAACTAACATACAAGTTCATAATTAATTCTTTGTACCTTGACTCAATCAATATGATTCGAACTATACATATAAGTTCATAATTACCACTGTGCACCTTAACTCAATTAAGACAATTCGAACCAACATACAAGTTCATAATTAATTCTTTGTACCTTGACTCCACCACTTGACCCTCTTCGGCCTACACATATATCCCATGTGCCTCCCGTATACCTACCCCACTCCGAAGCCAAACTTGCACGGGGATATCGTCCCGAGTTTGACTCACACTCCCCGGATGGTTAGCATATACGTACGCGCGCAAATCAAAGCACTCGTCTACTCATGAGAACGAGGCAACAATATATAAAAACATCTCATCGACATCATGAGACAAATATAACAATGCCGGGCATAAGGCATCAAACAACTCTCATAATCCTCACCTTTTTTTTTATACACTCTTTCTCACCATCACTCAAATAAAATAACAATCCATGGAGTCATGGTGGAGTACAAGGAATTTATTTACGGGTTCTAATTAATTTTAGTTTCATACATTCGGGAGTGTGATTATAATCATAAAACAAATACGTATAAAAAAAACATAAACATTACATAAACATCTAACCAAATAATGAAATCAATCCATCATCTACATGCAAATATAAAATCAAACCAACATCAAATAAATAAATACCAACAACAAACCAATCCATCCTCCAACCAATATCTATGGATTCTAAGTTTATTCCAATTTCATATAATTATGAGGGTGGTTAAATCCATAAAATAAATACATAAGAAAAATAAACCTTGCATACACAACTAATTAAAATAATTGAAATCAATCAATCATCTAAAAATCCTAAACTTTACATATACAACTAATCAAAATAATTAAAATCAATTAATCATCTAAGAATCCTAAATCTTACATACACAACTAATAAAAATAATTAAACTTAATTAATCATCTAAAAACCCTAAACTTTACCTACACAACTAATCAAAGTAATTAAAATCGATCACTTATCTAAGAACCCTAAACTTTACATACACTACTAGTCAAAATAATTAAAATCAATCTATCATCTATAACCCTAAATCTTATATCCACAATTAATCAAAATAATTAAAATTAATCTATCATCTTTATGTAAAAACAAAATCAAACTAACATCAAACAAATAAAAATAAATACAACGAATTAAACATAAATCAAGGGAAGTGGATTTTGTACTTAAAATTATTTTTGAAGATCAAAGAATCACTCAAAGAATTAATAAAGTCACCCAAAATAAAACCCTAAACCTTACATACCCAACTAATCAAAATAATTATGATCAATTAATTATCTAAAAATCTTAAACCTTACCTATACATCTAATCAACATAATTAAAATTAATCAATCATCTAACAATTCCAAACCTTACATACCCAACTAATCAAAATAATTACGATCAATTAATTATCTAAAAATCTTAAACCTTACCTATACATCTAATCAACATAATTAAAATTAACCAATCATCTAAAAATCCCAAACCTTACATCCCCAATCTAATTAAAATTACTACAATCAATTAATCATCTAAAAATCCTAAACCTTACATATACGTCAAATCAACATAATTAAAATTAATCAATCATCTAAAAATTCTAAACCTTATATACCCAATTAATCAAAATAATTACGATCAATTAGTTATCTAAAAATCTTACACCTTACACGTACCACTAACCAAATTAATTAAAATTAATCACTCATCTAAGAACCCTAAACCTTGCACATATCACTAATCAAATTAATTAAGATTAATCAATCCTCTAAGAACCCTAAACCTTTCACGTACCACTAATCAAATTAAATAAAATAAATTAATCATCTAAGAACTTTAAATATCGCATATACACTAATCAAAATAATTAGATTAATCAATCATCTAAAAAAAATAATAAAATCAATAATCATTTAAACACCCTAAATCTTATATATATCACTAATCAAATTAATTAAAATAAATCAATCATCCGCGAACCCTAAATTTTACATGTTCCACTAATCAAATTAAATAAAATTAATCTCTCATCTAAAAGCCCTAAACATCTCATACACACTAATCAAAATAATTAATTTAATTCATCCTCTACATCCACATACAAAAATATCAAATCACATCAACCTAATAACATAAATAAATAAATAAACTAATGAATCAAACATAATCAATAAAAATAGGGTTTGTACTCACAATTATTTTTTGAAGATCAAAACAAGACCAAGAGGATTAATTGAACCACCAAAATAAACCCAAAACCCCTTTCTTTTTTCTTTATTTTTCTTTCTCCCCTGTATCTCTCTTCCAAGCCGTCTCTCTCTCTCTCTCTCTCTCTCTCTCTCTCTCCCCCCGCTGCGCCTCCGTTTGCGGCTGTCTATGTTTCTCTCTTTTCTTAAGTTTATAACCTAAACATTTATTATATAACCTAAACACTTATGATAAATCCTAATAGTTATTATATTATATAATACAAATACAATATAAATACAACCTAAATAAATATGATATATACTTTATGTTATTAAATAACTACCACATATATAAATATATTTTATAAAAACAATACATGTAACACCCTCTTTTTTATATATATATAAATATAAATATTTGAATTAATTATATATAATTAACTATCACATTAAATGAATTGAACAACACATTAAATTAACTAAATATCATATTAAACTAATTAAATATCACATTAAATTAACCGAATAACACATTCAATTTTCATGTAACCACACCATTAATAAAACCAATAATAAAACAAAATCATAATAATAATAATGAATAAATAAATAAAGACTTACGAAAAATTAGGATCGCTACATTCGATCTGTTTAGACCTACTGTACTGATTTGCTATTGGATGTACCACATATGACTGCTATGACTGAATGACTGATGTACTGATTGAAATGACTGTTTTCAATACTGAAAGGGCATTCATTCTTAACCTCTTTACGCATTATGTTATTCACTGGACTTTAGCTCACTACTCATATATATATATAGGTGTACAGGCACCGAACCGTTCCTAGGAGCGTCGGGGTAAACTCTAGTTTTGTCAAGCCAACCACTGTGCCTCACAGAGAGGTTCCGAGTCCTTCAAGCTAGGACTTTTGGGGTGTTTTAGATTTCCCATTTTTTTGTATCTGGTTTTGTAATACTGTATAGACTGAATGATGTTTTACTGTACTGTTCTAATAGGGATTAGGTCTCTGTCCTGGATGATTGTAAGTGAATGTATATGTACTGTTTATGTGTATACATATGAAAAGTCTTTTTGCATACAAACTATCACAGCTCATTGGACATATTTTAATTACTGTTTTGGCTTTTGCCAGCCCATGTACTCTGTATTACTGTTTTACTGTTAAGCAGGCTTTCGGTAATCACGGATTACTGGCCAGTTACGGTGCTAAACCTATAGGGGTGGGTTTGGGTCGTGACAATATTAGAGTGTTACGTTTGAGAAAAGTACATTAAATTTTTTTTTAGTGTGTTACGTTAAAGGAATTTTTAAAATTGTTACGTTGAAGGAGTATTACGTTTGGAAAAAATATACTAAGAAATTTTTAATGTGTTACATTGGAGCGTTGGGGTGTTATATTTGAAAAAAAATACATTAAGGAGTTTTTTAGTGTGTTACGTTTGAGTGTTTTTTTTTTTTTTAGTGTTACCTTAAAATGTTACTTTATGGAAAAGTACACTAACACTATGTTTGGTTAAGGGATTTTGGAATGAATTTGAAAAAAAGAAAAAGAAAAATGCGTGTGAAATTAGGTGAAATGTGGGTATATTTTATTTACATTTCACCTACATTTTCTATTTTCCTTTCCAAATACATTTCTAAATCCCCTAACCAAACACAGCGTAACGAGTTTTTTAGTGTTGGACTAGAAAGTACGGGTGTGAGTACAGGTACGCTAATACGTCAAATTCTAAAAAAAAAGAAGACACAGGGATGACTGGGGTACACTAATAATTTTATTTATTTTTGTTATTTAGGTAGGCAACTCAAGAGGGGAGTGAATTGGGTAATTTAAAAATTTTATCCAAGAATAAATTAGCAAAGACTAAGTGATTAAAAAGATGATAATGAATAAATGCACAGAAAATGAAAGAAAAGAAAACAAGAGCTTGACACAAGGATTTATAGTGGTTCGGCTCACCGGCCTACGTCCACTCCTCAAGACACCTTCTTGAGAATTTCTTCACTATGAATAGATGCACCACCAAGCTTCACCTAGCTTTTGGATTTCACAAGGACTTCCTTCAATCTGTTGAGGACCTTTCAACTAAATGCCTCATCTTACAGGTGTGTCACTCAGAAAATAAGGAGCAAGAATAAGAGGTACAACTGTCATATTTTACAAATATTCTCTTACAAGAGATGGATATGTGTAGACACCCCATTTTTGACCGCCCTTAAGACTTGGGCGTTACTGATGGTTTACTTGGTGGTAAAAGGTGTGCAGGGTAAAGATTCAATTTCTTCGGCAAGGAGAGAGACAAATCTCAACTTCACACCCCATTTTGGACCAAAGCTATTTTGAATGGTTTTTAGACCTTAAACCCTCTCTTTCAAAATATTTTTGAAATAAAGTTTCTGCGATGTTCCGAGGCTTGCATTTTGTCAAATGTTGTGCTTTTTGGTAAACCGAGCAAGGACAAAGTGGAAATGAATGAAAGAGAGATGAAATCTTTGAAAAATCTTTCAAAACACCTTGCTTAGGGGTTTGAAGTTGAAGAAAAGAGGAGAAGAGGGGAGAAACCAAGTTGGAGAAGAAGATAAGCAAGAATTGCTAAAAGATGGACGAGCAGTCCTCGCTAAATCAAGATTATTTGTCTATACACTTGGAGTTAAGCTATGAGGCCACCACCGTTGGAAAGAAGACTTCCGGGGCTTCATTTTTCAATCAAGAATCTCTTAAATCCGAGTCCAGAGGGCGGAGATATGATTGGTTGAAGTTGGGCATCATCCCGGTTGGACCGAAACTGAGCAATCTTCACCAAAACAAGCATAACATTTTTCACAGTTGGAATTTTGATGCAAGGTTGGTTCCATTGGAAATTTTACTTCCGGGGCTTCAATTTTGATACAAGAATGACCTAAAAAGGAGTTCATATGAAGAAGTTATGCCTATTTGAAGTTGGACTTGCAGAGCAGATTTTTCCTGCCGACCGGCCAACACAAATGGCCGACCGACCAGCCAGAAAAGATGGCTGACCGATCAAGTTTTCTAGCCGATAACCTTCCGGAGTATTCTACAGATTGAATGGATGCCAGCTGTGCCAGCTGGAATGCACAGACTCTGCTCTCCATGCACGTGTGTGGTTGTTTTGCACCCTTTGCACCCTTTTTGACCCTCTTTTTGCACCCTTTGCTCAAAGCTTCTTGAGGAAGCTTTGACCCCTTGTCTTGGCTTCCTCAAGAAGCTTGCACCTTTGTATTAGCTTCTCTTAGAAGCTTGGTCCCTTTGACCCTTTTGTATAGCTTTTTTGAGAAGCTTTATGCCATTTCCTTGCTCTATATAAGAAAGCGTCCTCCTCCATTGTTTTGGTTGAGCAAAAACCAGACCTAGGGCATATATATCTGATATATATATACCCTCTTTCTCTATATCTCCCTCTCTCTCATCCTTTGTGTATGTTTAAGAGCCTTAAAGTGTGTTTTGACCATAGTATTGCACCAACACACACACCATTACACCATACTTTGACTTGGGAGGTCTTGAGGGTTTGTTCTTGAGGTTTTGAGGTGGTTTTGATCAGAAGAGGAGGGCTGCACTTGTTGTTCTTGAGATGTTTTTCAAGGGTAACACTTTTCCCTCTTTATTCCCCATTTTTGCATACACTTTTATCCTACCTTGCATACTGATTTGAGCTTGGTGTATAACATAAAAAAGTTCTATTTTTTTGTGTTTAAGATACTTCATTAAGACCACTTTGGTGTTTGGGATTGTTTGACCCCTCTTAGACCTTGTTTGGCCTCATTTTTGTGCATTTTTTGTGAGCTTCGGGACCACCTTGTATTGGCCCTCTCACCGCTGAAATCCCGAGGGATTTCAGTGGTGAGGGTGGTGTTTTGAGGTCCTAAGAAGGAGAGGGGTGATCCTCTCCTTTGTTGTCTTGTTTACTAGCATGTTTGGCCCTTCAAAGGAGCCCTTATTTGCACACTTCTTGAGCTCAGTTCAGGCATTTTTCAGTGGGTTTTAGGACCCCCATAAGCCATTTTCAGAGTTTTTTTGGTCATGTTGAGTGTCCCTCTTGCATGTGTATAACAACCCCTTGCATGACCTTCCAAAGGAGCACCTCATTCTAACATGTGTTGGCTCTATTTTAGTGGGTATTTACTGTTTATTTAGCATGTTTTATCTCTGTCCCATGTTGGTTTTTTGACCATTGGCATACATCATACACTTGCTTAGTATTCCTCTATTTTGCCTAGAAATGCATCTTGCCTTTGGACCACTATTTTGGCTTAGCTTTGTGAAGTTTTTGGTCATGTTTTAACATGCTTAAGGTCTGTCTTGGGTCTTTGGAGTCATGTTTTCCATGCTTTGTATAGCTTCTTTGCATTCTAGCTTACTAGCCTTGGGTGTGTGGGTCACTAGCATGCTTTACTTGGCTTGTTCTCATGATTTGGCATTATTGGAGACCACATTTCAGTCCATGTTCCATGCTTGCATACTTGCATTTTCCATCCCTTTCATGCTTTGAAGAGTTGATGGCTTATGCTCCATGTTTAAGGCCTTGTGCATGCATGCTTGTGTTTGTTTTCATGCCTTTGTTGCATCATTTTGGCCACTGTTTTGGACCTAGTAGAAAGCTATCCAAGTTAGTGTAAGACCATCCTTTGCATGTTGATGCATGCTCACCTTGTGTGTTGTGGCATACTTGTGTGTTGTTGCATATTTAGGTTGCTTAATATGATGCATGCCTTGCACACTTGCATGCTTAGATCACATCTTGTATGCTTGTCACTCCCATTATTATTCCATATCTTGCACACTTGCTCACTTAGGTTGTATGCCTAACATGCATTGTGCATTACTTGCTTGCATGCCCATGTTGCATACTTAGTTAACATGCCTAGGTCGCATTGCATGAGCATACATGCCTTGCCTCTTAAATTGAGTATGATGGAGGTTGGGTTTCACTTGTTTGTTTGATGTGCATCTCATTTGAAATCAAAGTGCATACTTGGTTTCTTGGGCCATCACGCATTGAAATGCGCGATTGGTGGTCCGAGAATCGAGAACCATGTCCCTTTGAGTCACAAACATGATAAGGGATGAGTTGGTGCACACATTTGCTTGAAATGCATTGCCATGCCATGTTTTGCCCTCTGCTGCTGTCAAAACAGGTTTCTGCAGGAAGCTTTGGCCGGCCGGCCATCTACAGTGCCGACCGGCCATCCATTGATGGCCGATAGCTCAACAAATGGCCGATGACCATCCGGACATGGCCGGTGGTGTTCCCACTTGGTCGGTGGCACTCCACAGTGTGCAGAGAGCATACCTTGGGATTTGTGCAAATTTCAGAAGAGCAGAGCAGGGAAATAGAGGCAAACTTGTGCATGGCGATGGATTTTCGAGCAAAACCGAGCATGCATGCATCCATCCCTCTTCCCGAGGCCTTTTACTATTTTCAATAGCTTAATTGATTTGTTAATTAATTAAGTGATCTGTAATTATTTAATTAGTTTGTCAGTTAGTTAAATTGTATTATTCTTTTGGTCCCTCCGAGCGAGGGCGAATTTGTAATAAGTGTGGGTGCGTGTGTGCATGTCTTCTAACCCCCACTTCTTTCTCCCTTTTACTTACTTGCTTTGATGGTTAGTGTTAGGACATATTTAAATTAGCATACCTTATGCTATGCATGCGTGCATCCATACATTTGTCTTGCATGCACCGGGCTCGGCGCATCATTCTAACTGCATTGTACTTCAATTCCAAGTTGAATACGTGTTATTTGTAGCATTTCACATGTCATTGTAGATTAGCCGAGCCTATTCTGGTGACATTCTGTATGTGATGCATTAGCCATTTTTAACATGAACTAGGATTAAGCATAATTACTAACTAGTTTCTGTTTTGGCACGGAGTACTAGGTAAGCTTTTATACTTTAGCATACCGCATGTGTGTGAGTGTTGCCATAATAGCGTGATTGCATGAGGTTAGCTGCTTATGTGATATAACTGCTTGAATGCCTGTGGATGGAGGTTGAATTACCTAAATTGGAATAATGCATTAAAACTATGAGTTTTAAGCCCACTAGATAGTGGCAAAACCACATTTTCTAAAGCCCACTTGAGGGTGGCAAAATCTGTATTTTAGCCTACTTAAGAGTAGCAAACTATTTTCAAAACAAACATGAAATGTTTTGTTCCAATTTAGGCGATTTGGTCTATAATTGTTTCTTTGTCATATAACATAGTAAATCTAGGCTAATAACGGAATAAGAACACATAACGTTTTCAAAATTGGATATCATGATTAGTAGAGGCCGGTCTTGGACCGTGAGAGGTGCTCATAGCTGACCTCCCCCAATCGTACCCAAGTTCCCGAGCCGAGGCAACTTTGGTGATGACGGACACGTGGACTTTGGCACCGAGTCAGGGTTTCCTAAATTTCCCCATTAAAAAATATTTAGGTGGCGACTCTGTATCTGGCAAAGCAGTCCATGTTTGACACTTCTTTCAAAATCTGTTTTTCTCAAAACGATTTGCCGGATTTGGACTCTTTGGTTCAGATTTAGAACCGTGACACAAAATCGAGTTCGAACTGTAGCGCGAGGTCCCTCGCGGGCTTGTTACAATATGAAAGTGTAAGCTCTTAAGTAATTTAAGTCTCACTCAAATATGAAAGTGGAAATACAAATGGAGTATAATAAAAGCTCTTGATTGCTCTTGAATGCACTAGGCTTGTTGTGTTCAAGGAGTGTAGTGAATGAACAGGAAGAGCTTCACCGTTATAGCATTAATGGCTTCACCGTTGGAGAGAGAGAGGTTTTGAAATTTCTAGCCGTTGAAGAAGATCAAGCATGATATATTCCAACTGTTATTTAATCAGAGTATGGTGAGTTGCAGACTATGGACAGGTCTTGGGAAGGGAATGATCATTTAATGCACATGCTTTTTATTTAATGCTTTTCTTCATAGGTCAACTTCTTGGAGGGATATGGTTCTAGAAGATCTGTTCAAAGGTCAGAAAAGATGACATATTATGCATAGAACTCTGAAAAAGTGACTGAGAAACGATCTACAGTAGTTTGGATCTGATTTGGCAGGTTGAATTTTTAAACCCAGATATTACATGTGTCGACCCCAGCAGATTTGGGTGTCGACCCTTTGCTTCTCTCTCTTCTCTGCGTTAAGTCTCAAATGTCTCTGGTGTTGACCCTTATTTTTGTTGGTGTCAACCCTTGCTGTTGAGATGCATTCTGAAATTTGGTGTCAACCTTTGTAGTTCTTGGTGTTGACCTTTGTTGCTGAATTGCATTCTGAAATTTGTTACCGACCCTTGTAGTTCTTGGTGTTGACTCTTGCTGCTGAATTGCGTTCTGAAATTTGGTATCGACCCTTGTTATCTTGGTGTCGACCCTTGCAGCTAGAACACTTGTGCATTTTGAGCCTCATTCTGGTGTCGACCTTTAGACCTATTTTAAGTATAGATAGAGTTTTGTAATCAAGTTTTGATGCTCATGTTTTGAAGTCCCAAAAATCATTAAAAATGATCCTTTAGAGTCATATGACTTCTAGAAATTATGAAGCACAATTTTTATATTTTTATTTTGAAAACTTCAAATAACAAAATAAGTTCAAAATATTTGTTCATAATCAAAATCAATAGAAATTTAGAATTGAATAACCTTGGGGCTAACAATCTCCCCCTTTTTTGATGATGACAAATATTTAAAGTTTTCAAAGAATGAGTAAAAGCATTAAGAAGAGTTGTTTTAAGGAATTTTTGTAAGATAAGGGATTTGAAACATGAGATCAAAAACTCCCCCTATAAAAAGGGCTTTATGACCAAATCAAAGAAGATGAGAAATCAAGATAATAGATTAAGCTCCCTCTGTCAACATATACTGAAGCAATTATTAGTGAAATCAAGTTCTACAATTTATTTTCATTGAATGAAATCACAAGCATTTAACATAGATTCCATAATGCTTAAAATATAGATATTCACAACGCATCACAAGCATTCATAATCAATCGCAATTAATAATGGAGTGTTTTCATACCATAATATATGTGTTTCCAAAATATCAAGAACTTCAATTTTTTATACCATAATATATTTGTGTCTCCAAAATATCAAGAACTTCAGTTTCTCAAATGTTTGTCCAAAGTAAATGTTTTTAAGCATCCACATCTAATAGTTGTTCATAAGCATCCACGTACCTAAGCATCCACATCTAAGCTTTCTAAACATCTAAACATCCACATCTAATAAGTAACCAAGTACAAAGACAATTCAAGGAAAAACAGCTACAGTAACTACAACTTTCTCTCCCTTTGTCATCATCAAAAAGAGGCAATAGCTAGTAGAAATGTAGAAGAGAGCGCGGCCAGTAAGGAGCAGCTTCACGCCAGCCTTAAACCAACTATAGCATAAATTTCCTAATCTGTTCCCCCAAATCATCATTCCAGCACTGTTGAAAGATTTGATGAGATTCTTCATTGGAGGCCTTGATCCCATAAGCGGCGACCACCATACTTTCAACACTTTCTTTAGCAGCTGCAATGACTTAGTCTTGTTGTAGTTTCATGTGATCAATATCATGTTGCATTTCAGTTTGCTGAGAGACAAGTTGGAGAACCAGGGTGCTCAACTCATCTATTTTTTCTTCCAGGGCAGAGGAGGATGATGCAGGAATATAGTGAGAAGATAGTGGAAGAATGTCAGTGGCAAGGATGGAGTGAGAATCTAGGTTGAGATTGTTAAGCCTAGAATTAATCGAAGTAATCCCATCCATCAGGGGACCCTGAATCATAATTTCAAGATGGTTGATTTTTTGAAAGAGAGAAGAGAGGTCAGAGGAAGGTGATGGAGAAGATGGACCACGGGTGGAGAAGGGAAGTGGAGGACTGTGAAGAAGACCAGGGTAGAGACTAGGGAAGTTAAAGGTTTTTGGTCTTGGTCCAAACGCGATTAACAAGAGAATATCCCATGTTACGAAGAGTTTGACCCCAAACGTAGTCCAAAGGTTTGAAGATTTTAGTGAAGACCATTACAGGAAGAGCTTGATTGTTGTTTGTGGGCATTTTTGATACAATGGATAACCGTAAAACCAAAATCGATGCGAAACCAGTGGTTAAAGCCCAAATGAGATAAATGTGGCGTATGTGATGACATCAAAAAATTTGGAATGAGGAATAATGTTATGAGTGATGATATGATGTAACAATCTCAGTTCTAGGGAGAGATCTTTCCCAGAGACTGTAACTAGGTGATCTAAATCAGGGTTGTTTGTGAGGAGACGGAGACTAGTGAGATGAGAGTATTGAGGTGGTTTGAGAGTTACAGATGGATTTATCTGATATCCATCATTAGAGATTTTCAAAATTGAGTTAATAACAGAGGATGTCAGAGTGAAAGGGACACATTTTACAAAGCAGTCGAGGGTATGTGGAGAGGTGTCCTCATCACATGATAGATTTCTGTCACAACCCAAACCCGCCCCTATGGGTTTAGCACTGTAACCGGCCAGTAATCCGAGATTACCGAAGGCCTGCTTAATAGTAAGATAGAATAACAGTCTGAGGGCATGGCGGAAGCCAATCTGATAAATAAACAATGTCCAATGAGCTATGACAACACGTATGCAAAAGATTTTTCATACATACATAGATATATACGATCTGAGCAGTGTGCACAATATTCTGATCATTGAGCAGGACCAAATCCTATTAAGCGATGCGATAACGATCTATACGATCATACAAAGGCAGACAAAGAGCAGGGAAAATAAAACACCCTAAGCCTGTTTCGGCGGGCTCGGAACCTCGCGGTGAGAGCACGATGGTTGGCTTGACAAAGCTGGGAGTCTACCCGACACTCCTAGCTCGGTGCGGTACATACACCTATATATATATGAGCACCGAGCTAAAACCAGTGAATAATATAAAGCGTAAAAGGGTTTAGAATGAATGTCCTTACGATAATAACAGATTCGTTTCAATCATTATATCGGTTGTTCGATCTGATGTGATCATATGTGGTACATCCATTAGCATAACGATGTGATGGGTCTTAAAAGACCGAGCAGTAAATGATAGCTATCAATTAGTAGCGAGTGGTTCCAACAAGGAATCGACAAAGATCTACATAAGATAACAATCGATATGATGGTTGCTAAGGATGCCTGTCTGATTCGAATATAGGACATACATTCATTGATTAACGATGGCGATTGAGAAAAGCGATGATTCAATTGTTGAAGATAATCATTTTGAACATATCTTTACACAATTGTTACTCACGAGTTACGGGCTCTGATAGCTAGGCGTCTCCTTGAAAAGCCAACCCTACGATTCTGATTGAACATCTGATGGCTACACAGTTGGAAAAGATAATAACTTAATCCCTGATTGCCTCGGTGTGTTCTACATCTATATCCTCATTAAGATGTCTTAAACTAGGCCTAAGAATGCCTAGGATGAGATGATGATGCAAAGATGTATTCAGAAAATATTTTCAAAATTTTCAGTGAAACAGGGTCCCGCTCGAGCGCATATTTCCACGCTCAAGCGGACATGCAGACAACGGTTCCCGCTCGAGCGTCACTTTCTACGCTCGAGCGGACATGCGAAACAATCAAAAGTGCTGGACACTCAAAAATCACGCTCGATTAGGCGCTCGATAGCCGCTTGAGCGCAAGACACAAGGCCCCGCTCGAGCGCCAATTACCTTGCTCGGCGGGTAATCTGATGCAAAATCTTTGGAAGCACGCAATTTCCGCTCGGCGCCACTTTCCGCTCGGCGGGGAGTCCAAAATCTGGAATTTCCAGATTTGAACTTCCAAGCTCAAATCAAGTTTAAATGCATCAAATTCGATCCTCTTGGGCTAATTTTCTGGAAAACACTTCAAAACTCATATTATCACATGTTTCAAAGATCAATTTGGTAAATCAAAGCCCAAGGGTGTTTAATTCAAACTCAATTTCAAACCAATTTTCATGAACATGCTACAAACATGACATGCATGAGTTTAAATCATTTCAAAACTTTAAATACAAGCTCAAATGAGCTCATTCTTTTCCAATAAGATGAAATCATGGTCTACTCTCAAAACATGGACATGCATGTGAGGAATTAAGAACTACAACCTAAAAACTTCAATATATATACATGCATGCAACAATTAAGCTCCAAGACAACAATTTGAGCCATAAATTGGCTCTAGACTTCAACTCACTTTAAACCATGCAAGAAATCAACTCAAAACATAAACAAAGAGGCAATGAACCTACCTTAAGTCTTATAGTTCAAGAAGGGAGCTCAAATATACAATCCCTTCTACAATTTCTTCAATTACCAAGCAAATCACAAGCTAGAACTCAATTTCTCTCCCTCTAACTCTCTTGGTCGGCAAGAACAAGGAAAAAGAAGCTGAGAAAAATGTTTTGATCAAGTGTACAAAGGCTCTAATATGTTCAAGATAGTGGGCCACTATGATGGCAATGTTGTAATTAAAGCCAACTATGCAATTCAACCTATTTAATCTAATTTAATCATACCAAATCAATTTTCAATTAAATACACCATAAAATCATATAAATTCTAATGAACATAGAACATCAATAAATTTCAGATTCGGCCACCGATAAGGCCTTCAATTTGCAATTTAAACACAAAGCCATGAATAGATAATCAAACGATCAACAGATAGAATGCAATTCAAATAGGTACACTCAATCAATTTGGTTTCAGTTTTCAGTCAATCAGTTCAGTATTTCAATTACTTCAATTATCAGTCATAATCAGTCTCAGTTTAACAATATTCGGTAGTTTATCGGTAAACAGTGGTGAGGGTTATTACAATTTCCAAAAAACTCTTTGATGAGTGTAGAGTAAATATCACAGTCGAGTTTCAAAAGGGATAACCACTTTTGATTATCAAACCATGTTTTCATTATGGAAGTGGAGAAGGTTCGTGGTTGTTTTTGTGTTGTAATAGGAGGAGGGGCTTGAGATTCCATAGATAGAAAGGATAGAGATCGAAAGAGAGATGGAAGATGATTGGAATGTGGATCGTTGGAGAGAGTTGCCTAAACAAAAAAGGGGGCTAGGGCTAGATTTTAGGAGGTGTCATGAGAGAGAAATGAAGGATCGCGAGGTATAAGTACTCTTGAGAGGGTGTCGACCCTTACGAAGAGAAGGGTCGACCCTTCGAATATGAGCAGATCGCGCGGCAAATATTTACTCAAAAGGTAGGTGTCGACCTTAATGGAAGGGGGTCGACACTAAAAAGCAATATCCATAGATTCATCAAGTGTTGACACGTTAGAAGAGAGGTGTCGACTATAAACACCCCATGTTTGACCATCCTCAAGACTTATATGTTCTTGCAGGTACATCCAGTGACAAGTTTGGTTGCTCGTCGAGCGCTCGAACTTCGCGGTGGAACACCACAAGTTTGAGCTTTCCAAACCCTGCATCAATTCTATCTCATTTTTGGACCATGTTTTGGTCATTCCAGCATGTTATTCTTGATGCACTGTTGGCCATGTTAAGTCACTGCCGACCATCAATGAGTCCCTGTCGGCCATCACTAATGGCCGGCCGACCACCAGTGTATTAGTAGATATTTTCTGATATTTTATGCCAGTTGTTTGCACAGGTTGAGCCATCTAATTGCACGTGTATGGCTGGATCTCTTTGAGAGGATTTTGTATCTTCTATATATAGAAGCCTTCCTCTTGCATGCTCAAGGTTGGAAATTTTGAAGACAAAAATTTCTCTCTCTCTCTCTCTCTCTCTAGAATCCTCTCTCTCTAAATATTTTGCCTTAAAGCCTAAATTCTCTACACTTTTTATTGTGAGCTCTTGATCAAACTTGATCACCATTGTGCTGAGGTTGTTTGAGGTCCTATTTGACCTCTAGAAAAGGATATTAGCTTGGTTTGACTTGCCTTCGTTGCCTAAATAGCATCTTGTCTTCAAAGAGGTAGAATACTTGTATTTTAAGTCTAATTTAAATACTTGTTTAGCCACCTTTGCATACTATTTTGAGACTGGTTTTAACCTCTGAAATCTCTATTTTTATGGTTTAAAATAATGGTTTGAGGTTTGATTTGAGTTAGCAGTGGTCCACCTTTTTTGTAGCTTGTTTATTAAAGAGTTGTGCCATCTTTCAAAGCTTTTAAAACAACTTTTTTGGCTCTTTTATCCACTGAATTCCAGGAGATTTTCAGTGGTAAAAACCTTGTTTTGAGGTCCAAAATAGGACGGGGTGGCCTCCCCTCCTTGTGTCTTGTTTGCAAGTGTAGATAGCCTAACATGTGAGCATGTTTTTCTACTTTTTGTGACTTGATTTGGCATAATTTAACTCTGTTTTGGGCTATCTTGGTCATATGAGCCTTGTCTTGCATGGTTGTAGTGCAAATGGCTTCACTAACTTGGCATTTTAGGCCTCTAAACTTGATTTGCTTGAGATGTTTGCATGTTGAAGTGTCTTTTTTTACATGTAATTTCAGTGTTCATAGCTCTATCACATGCTCATTTGCTTCACTCTTTCATTGCTTTTTAGAGTTGTTGTTGAGTCTTGTTTGTAGCCTAACATGTGAGCATGTTTTTCTAGCCTTTTGTGCCTTAATCTCAGCAAGTTTTAGCCACTGTTTTGGCATATTTTAACTATGTTTGAGCTGGTATAGTCAGTTGAGTTTTATATTGCATGGCTATAGTGTAGTGTTCTTCACTAGTTTAGTGTTTTTGGCTTTTGAGCATGTTGTGCATGAGTTGCTTGCATGTTGTAGTATCATTTTTCATGCCATTTTAGCACTGAAATATCTGCAACCTCCCTCACTTCTTCACTTTTCCATTTGTTTTGAGGTTTGGTTAACCTTAAGGTTGTGTTTCAGCTTGAGATAGAGTTTGTGCTCAATGGTTTTAATCATCTTTTGAGGGTCTCTACTCACCAAAGGCATGATCTCTCTCATGTTTTAAATCATCCTTTGGTTGACCCCTCTCTCATTAGAGGACAATCACCTTGGACTTAACCGGTTAAAGAATGATTTGGTAATGTAAAATGAGTAAATAAAACATGACAAGTAAAACTTGAGCAAGTTAAGCATGTTGTGTTTGCATTGCATGTGTTCAATCGGACATTATATTGAACATAAGGTAGATTGGAGCATTTCATACTCAAAGTGATGAAATGAGCCAATCTCCTTTGTCTCCATTGCCTTTGATTATTCATGACAAGGTAATGGTCTAAAGTCTTGTTTTTGTGTATTTATTAAAAGTGTACAACTTGGATCTTTGGCCATCATGGATTGAAAATGCTTGATTGGTGGTTTTGGATCCAAGAGTGCCACTCCTTTGATATTTTGAGATGATAAGGAGGGGCACAGTACAAACATATCCTTGGAAAACCCTCCATTTTTTCCTCTGTTTGTGCTCTGTTGCAGTGTGGTGATTCAGCACACCAGTGGCTCGCTGATGGCCAACAGTGCTTCATTCTTGGCTGGCATGGCACATTTTTGGCTGGCAGAGGGTCGGCAGCAAGAATTCATGGCCGGCAGGCCACTGGTGCAGTCCTCAGCATTGGTTTAGTAAGGTGGAGCAGAAAGTTCTGGAGTATGGTCAACCTTGCAAACAGAGCCTCTCAAGAGCAAACCGGAAGGCTTTTTGAAGCGAAAATCGAGTACATACATATTCATCCCGAAGCAAAAGCCGAGGTAGATTTAGTGCTCTGTATGTTTAGTTAGCATGAATTTGTAATTTAATTAACTAATTGCTAATTAGTTAAGTATTGTAATAATTAAGTAGCTTAGCTTAGGTATTTCTTTATTTTGTTTTGTAATAATTAGTCTAATTAGTTTAATTAGATTAGCTTAATTAGCTTAGCTTATTCATTCGGACCTTCATTCGCAAGGGCACAATGTTGTAATAAGTGTGCATGCGTGTATGCATGTCTTCCAACCCCACGTCTTTCTCCCTTTTATTTATCCGCTTTCGATGGTTAGATTAGGGATCATGTTTCGATTAGCATACCTTATGCTTGCATGTTTACATCATTCATTTGTCTTGTATAGACCGAGGCTCGACGCATCATTCAAACTGCATTGTATTTCAATACACTTCTTTGAATACGTGTTTATCACATGTTATTCAAATTGTATCATATACCATGATTAAGTAGTCGAGCGTATTAATTACATTATTGCATGTGTTGCATTAGGCATTTTAGCATAGTTAAGATCATGTATATTTCTAACTAGCTTTTGTTTTGGTTTGGAATACTCTGTAAGTTTTACGCTTTAGCACACTTGCATGAGTGTGAGTGTTGCCATGTTTCACATGCTTACCATGAGGCTATTTGCTTAAATGATTAACTACATGAATGCATGTGGATGAAGGCTTTGTTGCTTGAATTAGAACAATTCGATGATTGTGAGTTTTGAGCCCACTTTGCAAAGTAGCAAATCATGTTTTAAGCCCACCTGAGAGTGTGAAATCTGCGTTTTAGGGTTTGATGGGTCGTTTGAACACACCAAAAATAAACCTTAAACTATACCAAATTCTATTAGAATAATGGCAAGTTCATATATCGATCCACAGGGACAATTGTGAAATTAAACTAATTTAATTGTTAAATTCCTAAATTAATTTTGATAAAAAGATTGATTGTTCATAGCATAAATTAATAACAAATAAATTAAACTAAGGAATTAAATTATCAATAATAAATAAAATTGGGTTTACTGAATTGAGGGAAAAACTAGGGCAAAGAATCCACCACTAGCCACGTAATTAGGGTTTCCAATTGAAATAAATTATGCTATGGTTTGAACGGATTGATGCTTCATAACTACAAGCTCAAAGCATTTAACAAAAAGATCATCACATTTAATGTATGAGCACGAACCATCTCAACTAATATGAATCGTTCACTCTAAACTAAGGTAGTGACACGACTCGTTCCTCATAGCATGGTTCGTCTCATACCTTGAATGTGAAGGAATAAAAAACTCATATATGGATAACATTCAACAATCACAGAAAGTCAAATATTCGAAGAAATAATAAAAAATTTATAAAAGAAACTTCTAAATCACCATACAAATGTTCAAACCTTTACATAATTAAAAATCAAAAAGAAAACTAAATAATTACATGGCCAGGGTTTCATCAAAACCCTAGAAAAGGAGACTAGCCACTCATGGAGAAATGGAAGGAGGTAGATGGAGAAAAAACCACCATGGGAGACATCCTTGAAGCTTTTTAGTTTCTCTTCCCTTCCAAACCCTAGCCTCTCTCTTTAGGTCAAAACAAGTTCAGAACCCTAGAAAAGCCTTTTCTTTGCCTTTTTATACTTCTAATCTCGTCCAAACAAGTTTAAAATGTAGGGCTGACTTTCCCAGGAAAAGTCAACGCATGTGCGGGAAAAGTCAACGCACGTGCGAAAAAAGTCAACTCTCTCCAAATTCTGTCTTTTTGTCCATTTTATGCTCCGACTATGTACAATCTGATTGACATTCAACACACATAAAGTATACGGTTTGACCAGCAAGTGAAGTTAAGAGATTCTAATTAACAGCCTCAATGATGTACATTTCGGTCTTAATCACATCCCCCAACTTACTACTTGCTAGTCCTCAAGCAAGTAAAATAAAATAAAATTAAACAAAATCTATCTATTTCTTCTTTCGTAGGAAAACGGTTGCATTTAGCATATGCAACAAGCCTTTAAACCACAAGATTACCCCAAGTGGACGAGTAAAGTCTCGTGAGGGTTTCCAGAAATGATACCCACAAACATTAATATATTCATAAATACTCAACAACAAATGATCACACTACTCCACTTAACAATCAACTTATGTGTCACTACAGTGTGATATTGAGACATCATGAGTCATTAAAGGCACAGTGGACAAGCATGAAGGAACCTATTGAGTCAAAACCACAATTCAGTTAATACAAAAGTAGAGTTCCCTGTACTTGTACATGCTAGTAAACAAGTCATGAGTACCCTTGGTGTAAAGTGCAATCTCCATATTAGTTAACTGTTCACTATAATAGCCCAGTGTAACTCATAATAACACCCAACATATACATAAAAACTAACCTGTTGCAACCAAGATTCTCAAAAGTTTTTTTTTTTTTTTGATGACTGTGCAATGTCCTGATCCATTAAGCTTTCTAATCAACCCATATAACAAGCATTGGGCCAATGACTCCTAAACCAGACAGTTTTAGGGCACCAGGTGTAAAGACACCCTTACGGGCTTAATAACTCGAGTTGAAAAGGCTACGAATCCGAACAAGTCATTCTTCTTATTTTTCCTTAACTGTGCAATGTCCAAGTCCCTTAAGCTTTCTAATTAACCCATGTAGCAAGTTTTGGGCCAATGACTCTCAAACCAGACGGTTTTAGGGCATTAGGTGTAGAGACACCCCTACGGGCTTAATAACTCGAGTTAAAAAGGCTACGAACCCAAACTAGAAAAGTGTTTTTTGTTTTCTTTTGTTTTTTGTTTTTTTTTTTAGAATTTTGGCTCCTCATTTATTCTTTTCTACAACTCTAGCTATTATCAATGATGTACACTAGGGATTATAATAAAAAGATCACCGCTATGATAGTGTGTTCATGTGAATTAAGGCATACTCATGACAAGTGTACTAATACTACAAACACAGACAACTCTCCTCATACAAATATCGCATGCAAGTATCTACCCAATAAACCCTCTTCATACAAGTCTACTATGCTCTCCAATAAATATATACAAATATCATCACCCTACTAACAAAAAGTCACATCAAGTGAAGTAATGCAATCAAGTGAAACATGGATAAGCATGAATTATGAGCCAAATAGAAATGCACAAAAGAAAATATAATTCTCATCCCCCAACTTGAATATGACATGGTCCTCAATGAAAAAGTAAAGAGAAATGAGAGAATATTACCAGAATTGTAGGTGCACATCCTGGTAGGCATAAAGTAAACATATACACACTGCACTTTTTTTTTTTTTTTTTTGAAGAAAAGAAAGAACTAAAAAGAAAAATAAAAATAAAAGAGACAAAGCAGTATACAGGTGGGTACTACAAGGAAGCCGGTGGTGGTGGTGGCGCCGAAGGGGTAGAACCTCTGGCCTTTTTGGAGGCCGAGCAGATACACGTCGACTTATATCCTGCACACACCAAAAGCAAATAGACACAAAACCGTAGAACCAATCATGAGAATAAAATAAAATATGAAAGCACAAGTTGGCCCACTAATGTCCCACATGCAATTCCTTTTTCTTTTTTTTTTTACGAAAATAGAAAATTAGAAATAAAATAAATAATAAATAAATAAAATTTGATTTTTTTTAATAAAAAATTATAAATAAAATAATTGTATATTTATTTATTTATTTTTAAAATTTATTTATGTATTTATTTAAAATTTATTTACTTAAATAAATTAAAAATGAAATTAAAAAAAATAATAAGAATAAAACAAAACAAATTTTTTTTTTTTTTTTGTGAAATACTCCCGCACCACTCACGCACCTGCTTATTAAGCAGGGTGCCATTTGTGGAATCACCAAACTTCCCGCGTCGCAGGCGGGCGATCGCATGTGATTTCACCCCTGCACATATTTTTATTTATTATTTATTTATTTATTTATTGTTTCAATCGTCGTAAATCTTGCGTGGTGGCCCAAGCACGTCAACGCCTCCTCCCCCACACCTGCTTATTTAGCAGTGCACAACTTTAATTTTGTGAGATGTTGCTGTACGTGCGGGAAATTAATTTTTTTTTTATTTTAAAATTGAACAAGTATGACACAGATTTTTTTATTTTTTTAAAAAAAAAAAACAAAACAAAACAAAAAATGTGGTTGAATACTTGATTTCCCATAAATCACAAAGTAGAAATCAAGGTTTTACCCAGGCTAGGGAGAGTCCCTTCCACCCATACGTATGCAATGACATTTTTCTGCTACATTGCAACAGCATAGTTTAACAAAAACAAGAAGCACTCGCAAGCGTACATGCTTTAAGAGAATGGAAAACTAACTCTCAGCACCTAACAAAAGGCACCAGAGTTATGGCATAAAGTTGCCACTTCACGATCCCCCAGGTAATAAAACCTAGCGTAGTTTATAGCTTTTGGGCTAGTACAACCTAAATATACTTAACCATTTCTACCTTCAATTTACATCCGAAATAAATATAGCACATAAGAACATAACGGAATGCCCACTAAAGGTATAATCTTCACGCGAAAACCACGGGTACTACTTTTCTCCCTAACTATGTTTGTAACTTTCTCTATTCTCCAACAGGGTGACAGACTAGGTTGATTCGGTATCCAGAATCAAGGCGCATAAAGCTACCTCAACCTATAGAATGCCATCACGAGTTCAAGCCGAGGTAGTTTTGAAGCAATCTCCACACCCCTGGGTATTTAAACCAGACTCTAGTCTCGGAAATCCCAAACCTTTGTGTTCTAGGCTTTGCTATTCGAACTCTAGTTTCCACCGTCTCAGTTGGTCTCCTAGGAACTCACTACAAACACGGTTAGGTGGTTATACCAGACCGTCAGATGCCGTTTGGGCACGGCTAACACCAAAGGAATTATACCTTTAGAGGATTTAAAGTCTCTTAGATGTAAATAAAGCATGACGAAAACAAAGAAAAACAAAATAGCATAGAAGGGAAAGAAAAAAGAACAAGAAATTAATCTATCAATCGTAGTAAGATGGGTCCATCAAAACAATGGACTCAATCATATCCCCATTCCCAATCCCCTCTATATATGGTTTCAATCTTTGGCCATTCACTTTGAAAGTGTGGCCAGTCTTTGGATCTCACACCTCAACAGCGCCATGAATAAATGCCTCAACAACTACAAAGGGGCCATCCCATATTGATCTTAGCTTACCCGGAAAGAGTCTCAATTTTGAATAAAAAAGGCACACTTTTTGATCAGATTCAAAGGATTTCCTATTAATGTGCTTGTCATGGAATTCTTTAGTTCGAGCTTTAAAAACTCTCGAACTCTCATATGCATCATTCCAGATTTCTTCCAACTAATTGAGTTGTAATTTCCGGTTGAGCCCAGCCGCGGCCATATCAAAGTTAAACTTCTTTATGGCCCATAATCCTCGGTGCTCGAGTTCAACCGGGACATGGCAAGCTTTTCCGAACACCACTCTATATGGTGACATCCCAATGGGTGTCTTATAAGCAGTACAGTAAGCCCATAATGCATCAATTAACCGTTGTGACCAATCTTTCATATCCGGTCTCACCGTTTTCTCAATTATGTACTTTACCTCCCTATTTGAGACTTCCACTTGGCCACTAGTTTGAGGGTGGTATGGAGTTCCAACTTTATGAGTAATAGAGTATTTCTTAACTACTGACTCAAAGAACCGGTTACAAAATGTGTACCCTGATCACTTATTATGGCTCTAGGAAACCCAAAACGACTAAAGATGTTTTCATGCAAAAATTTGATTACCACTCTATGATCGTTTGTTCGGGTAGCTATTGCCTCCACCCACTTAGACACATAATCTACTGCCAAGAGAATGTACTCAAACCCGAATGACGACGGGAAATGGTCCATAAAATCAATCCCCCAAACATCAAATATTTCTCCCACAAGAATAGGGGACATTGGCATCATGTCACGCCGAGACATCGAACCCATTTGCTGACAGCGCAAACAAGTTCTACAAAATTGATGGGCATCTTTAAAAATTGTGGGCCAATAAAACCCACTCTGTAAAATCTTGGCAGCCATTTTATGCCTACTAAAATGACCGCCACATGCAGAAGAATGACAAAATGTAAGAATGCTATGCACCTCACTCTCCGGCACACACCGTCGGATCACTTGGTCGGAGCAATATTTAAACAACTCCGGATCCTCCCAACAGTAATACCTGACTGCGAAAAGAATCGGTCTTTGTCTTGCTTTGACCAATTATGCGGAATTTGCCCGATGGCCAAGTAATTCACAATATGTGCAAACCACGGAGGGCTTGCTTGTGACAGCTCAAAGAGTTGTTCGTCCGGAAACGAATCATGCAAAATAAGAGGGTCACTATTATACTCAACAAGGATTCAGAAGAGATGATCCGCCACCACATTCTCAGATCCCTTCTTATCTCGGATCTCTAGGTCAAATTCCTGGAGCTACAAAATCCATCTAATTAACCTAGGTTTGGTCTCTTTCTTTGATAGTAAATATCGCAAAGCGGCATGGTCAGTGAAGACTATGACCTTAGAACCTAGGAGATACGACCAGAATTTGTCTAAGGCAAAGACCACAGCTAGCAACTCTTTCTCGGTGGTAGTGTAATTCAATTGTGCATCTGAGAGAGTGCGACTAGCATAGTATATAGCAAATGATGCCTTATTGACCCTTTAGCCCAACACAGCCTCGACAGCATAATCAGAGGCATCACACATGATTTCAAAGGGAAGTGACCAATCTGGTGATTTCATGATTGGGGCGATGGTCAAGGCCATTCTCAGTGTTTCAAATGCCTTTAAGCATGCCTCATCAAAGACAAAAGGCGCGTCCTTAACTAGTAAACTACACAAAGGACATGATATCTTACTAAAGTTTTTGATGAACCTATGGTAAAAACCTGCATGCCCTAAGAAAGACCTAATTTGACGCACAGAATTGGGTGGAGGAAGGCCTGCAATGAGGTCAACCTTAGCCTTGTCAACCTCTATACCTCGAGGGGACACAATGTGTCCCAACACTATACCCTCACAAACTATAAAATGGCTCTTTTCCCAACTCAAGATTAGGTTTGCCTCAGTACATCGTTCTAACACTCTAGTCAAGTTCCTAAGGCATTCCTCAAAAGACGGTCCAAACACCGAAAAGTTATCCATAAAATATCTAAGAATTTCTCCACCATATCGGCGAAAATGGCCATCATACACCGTTGAAAAGTCACCGGTGCATTACATAGCCCAAAGGGCATGCGCCTGTAAGCAAAAGTGCCAAAAGGGCATGTGAATATGGTCTTTTCCTGGTTAGCAGGGTACATCGGGACTTGATTATACCCTGAGTAGCCATCAAGAAAACAATAGAAACCCTGCCCCGCTAACTGCTTTAGGATTTGGTCAATGAAAGATAAGGGAAAATGGTCCTTCCTAGTCGAGGAATTTAGTCTCCTATAATCAATGCACACTCGCTACCCAGTAGTGGTTCATGCGGGGACTAACTCTCCTCCCTCATGCTCAACAACGGTGATGCCCGATTTCTTGGGCACCACTTGTGTGGGACTCACCCACTTGCTATCTGAGATGGGGTATATGATACCCGTATCCCACAATCTCAATACCTCTTTCGCCACCACCTCTTTCATATTAGGATTCAGTCTCCATTGCATTTTGCGAGAAGGTTTGGTGTCCTCCTCTAGGTGTATATAATGCATGCACACAGAGGGATCTATCCCTTTCAAATCAGCCACTGACCACCCTATAGCACTCCGATGTGCCACAAGAACACTCATTAACTGACTCTCCTGCTCTACAGTCAAGTCAGATGTAATGATGACGGGTAAAGTATCTTGGGGCCCTAAAAATACATACTTGAGTGTGGCCAGGAGTGGCTTCAACTCAAGTGTAGGTGGTGTGACCAAAGATGGTATAGCAGGCTCTCTCGATAGAGGAGGAAGTGACTCAAACCGGGTTTTCCATAAAGGAAATTCGGTGTAGAAGAAGCATTAAGCAAGACATTCACCTCCTCAACTGACCCATCAATATCAAAAATTTCAAACCCAAAATGAGCTAGACAAGTCTCTAAAGGGTCCTCTACAAGAATGGAGGGCAAAGCCTCCTCCACAATCCCATCCACAACATCCACTAATAAGCACTCTCCTCTCTCATGAGATTGTTGGGATGCTTGGAAAACATTAAGTTTCACTTGCATGTTACCAAATGAAACTTCCATCACCCCGGTACAACAATTAATGCATGCATTGGCCGTAGCCAAGAAAGGTCGACCCAAGATCACCGGGATTTGTTTCCTAGAACTGGCTACCAGTTCCATATCTAACACCAAAAAGTCAACAGGGAAGTAGAACCTATCAACCTTAACTAGCACATCCTCAATCATGCCACGTGGCACTTTAAGGGACCGATCGAGCCGAAGAGTAAATGTGAAGTGGGCTTCAAATCGCCAAGCCCAAATTCCTTGTACACAGAGTACGGCAACAAATTGACACTAGCCCCTAAATCCAATAAGGCCCTATCAATGAAATGGTCCCCTATAATGCATGCAATGGTTGGGGCACCCGGGTCCTTGAGCTTAGGAGGTGTGTCATTCAACAAGATGGAGCTTACTTGCTCCGTGAGTAGGACCTTTTAGGACACATGTGTCCTAGATTTATGCTTTTGTGTACAAAGATCCTTCAGAAATTTGGCATATGATGGTACTTGCTTAATTGCCTCCAACAGGGGGAGGTTGATTTTTACCTGTTTAAAGACCTCCATCATTGCCTCCATAGATACCACCTTCTTATTAAAAGGGGACGGTGTGTTAAGGCACTGGGGAAAGGGTGCCTTAGGCATATATGGTGCCTTGGGCTCATGTGAAGTGTTAGGGACTAAGTCATCCCTCTTAAGTGTTTCCCCCTCACCCTTGCTCTCATTAGGTGAACCACCGTGGTCACCCTTCTTAACTCTAGTTGCATCAGACGCAACTGACTGAGGCTCTAACTCCCTACCACTTCTTAAAGCAACCACCGCTTGCACTTGCTCATGTTGCTTTCCATTCCCACTCAAACTCTTTGCCCCGTATTGTCCCTTAGGGTTGGCCACAGTTTGACTTGGTAATTCTCCCTCATCTCTCCGATTCATGTTGTTAGCCATTTGACCCAATTGGGTCTCTAGCTTGGCAATAGAGTGAGTGTGGGAGTGAACTACCGGTGCTTACCCCTTAACTTCTAAGAGAACTTCCAACACCTGAGTCTCAAAGGCAGAGTTACCCTGAGGAACATGTGGGGATTGTGGTTGCCGGTACGGTTGTGGAGGTCTATAAGGTTGCGGTGGTCGGTAAGATGATTGGTTGGCAAAATTATTGAAATTCTGCCTTGGTGGTGGAAAATTGTAAGAAGTGCCTTGTGAAGGGGTTCTCCATGAGAAATTAGGGTGATTTCTCTATCCCGAATTGTATATGTTGGAGTATGGATCATTACCCGAGTTGGAGAATCCTTGAGCCGCATTCACATGCTCTTGGACTAACTCCGGAAATTGTGATGTCGAAGGGCACTTACTCAAGTCATGAGCAGGGCTCGCACAAATGACACATGCTTCGTGAAATTGAGGCTGATCTTGCTAGGTAGGGGCATGTCCCGTAGCTAATAATTGGTCCATCTTGCGGGACAATGCCTCTACTTGTTGGGCTAACTCTAGGTTTTGCCCGACCTCATAAATGCCCCCTCTTTTCGGGGCTCCAACTACTAGTTGCCGGACTTGTCGGGCTGCGGAGGCATGGTGAAGGGAATTATCACTTAAGTTCTCAAACAATTGCCATGCCTCGGCATCATTTTTAGACATGAATGTCCCACCTGTCACGGCCCAAACCCGCCTCTATAGGTTTAGCGACGTAACCGGCCAGTAATCCGTGGATTACCTACGGCCTCCAAATAGAATAACAAATATTAAGGGGCTGCGGAAGCAATAATGAAAAATAGATGAGGTCCAATGAGCTGTGGTGACATACATGGGACAGAAAATTCAAAACTTATTTATATACATAACCATGCCAGTCAGATACACCGATATATACATAATATTTACATAAAGTACCCCCAAGATCCGATTTTTACAAAACACAACTACAGGCTAGCATGAAGCAAAAACAGCCTCGGTGTTAGGCTTTAACCGGAACCTCCTCGGGAGGCGCAACAGCTGGCTGACAAAAAGGAAACAAGAGGCCATCAACTCTGGCCAGGGTCTTGTGCCGGCTCACCTACATATATATAATAAACTGTGAGCGAAGGCCCAGTGAATAATAACAGAGTAAAGGGGTTTAATGAATGATGTCCATCACAGAATTAGAAATCAAATTCTTATCAAAAGCAGAGTCTTACGCATATTCAGATTCCAAATCATTTCGTAATCATTTTCATAATCATTTCCATATTCAGATTTTACATATAATCATACGTGGTACATCCAATAGCATTCACAAATCTGATGACCCATAAAGGGACAGCCTTGAAGGCTTTCTGATGACTCATGCCCAGAAGGCGTTTAAAGGGACCTGATGACCCATAAAAGGGACCTGATGACCCATAAAGGGACGCATATCATGTAGTGCTAAGGATGCCACGATTAACTTTCAGAATCTTGGACAATCATTCATTCATTTCTAACATATCATAGCTTTTCCAAGAATTAATCATTTCGTATCATAGTATACTGAAAATACATAGCATTGAACATAACCTTACAAAGTTATTACTCACAGTGGACGTTGATACAAGTAGACGAAGTCAAAGGGTCAACGGATTGCGGCATGTGACCTACAACACATAACGGGCACACACTTTGAAACATACACTTCAATTGTACAAAACTCACATCCATGATTCTAAGTGTATATCTAACCCCTTACCCTTATTATGGAGCCTTAAACATGGCCCAGGAATGCCTAGGATGGAATGGGGGTGTAAAAATGTCTTAGAAAATGTTTTTCAAAAGTTGCTGAAAACAGGGGTCTCGCTCGAGCGAGACTTCCTTCGCTCGAGCGAGATTTCAAAATCAAAGGCCTCGCTCGAGTGAGACTTACTTCGTTCGAGCGGTCTGATGAAACAGTAAAAATACTGGATGTTGAAATTTTACGCGCGATGCTCGCTCGATGCTCGCTCGAGCGAGCTCACCAAAATCAAAGTCTTCGCTCGAGCGGCCTGATGAAACAGTAAAAGTACTGGTTGCTGGAAATCTACGCTCGCTCAATGCTCGTTCGAGTGGAGCCCTGGACAAAAAGGTGCTCGCTCGAGCGAGGAATCCTTCGCTCGAGCGAGGAAGCCAAATCTGGAATTTCCAGATTTGTCTCCCAAGTTCGAACCAAGTATTCAACAACCCAAAACTCAACCTCTTGGGCCCAAAACCTGGAGAAACACTTTAAACTCATAGTATATCAAGTTTCAAAAGCTAATTTATAAAATCGTTGCCCAAGAGTGAGTCAATTTGAGCATCATTACCATAAATTTCCAAGAACCAAGTTTAAATACACACGCATGAGTTCAATTCCCTTCAAGACTTCAAATCATGGTCCAAGGCAACATTTAACTCAGAAATTTGTTGAACTCATAAGCTTTAGCAAAAATATGCACATGCATGTAGAAATTTAACACCCAACAACTTCAATTCCCATGAATGTGTACATGCATGTATGTTACACTACCCAATTTCAACAATTCAAGCAAATTCTAGACTCCAATCTTCAATATATCATGAAAACATGCAAGAGCTAGTTTAATTACTTGAATGAGGGAATGAATTCTCACATTTAAGTCTAGAATGTCAAGCTTAGAGGCTCTAATTTGCACACCACCCTTCAATTCTCCAAGTTTTTAGCCAAAATTCTTGTTGGAGCTAAGTTTCTCTTCCCTCCCTCACTCTCTAGTCGTTTATGCTCAAGAGAAATGGGCTGAACAATTCTCTTTCTAAGCTTATTAGCATCAAGACTAAATGAGCCTAGCATTAACCACTAAATGGCAAAATCGTAATTAACTAGGTTCATTATTAAAATGTTATTTAATCAGATTTAAACATTCCAACTCGAATTTTAATTGAACCTACCATAAAATCACATAAAATCTAACGAGTCCAAAACACTAATCAATTTCAGAATCGGGCGCCGATAAGGCTTCCCATTTGCAGTTTAAAGTTTAAAATACGAACAGATGTTCCGACACCGAACAGATAAAAACACATAAGTCATGCAATGCACATACAAATAAATTCCAGATTTTTCCCTTAATTATTATTAGACATAATTAAGTCCCAATTAGCGCTAATCAGGGTCAGGGTTATTACACCACCATAGGACGAATCCACCATTTGGCGGTGCGGCTCAGTTAAGCCATAATAAAATGTTTGAACAAGTTGCCAATCAGGCACTTGGTGGTGGAGACATTGTTGGAGAAGGTCTCGAAGTCATTCCCACGTCTCATGGAATTGCTTGCCATCCATTTGAGCAAAGTTTGTGATGGCTCGCCTAAGTTGGTTGGTTTTACCTATGGGAAAGTACTTCTCCAAGAACCGTTGCTGTCATTGGTCCCAAGTTGTGATTGAATTACCAGGTAAAGAATTTAGCCAATGTTGGGCTTTATCCTTTAACGAGAATGGAAACAATCGCAACATTAAAGCCTCATTTGTAAAATTCTGGATCCTCACTGTTGAGCAAATTTCCAAAAATTCATTCAAATGCTTATAAGGATCATCATGAGTTAGTCCTTGGAATGATGGGAGCATTTGTATGGTGCTGGATTTAATCTCATAATGAGCAGCAGTGGTGTTGGGTAATTGGATGCATGATGGTGATGTATATGCAGTGGGTGTAAAATAATCCTTAAGGATTCGGTTAGGCACATTCAGGACATCAGGATTCGTGTAACAACCCTCGTACTGATTACCGATAAACTACTGAATTAGCTTGAGTTCTTGCTAAACGGGCGATAATGATGATAATTGAATTAAGCGAAATCTTGAATGGGTGATTGAAATTGAAACTGAAATTGAATGAGTTTATCTATTATATTGCATTTCTATCTGTTTGATTGATTGATTATCTGTTTGAGTTCATGCGTTTAAACTGCTAATTGAAGGCCTTATCGGCGGCCGAATTAAGAACCGTTTAGAGTTTTGGGATCAGTAGAATATTTGTGATTTAATGGTATATTTATCTGAAAATTTATTAGGAATGATTAAATTAGATTAAAGTGAGTTAAACTACATTGTTACACTTATTTACTAATTTGCCACACTTAGTGGCCCACTACACCAACACTTGGAGCCTTACACATGTTGAAACAAAACATTTTCCCCTCAGTCATATTCTTGTTCCAACCGACCAAAGGAGAGAATTAGAGGGAGAGTGAGGGACTTGCCTTGATATTGAGGATTTGGCTAGCAAAATGGAAGGAATTGTTAACTCAACTTCAAAATTAAGCTCCTAAACCTTGTAATTGAGACTTAGGTAAGAAAATTCATCTTCTTCTTGTTGTCTTTGAGAGTTCCATCTTGCATGTATCATGGATATGGAGAAGTTAAGTCATGAAATTGCTCATATATGTTGAATTGGAACCCCATTGTTGCATGCATGGTTGAATTGGTGATTTTTGAGTTGAATTCATGTTGGAATTGTACATGCATGCTCATGTTTCTATCAAAGTCCATGTTTTCATTTTGTTTTCCAACTATTGAGCTCATTTGAGCAAGAATTGAAGCTTAAAATTGTTTAAAGTGCATGCATATCATGTTTGCATGTTGTTCTTGAAAATTAGTTTGAAATTGAGCTTAATTGAAACACCCTTGGGTCTTGATTTCTTAAATTGAGCTTTAAAACGTGTTATTCTATGTGTTTGAAAGAGTTTTCCAGAAAATGGGCCCAAGAGGATCGAGTTGGGAGCATCAAACTTGAGTTTTGAACTTGGAACACAAACCTGGATTTTCCAGATTTTTGTCCTTGGCCGAAATGGCCGAAAGCGAAATCATGCTCCCAGCATTCCCTTCGACTTGTTTTACAGTCCGCTCGAGTAGAGAAATTCGCGCTTGAGCGGAAATATCGAGCATCCAGCATCTTGCACTGTTCATCAGTCCGCTCGAGCAGAGGAATGTACGCTTGAGCGGAATATTGTGTGACACGCTCGAGCGCGAATATTGCCGCTCGAGCAGGGACCTTTGTTTGCTTGTCCGCTCGAGCGGAGGCCCTGTTTCACTGAAAATTCTGAAACTGATTTCTGTGCACATCTTTGCATCCTCATTTCATCCTAGGCATTCTTAGGCCTAGTTTAAGACATCTTATTGAGGATATAGATGTAGAACCACACCGAGGAAATTTAGGGAGTTAATTATCATCCTTCTCGACTGTGAAACTTAGTGTGCGTTCTATTTGTTAACTGTTTAGGGTTGGCTCTCGGGGATGCGTTCTAGCTGCTATTAGCCCAATCTCTGTAAGTAACAATTGTGTAAAGATATGTTCAAAATGATTATCTTTTGAATACTGAACTGAACTGTTTATTGAACTGATATTGTTTACTGAATGAATGTATGTCCTGTATTCTGAACTGTACTGTATTGTGGCATCCTTAGCACTTACTGTTTACTGTTACAGAGATCTTTGTCAGTTCCCTTGTGGAACCATACTGTTGATTAATTGATGGCCATCACTACCGTTGGGTCTGTTAAGACCTACTGTTTACTGCACTGATAGGCTAATGGATGTACCACATATGACTGATTGACTGAAATACTGTTTAATGAACTGATTTCATTACTGTAAGGACATTCATTTATAACCTCTTTACGCATTATGTTATCCACTGGGCTTTAGCTCACTGTGTATATATATATATGTAGGTTCTCAGCTGACGCCAGGAGTTAGGAGCGTGGGTTGGTCCCTAGTTTTGTCAAGCAGCCTATGTGCCTCACCTGAGGTTCGAGTTGCCATGCTATGGCTTGGGGTGTTTTGTGTCCCCATCGGTCTCCTTCTGCTTTTGTACTCAGTATAGGCATCTCTTTGTTTCTTTGCTTTTATCGAGGGATTAAATCCCCGTACTGAATGTTTGCATATGATTGTATAGACTGTGTATAGATTGTACGGTTCTAAACTGTTTGAATGCATGAAAAATGTTTTTGGCATACAAATTGTCACAGCTCAATGGACACTAGTTATTTACTGTATTGGCTTCCGCCAGGCCCTGAACTCTGTTTTACTATTCTACTGTTAAGCAGGCCTTCGGTAATCTCGGATTACTGGCCGGTTACGGTGCTAAACCCATAGGGCCGGGTTTGGGTCATGACAATTCGCCATCTCTAATGGCTCAATGTATGAATACGAATACTCAAGCCTAGGAACACGGGCAGAGGCCCTAAGTCTCCTAAGGATCCTTTCTAGTTCAAGGTCCAAACTCCACAATTCAGGGCGACAAGAACGACGCCCGTGCATACACTACCCACACACACACAAAAAGTTCGACTCTGTGCACTAAGTTACGAAAGCAGAATGCTAAAAGAGAAATACTCACAGTGGTTTAACGAAAACGCTTTACTCGTCTTGTGGGTGCTTGACGTGTAGACGTTGTCTCCAACCTCTGTTTAAGCTTTGACTTTCGTTTTAGCACTTTGGTGCTTTGCTTGTGAGTGTTTGCTTTTGTTTACTCACTTTAGTGCTGCGATTTTTTTTAAAAACTGGTGCAAATTTTACACTTCAATGATAGCTCCAATTTCAAACGTTCTGCACACTTAGCAACACAAAAGCATAAAATCCTAAATTAAAAATTAAAATAAGAATGTAACTTTAAATTAACTAATTTCGCTAGAAGTCCCCGGCAACGGCGCCAAAATTTGATGGGTCGTTGAACACACCAAAAGTAAACCTTAAACTACACCAAATTCTATTAGAACAATGGCAAGTCCAGGTATCGATCCACATGTACAATTGTGAAATTAAACTAATTTAATTGTTAAATTCCTAAATTAATTTTGATAAAAAGATTGATTGTTCATAGCCTAAATTAATAACAAATAAATTAAACTAAGGAATTAAATTATCAATAATAAATGAAATTGGGTTTACTGAATTGAGAAAAAAACTAGGGCAAAGAGTCCACCACTAGCCACGTAATTAGGGTTTCCAATTGAAATAAATTATGCTATGGTTTGAACGGATTGATGCTTTGCAACTACAAGCTTAAAGCATTTAACAAGAAAATCATCACATTTAATGTACGAGCACGAACTAGTTTTTTTCTCATCAAATTTCTCTAATAAGCATAATAACACATAGTTTAATATCACATCGGAATATTTAAAATACCAAGCTCAGTCCGTATAAAGTAGAAATGTTCCTCACTAAGAGGCTTTGTAAAAATATCAGCTAATTGTTGACTTGTAGGCACAAATTCGAGTTTAATGTCACTTTTAAGTACATGATCTCGTAGAAAGTGATGTCTTATTTCAATGTGTTTAGTGTGTGAGTGCTATATGAGATTTTTTGAAAGATTAATGACACTAGTGTTATCATATTTAATAGGTATGTGATCAAAGTGAAGTCCAAAATCAAGAAGTTGTTGTTTTATCCAAATCATTTGAGCACAACAACTAGCGGTGACAATATATTCTGCTCCAGCTATAGATAAAGCTATAAAATTTTGTTTTTTACAAAACCAAGATGTGAGTGAATTTCCAAGAAAATGACAAGTGCCACTAGTGCTTTTACGGTCAAGTCTACATCCCACAAAGTCGGCATCCAAATAACTATAAAGATTAAAAATATTTGTTTTAGGGTACCAAAGCCCCAAAAGTGGAGTGCCAATGAGATATCTAAAAATGTGTTTTACTGCAATGACGTGTGATTCTTTTGGAGATGATTGAAAACGAGCACACATGTAAACACTAAACATGATATCGAGTTTACTAGCCGTTAGATAGAGTAAGGAACCAATCATACCTCGATATTTCTTTTCGTCTACCTGTTTACCTTGCTCATCTTTGTCGATTTTAATCGAAGTGCTCATAGGATTTGCTGCAGGTTTGGACAAATCCACTTCAAATCTTTTGAGGAGATCTTTGATATATTTGGCTTGAGATAGATGAATGCCATCTTGGGTTTGTTTTATTTGCAATCCGAGAAAGTACGTTAATTCTCCCATCATATTCATTTCAAATTCGCCCTGCATATCCTTACCAAATTCCTCGCACAAAGATTCATTAGTAACTCCGAATATAATATCATCAACATAAATTTGAACAATAAGCATATCTTCATTTTTAGTTTTTATGAAAAGAGTGGTATCAATTTTCCCACGACAAAAACCTTTTTCAGTAATTGCTCAAGCGTTCATACCACGCTCTAGGGGCTTTTGTCAAACCATACAAGGCTTTTGAAAGTTTATAAACATGGTTCGAGTGTTTGTGGTTTTCAAAACTGGGAGGTTGTTCAACATACACTTTCTTCGAAATATACCCATTTAAAAAGGCACTTTTCACATCTATTTGAAAGAGTTTAAAATTTCTAAAACAAGCAAATGCAAGCAACATATGAATAGCTTCAAGGCGTTACAGCAGGTGCAAATATCTCATCAAAATCAATGCCCTCTTCTTGGTTATAACCTTGGGCTACAAGTCTAGCTTTGTTTCGGATAACAATCCCGGATTCATCCATTTTATTTCGAAAAACCCATTTAGTTCTAATAACGGGATGATCCATAGGATGAGGAGCCAAAAACCAAATTTCATTTCTTTCAAACTGATTTAACTCTTCTTGCATAGCAAAAATCTAGTTTTTATCGTGTTCAGCCTCAGAAAAGGTTTTTGGCTCAATTTGAGAAACAAAAGCTAAATTTCCACAAACATTATGAATAGAAGAACGAGTTCTTACTCCTTGTGTGGCATCTCCTATAATGAGGTCTTTAGGATGTCCATGAGTGTACTTCCATTCTTTGGGTAGATCATTTTCCTTTGTTGGATAGGTATACTCTTTTTGAAGATCTTCTATAGAGACTTCAATATTGGGTTCCGAAGAAAGAGGTTCATCATTTTCCGATAAGTAAATGCCTTCAATACTTGGATTAGAATCTGCAACATCATCACTAGCAGTATTCTTGGAAGTAAAGAAGTTAGATTCATTAAAAGCAACGTGTATAGATTCTTCAACAAGTAAGGTTTTTTTATTAAAAACACAATAAGCTTTACTAGAATTTACATATCCAAGAAACACGGCTTCATCAGATTTTGCATCAAACTTTCCAAGATTTTCTTTATTGTTATTAAGTACAAAACAACATCCAAATGCACGAAAATGACCAATGTTGGGTTTTCTACCCTTCCATAATTCATATGGCATTTTCTTAAGGATGGGTCTAATCATGGCACGATTAATAACATAACAAGCTGTATTTACGGCTTCTGCCCAAAAATATCTTGGCAAATTATTTTCACAAAGCATAAACTCTATTTTTTCTTTCTACCACACCATTTTGTTGAGGAGTTTGGGGAGCAAAAAAATTATGATCAATACCATGCCTATTACAAAATAAAATAAACTTATCATTATCAAATTCTCACCGTGATCACTTCTAATGCTACAAATAGTAAGACTAATCGTGTTTTGAATACGTTTACAAAGAGCAGTAAATGCAGAAAAAGTGTTACTTTTGTGTGTCAAGAAAATCACCCAAGTAAATCTAGTAAAGTCATCCACACAAACAAAACAATAAGATTTAGCACCAAGACTTAAAGTTCTAGAAGGTCCGAACAAGTCAATATGCAACAATTGAAGAGGTCTAAAAGTGGAAATAATATTTTTAGATTTGAAAGAAACTTTTGTTTGTTTTCCTTGTTGACAAGCATCACAAAGTTTATCTTTTTCAAAATCAATTTTTGTTAAGCCTACAACTAAATCAAGTTTTGAGAGTTTTGAAAGCAAATCCATATGAGCATGTCCTAGCCCCCTATGTCATAGCCAACCAGATTCATTCATAGCAGATAAACACTTAACATCATGATTAGGACATAAACTATGCAAATCAAACATATACATACATTTTCATGCCTATAACCAACAAAAAGCACTTTGTTTTCATCAGAATTTTAATGGTGCAAAGGATTTTTCAAAAGTGACATGATTTCCTTTATCACACATTTGACTAATACTAAGCAAGTTATGTTTCAATCCTTCAACAAGCAATACATTTTCAATGATGGGTGAAAAAGTTTTACCAATACTACATTCGCCGATGATTTTTCCCTTACTATTGTCTCTGAAGGTCACGTGCCCTCCTTCTTTAGATTTAAGGGTTGAGAACATTACTCTATCTTCGATCATGTGCCTTGAGCACGCACTGTCAAGGTACCACCAGTTGTTGCTAGATTTTGACCTAAAGCACACCTGCAAAAATCAGATTTTTGTTGACCTTTTGGTACCCATTCTTTCTTGGGTCCATGAGAGTTAGGAGTTGAAGTGTTTTTGGGGACCCACTTCTTTTTCATTCTATCAAATGAATTTATCTTTGTAGGACAAGAAGGAGAAATGTGACCTTTTCTTCCATAATAATGGCATGTGAGATAAGAATGGTTGGATGATGCATAAACAAAGGTCCTTTTGAAATTTTTTGCTTTTGAAAAAGGTTTATAGCCAATTCCCATTTTTCCAAATGTTTGATTTCGACTTTTGAGAATTTTATCTAAGGTATCTCTACCTTGAGTAAATTTTGAAAGAATATTTTTTAAATCTTCTATGATTTCATTTAAGACAATTTTCTCTTTTTTCAAAATTTCATTTTTCTTTTGCAAATCATCTACTTTTTCTTCTAAAGTAAAGAATTCTTTTTCCTTTGAAAATTCTTTCTCCTTTTCCAATGTCAAGACTTTATTTTCCAAAGTATTGATCTTAGAAGTCAAGGATTCCTTTTCTTGAGATAGACTTGAGATCATTTTCTTTTGATAATTACTTTTCATACTTAATTTTTTAAATTCAGCATGCAATTCATCAAAAACAGTTTGTAATTCATCAAAAGTGAGAGTTATCATTTACCTCATCTTCAAGTGCCATCAAGTATAGATTTGCGACTTCATTTTTGCAATGATCCGTCTCCGAGTCGCTGTCATCACTGTCTTCTCCCCAAGCTGCGATCATGGCCTTCTTCTTATCCTTCTTGAATTGTTTTTTGAGCTTTGGACATTCCGATTTGTTGTGTCCCGGCTTGTTACATTCATAGCAAGTAACTTCAGATTTTTTGTGACTTTTTCCTTTTTGAAGATCTTTGTTGAAGTCTTTTTTGAAGAACTTTATTACACCTTGTTTCTTCTTTACAAACCTTTTGAATCTTTTAGTAATGAAAGTCATTTCTTTATCTTCCTCTGAAGCATCTTCTTCTTCTTCTTGAAACTTTGAGGTAGACTTGAAAGTTATCCCTTTCTTCTTATTTTTGTCTTTTTCTTTTTTTCCTTTTTGCATGATGATTTCATCGGTTAGGAGAGATCCCATTAGCTCATCAAGACTCAAAGTTGACAAGTCTCTTGCTTTCATCACTGCAATAACTTTGTTCTCCCAACTTTTTGGCAATGATCGGAGAACTTTTCTTACAATCTCTGCATTAGTATAAGTCTTCCCAAGAGATTTAAGACTATTTATGATGTCTGTAAATCGAGTGAACATTTGGGATATATTTTCATCGGGTTTTATCTTGAAGAGCTCGCAATTGTGAACAAGCAAGCTCACTCTAGAATTTTTGACTTGAGTAGTTCTCTCATGAGTTACAACAAGTTTATCCCAAATTTCTTTTGCAGTTGTACAAGTGCATATTCTATTAAACTCAGTAGCATCAAGTGCACAATATAACATGTTAACAGTTTTGGCATTGAATTGAATATCTTTGTAATCAGCAGTAGTCCACTCACTTTCAAGTTTGGGGACTAACATACCATCTATGGTTTTAGTGGGAACTTTAGGACCATCACATATGATTTTCCAAACCTCATAGTTGATAGATTGAATATGCATAATCATGCGGGTTTTCTAATAGTTGAAATTTGTGTCATTGAAGAAAGGTGGTCTATTTGAGGCTTGACCTTCAGGAAGAAAGGAGCTAGGGGTTGCCATAGATCACTCTAAGACGATTAAGTCACAATACTAGAGACGAGGCTCTGATACCAATTGTTATGTAGGTAGGCAACCCAAGAGGGAGGTGAATTGGGTAATTTAAAATTTTGGTCCAAGAATAAATTAGCAAAGACTAAGTGATTAAAAAGATGATAATAAATGAATACACAAAAAATGAAAGAAAAGGAAATAAGAGCTTGACACAAGGATTTATAATGGTTCGGCTCACCAGCCTACATCCACTCCTCAAGACACCTTCTTGAGCATTTCTTCACTATGAATAAATGCACCACCAAGCTTCACCTAGCTTGTGGATTTCACAAGGACTTACTTCAATCTGTTGAGGACCTCTTAACTAAATGCCTCATCTTATAGGTGTGTCACTCAGAAAATAAGGAGCAAGAATAAGAGGTACAACTGTCATCTTTTACAAATATTCTCTCACAAGAGATGGATATGAAAGTGTAAGCTCTCAAGTAATTTAAGTCTCACTCAGATATGAAAGTGGAAATACAAATGGAGTATAATAAAAGCTCTTGATTGCTCTTGAATGCACTAGGCTTGTTGTGTTCAAGGAGTGTATTGAATGAACAGGAAGAGCTTCATCTTTATAGCATTAATGGCTTCACCGTTAGAGAGAGAGAGAGAGAGGTTTTGAAATTTCTAGCTGTTGAAGAAGATCAAACATGATATATTTCATCTGTTATTTGATTAGAGTATGGTAAGTTGCAGACTGTGGACAAGTCTTGGGAAGGAAAGGATCATTTAATGCACATGCTTTTTATTTAATGCTCTTCTTCATAGGTTAACTTCTTGGAGGGGATATGGTTCCAGAAGATTTGTTTAAAGGTCAGAAAAGATGACATACTATGCACATAACTCTGAAAAAGTGACTGAGAAACGATCTACAACAGTTTGGATCTGATTTGGCAGGTTGAATTTTTAAACCCAGATATTACAAGTGTCGACCCCAGCAGATTTGGGTGTCGACCCTTTGTTTCTCTCTCTTCTCTACGTTGAGTCTCAAATGTCTCTGGTGTCGACCCTTATCTTTCTTGGTGTTGACCCTTGCTACTGAGATGCATTCTGAAATTTGGTATCGACCCTTGTAGTTCTTGGTGTCGACCCTTGCTATCTTGATGTCGACCCTTGTAGCTAGAACACTTGTGCATTTTGAGCCTCATTCTGGTGTCGATCCTTTCCATCTTGGTGTTGACATTTAGACCTATTTTAAGTATAAATAGAGTTTTGCAACCAAGTTTTGATGCTCATGTTTTGAAGCCCCAAAAATCATTAAAAATGATACTTTAAAGTCATATGACTTCTAGAAATTATGAAGCACAATTTTTATATTTTTATTTTGAAAACTTCAAATAACAAAATAAGTTCAAAATATTTGATCATAATCAAAATCAATAGAAATTTAGAATTGAATAACTTTGGGGCTAACAATTTTTAATTTATAGCTAAACATACAATATAAAAATCAAAGTTCAGTACCATAATTAATTAAAAGAAAAATTACAATACCAAAAAAAAATCATTGTTCAACAATACCAACAATACTAAAGTAAGTCTTGAGCTATTTTAATCTCATTAATTACCAACAATACCAACAATTTATGAATTCTGTCACTTCATTCAAATATATAATTTGCAAATATTCAAATAAAAATTTAAAATCATTAATACTATGATGAAAGTAATTAAAAAAATTTATCATTTTGTTTTATATGATTTTGATCTACTACAACACGGTAAGAAGAAGAGGGGAAAAAAGAAGAAGAAAAATCGAGAAGAAAGAGGAAACAATAGATATGTAAAAAACAAACTAACTAAAATTGTGAAAGGATATATATATCTACTCTATTCTATTATATATATATATATATATATATAGAGAGAGAGAGAGAGAGAGAGAGAGAAACTCACCTAAATATGAAAAAGAAGAGAAAGAAGAATCAAAGAAAGATGAAGAAGAATCTGAAAGAATCGAAGAAAAACAAGAATCGCTGGAATCAAAGAAACAAAAATCTGAAAAACAGAACTCACTAGGGAAGAAAAAAGAGGAAGAAAAATCAAAGAAGAAGAATAACCAAAAAAAGCTCACTAGAAATCGAGCTTTTACCGTCGACTAGCACTTCCGTCTTCGATAGAGAGTTGTTTTGCTGACTCTGTTCTTCAAATGGAGTACCCAGATCAATCGAATAAGAGAAATGATAGATAGATTTGTAAACCTAATTGTTTTATTTTTTTATTGTTACAAAAGACCCCAAATTTATCTAATTTTTCAAAGTGGGCAAAAATAATTACTTCGGTGCCCCTTAAAAAATTCTGAAAATTATGTTTTTATCCTAGAGTATCGCGTACCAATAGAGTACCCACCGCATACCCGAAGTGTACTAGATTTATACAGGCTGTATAAAACATACTTGGTACGTTTTTGCCGTACCTGGTACTCGTACAATAACATTTTTTGAGTACCCGTACTTCATAGGTGTTGGAGTGTTGCGTTTGAAAAAAATATACTAATGAGTTTTTTTTAGTATTACATTTGAATGTTATGTTAAAGTGTTATGTTTGAATATTACATTGGAATGACAGAAACGTGATCCAAAAATTGGATCCAGCTTCCTAAGATGGCATCTCTCAATGAGGAAGGGTAGAAACGTCCACCAAATCATATCAAAATTTAAGATAGGATCTCACAGTAAGGTTGCTAAAACAAATAGGACCTATCAGTGTATTAGAAAATCCATGGTACTAATTAGAGTAATTGATTTTCATATGAGACTTTCTGATAATTTTCCCATAATAAACGGTATTGATAAACCCTAAAAAAATTATTTAAAAAAGAGAAAAATAAATTATACAAATAAAGTAAAATATAAAAAGTTAATAAATATTTATTTAAATATAAAAAGTTAATAAATATTTATATGATTGTACCCCATCAATAATGTTTTGTGACTATCCTATATTATTTCTATTATTGAGAGTCATATAAGACCATCTCCAATCTTTCATTAAATCTTTTATCAAATTTAAATTTGATGAAAAATTGATAAAAACGGTATTCCAATCATTTCATCAGTTTGGTATCAAATGAAAGTAGTACTTTTTTCATCAAATGTAGGGAGCATTTATCGTTTCATCAAATTTGTAGGTGACTGACTGTTAGGTGAATGTTCTCCCAGACAATCAATTTTGGGATGAATTTGATGAAAATTTACTCTTAACCGACGATCGGTCGATCAATCAACTAAATTTGATGAAAATATTAGATTGCATCCTATCAAATCAAAGTTTACTTAAATTTTTATTTAAATTTAATAAAATGTCTGATGAATAATTGAAAATGCTCTAAATACATAACATTTGTTATTAACCGGCACGTCATGGATGTAATGTTCCAAGAAGACTATATAATTACTAATACAATTAGGATTTTGTTTTAGGCCTGATAATTGAATCCACGTTGTCTATTCATTGACTAATACTTGATTTAAAATACAAAGTTTATTAGTTTCCAAATTAAATAAAAAAAAATGGAATTTAACTGAAACTATAATGATGTAACTCATCATTTATTTTATTTTTTTGGGAGGTGTGAAATTGTTAAAAAAAAAAATTGGGTGGAATTTAAGTGAAACTATAATGATCACTTATATGTAATTCGTGTTTTTTTGTTTTTTGTTAAATTGTTATAAAGTTGTAAAATTTTGGGAGATTTTGTGATAGATCCCTTAGTGTTTAATTTGTCCTTTAAAATAACAAGAATTATATAAATCCTTTCAAAACCCTTTAGTATTCTAAAACTTATTTTTTTATATTATAATACCCTTATATATATATGTGTGTGTATCAAATTGCAATCACTATCTCTTATCTCAATCTCTCTTCTCTCTGTCTCGCTCTTATCATAGTTACTCTTCATCAGCGCCATCGCCGCTCACCATAAAACTCTTTCTTTATCGTCTTCATCATCTCCATCACTTGTCATATCCACAACTTCAGATCTGAAATCATTTACAGTTGTCGTTGCTGGAAAATGACGATTTGCAACAGTTCACAAATCTCAAATCTAAAGATACTTCTCTCTCTCTCTCTCTTTTCTTCTTCTTCTTCTTCTCTTCCTTTTGATCCTCTATTTTTGAACTCCGTCTCTCTATCTCTCTATCTCTTTTTCTTCTTTTCATATGCTCTGTTCTTCTAACAGTAAAATTTTATTCTGATTTATGACACAACACTCTCCTATAAAGCCATTATCGTAGCTTGTTTTAGAGTAAAATTTTACTCTGTAATAAATAAAAAAAAGAGTAAAATTTTACTTTAAATCAGAATAAAATTTACTATGATTTTACTGTCGTTAAACAGATTAACATGTTGTTAACCAGAATAAAATTTTACTATTACAAAAACAGAGTACATACTAAATGAACGAACCATAGTCAAATTTTACTTTTAGATCTATGAACAAACAAACAAAAAACTTTTGATTTTTCATTATAATATCACGATTTCTCATTTTTCTGTCAAATCTATTTTTTTTTTTATTTATCTCAGATATGAAGTTATTGATCTCAAATATGAGTTCGTAGGTATTAAATTTGAGATGATGGGGTTTGACGATAAAAATGGTGGTTGTCAGTCGACGATGAGGATGAACAACGCCAATAGACGATGAAAGATGGTGAAGACGATGAACAACCATTGAGTTGGTGAAGAGAGAGAGATGGAGAGCTGTAAAAGAAAGAGAAGGTATAATGGTCAAATAAAATATTCAAATAACAAATTTTATCCTTCATTCAGGACTTTATAATTATGAGGGGCTTTTGAAAGTACTAATTTTTTTTTTTTTTTTTAATCCTTTTAATGAGAAAGGGAAGTTAGGAGGGGTTTATGGCCAAATTTTCCTAAAATTACTTGCGTGAGTAGAACGTGCTAGGGAGGGATTACACAGTGAAAGGTTAAAATTGTGAGACTAAAGTGAAATACCACCAAAATAGTAGGGACCAATGATGCAATAGTGTAGTTTATATGTTGCAATAATTTTATTTATTTTTTATTAATGAAAGTAAGTTGTTAGTTGTAGTTATTAGATTAATATCTATGGGAGTTAGCATCTTTACCTTTGCAATTAGCTCCTAATTTAACTCATCCTCCATAAGTTGAATACATGACTTCCCCTTGAGACTCAAGCCTCATTTGAGAACATGCTATTTTATTAACTTTTTAATTTTTTTTATAAAAAGATGTGCAGAATGATGTGACAATTTATAATAATTTTTTGACTAAAATAATTACTTCCCAAACGAGGCCTAAGTCCTTTGATATGTCATGGAGTGGTGTGGTGTTTTGTCATATTACTACTGTTCTACAAATAAGGGTAAATTAGGATTATATAATTGGGAGGTTTATTAGAAAATTATTTTTTAAGTGTCTGTATTTCAATTAGTCTATAAGATATTCTTATACTCTAATAAATTTTATTATTTGAATATTTGATCTATCAAATCCTAATTCTCATATTTAAAATATTTTATAGAATTTATATCCCTACAAATATTTTTTGAACGGTTAGTAATTTGGCGATGTGAACATTTATGTTTTATAATGTGAATATTCATATTCACAGCGTGAACATTCACATTGATGGTGTAAACATTCACATGATGTGAATGTTCACACTAATAGTGCGAACATTCACATTATGGAACATTCATACTGAAATGTAAATATTACCAAGGATATTTTGGTAATTATGTCACTCATAGAACTTATTAGAATATAAAAAAATAATATGGACTAAATAGAACATAAGTAGGTGAAAATGGATTTATGAAAAAGTGTCTCTATATTATTTGAAATTTTTTAAAATACGAATTTCTCTTATAATTTTAAAAATTATATTTAGAATTTTTTAATAGAATTAACAGAAAAATAAAATTTTTAACTGTTTTCATATACAATAATAAAATTATTAAAATTATTAATTGAAATATATTTTTAATATCATTAAAAATTATTAACTAATTAATAAAAAAACTCATTTGTTATGCGATTGAAAATTTAAAAATTATATAATTTTAAATATTACAAAAATAAATCATATTTTAATTTAGTGTATGCACAATTTATCCTAATTAAGGCATCGTTCAGTAATTATATGTTCTAATTAAAAAGTAAAAAAAAAAATTACTAAAATGATTTATTTACAAATTAGGCCCAAACAGAGAGCGAGACTTTTGGCTTTTATTGGAGACTGGATCTGAGGGAGGGGGGTAGCGTTGTCTTGGGTGTGGTCGTCGGCTGGTATCATTGTCGAATCTAGTGGCTTGGATCGAGAGAGGGATCTAAATCGTCTACTACCACTACTACTACTACTACTATTCTACTACTACATCTTCTACACAGAGAGAGAGAGAGAGAGAGAGATATGAGAGAAATCATAAGCATACACATAGGGCAAGCAGGTATTCAGGTTGGGAATTCATGTTGGGAGCTCTATTGCCTCGAGCATGGTATTCATCCCGATGGCATGATGCCCAGGTCTCTCTCTCTCTCTCTCTCTCTCTCTCTCTCTCTCTCTCTGTTTCCTTCTTCCTTGCGTGGATCTATGTTATGCGTTCAATCCATCTATGTCAAAATGCAAATTGATCTGTGAATCTGAATATATCTATTTAGTTTGTTTCTTATAATTTTATTGATCCAAGTATTGTTTCATTTGTGCCTCTCTTTTCTTGTTTTCTGATCGTAATTTGTTGGACATTATTGAACTAAATTGAATTGAAATTCTGAGTGATTTATTGATCCAAGTATTGTTTCATAAATAACGCCCCCATCTTGTTTTTTCAGTTGAATTCTTCTCATGAAATGCATTGCTCAAGTTAAACATAGTTAGTTATATATAAATTTAGTATTTGTGCATTTCACTTTTCTATCTTAGATCTCATTCATTCTGAATTACTAGTTTTCAGTTTGGTATTTTTGTTTTTGTTTTTTTGGGTCTTGTAGATATTTGTGCCTTTTTTTCTTCGCTGGAGGGTGTTTACATCGAGATTTGTACGAGTTCCTTACAAAATTTATCATGTCTGTGCAGTGACACAACAGTGGGTGTCGCACACGATGCTTTTAATACCTTCTTTAGCGAGACAGGTGCAGGAAAACATGTGCCCAGAGCTATATTTGTTGACCTGGAACCAACCGTTATTGACGAAGTCAGGACAGGGACTTACCGCCAGCTTTTCCATCCCGAACAGCTTATTTCTGGCAAGGAAGATGCTGCCAACAATTTTGCAAGAGGGCATTATACAGGTAAAATCTTCACTGTTCATAAAATTCACCACCCAGCACTTGGAACGTTTCTGTTTGTGGGGCTTAAACCTGTTTTTGGTGATGTTCTGCAGTGGGGAAGGAGATTGTTGATCTATGCCTTGATCGAGTCAGGAAGTTAGCTGATAACTGTACTGGTTTGCAAGGGTTTTTAGTGTTCAATGCTGTTGGTGGTGGCACTGGCTCTGGTTTAGGGTCCTTGTTGTTGGAACGCTTGTCTGTAGATTACGGAAAGAAGTCAAAGCTTGGGTTCACCATTTATCCTTCTCCTCAGGTGTCTACAGTTGTTAACTTATCAATGCTAGATTCTTCAGTTTCTCATACAAACCTCATATGGAGTAGTTATGGTAGTCATGATTTTAGTGACGCCTGTCATAGCGTTATTATTTGTTTTAATCGACATAAAACTAGAATAATACTAGTTAAGGTAACATGAAGTTGAAAATTATTGTTCTTTTTAGTTAGGTCTCGTTTGGCATGTTACAGTTTTAGTTTAAAAGCTAAAAAGTTATTAAAAAAATCAAAAAGCCTACAATCTATACTAAAAAGTCAAAGATTTCATTCTCTCTATTTTTTGCATCTTTTCGTAAAAAATCAAAAAGTCATTCCAAACATACTAGTTTTCTTACCTCATATTTTAGACAAAAAGTCAAAAAATTACTAAAATAGCCTGTTCCCAAACAAGGCTTGAGTTTCTGTGAAATATCAGCATTTCTGATACTTGTCGTTGATAAATAAATAAAAAAAAGCTCTTCTGCTACCTGTTAAAAATGGCATGAATTTTGCTCAATATGTGCATCAAAGTTGTGTCTAGAAACATTGTCCTTCTAGCTATGGTTCTGTTGATTTAGGTGCAGCTAACTTTGTTCATTGCAGATCTCTACTGCAGTTGTGGAGCCTTATAACAGTGTTCTTTCTACGCACTCTCTCCTCGAGCACACAGATGTGGCTGTGCTTTTGGACAATGAAGCCATTTACGATATCTGCCGGAGATCCCTAGACATTGAAAGGCCAACTTATACCAATTTGAACAGATTGATTTCCCAAATAATATCGTCTTTGACAACTTCTTTAAGGTTTGATGGGGCCATTAATGTAGACGTTACAGAGTTCCAGACTAACCTTGTACCATATCCTCGTATACATTTCATGCTCTCCTCGTATGCCCCTGTAATTTCAGCTGCGAAAGCATACCATGAGCAGCTATCTATACCTGAGATCACAAATTCAGTGTTTGAGCCTGCAAGCATGATGGCGAAATGTGATCCAAGGCATGGGAAATATATGGCCTGCTGCTTGATGTACCGTGGAGATGTTGTTCCAAAGGATGTTAACGCAGCCGTTGCCACTATCAAGACCAAACGGACTGTACAGTTTGTTGACTGGTGAGAAAAATGCATATAAATATGCAAATAATTAGACCTAATTCGAATGACAATTGATAAAATATTCTACTTTCATGTAGTTTATAGAATATCTTTGAAGATACTAGTGTAGTTAAAAATTTAAACTACCATCTTTAAGTACTTTTGCTTTTTATTTGAAAAAAGCTACCAAGTTGCACTTTCAAGTTTAAAATATGTAGTCTGAGTAAATGGAAGATGGACAGATGATATAAATAGGAATAGGGTTACAACCACGTTAGGGTCGAAACATCTATATATACATGCCTCTGAATTTATATGTTCATCTACACGTGCCGTTAATTCTACATATACACAAAACACAAAACACAAAAACACTTATAAAAATCAGCTACTGTTAAAAGTGCAAAGCTAGCTAGGCCAATGGTAGTTGATAAGTAAATTCTATTTGCTAGGAGCTGAGTTCAACTATCCAAAGTTTGTGCTTGAAGATTTATGTAGCAACTTTTTTAGGAGTTATAATTGGGGGCAGGATTAGTTCCTCATCCATCCATAATAGATTTAAAGACCTCTATTGAAGGATATATTGAAATATGTTACTACTATATATGAAATTTGTAGGGAAACAGGTATCTGTTGTTTGGCTTGTCTTTCCTGTGTGGGAAGTAGATGCTTTAATGCCTTGTACCCTGACCTTTTGTAGTGTATTTATGCGTAATCTGAAACATTACTGTATTTTTAATTCACAGGTGTCCTACCGGCTTCAAGTGTGGTATCAACTACCAGCCTCCAACAGTGGTACCAGGCGGTGATCTTGCCAAGGTGCAGCGAGCGGTGTGCATGATCAGCAACAACACAGCAGTGGCGGAGGTGTTCTCGCGCATTGATCATAAATTTGATCTGATGTATGCCAAGAGGGCATTTGTTCACTGGTATGTTGGTGAAGGCATGGAGGAAGGGGAGTTCTCTGAGGCCCGTGAAGATTTAGCTGCTCTCGAGAAAGATTATGAGGAAGTTGGTGCTGAAGCTGTGGAGGAAGAAGAAGATGGCGAAGATTATTGAGGTAGTTTTGCAGGGGATTTGTCTGGATGATTGGTTAGTTTGACGCTCTTGTATCTTTCCGTGTTGTTCTATTTCTTGTGTATTGCCATTCTCTGTCTTGATGTTATGAAGTGGTTAAAATTTGTGTTTGCAATGTTCTGATGGGAAGTGTTTTCTGTGCTATGTGCTATGAAATAATTGGGTATTTTCCTTTTTGTATGATGCTTTTCTTTTTGTTACCTTTATATCGTTTTATCCTCCTTTTAAGCGCATTCCATTTATCATGTCTTTAGATCTCAAAGTTGCTTATTTTTTTTTTTATTTTGTCACATTTGTTTGAGAATTGAGTTAGTTCAACAAACAGATAGTTGCAGGAGGCCTATATTTTCTTAGCTCCCCATCAGAAAGTGCAATGTTAGTACACACTACGAGTTGGGTTGTATTCAATAGTGCAGAGTTGCATAGTTACAATTATATATATATATATATTCCTGATTGGCAAGCAGTATTAGTCATTTTTTTCTTGGTTGGGCGGGGGTTTCTGGAGGGGGATTAACTCTCATATATTAAGGGAGAAAAATGCAAATTGGAATTTTCGCTTGTTCATCTCCTTCTCTCATATATTTTTGATAGATGAGAGATGCACCATAATGATGGAGACCCTGTTGTAGCTCCTTTTTTGTCCCGAGGGGTTTGGAAGTGGGAAGTGCTCTGTCTTTCAAGTTTCAATGCATGCCAATGAAGTTATATATAGATGGATAGATGAATGGATGGATAGATAGATGGATACTGTGTCAATGATTCAGAAATGTTTGATGCAATACAGACCCACAATTTTATCCTTAAAACTTAGGTAGGCAGGTAGAGGTAGGTAAATTTGTTGTAGATAGAATTAATGTATATAATAGAATTGAGAGTAAATATTCAAAATGAAGCAACTAGAAGAGGGGACAGGACAGCACATTCAATTTACCAATTTCAGTCAGTTCGCTTTATTATGTACAAGTGAGTGGAGGATGATGCAGATGCAGATGCAAATGCAAATGTAATGGCATGGCAAGAGTGCAATATACACTTTTATATGTCAAAGTGACTGACCTTGTTTGAGGCTGTGGGTGGGGGGCAATAAAATGCATAAAAAATGATAAAAATTCAGAAGATGCCACATGCTACCTAACTTTCTTATAAGGGCCTTAGGTTGTAGCTTAGCCCCCCAAATTTATTAAAAACCCTCAAATTTTAATGAGTAATTAATTATACAAAACCCCCATCAAGTATAATTATTCTTTCATTAGGAAAAACATCCAAACACTAGCATCTCTTGTTGATCAAACCTAGTTTGGCTGGGAATATACACATGTCTTGTTTTGTTTTGTTTGTATTTTTCTTCAACTACTGTTCCTTCAATTCCATGGTTTCTTACTCGAGATTGCAAGTTGTTCACTTCCTAAAGAAGCTTAGCTCTCCAAGATTCAAGTGGAACAAAATATAAACTTTAGAGACTGGTTGAGAAAACAAGATTGACTTTTAAATTTTACTAAGAACAATAATAGCTTTATTTCTTTTTCAATGTTGTCTTAAATGTTAAAGGGTTTTGTTAATGTATGCTCTTGGGACACATGCCAAGATAGTTTTGAATGATTATTCCTTTATTACATGTACTTTCATGCAAAATATATAATCTTTTTAAACTTCTCACCCCACGTGCACACATTAACACAATCCAACATTGAAAACAGTAAATTATATAACAAACTGTTAAAACATTAGTTATTTCTGTTAAAAATGGTACTTTAGAACTAGGCTTGTAAACAACGAGTTAAGTCGAGCGAAATAGTAGGTCATTCAAATTTGGTTTGTTAACTGAATGGACTTGAAAATGTGTTTAGCTTGATTTGTTTATGTTTCAGATTGAGCCAAACTCAAGTAATTTGATTTTTTTTAATACAATTTTATAGTACATATAAAATAATTGAGCAAAGCCTAAACACTTAATAAGTTTTAAAATGTGTTCAACCTTAACTTGTGTACATAACAAACTAATCTCGAATGAGCTTTCAACAAGCCAAACATGAGTTGGAACAAGAAACAATAATACTGAAGAAGAGAAAAAGGAAGAAAGGTAGATGAATTTACACAGGGGAGTTCAGAGTTGACACATGAAGAGAACTTAATTTGCTAGTAAGTATTAAAGGGACTTGGTGATGCACAGAATGCAGTAGACTACAGCACTGGTATATTAGGGAATATTCCCACTTACTGCATTTACAAGAAATCATAAGCAGGACTCATCAAAATTGATTGAGAGAGAGAGAGAGAGAGAGGAACAAAACAATCAAGTTGGGCAGAACATTTGAGAGAGCATGGGAAAATCCCAGAAAGGATCACTGGAATCATGAACATTCTCCCAGTATTCATTCACCCCATTCATGGTGTAAAGCGAAGCTGAAATCTGTCTTTCAACCTTCATGTGTTCAAATTCTGGAATATCACGAGGCGGCTCATTAATCTCATGAGGCACGAAACCAATGCGTTTTGGCACATCAAACCCATCCTCAGCTAAGAGAATGTGATCAAATTCAGTACTAGTAGTCAATGGGTGATCAAAATGACAACAACCCACCATTTCCAATCCTCCTCCATTAATGCAGTTGCTCAAATCTGGTTTATATGCATCATCAAACATCTTGTTAACTTCTTCTTGCCTCAGTCCACTAGGAGAAGACACAGTGACAGGAGGACTATTACTATTGCTATTGCTGCTGTAACTATAACTGTTGTTACCACTAAATCTACTACTACTGCTACTATGACTACTATAATGATGATGAGGAGGATTACTAGTTTTGGTTTCAATGGTGGTTTTTGTGGTGTTTGTGGGAGTGAAAGAGAGGCTGGTGCTTTGTTTTGTAGCTTTCTTCTGGTTGAGGAGGTTTCTGATTTTCAAAGAGACAGGAGAATTGGCATTGGCAGGTCGACCACCGTGATTCACCACGAAGTTGGTTCGTGCATTGGAACCGCGGAGAAGACAAGCAGCTTCATCATAAGCTCGAGCAGCTTCTTCAGCTGTATCGAATGTGCCAAGCCACATTCTTATCTTCTGAGTTGTGTTCTTGATCTCTGCTACCCATTTCCCAGAAGGCCTTTGTCTAACCCCAACAAACTTGCTTTTGTTGCTGTTGCTGTTGCCACCTCTGTTTCTGAATGTGCTGCTGCTCTGTTTGGCGCCTGAGAAGCCTTCTCTTTGCTGCTTTTGGAACTGAAGTTCCATTATAGAAGTTATTAAGTTAAAAGTGTGTATATGTATTTGCTGAATGAAGAGAAGAGAATAAAAGAAGGGAAAGAGGAAAGAGAGAGGAATTGAGGAGTGGGTTTGGGGGGCTCTTGGTTCTGACTGAAGAGAATACAATGGGTGTGTTTTTTTATATAGGTCTGATGGATAGTGGGTTGCTCGTCCTTATGCCCTTGTTTGGATGTGAAGTTGAGTTTGTTCCTGGTTTATGGTTGACTGATTTCTCAATGTTGGGGAGAGTTGAGACTGTGTCATCACTAATAATAAGTGCTCTTGGATATTGTTTATTTGTGTTTGTTGTTTTATGCTTCCCACATACCCACTCAACAAAGAGATGAATAAAAACATCCTAATGCTAGACACGTTCTTGCCCTTTGTTACCATTTGTTAGTTAAATGGCTTCTCTGCCCCTTGTTTTAAAAACTTTGATTTTCAGAACTTTCTCTTTCTGTTTTTCTTTTTTTTTTGAGAGAGGGGAATAACGTACAGGTGGAAATCAAGCAAAGTAATTATAAAAAGATGAGAAACATTAGAAATTTTAATAATTAAAATAAGAAATTTTTTATTAATTTATACTGACACCATGTCAGTGTAATTGTCCCCTTTTTTTGTTCCCTCTCCTCTCTTTCTTCTAATGTTGCTATTATCTGAACCAAAAATAACTTCATGCATAATTCCCTTTTTTCATCCCTTTAAATTAATGTGTAAAAAGTAAATCAAAGAACAAGATTATGAAGTATTACTATATGTGAATCACTACCAAACAATAGCAAAATATATTAACGTGTGCCTTTAAAGTATATGTTAAAAAATTTAAAAATTAATATGATAAACTCTGTACAGTATTTTAAAACCATCTTAAAAGCGATTCATGTAAAAATAAATAGACAAATTGTATCCTTCATTTATGGGTTTTGTGAAACTACAATTGTACAATTATTTATTATTATGGAACTACAATTGTACATATTCAAGCATGAATGTGTAGAGCACCCCCACCCCCACCTCCACCTAGAAAAAAAAGAAAGAAAGATAAAGGTAGTTGCAAGTTCATAATTAAAGAGGGAGGGAGTAATATTATATGTGGAGAAATACAAATTCAAAAGAGAGGGGGACATGTAAGGCATTTCAAAACTAGATGAAGGATGATTCTAATCATATAAAAGCAACATATATATAAATATAAAAAGTAAGAGACAAAAGTCAAATGAGAGGTCTAATTGTATTTTTGCAATCACTATTTAGAAGCCTGAGTAGGCCTTGCCTCATCTTTTGTTCTCTCTATATGCATATATAATAATATGTCTTTGTCTAACCTAATTAGTTATCATACCTTCTTTAGGGTTTAGTTTCAAGAAAGTCATATGTTTAATTCTTCTTAAAGGGATTGAATTAAAAGTGTGCAAGCACTTAGGTACTTTGCTAAGGGTGGAGAGATTTTCTCTTATAGGTGTTAATCTAATAACTAACAACTAACACTTACCGATCCAAAAAAATAAAAATAAAAATGATAATATGTCTTTGTCAAATGGTCAGCAAAAAAACAAACTTGGCTCCACGAAGAGGAAGGCCTGCGGCCTGCCCTGCTTTCCCATTTTAATATGTATGTTATTATTTTTTTATTTATAAAATGGTTTAGGATGTTTGGAGCTAAGCAGGCTTGCCACTTGGATACACGCCAGGTATCCCCACCCCCACATACGACTAGTACTATACTACTATCTTTGGAAGATTGAGGAGTGTTGAGGATTATATTACTACTAGTACTACTATTTATCTTTGGAAGATTGAGAATTATATTCAGTATGTTTAGAATTGAATTTTTTTTAAAATTAAAATTTTTTATTTTTTGTATTTTTTTATTTTTAGTAAATATTTTTAAAATTTTAAGTAATTTTTTTACCATTTAGATGCACCTTACTTAAATGTATTTAAATAGTAAAATATTTGTGAAAACATATTTTAAAAAATTAATAAATACACAAAAATATGAAAAATATATTGAATTTTTTTTGTTTTTGTTTTTTGTATTTTTAATATTTAGTGAATTTTTTAAAGATTTTTTTCACAAATATTATATTTTTAAGTGTATTTATATTAAGTGTGTCTAAAAATTTAAAAAATTCAATGACAACAAAAAAAATCGAGAAAATAAAAAAGTATAATTTTTTAAAAAGTGAATTTTGAAAATTGAAACCAAACAAAATAATTATTACAAGTTTATCTTTGGAGGATTGAGGAATATATTTTGGTGTGTGTTATGAATTAGAAGTGTAGGATTTGGTGGCAGTTTTGGGTGGGGAATCTTATCGTGCATGCTCTGCTTTTAATGGAATCTCTTCCCCCATAAACTACCAAACATTACCAATACATCCCCCCTCTTCAATATCTCTCTATATGGCAAAAAGGTTTGACCAAATGATAATTTAAGATTGAAATTTTGGGTGATTAATTTAACTATTGTCATCATCATCATTGGTAGGTAAAATTGGCTCTCATTTTCTTGAGACCCTCTACCTACCTTATGTGCTCCATGCAAAGTAGTATCATGCAATTCATGTTCAGCAGTTTGTTAAATCAGTTGGCCTCAGTTTGTTTTAGCCTGGTCTCGGTCTTGTTTGATGATGCAAACTCAATTTCCAAATTAAACTACTAATCTAGTCTAGTTGTAGGGTATTGGTGGCTCAACACTGCTTTGAACCCCCACCCCCACCACACCACTTACAAAAGCAATAGAGGAGGTTATTTGGTGGTCTTACCACATTGCTACTAGGGTTCAAAAAACTGACAAAAATAAAAGTGATTGGGCTCAACTATTTATTTTAAACCAATAAAAATCCCAAGTTAGAGTGCCACATGCCCATAGCCTTGCCCTAGGAGCTCTAAATAATTTTCCCTTAAAAAATGCAGCGAACTAGAACTACTCTCTTTAACCCTGTAACACAACCAAATCACTCTGAAAAAGACTTTAGCTACTGCACTGCAGTGCAGCCTTTTATTACCTCCCTCCCACTACAGCTGCAAGTTTACCGTCTTGATGACCAATTTCGGCATTTATCAGGGCCGGCCAAAATTATATTACATACGACTTTGGCCTTTTTTCTTTTCTGATAAATAAGCTTTGGCAATTGTGAAGATGTAAAATGTTTTCAATACCAAGACAGATCTTTTATGTTTTTTTTTTTTTTTTTTGAACTATAAAAAAAGGGCTCTGTGGTGTCGTCACAGCCCCTGTGGGCCCTGACCCCGGAATAGCCGGTTGCCAACCAGGAATTAACCCCCACCATGTGGGGGACCCACCACTGAGGCACCAGTGGAGCTCATCAGCCGCCCCTAACCACGGACAAGTTTATGTTGTGTCACAATTTAAGAGTAGTTTAGAATGATTTAAATAAATACACTTTCTTGACTTTTTATAAAATATGAATTAGATCTAACGTAATGTGATAGAGAGGTGATATGACTTAAATAAGATGATATGATTTAAATAGGATAATGACTTTTTAACTTTTTTAGATTATGACAAACAAGGCCTTGATCTTGGAATAAAAAGTAACTATAACAGAGTGAAAAAGACCAGCCAATTAAGTCATTCATTGATCATCAAAGAACAATTAATAATATGGATGCCAGAGCCTACAACACAATAGAATCTCAAATTGACAACAAGAGCAAGTTCATACCACAGGCTCATTGATATCCAAGTAAATGAAAGAATCACCCCCCTTTTTTTATAAAAATAACTTGGTCCTTGTACTATCAGCAGTAACAGAAAACTGAAATTAAAAAACAAAAAATATAATAACACGACCAAAACTGCAACAGCAACTGCCCTTACTGACAAACCCTCAAACATCAATACCCATTTTACCAAACAGGGACCCTCACAAACCACAATTACTGACTGACCTTTGCTTTCTAATGGGCACTATACTGCCCTAAATAAATATAACACTTGTAATATACACACATTCTACACAAATAAAATGGTTTTCATTTCAATCACATCGACATTCACTCTCAAGACCAAACAACCAACCCCAGGTTGCTGCTGTAAAAGCATATCATCATGCAAAAATGAATGACAGGAACATCCATCTTATGGGAAAGAATTGGGTAATAAATATATATGTGAAAAGACACAAACCAACCACAGACAAAAGCAGTGCCCTCATGAATAGCAAGATGCCAGGATACTATGATGAGAGGATGGACTGCAATGCAAGTTGCTGCTGGGGCTGCAAGGACGACCACGTTGAAGCCAAGGTCGATGGTGGTAGTGTCTGTTGAAGTTGCCTCAAAAGATTAATCATTCGACTTGCTGTTTGTTCTGTTGCAAGTTCCTTTCCGGCACATAGAACCTACAGCAACAGTAATATCCATTAAAATACATTGCAGAAATGTGTGCTTAATCATGTAGCATAACTCTTAAGTGGTTGCAGAGCAAAATTACAAAACAATATTGAGTAGGCACACACTTACTAATGAGAACAGTCAAAATGAAGCAAAACTGTAGAAATGTGATACCAAATTGTTGGAAATAATCAAACATTTCAAAATTATTCCCTCCATGATGTAAGGTTTTTCGACCATTTTACTTTCTCAAATTCGTTCCTAGAAAGTAAATTACCTTGATAATTCTCACTAGAATACATTTTCTCCATTGTTTGTTTGATTCGTATTTATATTGATATATGCCCCCAAATTATAAGTCATTACCAAATAAAAATGCCACCAATGCCCACAAGAGCAACAAACACATAAAATTGCCTATTAAAATCAGTATTTTTTTTTTTATGTGGATTAACAAAGAATTATCCAGTCCTATCTTTTACAAAAATGTAAATTGTAAGATGATGTGTGGTACAGAATGTTGGCCGGTTAATTAAACATGTTTTAGAACGGATTTAACTAAATTGAGAATATTGGGATGAATGAATGTTGTTACAGAAATAAGATAAAATAAGAAATGAATATAATTGTGGAAAGTTAGAAGTGGCAACAATTGAAGGTAAAATGAGGGAAGTCATTTGAGATGGCATGGCGGTTTGCACCATAGACGAACTAACCCACTTGTAAGGAACAGTAATTTGATCTAGGTGGAAGGTTCCAAAGGAATTAAAAAATATATATTGATTTAGGATATAAATTTTTATAGAAAAAACAGAGACAATAGATCCATGTAGCTAACCCCATGTAACTAGGACTAAAGCCTGTTAGTTGAGTACAACTAAACATCAAAGATGCTAAAGCAATTTGTACATAAAACTAACCTCTGCAAATACTGCAACAATTTTAGGGAGATACTGGTTGTTGGGACCCAAAAGCTCCCTATCTGACCTGTAGACGAACATCAGTAAAATTGTACGGTGAATCAGAGAAAAGAAACCAAAAACGACAAAGATGGGTAAGTGGTGCTAAAAGTGCAGACTGAAGCTCCACCTTTCAACCATTGAACATAGCTGGTCATGGACAACTTTGGCCTCAATCAAATCACCTTTTATAGGCAAGCAGCTTAACCACGCAGGAACAACCTGCCAAAAATCTCAACAGTTACAGCATGAGGAAGTGCCGACAAAAGCTACAAGTATTCATTAGAACTAAGGTTTAAAAAAAAACTCAACCATTTCAGGAGCATCAACTATAAGTAGATATTTGTAAAAGATCATACACAGCAAGAATGACTACAAGAATCAAGTAATGCCCTCTTAAACCAAGAAATCATGAAAGGTGAAAAATGAGAGACCATCCCCAAATGAAAAGAAACTGAACTAATTAACGAAACTGCCACTACAAACAAAAAAATCCCCCCTATTAAAGAAGCATCCACTAAAGAAAAAGCATAAGCAAATTGTGCACGAGTTACCAACTGATTATCACTTATCATCTTGTTTTCTTGCACAAAGTAAGTATATGAGAGCACAAGTAAATAAATAATCCATTTCAGAGCTCTAGTATTTCATTAAATACTTAAGATACACATACTGATTAATAAATGCCTAACAAATCACATATCAAGAGTCAAGACCTTGTTAGTTTAAAAGGTGCAAGGTAGCCCACAACACACCCTAAGATAACTAAAAGTCATTCTGCGCAATATATTCAAGTTTCAAGGTGAACAAAAGAATCAAAGAATCCACATTTTGCAGAATTATTTGTGCTTGAATAGGCTTGTGAACAATAAAGAAAGAGGAATTACCTGAGCTGAATCTATACTCTCACGATGGAACTGACATATTTTTCCCAGAGCAGAAACAGCATTATCATATGCCATTATGTTTTCAGGTTGCAAGGCATTAGGGTCCCTTATCACAACATTTAACGTTGAAAGAGCCTCTGAACAAGGTATAAAGAGAAACTATCAATTCAAAGGAAATGTGAAGGAAATCAACTCCCAAAATGTGGAAGCAGATTGTACCTAAAACAAGAGGTTTAAAAACAGAACCACCAAATTCTGCACAAACGCCAAGTCCATATACAGCAGCCTGAAAATAAACATGTTTCAAAAGTGATCTACAGCAAAAAAAACTTAGGGATTAAACCCTAATATTGAGTAGTTTGTGCAGACCTGCCGGACATCTGGGTTCATGTCATTGCAAGCCTCCAAAAGGAAAGGAAGATATGTATCATAATATCTGTTCAACACATGTAGAAAAATTACATTGGATAAATGGCCACAATAGCAATCAGCACATCTACATAAATGATCTGAAAGGAATATTTACTTCAGAGCTGCTTCATGACACTGCTCTGCAACATCATCAAAGATGCAAATTGCTATCCTTCTCTCCTCAGCTGTTTTATCCTTCCCCTGCAATTGAGACGAGTAGGCAAGTAATGAAGCACGATGTAACAGAGCTGCTCGCACAAAATTCAACATTAACAGAATGATGAATAGAAGAGTTACGGAAGACCATCATATGGGTACACAATACAACAAACCCATGAGCATCAAATATCAAAGCAAGATTAAACACAAAAGATACATAAAACATGAATGGGTAGCTTGACGCAGAACTTACCCACATAGGCGTAAGATATGATGACAGCTCATCAAAGAAGGGCAAGAAAGAGGCCTTAAATGTTTTTATCAAAGTTCCCAAGATTTCCCCTACCTGAATCAGGAAATCCGTTTGTGAGGCAAAAAATGAAATTAAATTTTATTAGAACCATATAATAAAAAGATGAACATGTGATCCATGACACTAAAAAATGGTTAGTGGAAGACAAACTTGATCAAAAACTTCTTCCTCGTGCTCATTTTCCTCTCTTAGTATTTCCCCCTCCTCAGCATCGAAGTCCTCAGCTTTGGCCCTCTCTGCTCTTTCTCCTTTTCTACTTGAGCTGGCTGTGATCACCTGTTTTATCTCATCCACAATGCTCTTGACCTGGCTTTCATCCAGGAGAGGTCCTGAGATCTGAAAGCAAAAGTACAAATACGATTGAAAACTTCAAAATGAAATGTACAAGACAAGAAAGCACAAATACAACTAATTCACTACCAAAGAACAAGGTTGTGTGTTCTGTACGTCACAAATTTACATAACTTGATAATGTCAACAGCTATGTATTACTAGAAAACGCTAATACCCAAGCAAATTACGTATTGGTATGCATGCTCCGAAACATGGAACACTTCCGTTCCAAAAATGGTAAATTTAGTAATCCGAAATGATCCCAAAAATCTTTTTTAATATATTTCCTTAAATGTTACCTTAAGAGGAAAAAAAAATCAAAATTATGAACTAAAATCTAAAGTGAGTTAAGTTTACAAAAATATCAAAAATGAACAAAAAAATTATTATAAAATACATTTTATTGGATACCTAAGAAGTACCTTACATTCTTAAGTATAATATAGACAAGTCTACCCCTATAGTACCACATTTTGGAGCATGTAGCTTACCACGTTCCTGTTCCACGTATCGGAACGATCCACGTTCCAAATAACATGCTAACCCCTCTCCTTCTCAAAACAATTGATTCAGAAAATTTGCATAAAAAGAATTAAGAAACAAAGATTCACTTTCAGTTTAAAGACATGAGTGAGTGATCTTTTACGAGCTTAATTTCTTAATTAGATACATGCAGTGCAAGAAATTTAATAAGTAAAACAATGCACAGCATAAGTACATACGCATAAACCCATTCCAAAACAATTTGTTTCCAACACTAAATTATAAGTTTATACTGAAGAAGAAGAAAAACATAGCATCTACATTTTACTTTCAGAAATCGACACAACCCATGAAATTTATTCAATGGAAATCAGAAGCAAGTTTTAACAGTGAAAACTAGCCAAGCTGAGCCAATAGAAGTCAACCAAAGACTATTATTTAGCTCTTATCCAAATGAACTTTTGATGAATAAAAGGTAGTACAGCCATGGGGACTTTATTTTGGGTTTTCCTCTTCATCCCTGCCCTCACGAAATTATTAATTTGTTAAAGGTCTAAACTTCAGGTTCCAGGATTGTAAAACTGTATACAGCGTGTCACCAAGTTCATAGATTTAATCAAATTTTCAGAACAAGAATCCATTAATTAACAAAACCATATTCATGTTGAATTCATAGTGATCCATTGGATTACCAGATTGTGGTAAGAACACTTTACATATGGTCTGGATCGTTGCTGATCCATTCAACTTCAACCTAGTACAATTCCAACCCCCAAAGTGTACAAATGTATTGTGGAAATTACATATCATTATTATCTAATAATATGAACCAACATTCAGAATCTGTTACTAAGCATAAGCGTTATGAGTGTCATTCTTCACAAATGAATTGCATTGAATTACAAAATCATTTTCTATTAAAAAAAGGATAAAAAAAGATAAAATAAAGAATCTATGATCCAAATGTAAAATGAAAACCATTTCATTAGATTTGACACAGAAAATGGTTTCAAAGATACGACAGTATGGGATCCACATGTTATCCATTTGTAGCAGATAAATTATTTGAAATAACCACAGTATAAAAATGGAAAACCTGTATGCATTCATTCAATGCATCCAACATGCTTGCACATATTTCTGTATCAGGCTCCTGCAATATGATGCCCATTAAAAAACTTCAGTTCTCAAATCAAAAGCATAATATAGTGACAAGAATTATGTCACCACACAGCATAATTATTTAACAGCAAACTACACCTTATGCAAAGCTTCCACCAAAAGCTGGAACAATGTAGTCAGATAACTGCTTAATATAAGACCCATTACGACCTTGAGCAATCCCCTTCTCTACAACTAATTTTGCTGAACGCAATAGCTCCGGCATGGCTTGAAAAATAATAGTTCACCTCAAGATATTCAATACACCAACAATAATGGAAAACAAAGAAAAATGGGAAACTATGACTCGAGTGTATACCTGAAACAGCTGCTTTTCTTACTTCTTCATGGAAGTAAAATTTTAGGAGTGGAACTAAAGTTGGGGCAACCTGTTGAATGGTGCATGTTTAGTATCACACTTTGGTTAAAACCGCATAAAAAGAAAGACAGAAAGAAAAACTCATGTCGCATGAAGACCAACCTGATCAATCCATGGATAGAAACCTTCCTTCAACTCATCAGCATAGCAACATAACATGTTACAAGCTGTAGCTTTCTCCTCCAGAACACTAGTCTTGATCCCTATTCTTTTGTCCCCCAAAGTAATGGTCTCCATACTGCAACAGACATACAGTCCTTATCAAAATCACAAATACTCTTCAGCAACATAACCACCATTAACATCGGCGAGTTAAAGAAACAAAAAAAAAAGAAGGTAAATTGCACTTTATTCCTCCTGGGGGATTAGACCCAAAAACATGCAGCCCTCTTTTAACATTTGTTTAGTGACACTAAGCTCCCTTGTGATTGGTGTGTCAAGTGAAATCATTAGATTTTTTTATCCAAACTAACAGTGTAAGAGTGACACATTACTTTTTACATCCAACCACCATCTCCCCATGTCTGACAACCCATAACTGCCCCAACTCTGTCTCTCTCTCTCTCTCTCTCTCTCCAAAACCAGATGGGGGTCTCAACTCAACCACCACAACTCTAGTCATCAGCACAGGCATTGCCTCCTTCCTCGGTTCCAGCCAGTCCCATCATCTTCACTGGTGTTATTAAAAGCGATAGGTGCACCAAGGAACCAAGGTCTCTTGGGGAGTAGGCTCAAGGCGCAAGGCGAGGCGCAGGCTTCACCGAAGTGAGGCGCACCTTATACCGGAAAAAATATATAATTTAATATAAGTAAATAATTTAGGGTTCAACATGAACAAAATGAAATGTTAAACATTTAGTGTTTTTTAGAGATTAGGAATTAGGGCTAATTTTTCTTCCATCATTGATTTGGGGTTAAATGTCCAATGTATTGGCATCTATAATAAGAGTAGGGATCTTTTGTAGCTGCACCGTATTAAATCAATGGTTAGATTTTAAACAAAACCAATTAGAGCAACAATAAAAAAGGCCCTCAAGACACAAGCCTTGGACCAATCATGCGTCTTATCATAGTCGTCTGACTTGGAACACTACAAGGCACAAACCTTGGGCCTAGGCACACATCTAGGCATGCCTTATCGAAGTCACTTGGCTTGGAACACTTACAAGGTGCAAACTTTGGGTCTGGATGGGACTTGGGCCTAGGCGCACGCCTAGACGCGCCTTTAATAACACTCTTCATCATCTCTTTCCTTCATTGCCACAGCCATTTACACCCTTCATTCTCCTCTATTTTGGCTCCCTCTATATCCTTCACAACAAAACCAACTAATGCCTTCTCCACAATCGCAACCACCCACCTTCACCTTCCAATTTCTCTCTCTCTCTCTCTCTCTCTCTTTTGCTATTCCCTCTTCTGCTTCACCATCAACCAACAACCATCACCAGACCCATCATCATCCACGACCTTTTTCTCCATCTCTAACCACTACCACCCTTCTCACCACTGGCAACCTTCCCCTCCGCCATTGACCACTCTTCTCTCTCTCTCCCCTCCCCCAAAACAAAAACCTCACCCACCTTCATCTTCCTCACCTCTCCGACCCCCACTTGCCCAACCACAAACCCACTTCTTCATTCTCTTCTATCTGCAGACCCACCACCATCTCTTTTTGTCTTTCTCAAACCTCTAATTTTCTCTCTCTCTCTACAAAATTAGTCCCACTTCAACCAACTTAAGCCCCCACCATCCCCTCACTCTAAAAAACTAGATCACCATGGCCAAAACCCACTGTCATCCTCTCTTTCTTTCTCTCCCTCTGTTCACCCGAAACTATTTCATTCCCTTTTGCCCATTAATGAGAACTGCTTTGTTTAAGCTAAGACGGTCCACGAGAATGGCTTTGTTTAAGTTGGTAGTTTCCCTTGTCCAGGTTACGAAGAGATCAGATCCAGTAAACCTCAAAAGGACAACAAGGCAGTGGTTTACATAACTACACATTGGAAGTGAATCATATGCGTTCATACCTTTTGCCAAAGATACCTATATTGATATAGATATGGAACCATGCAAGCACTGTTATATACACACATGAGCATCATGTGTAGAATCAAGTTCAAGCATTGCAATATGCTATATACTAAATTTAATATAAAAATACTTGAGCTTTCATCATAACCTGTTCCAGGCATAACTTCATCCCCAAAAAAAACAAGGCAACTTCAAGAAAAAAGACAAACCTTTAGTACTTGCCAAATTTTCTAGCATTGCCTAACATATAAAATAAACTTCAAGAAAAAAGACAAACCTTTCATCATCTGATTCATCAATTTCATTATCAGAATCTGCAGATGTAATGGTTACATCAGGTTTAAGTTGAGCTGACTGAAGCAATGGGGGCATGACAACGCTCATGTAAGGTAGAAAATCCTGTCCCAAGCACTTGCAGAGTCTGGCCCATGCCTAGCACATAATTAAAATTTTAACATTCAAATAACTTCAAACATACAAGGGTAAAAAACAACAAATGTTTCTTCCAGCTTATAATTCAATAGTAAAAGCATACTTGTAGCATGTAACTTGTAGTAGGATCGTCAGTCTCCATTTGAGATCCTTGCAATGACATGAGCACTTCCATAACCTTGCATAAAAATATGATAGAAATATTAATTCATGCCAATTAATGAAAATTAAGGTGCTACACTCAACCAAAACACATGGTTTTAAAGAAAAACTAACACAAGATACAAAAAGGGAGGAAAAAATATAACAAAACTTAGATGAGTTTAGAGAAGGGCAATTTGTAAAACAACCAGAAATCATAAAAATGAAAGGGTGATCACCAACACCAAAAATGTGCAAATGGGCATGACTATGTGCATGTGCATGCACACACTCACCACCATGGTCATTTGAGATGCAACAATTGGCTTCCTTTTTTCTGTTCTCTCAACATGGGAAAAGAAATTATTATAACTTACCTGTTTAGCATCATCCCTGAACTTTTCCTTCCCAACTGCCATTCCAACCAAACTTATGCACTCCATGGCTTTGGCACGAAGCATGCGGTTTGACTTGTCAGTTGCATTCACCAAGATAGTTTTCAAGTAAGGCATAACTGCATCATAGTACTTTTGGAAGTGCTCCTATTGATTCACAAAAAGTTAGAATGAGCCATTAATAACAGAGCCGGGGTATGTACGATTCAAGGACATGTCTAAAATGATATACCTGAGATGAATCAGCAACTGATGCTAAAGCAGTCAAGGCCCCTTCTTGCACCATTTGCTTGCCATTCTGAATAAAAAATTATTAGTTAGGACCCAGGGATTTTTTTTAATGAGTGCGTTAGTCTTTATTTATGACTTAGGAACACAGTTGTAACCCTTCTGCTGCTATACCTGTAAAAGTACAAGCAGTTTGCCCACTATTCCATCTAAGTAGGGCGTTAAAATATCTGGAGTGCAGTTCTCACTGAAATTGAGCACAGCTGAGGCAGCATGCGCCTGTAAAAGTGCAAATAGAGAAGAAAAACCAATAAACCATAACCATTTGTCTAAAATTCATAAACATATTATCAAAACAATATAATATGAACACTACTGGGATATTAGCATTAAAGTAACAATAAGAAGAAGAAGAAAACAACATGAGAGTAAAAACAATAACAAATTGTGCATATAGAAATACTAATATGAATGAAAATAACATAATATAAAGTATTAAATTGGCTTTTGTAGATTTTATGGAGAATTTGATTAGTTAGTCATGTTTGGACCCGTGGGGTGAATTTTTGTATTCTTTGCATCATCTTCATGCTTTTCTAATGAAGTCTAATTATTTGTCCAAAAAAAATATATATATATATCAGGCAAGAAGTGGAATAAATTTATCATTGTCATAAAACAGATTGCAAGTTATTTAATAATATAAAGATGAAAGTATCAAGCAATACAAAAATTTCATCCTAAGATGTTTTCCAAGGATTTTATTCAAATTCATTGTCCATAATAAACCACTTCATCCCACTATATATTGATATTCACTGTAAATTCACAAGTCAGGAACCCATTTTGTAAGACCAGTGGAGAATGATTAATGTATTGCAAATGATAATGATCAAAAATACAAATTTAAGAAGTTCAGCCAAGAAAAAAATTAAATATTTAATTACTAGAAGAACATACTAAGAAACAAAATTATGCTCGTACATGGGAATAAATGACATAAGAACAAAAATATTGAAGAGAGTTCATCTCAAACTGGGTAATTAATATTGTAAATCAAAGTCATATATTTTTATGTACGTATCCATACAAGTTAATTTGCTGAGCCTGCATGCACCATTGTAGTGAATACCATACCAGATTGTACTGGCCAGTAATACCATACTGGTAGGAAAATTACAATGAGTTTTTAATTCTGTACCAGACAATTTTTTTGACCATACCGCACATAGCACAGCCTATAACAGAAAATTTCGAGTTGTACCCACATATCATTTGCAATACTTTTCATCATTCACTGCACATTGGTTAATCTTGTCAAACTGGCAGCGGATATCCGAACAAAAAGAAGTTTGATAGTGGTGTCAAAGCCTAGTTTTATTGACAAGGAAACATCAAGGCTAAACAAATCCAAGGCCAAGTAACTTGTTTAAGTTGAGTTTTGTACTTGAAACTCTTGTTTAGTGATTTCTTTCAAGGTCGTCCATGGTTATTCCATGGGAGTTATTGTCCCAAACATATATTGCTATGTTCATATTATTTACCCTATTACCACGATATTATGTGGAGTGGATGATATGCTTGATTATGATATATTGATTTTTCATAGATTATTCCGTCTTGAACCTACTTGACCAAAAACATTCTGAATTGTCTTTCACTACAGTAGCTCTAGACCTATGTACTAAATTGGCATTGCATGTGCAAAGTTAAGTAATATGTAATCACCTCTTAATCCATTGCAAGGTGTCTAAAGACTTATGAAACATGCAACTTGATGCAATTTTTCGAATTTCGCAGATGAAGATTGGCCACTTGTAAGAGGCCCAAAAGAAAATTAAATAAATAAATAAAAGAAGCCAGAGTCTAGCCTATTCTATCATTTAAGTATTCATAGTGAGTTCAGATATAAAAATAATTATAAAAAAAAAAAAATAGAGAGGCCTTACTTGATGGTCTACATCTTGTGCAGGAGGTACTGATTATGAAAGTCAAGGAAAACCTTCACTTGATTTTAGCCACTAGCTGATTTTGTATGGCACAATTATGGGCACAATGGCATGCATGATTTTAGGAGCAATTCTAGTCCACTTACCGTGTGGACTCTTTTGGGTCTCTTGGTCTCTCAACTCTGGTTGGCTCAACCATTTTGATCTGGTCGATTCGGTCACTCTAGTCACCCACTCTACTCCGGTCGACTCCGCCACTATGATCAGCTTAACCACTCTATTTTGGTCGTGCTTACCTCAGCATGCTCATTCTTTGCTGGTCATGCTCATCCCTTGCTCATCTCAGGTCCGCTTGGCCACCCTAGAGGCTAATCTTTCAAGTCGAGCTTTAGACGGGTGGAAATATCTCCATCGGCTCCCTCCATTTCTAAGGCTGTTATGTTGCAAACTGATCATGCAAAAGAAAACAAATGACTTGGCTCCTTGTTGTCCTTCCATGGCCATATCTAGGCATGTTCTTCCCTCTCTCTAGGGAGTCTTTTCTTTTTCTAAGTGGTGACATATCTTGTACATCTATTGGCTAGCCATTCCCTTTCTCTAGGGATTGCCTCTTCCCGGCCACCTTCAGGCCTTTCCCTTTCTCTAGGTGTGTAAACATATCGGCCACCTCTAGGCCATTCCCTTTCTCAAAAAATGTTGCGTCTGAACCTTCTATAAAGTTTGTCGAATCTCTTCTAGATGGACAACCAATTATAATCCTCAAAAAATTGCTAAGAAAATGAAAGAGTTCATCTATGATCTACCCATGAAATGTCGCAGTTAACATTATTGGTTTTCTAATTTGAGTAAGTTTTATGTTTTCTACTTAAATATATTCTCTTCTACACTTTAGGCCTCGGTTAGGAACAGGTTATTTTAGTAAATTTTTGACTTTTTAGCTAAAATATGAGGTTAAAAAAACTTGTATGTTTGGAATGACTTTTTGATTTTTTACGAAAAGATGTGCAAAAAGTAAAAAGAAAATAGAATCTTTGACTTTTTGGTATAGGTTATAGACTTTTTTGGTTTTTTTTGGTAACTTTTTGACTTTTAGGCTAAAACTCTTACTTTCCAAACAAGGCCTTAGTTTGTAGCCATTCAACCCGACGAATAACACTCCCTACAAAAATAGAAAGGCCCATAGCCTAGGTAGTCACTTAGCTTTGTTTTATTCCAAAAATTACTAGTTATGGCATTTATTTATTACCGTTAATGGGGTAGAATCAACAAAAGAAGCACAAGAAGCAACACTCGACAACAGTGTAGTAGCAACAAAAAGGGCATGAGAAGCAACACTTCTAGTGTTACATGGTGCTTATGCAAGGTTAGGAATAGGAAGTTTTGGTAGTGTGGATACAACAATTCATAGGAAAAAATTTGTTCTCAAGTACCTCAAACTTTTGGCTCTCGACAAAGTTTTTTCCAACGAAGCCCTCATCATTGCTTATAGAAGTATTTCAGAGTTTGTTCATTTGAATCACCAAAACACTGGTGAACAACCAAAATCACATTGATCCATAATAATAGATATCAAAAAGCATAAAATCCAAACTGGGGAATATAGGGACTACCAAACTTGTCAATATGAATCCTTGACCGTAAAAAATATAAGTAACAAGTAAAAGCAAAATACCTAAAGGTGGCTCAGCACATGCATAAGCCAAAATAATCATGCAAATGATATTAGCAGGACCAAGGACCAGTTAGAAAATCAATTGTAACCATCTAAAATTTACAATTGGCAAAGCACCAAAAGAACTAACCTGTACGCGAGGATTCTGGAAATCATCCATAGCCGCAGCCAAAGCTGGTAGCACACGTTGATGGTACTGTACTTGCAAATCTGGGCCTAAATCTGTAGACAACTGTCCAATTGCATTAATAGCTGCCCATCGCACTCGAGGATGAGGATCTTGAAATGAATTCAAAACCATGTTCACTACTTGCTCCAAATTTTTAATCATAACCTGCAAAGATGAAGATAGAATGAAAATGAATCCAATCAAAGCTGATATTTTGCTTCATAAGAAACATAACCAGACAAAAAATACAAATAAAAAACTATACAAGTCAATTTGATTAGCATATATTACTCTATACTTGTATATGTGTTTGAACCATCAAACAAATGATTACAATAACAGAAATGTGTTTGTAATGTAAGATGAGAGCCCCCAAATGAAGCAGTCAATACCTTAGAGCATCCTTCAGCAATCTGGGCAAGTGCAATTAGAGCAGCATGGTGCTTCTGCCACTCAGGAGCAGCCAAATATGCTGGCAACTGCTCCGATGCAACCGGAACAATTGTATTTCCACCCAATGCAATAGATAACCGATCCAAACACTCCTGGCCAACACTATAATTACTGGTTTCTCCAGCATCCTCATCCTCACTCTCCGCGCTATGCCAAGCAGGATCATCCTCCATATCCAATAACATCTTCATCAGTATAGCAAACAACCTACTGATAAATTGGGGCAACTTCCTCATCATACCAGGAGCCCTTTCTCTCGCTTCAGCAAGTGTGATCACAAACTCAACCGCGAGGTGTCTGGTTCCCTCTTCTAGGGTTTCGGCCTCCGCAATCTGCAACATAGAACCCACCACATCCACCAATTGCCTCCTCAAAAACCTAGGTTCCGTCCCGGCCAATTCAATCAACAATTCAAGCGCTTCTTGCGCAGTAACCTCCTGCCCGCAATTCAACGCCTCCGTCAACGTCCGCATCATCGCGGGCAGCAAATCCTGAAACCGATCGCGATCGCTCGAGTTGGACAAGCATTGAATGAAGTTAATCGCGGCACTAAGCGCGGCAATCTTGACATCGGAGTTGGATGAAGATGTCAAGCACTGCAAAAAAACCGCGTGCAGATGTTTAATGTGAGGAATTAAAGCGTCACCCATGAACTGCGACAACTGAGCGAATATCAAAAACGCCGATTCCTGAAGCTTGGGTGAATCGGAGGACACACACTGGAACATAAAAGGAAGGAGTTCGGGCCACCCATTATCGGGCAAAATCCCGGAAGCAAGCTCGGAAACGGTGTCGCAGAGCTTCTTGATTATGGTCTTCTGTTCTTCGCGTTGGACGCAAGCTAGCAAGATCGATTTGAGGGAGGACTGAGTCGAAGGAGACAAGCGAGGCCATATGTAGGTGTCATCACGAGTTAACTGTTTTCGGAGTAGAATCGCGGACATGGCTCGGGCCTCGAGGTGGGTGGAGAACTGGAGGAGTTGAGCGAGTTTGAGAGCGAAGGAATTAGGGTCGGTTTGTTTGCAGAGGTTGAAGATGAGTTCGGCCTGTGATCGTTGCTCGTTCGACGACGACATCAGGTGAGATAGTAGGGTTTCGAAGGGAACAGGATCGGGGCCGAGAATCGCCGCTAGTTGGGCTTGTTGGAGCTGAGTTGACTCGGAATCCATCGCCGATTATTAGGGTTTTTGATGTTCGATAGAGCGATAGCAGATGCAGATGTGGTGGCTCTCTCTCTCTCTCTCTCTCTCTCTGTCGCCCTTTTCTCTTCTTCGAGGAAATTTGGAGTGGAAAAAAAGGAGCGGTTGTGTTTAGGGCAAGAAGAGGGTAGGGTACTAGGGTTTGATTTGGGCTCCTGCCAAGGGCTTGTTTGGGGCTTATAAAGTAAGATTGTTGAGTAGGATAGCGAAGCACTTATCCAAATGGATAATTAGCTGTGATTTGTGAGTACATCTCATATTATATTTGCAGGAAAAGCAAAAAAATAAAAATAAAAAATAATATTATATGTATTAATTAATATACTAATTAGTTTATCAATAAATGATGTGACATTATTTTAGAAATTTTAGATATTTGTAATTTATATAATAAATGAGGTTAGTAATAATATCTTAATACTAATTAGTATACTAATTTATGCATGTAGCACTACTAAAAAATAAATATAAATATAGACTAATTCAAATTAGCACTTATTTCATGGCTACAACAATTAATTCGTATTTTAAGGAGTGTATTTATAATTTATTTTTTTTTTGTAAAAAAGGTCATTGCTTATTTTTAAGGATGACTACCAAAAAAAAAGTGTCGTAACAAAATAAATCTTAAATTTTTTATTTTATTAATTTAACTCTCATTTTTTAATTTGTTTTCAATGTGAATTATTTGTTTATTTTTAATAAATAAATTCGGTGAAAAAATAATATTTTACTCATTAAATTGAATGTGATCTCAATTAATTATTTTAGTCATTAAGTAAAAGAAGAGTCAAATTATCATTTATTTCATAACCACAACGGGTTTTATATTTTAAATAAATTTTAATTACTGTATTTATAATTTACCGATAATGAAAATTGATATTGCTTGTTTTATTACTAGCATATTTAACGTGGAACATTATAAATATTAGTTTTTTTTTTTAGAAATAAATATTAGGCCTCGTTTGGAAATAGGCTAATGTAATAATTTTTTGGCTATTTAATTAAAATATGAGTTAAAAAAACTAGTATCTTTGGAATGATTTTTTGATTTTTTACCAAAATATATGCAAAAAGTAGAAAGAAAAAAGAATCTTTTACTTTTTAGTATAGATTATTGATTTTTTTAGTGACTTTAACTAAAAAGATCACTTGCCAAACGAGACCTTAGTGTTATATATACAGAGTATATTGTTATCTCATTAAGGATTGATTTCGGATATTCTAAAAAAATGTATTTTTTGACTTATTAGTTTATATGGATTGAGTTTGGGTTGAGTTTGATGTGATATGTTAGAGAGATAATACGATTTAAGGTCTTGTTTGGGTACTCTCAAATAATTTAAAAAAGTCAAAAAGTTACTTAAAAAGTTAAAAAGTTAACACTATTCATCAAAAGTCAACAATTACGGCTGCACAACTCTCAATTCAAATTTTCTTCTAAAAATCAATTTTCACAATTTTTTATTACACATTTTTTCATAAAAAGTCAAAAAATTAACCCAAACATCCATATTTTCAACCTCAATTTTTTAGTCAAAAAAGACAAAAAGTGCACTTATTTAGTCTTCCCAAACTTGGCCTAAATAAGATGATATGACTTAAATAAGATAATGATTTTTTAATTTTTTATATTGTTTAGTTTACGCCATGCTAATCCTAAATTATATATTGTAAGTGTCTATCATTAAACCCAATGCTGTATGTTTTATTTTTATTTGATATTTTTTTTATTTCCTCAAACTGACTTGATATTTTTTTTATTTCCTCAAAGTGACTATAATAATGGTACTAATCCAGCTATGTCTACGTTGGCAAATTTACGGTGACAATTTGCAAGGATTAGAAGTGTGCACCGTCTGGTTCGGATAATTTAAAAGTAAAATTATAAATTAAATAATGAATTAATGAATTGAAAAATTGAGATTTTAGTGGTTTTGAACAGATTGTCAGATTGAAGGATATTCTAATTAATTATCAAATATTTGCATAATATATAATACTAATTTGTATAATATTTTTTATATATAATACAAACTAATTTTATATAATATTTTTCATAATAAATTTCACATATTAAATATCTCTCACACTCATTTTTACTTTAATATTTCATTATAGATAAAAAAAATATACATGTATTAACTATAACAGAGTAGAACAGTTTCGAAGGCGACTTATAAATTTAAAATTTAAATCACAATTAACGGATAGAACGGTCCGAATTTATGCAAATCGATATAATTTTAACACGCAGCCTTATTAAGGGTCACCTCAATATGTTCAAACGTGAGAATTTCAAAAAATAACTAATTCTTAATGAGACATATTTAAATAATTATTAATCTCAATTATGATGATTGTTTGTACAGCAATGCTACGTATCATGAAAAGTCTTTCATGAAAATGATCATAAAAGATTTGTGACCTTTGGATTACACTTAGAATAAAGCACCACACACTAATTAAAGTAATCTAAGGGTAAAATCTTTCATGATCCCTAACATTTCTCTTGTTTGTAAGTGTAACATGTGTAAACTATAAATAGTATGAGACTCTGTACACTTCCTTATTGCACATGAACATATACCACATATTTGTAAACAACAAATTGTGGAACCAGAAAAAAGAAGTGTGAAGTAGGAGTGAGCAGCGAATATATCGATCTGTCAAAACCAATTGCATCGAATCAATCCGTCGCATTTTGTACGGATGCGTGATGATGAGCGGATGGTTGCAAATTGATTTTCTCTAATCTGCCAATCTGACGAACGGATGGCAAATTTGAGATTCCTTTAGCCGCAACCGAACCGCCAAACCGCGAGCACCCCCAGTAATGTATAAGACTTTGTTTTTCAGTTTGTTTAAATATTTTGTTTGTGTTTTCAATTAAAAAATAGTTTAAATATTCTGTTGAAATTTTTTTTTCAACTTGAATAACTTTTTTAAATTGAAAAAAATAAACGTATTATTTATCTATATTTTTTGGTTTTCAAATCTATCTCTAAAAATAATAAATAAAAAATATGATTTATGATATATGCTGGTTGGTTTTTGTTTTCAAAAACAGATATAGATGTAACAATACAAAGACATATAATATAATATCTACTACTGCTCTGTTCATAATTTTAGTGGTTTGAATTGTTTTTATATTTTAAGAATCATAGATTGTAATACTTTATATGAATGAGACATGTTGTGATTGTAGTATGTCAATGAGGCATGTGGTGATTGTAGTATGTCGATGAGGCATGCAGTGATTGTGATATTCTAAAGTTTCAAACTTTCATGCTTTGAATGAGGCATGCAGTGATTGTAATATTTTTTTAAGTCATTGACTGTGATAATTTATTCTTCTTTTTTTGAGGAAGTGCACAGGTTGAATTATGTTGAAAATTTATAAAATCTTAAACTGCCAAACCAATTTGCATCCATCCGCCAAACCGCCAATCCGCTCAATCCACATCCGCCGGATTAGCAAACGGATGTGGATTGATTTTCTCCAATCCGCCAATCTGGCGGACGAATAGCAGATTAGAGGTTTTGTGGGCGCAACCGACCCGTACCCACCCCTAATATGAAGTTTCAACAAAAACAGGCCGCAGGGGTTTGAACGATTTTGGTTTGGGATATTTAGGACTTTTTTGGGAGGTTGATTAAAAATTATTTTTTAACTTTTAATCTATTTTAAGTCATATCATCTTTTTTATTTTTTACACATTTAAAAAAAATCAAAAAAATAAAATTTTGATCATATTTTCAAAATACCCCTTATGTCACTGGTATGATTATAATGAAGCTATGTTTGGGAAGTGGCTAAAATACCTAAAAAGTCAAAAAGTCAACTAAAACACATCATATCACCTCTCTATTTTTTTACACATTTTTTTTATAAAAAGTCAAAAAATTACTAAAATAATCTATTCCCAAACCAAGCCTGAGTTTGGGCAAATGAGAAGAGCGGGAGAGCAGGTGAGAAAGTAGTTTCAAGTGACAAATAATGATGAGGGATGAACTTGAGTAGGGGATGTGAAGGCCCGTGGTTGTAGTTATGGAAGTATGAAAAGATAAAAATTAAAAGAGTAAATTATAAATAAATTTATTGGGATCTGTTTAAGATACAAATTATTTTATGTATTTAAAAAATCACAAATACTCTATTGTCATAATTTTGTATTTAACATAATTAATTAAAAAAATAAAATTCATAATTACTTTGATGTATAATAATAAAATTAATTGAATTATTAACTAAAATAATTTTCTGATATCATTAAAAGCAATTAATTAGCTTGATAATTTATTAGTAAAATGATTGATTTTTGCTATGAAATTAAAAACTTCAAGGGACAGGATGTAATATCTAAAATTATAGGTGTAATTCATATTTTAAACAAATTTGTGGGTATATTTATAATTTATCTAAATACAAATTGATGATACAGTTTCGTCTTGGTGAATGGACTAGATTGATCCAAGCTCCTTGGGTCCACTGGATAACCTGCAAGCAAGTTCAACGGGGAACGGGGTAGTCCCCGGCGAACCCTCCGGTGTACGAATTAGAAAGGGTGATAGACCAAAATATATATAGAGAGAGAGAGAGAGGGAGATAGAAAAATTTAACATTCTTCTTGTCTTCAAGCCTTGCTTATATCCTATAGTAATCATTTCGCTGTCTCCGCCGTTCTGACCTCCCCACCGAAAGTTTACGTCGTGGTTCGTCTTGTTCAGGGTGAGGGGATGCCATTCCGGCTGAGAGGTGTTGTCGCAATAAATGCTGTGATGGCTGCATTAATGGTGATGTCTTTGTGGCAATAACTGCGAGATCTTTGTCTCTTGGCGTGGCACATCCTGTCTGCCGTATGTCCGAATATCATTGGCCTTCCTGCCTAGTTGGCTTCGGTGATCTTTGGGCTTTACTAAGGTTATGCAATGAGGTTTAAATGGTGGGCTGAGTTTACTCATGGTGATTTATGGCCCTTGTGGGCTTATCCATATCGATAGTCCCCATTCAGAGTGCGACTTTAGTCCAACGAAGGAATAAAAAGTAAGGAAGATGAATCCAAGCCAGATAAGGGAGGCAAACCACAAGGGTGGCCGGCGAGAGAGAGGCGGCGTGAGGGTGACCAAGTGGGAGAGGCAAAGTGTGGTGACCAGCGAGAGAAGCGTGAAGGCGTGAATGAGGCGTGAGAGGCCGAAGCGTGAGGGTGGCCGGCGAAGCTGAGGTGGCCTTGGCGAGCGAAAGCGACCCATGGTGACCGGCCAAGCGGTAAGGAGAATGAAGGCGGGCCGACCGAGGCAGAGGTGGGCGTGTCCGCGTGATGATTTGAAGTGGAAAAGACAATGTAAGGCGAGAGTCGATTACATCGGGGCCATACGTGGCGAAATTTCGGAGGAAAGGTCAGCGTTAGATCGAGTGAAAGCGTCGGGGCATTAATATGGGCATTGATGATCTGATTTTGGCGGATGATTTGAAAAGTTTTCAATGGCGAAAATTAATTTGGATCCTTGAAATATGGGTAAACCGTAGGCGTTTGGTATTATTGATTTACTTACTGTTTTCAAGAACCCAAAACATTCCAAATATCACACCATTTGTTCTTGTAGCGATACACCATTGGAGCATTTCTTGACTTCTTAGTGCACCTTGAAGCGATCCATGAACATACTTTAGAGATGGCGCATGAAGAAGCGTGAATGTGAGGTGGATCCTCTGGGAGCAGCGATCTGAGAGAATTAGGCACTGTCTGAGACGGAGAGGGTGGGGAACCGGATACGTTTCCATGGTTCCACCTTAGTGGCGACTCCGCCGTCGGTGAGCGAGATCATTGGCACACAAAGGCGGACAAATCGACAATATGAGAGGTGGAGTTAGGGGCGATCCGCGAGAAGTACCAAATTCCGTGAGGTGGAGTTATGGTGCCAACGTCGGCGGAAGGCCGTCGGCCTTGAGCTAGGAGGTTTTCCCTATCTGAGGAGGCTCTGAAGGAAATTTGAGGTTGCCCTTGCCTCAAATAGTGGTGGGCGTGCTCAACCACCTAGAAGTAACCGGGCGGTGATGCCCAATGCTTGGAAGATTCGATGGCTTTGCAAGTGCATGGCCAAAAGGCAAATGAAGTCGATGGTGTTGGAGGAGTTCTTTGCTTGTTACAAGGCCTCGGCAATAGAGGCGTGGGTCACCCTGCGGGCAATTGTGGGGAAGGGGTTGGTGGTGGTTTGCCTCGTCGATCAAGGGATGGCGAAAGCGGTGGTTCTCGTTTACCGGTGGGGGAACTGGTGCGCACCATCTGGAAGGTGCTAATCGAGCAGTGGAGGTAAAATTAGGGCCGAGGGGAGAGGGTGAAGAGGGTGAAAGAGTGGAGGAGAAGGAGAAGGTGAGATGGGGCGACCTGGTGCAACCCTACTGCCTTTGTTTGAGGTGGTGGGTCCTCGGCCGTCGGTGGGGATCTTAATGAAACGAGTTGGAAGCGAAGAGGAGGCTCGGGAGGATGAGGATCGAGTCCTTCTTGCCAAAACCATCATGTTCAAGAGGCCTGAGGACGGTGACCTTCACGATCGCGAAGGAGAGGATCGGGGCCTCGCTTAGATTGGGGGAGAAGGATTTAAGTAAGTTTGAACCACAAAGCTCCTGTGGATCCTGTGAAGGAGAGGGCCAGGGGTGGGGAGGAGGCTCTGAAGAGGAAGAGGAAGAAGAGAAGTGCCCCTGGAGAGGCTGTAGGGAAGCCTGGGCCCAAGAAGGTGAAGGAGGCCCAGCTGTGGTGGAGACTCTTGTTGTGAAGGATACCCAGAAGTAGCAAGGTCATCCAGACCTTTGGAGGTGTGGAGGTTGCCCTAGCAATTCAAGTGGCGTGGCGTGGCGATCTTGAGCCAAGTGAGAACCTTGAGACCCAAAGGTCCTGCCAGGAGGGGGGAGTGGGTCTGAACAGCCTTCTACCATGCTCGTGGTGGTGGTGGGAGGTGGAAGGAGAAGTGGGACAGCCAGGCGGTGGCCGTCTGTTGAAGATGCGGAAGGGTCGGACTGCTTTCGCCAGATTCAATGAGGTGACTGTTGAGGGTTATGCTCACTTCGGATGGAATGCTTACTGGCGGCTCTCCTAAGGAAAGCGGGGAGAGGCTTAAAGCGAGAAAGGTGAGCCTGTTGGAGAAGTGAAGATGGAGAAGGCAAGTTAGACGAATGCCAGTGGTAGCGATCAAGCTAAATTTGGAGGATACACGCCCGTAGGGTTGTGTCACTCGAGTTCTAGTGGTCGGCACGAGAGAAGTGGAAGAGTCCCAGCAGCTGTGCCATTGCCAATGATCGGCATGAAGAGGCCATGAGCAATGACGAAGAGTTGGTGAAGCGAAAGATGAGGTAGATGCTAAGGTGGAGGCTCTGCAAAGGCGTTGGAGGATGGTGGCTAAGGCGGAGGAGAGAGAGAGAGCTTAGGAGGGAGTTGGAAGTAGAGGTGGAGAAAGGCGAGGCGGAGAAGGAGAGCCTAAGGAAGGAGGTGGAGGAGGAGAGGAGGAAGTTGATTCTTGAGGGAGGCTGGAAGAGAATTTGGAGGCGAGAGAGCCAAGGCGTCCTCTGAGAAGGAGGCCCTACAAAAGATTTGAGCGAAGAGAAGCGGCGGCCTCGGAAAAAGCGACCTACCCCGATCTTTATGTGGCATTGTTACTCAATTCAAAGGGTCTCTTGAGTTCGGATAGCCATTGATCTGCAGTTACTTGACTTAGCGAGGAGAATGCAGAAATTTGGCCCATCACGAGACAGCAGTTGAAGGAAGACCTGAATCTGAAGTCATAGAGAGCTTCCAACGGTCAAACTTTTATAAGCATGAAATGGCAGAGTTCTAGGACAGCGGCTGGAAAATGTTCAAGCGCAAGGCTGAAGAGCTGTTCCTAGAGCTTGACTTCAGTAGGGTGACAATTGGGGAGGATGATGTGGCCCAGACCCCCCTGGACGAGGGCGTAGAAGAAGCAGACCTTATCTCCAGTGAGGAGGAGGAGTGATCTGGAGGATAGGTGGACTTAGGAGTTTTTGTTTTTGTTTTTGTTTTTTTTTTTTTTTTGTATACACATTTTTGTTTTGTTTTGTTTTTGAAGTATTGTAATAAATTGATGTACACATTTTGTAAATGAATAAACTTCTATTTATGTCTTGCAGTTAGCTGTATTCATTGGTGTGGTGGGTTTGAAATGGAGAGTGAAAAATTTGCCTTCGTGACAGAGTGAACTTATGAAAAACGAGTAGTGAACTTATGAAAAATTCAGCTCGTAATAAAAATGAGTAATGAGCTTATGGAAAAATTCAACTTCATGACAGAGTGAACTTGAGATAAATGAGCCAGGTGAACTTGAACTTGTGAGATTAGATTGATAAAATTGGACCGATGAATTAAAGAGGGTGAACTTGTGAATTTGAATTTGAATTTGAACTTGTTAAATTAAAAATTCCATCATGCAGAGTAAGAGTAAACTGATAAAATTCCTTTATGCAAAGTGAGATTGGACTGGTGTAAAGATTCAATGAATGAGGGTAGGAAAGTGGGTTTTAATTTAACTAAGTGGAGATGCTGTAAATTTTTGTGACCTCAACTTGTGACTGAGTGTTCTCCCAATGCTGTGCTAGTACTTGTTTCGCTGGGTCTTCTGATGTTCGAAAGTGCTCGGTCGGACTGAGGCTTTTGAAAGTGCTTGGTCTGGCCAAGGCTTTTGTAAGTGCTCAGGTCGGACTGAGGCTTTGAAAGTACTGGTCTGGCCGAGGCTTTTGTAAGTGCTCGGTCGGTTGAGGCTTTTGAAAGTGCTCGGTCTGCCGAGGCCTTTTGTAAGTCTTTCGAGGTCGGATGAGGCTTTGAAAGTGCTCGGTCTGGCCGAGGCTTTGTGAGTGCTCAGGTCGGTTGAGGCTTTGAAAGTGCTCGGTCTGCCGAGGCTTTGTAAGTGCTCAGTCGGTTGAGGCTTTTGAAAGTGCTCGGTCTGGCCGAGGCTTTTTGTAAGTCTCAGGTCGGATGAGGCTTTGAAAGTCTCGGTCTGCCGAGGCTTTGTAAGTCTCAGTCTGACCGAGGCTTTGAGGCTGTTGAAAGTTCATGGAGGCATTCGAAGTCAGGTTGATCGGTCTGGCCGAGGCTTTGTGAGTGCTCGAGGTCGACTGAGGCTTTTGAAAGTCTTTGGTCTGGCCGAGGCTTTGTAAGTGCTCAGTCGGATCGAGGCTTTTGAAAGTCTCGGTCTGCCGAGGCTTTGTAAGTGCTCAGTCGGACTGAGGCTTTTGAAAGTGCTCGGTCTGGCCGAGGCTTTTGTAAGTGCTCAGGTCGGACTGAGGCTTTTGAAAGTGTTCGGTCTGGCTGAGGCTTTTGTAAGTGCTCAGGTCGGACTGAGGCTTTGAGGGCTGCAACTGAAAGTTTCATGGAAGCGACATTCAGACAGTTGAATTATAGCAGGTTGGGAATCCAGTTGATATTTGTATTATGTATTGAAAAAGACAAATACAACAAGTTTGACAATTCAAAAGTAAGAATTCATTGATAGTAACGCGGATGTTGACATTCGAGGATGGGAGAGGTCATGCCATCCATGTCTTGAAGTCGATAGGTGCACGGTCGTGGTCGGCTTTCACCACGAGGGTCCTCCCATTTGGCCAATTTGCCCTCGGTTGGATCCTTTGTGGCAAGAGTTGCTTCTCTTAAGACAAGGTCGCCATGAGAGAACTCCGTGGTCGGACTCGGCGGTTGTAGTGTGCTCTCATTTTAACTGATGCAAGCCAATCGGCAATGCAGTCTCTCGAAGCTCTTGATGAGGTCCAGTCCGCTCGGCGGAGTTCTTGATTCTTGGCGAGATCTGGATGTAAGATCCTGGGGGTGGGCAGACCAACTTCTACTGGAATGACCGCCTCAGCACCATAGGTTAAGCGAAAAGGGGTTTCCCCAGTAGGGGTCCGAGCGGTGGTTCGGTAAGCCCAGAGTACGTTTGGTAGCTCCTCAGCCCAGAGGCCTTTAGCAGCTTCGAGCTTAGTTTTGATGATCTTAAGGAGAGAGTGGTTAGTGACCTCAACCTGGCCATTTGCCTGGGGATGACCGAGGGAAGAGAAGCATGGTTGAATCTGGAGATCTGCACAAAATTTCCTGTATTTGGCGTTGTCGAACTGTTCTGGTTAGCCGGAGACAATGGCACGAGGATGCCGAATCGGCAAACGATCGATTGCCAGATAAACTTGGTGGTGTTCCGCTCGGTGATAGTGGCGAGGGGTTCTGCTTCGACCCACTTGGTGAAGTAATCAATGGCAACAATCGCAAATTTGGTTTGGCCTCGGCCAGTGGGCTGTGGACCAATCAAGTTGATCCCCCATTTAGCGAACGGGTAAGGGCTGCAGAGGGTGATCAGCTCAGTGGGAGGAGCATGGGGAATGTTGGCAAAGCGTTGACACTTGTCACATTTGAGCACAAAATCAGTGGCATCTTGGTTGAGAGTCGGCCAGAAGTAGCCTGTACGGAGTATTTTGTGAGCAAGAGACCTGCCACCCGAATGATTGCCACAGATCCCTTCATGGATTTCTTGCATCACATAGGTTGCTTGGGCGGGGTTGAGGCATCGCAGGTACGGGTGTGAAAGACCGCGCTTGTAAAGGACGCCGTCGACCAGGGTGTAGTTAGCCGACCGAGCTCTGACCTTGGCAGCCTGTTGTCGGTCATCTGGGAGGTCTCCAGTGGTCAAGAAGAGGAAGATGTCGGATGCCCAAGGGATGGGTTCCGTCTGGAGGAATTGCACCTCTGGTAGGTCGGGCGAGATGGCCGGATGGGCTAAGTATTCGAGGCGGACTCCATAGCTGAGGTCGGAATGGTCGGCAGAGGCAAGCTGGGCCATCTCGTCTGCTTTGGAGTTTTCCGCCCGAGGTATGTGTCTGATCTGGAAAGTATTGAAGAGGCGAACGAGTGGGAGTGCCATGTCCCTGTAAGCCCGTATGGTGTCATCCTTGGCGTCGAATTCCCCTGTGATCTGTCCGACGATGAGTTGGGAGTCACTGAACACACGGATGTGGGTGACACCAATGTCTTTGGCCAGACGAGGTCCAACTATCAAAGCTTCATATTTGGCCTCATTGTTGCTGGCCGCGAACAAGAGGCGGAGAGCACATTTGAAGTAACCCCCTTCGGGGGATGTAAGGATGAGGCCAGCTCCACTTCCTTCCCTGCGAGACGAGCCGACAACATTGAGTGTCCAACAATGCGGATCTTGTGCTCGTGGAGTTGGTGGGGTGGAGGGTTAGCGGTTGAAATTTGGATTGGTGAATTCCAAGATGAAGTCGGCTACATCTTGCCCCTTGATTGCTGTCCGGGGGCGATAAGAGATGTCGAACTGGCTTAGTTCTAGTGACCACTGCATTAGTCTTCCTGAGAGCTCTGGTTGTTGCATGATCTTCTTTAGGGGCTGGTCGGTGAGGACTACTATGGCATGAGCTTGGAAGTAGGGGCGGAGTCGTCTGGAGGCGGTGACCAAGGCCAGGGACAGCTTTTCTAATAGGGGTAGTTCGCTCGCCTCCCCGAGAGCCCGACTGATGTAATAAACCGGCCGTTGGACTGAGCCGTCCTCTCTGATGAGGGCTACACTGACTGCAGTGCTGGATACTGCTAAGTAGAGGAAGAGGGGCTCACCCGTGATTGCCTGTGAGAGGAGAGGAGGATTGGCCATGCACTGTTTTAACTGTTGGAAGGCTTCTTCGGATTCAGTTGTCCATTCAAAAGTCTGCCGAAGGACTTTGAAGAATGGTAGGCACTTATCTGTTGCGCGGGAGATGAAACGGTTGAGGGCTGCCACTCTACCGGTTAGTCTTTGAACCTCTTTAACGGTTTTGGGTGACTGCATCTCAATCAAGGCCTTGATCTTCTCAGGGTTGGCCTTGATGCCGCGCTGACTGACCATAAAACCCAGGAACTTGCCAGATCCTACGCCAAAGGCACACTTCTCTGGATTGAGCTTCATCTGATATTTGCGAAGGGTGGCAAAAGTCTCTCGTAGGTCGGTGAGGTGGTCGGCGGAGAGTTTGCTTTTAACTAGCATGTCATCCACATACACTTCCATGTTCCGTCTGATCTGATGGTAGAAGACTGCATTGACTAAACGTTGGTAGGTGGCCCCAGCATTCTTTAGTCCGAACGGCATGACACGGTAGTGGTAGGTGCCGATCGGTGATGAAGGATGTGTGTTCTGGTCGATGAGTGCATCATGATTTGGTTGTACGGAGAAGGCGTCCATGAAGTGAGCATTTGGTGACCGGCCGTGGGCGTCGACCCAGATCAATGCGGGGAGGATAGCTATCTTTGGGGCAGCTCGGTTCAAGTCGAGTAGTCAACGCAGAGACGCCACTTGCCATTATTCTTGCGGACTAGAACCACATTGGGCTGACCACTTAGGATAGTCCACATTTCGGATGAATTGAGCCTCGAGGAGTTTGTCAACTTCGCGGCTATGAGATTGTTGCGCCAGATGGAAAATCTTTGCCTTTGCGGGGGTCGGAAATGAGGTTCGATACTGAGGCGGTGAGTTATGAAAGAGGGGTCGATGCCTGGCATGTCTGCATGAGTCCAGGCAAAGACGTCTCTGTGCTCGGTCAGGAGAGCGGTAAGGTCGGCCTTGGTTTGGGGAGGTAATTGACTGCCGATTTTGGCAGTTTTGAGTGGGTTGGTAGGATCGATATTAACTTCAATGAGTTCTTCCACAGGTTCACCTCTGATCAGCTCGTCCTCATCCCGGACGTCAAGCCCTTCAATGATCATCGCCTCCTTCAGTCTGACTTCTTTAAGTGAAGCTACATAACATTCCCTAGCCACGGTCTGTTCTCCCCTGACTGTTCCGACCCCGAGATCGGTAGGGAACTTGAGGGCAAGATGATAGGTGGATGTGATGGCTTGGAAGGCATTGAGGGCGGTGCGGCCGAGGATGATGTTGTAAGCAGAGGGGCAGTCGACAACAAGGAAAGTAAGCAACTTCGTGGTCTGCCGTGGGTACTCCCCAATGGTGATGGGGAGATCAATGGAGCCGATAGAGGTCACCCGGTCGCCAGTGAAACCAACCAGAGGAGTTTGGAGTGGGGACAGGCTTTCTTCCCCGATCTTCAGTTGGCGGAAGCAGTTGAGGAAGATGATGTCCGACGAGCTGCCATTGTCGATAAGAACTCGTCTGACCTTATAGTTGGAGAGAACAGTGGAGATGACAAGGGGATCGTCATGAGGATAACGGATGCCAGTACAGTCGGCGTCCGTGAAGGTGATGGGTTCTGCCCACTGCTTGGGTTGTTTGGGGGGTCGGTCTACTGTGGCGACTGCCTTGTCTGAGCCCTGTCGTATTTTTCTAAGTTCTGCCCTCTGAGCTGAGCGGGATGGTCCCCCACAGGCAAGACCACCTGAAATAACTCTAATTTCGCCAACGGGTGGAGGTGGATTACCTTGAGGCTGAGGTGGTTGGGGGGGTCGATCATGCCGCTGGCCTGGTTGAGCTGGTCGCCGCGGAGGGGTGTGTCTGCGATTGTCTCTGTGGGGCTCGGTCCTTTGCCTCTGCTGAGGGCGGGTGTCTGTGAATCGGCTTAGACGCCCCTGGCGAATGAGGGTCTCCACTTGATCCTTGAGGCTGATGCAATCGTCGGTGTTATGGCCATGGTCCTGGTGGAAACGGCAATATTTAGACTGGTCTTTCCGATTGGAAGGGTTCTGTGGAGGGAGAGGCCACTTGAGGAGGTAGTCCCGCTGGATCTGGTTAAGGACATGTTCCATGGGAGAGTTGAGGGGTGTATATCGCTCGAACCGACCGGGGGGTCTCACTGGTGCTGACCGGTCGGTGCAAGGAGGTCGGTTGGTGTAGCGGGGTGTTTGGCTATGATACTGGGTGTTGCTGGGTTCTTGGTCTTTTCTCTTTTCTCGGGGGGTCGGGTCTTTAGTTGGCGGGTCTTGCCGAGCGGCTAGTGAATCCTCGACATTCATGTATTTTTGGGCTTTGGAGAGTAGGGCTGCCATGGAGGTCGGGGGGTTCTTGGAGAGCGAGAAGAGGAAGTCAGAGGACCGCAGACCGGCCATGAAGGCTGTGAGGATGACCTTGTCGTCGTTTTCGGCAACTTGCAAGGCTTCGGTGTTGAAGCGAGTGACGAAGCTGCGCAGTGATTCCCCCTCGGTCTGACGGATGTTGAGTAACTGGGTGGCCGGGCGTTGTTGACGTTGGGCGCCGATGAAATGGCTCAAGAAAGAGTCACTGAGATGCTGGAAAGTAGAGACCGAGTCCGGTGGTAATTGGCTAAACCACAGCCGAGCCGACCCCTTCAGAGTCACGGGAAAGGCTCGGCACATGATCTCGTCGGGGAAGCCATGAAGGATCATGAGGGTGCGGTAGGTCTCCAGATGGTCGATCAGGTCAGTCGTGCCATCGAAGGAGTCAATGGTAGGCATTTTGAACTTGGGGGGTAGGGGTTTGTCTCGGATGAAGGCGACAAATGGGGAGTTTGCTGTGGTGGAAGGCTTATGTTGGATATTCTGCATGACCCCTTGGAGTTGGAGTTTCATGGCTCGGAGTTCAGCGTCCCAAAGGGGGATGTTGTCACCGCCAGAGGAGAGAGTGTTGACGCTGGCTGGCTTCTCCTGAGCCGGAGCTAGGACGGAGGGAGGAGGGGGGGGAGGAGGGGGATGTATATGTGGGTGAGGGGGTTGCAAGCCCTCCGAGTTGGGAGGATTGGGTTATGGAACAGTATGGCCTGGAACTTGTTCTGGAGGGAGTGGAATATCTGGAGGTGGTGGAGGAATAGAGAGGTTCCGTTGGAGCAGAGCATTGATTAAGGCCTGGTTTTGTTCAGCCATACGGTTGATGCTGTTGGTAAGCTCGATGAAGTACTGTGGTGGATTGTTTGGATTGGGAGGGTCGGTTTGGCGATCGGTAGCATCATGGTGGGAAGCCATGGATCTAATCGTGACCATACACTTGTCGAGTGAGGTGAGAAGGTTATTGGAACAGGGCCTCCGGCGGCAATGAACACAACTGGCGCACGGACAAACCGGTGTTGCGCCGCCAACCGATGATAATCTGATTCGACTAGGTGAATGGGCTAGACCGATCCAAGCTCCTCAAGTCCACTGGGTTGCCTGCAAATAAGTTCAACGGGGAACGGGGTAGTCCCCTGGCGAACCCTCCGGTGTGTGAATTAGAAAAGGTGATAGACCAAAAATGTAGAAAGAGAGAGATAGGAAACTTAACCTTCTTCTTGTCTTCAAGCCTTGCTTATATCCTTTGGTAATCATTTCGCTGTCTCCGCCATTCTGACCCTCCCGCCGAAAGCTTGCGTCATGGTTCGTCTTGTCCAGGGTGAGGGGATGCCATTCCGGCTGAGAGGTATAGTCGCAATAAATGCTGTGATGGATGCATTAATGGTGATGTGCTGTGGCAATAACTTTGCAGATCTTTGTCTGTTGATGTGGCCTGTCCTGCATCTGCCGTGTGTCCGAATATCATTGGTCTTCCCTGCCCAGTTGGCTTCTAGTAATGCTGGGCTTTACTGACCGGGTTATGCAATGGGGTTTAAATGGTGGGCCTGGGTTTACTCATGGTGGGCTGAGGCCCTTGTGGGCTTATCCATGTCATATAATATGTAAAATGTGCATTAGAATTTTATGTTTTTAAGTATAATTCAAACATTAATCAATATTTATTATGAGATGATTAAGTCGATAAACAAAAATAAATGAAGATCTTTGCCCAGGGATATGTGGAGTCCACTTTAAATGAAAAGCCACCGATTAATTGTAAGAATTTGGTGCAGATTATTGAGATTAATCATAATGATAATGGGGTAAATCCAATGGTGGATGGGTCGGATTGGTCCACGCTTCTAATCGATTTGCTGGCCTCGGGGTCTTAGAAGCGTGCTTGCAAAAAGGTCCAAAGGGGGAGATAGTCCCCCGACGGACACTCCGACGGTCAAGTTAGGTTAGGACAGATTAATTTTTAGAGAGAGAGAAGTAAATGGGGTAAAAACTTAACATCTAACGTATCTTGAAAAGTTTCTTTATATCCTTTGCTTATCATTTCTTTATTCATTCTCAATTGTCTCGTTGGCCGAAAGTCTATGGTCTAATTGACATCGTTCATGGTGATTCTGCATACTCCGGTGTGAGAGATCTGGCTGTATTTAATGCTATAATGACCTCATTAAATGGCTGATGTGTGAGTGCAATAACTTTGTAGGATCTTTGTCTGCTTACGTGGCTAATTTCCTGCTTGACAAGTGTTTGCATGCCATGGGTCCTGGCCCCAGCATTGGTTTCTCAAAGTTACTGGGCTTTAATGCTTAGGCCGTGAGCTATAGGCTTATATGGGCCGTGAGTTGTGCCCTCTTGAGCGCCTATCAATATCAGTAGTCCCCCATTCCCAAGTGCAACTTCAGTCCAACGAAGGGAATAAGAAATGCGGAGGTAGTCCCCCAAGGTTGAGTAGGGAGAGAAAAGCGGGGGGGGTGCTTTTGGGAGAGTAGTGGAGTGGTGAGGAGAGGCTGACCGGCCAACTGCAGAGGTAACTGATCGTGATAAACGACCGACCGGCAAGAGTGGTCAGCCGGCAGGATGGCCGAACATGAGGAAAGATCGTCAAGTAGGCCGACCGCAAAGGTGGCCGAGCGGAGAGAATGACCGTTAGGTTGGCCGACCGTGAGGGTGGCTGAGCTTAAAAAAGGACTGTTAGGCTGGCCGACCACGAAGGTCGAGCATGAAGAATGATCATTAAATTTGCGAACGCCGAGCGAAAAATACGGCGTGAAAAGTCTTGTCGGTGGCCTGAAGGTAATGGCGTAAAGAAAGACTGTGAGGGTGGCCGACCGCGGAGGTGGCCGAGCGTGAAGAAGGATTGTCAGGCTGGCCCACCGTGAAGGTGGTCGAGTGTGAAGAAGGACTGTCAGGCTGGTCGACTGCGAAGGTGGCCGAGCATGAAGAAGAACCGTCAGGCTGGCAAACCGCAAAGGTAGCTGAGCGTGAAAAAGGACCGTCAAGTTGGCCGACCACGAAGGTGGCCGAAAGTGAAAAATGACTGTCAGACTGGCCGACGGCGAAGATGGCCGAGCGTGGAGGAGAACCGTCAAGGGGGCATTGATGGGCACGGGGCTCAAAGGCCAGATATGCACGTGATAATGTGAAAGGGAAAAAATGGGAAAGAAAAAGATAGTTAATGGTGGTGGCGTAGCGCGAGGGCACGTGTGAGGGGATCGACATCTTTGATGAAAATGTGGTATCTTTGAGAGAAAGTGAAAGGGTTATTTAGAGCGAGGGATTTCAAAAAAGATGGGGGTGTTATCTTGGATGTTAAGTTTTAAACTAGCGAAGTTCAATTACGATCTATGGAACACAAGCAAACCTTAGGCATTTGGGCTTGTACGATTTACATATCTAATCGCAAGAAACCAACAGATCCCAGAGCTGACCTCGTTCGTTTCGTGTGATACACCATTGTTGCACGTTGCGAGTTTTGTTGCCCCCGCGACCAAAGCGATTTACATGACGTGAGTGGGATGGCGCAAAAGAGAGCCCCTACACTAACCCCGGACGCTTTAGGAGATGATGATGGCGTTGTCTTGGCGGAGGAATACAGGGTGGGGAAGTTGGTGAAAAAGGGGTGAATAAACCACCACAACCTATGTCAACAACGATGATATCAGCTGCCCAACCTATAAGTCAAATAGCCCCCGACCACTGGCATACCAAAGCAGATAAATCAACGCTAACGCTAGAAAACCTGAAGGAGTTGCAAATGAAATATTAGATTCCGACGAAGGTGGAGTTGAGGCTGCCGTCGGCAAAAGAGAGGGCATCAGATGTGAGGCCCACAGAGTTTTCGCTTTATGAAGAGTGTAGACACCCCATTTTTGATCGTCCTCAAGACTTGGACGTCACCATTTGAACACTTGGTGATCATCCATGTTCGTGTTCGTCTTGAGTTCTCGGATGTTTGGGCTGCGTGCCTTGCCTCAAGACCTCTCGACTTCTGTTTTTGTTTCTGGGGACAGAGAATGGCTTGATTGGACATCCCTACACCTCACCGGCCATGGCTTGAGGACGATCGGCACCTTTTTGGCGGTCGGCATCTTTTGTGGTCGGTCGGCCATCTTTGTTGGCCGGTTGGCTACTTTTTCTGGTCAAGACCCCTTGTTTTAGCTTCTTGAGAAAGCTTGAACCTTTTGAACCCTTGGTTTAGCTTCTTGATGAAGCTTGAACCTTTTGAACCCTTGGTTTAGCTTGTCCAAGAAGCTTGAACCTTTTGAACCCTTGGTTTAGCTTCTTGAAGAAGCTTGAACCTTTTGAACCCTTGGTTTAGCTTCTCCAAGAAGCTTGAACCTTTTGCACCCTTGGTTTAGCTTCTCCAAGAAGCTTGAACCTTTCTTAGCTTCTTGGAGAAGCTCGGCCCTTTTACTCCAAGCTTCTTAGAGAAGCTTGGACCTTTGGGTTAGCTTCCTTGATAAGCTTGACCCCCTTGACCCTTTTTATGTTAGCTTCTCTTAGAAGCTTGGCACCTTGCCTTGGCCTATATAAGGAGAGCCTCTCCTTCCATTTCAGGGTTGAAAAATCTGATATGTAAGATATATATATATATATATCATTCTCTCTCTATATCTCTCTCTCTCTCTACATTTGGGTGTGTTAGAGGGTTCAAAAGGGTCTTGTTCTTGGCCTATTGCACACCACTTCATAGCCACACACTTCCATCATCACTTGGAGGTTCTTGGAGCTTGTTTCAGAGGTTGAGGGTTGCATTTTTTGGTCTAAAAGCTGCTGGTTCTTGCTGGTCTTCAAAGGTAACCCTTTTCCCTTCTTTATTTCCCGTTTTTGCACACACTTTTAGCCTTACTTGAAAGCATATTTGGGCTTTGTCATAAACTGAAAAAAGTCTTATTTTGAGCTCCTTTTGAAGTTTGTTTAAGACCACTTTTGTGTTTGGGGTCGTTTACCCCCTCTTAGGCCTTATTTGGCCCCTATTTTGTGCTATTTTTGGTGAGCTCCGAGACCACTTTGTTTGGACCTCCTCACCACTGAAATCTTGAAGGATTTCAGTGGTGAGGATGGTGGTTTGAGGTCCTAAGAAGGAGAGGGCCATCCCTGCTCCTTGTTGTCTTCAATATGTGCCATTTTTGCCTCATGTGTGAGCACCATTTTTAGGTTCATGTTGGCTATGTATTAAGTTGTATTTGTGCTTATTATGCCATGATATAGCACTGTTTTTGATTGGTTTAGACACACCATGCTTAGCTTGCATACATGTCTTGTAATGCCATGATTTGCCTTAACATGTGCCTAGCATTTAGACTACCATGCTCATGTGTTTTGGCCTAGCTTTATGAAGATTTTATGCTTGTTTTAGTATGCCAAGGGAGTGTTTTGGTCATTTGAGTCATCTATGCTTTGCTTTGTATAGCTACCATGCAAACTCTCTTGTATGCCTTGAGCATTGACCCCTCTAGCATGCCATCTTTGCATCATTTCAGTGGTCTGGAACCACTTGTCATGTTATTTCTGTCCTTATGGCATGCCTATATGCTTGCATTTGATACCCCTTTAATGCGTTAAGAGGTTGTTGTCTTATGCTCCTTGTTTGAGCCCTTGTGCATGCTTCCATACTTAAGCCATTTAGATGCCATCTAGGTGGGTTTTGAGGCTCATTTTAGCATGTCACATCTCTGTTTTCAGTCACTTAATTCATGCCATGTGTGGTTGCACTAAGTGTAGTTCAATGCTTCTTTGGTGAGCCTTAGGCTTTAGACCATTTGTTGTATGCTATGCTTGTCTTGTTTGCTTGGTTTGGCACCATCATTAACATGATTTTTAGAGCTTACATTGCATGCCATATGCCCATGTTGTTCCTCTTTTAAGTGTGCTTAAAAGTTGTCTCTATGTGCCTAAGTGTTGGACCTTGCATGCATGCCTATTTGTATGTGTTTTGGTTTCCATTCTTGAGCATGTTGGCCACTGTTTTGGACCTAGTAGAGAGTTGTCCAAGTTAGTGTAAAACCATCTTCACATGTTGTTGCTCGCATGTCTTGTATATGGTTGCATGCTTGCTCCATTTCATCATGTTATTACATGTTTGTGTGTTGTCCATGTTCATGTTTGCATGCTTGCCCTCATGTTCGTATTGTATGCTTAGTTCCATGCCTAGGTTACATTGCATCTTGCATGCATGCCTTGTCTCTTGACCAAGTGATAGAGATTGGGCTTTATGTGTTTGTTTGTGTGCATTACATTTGAAATCAAAATGCACAACTTGGCTTCTTGGGCCATCACGCATTGAAATGCACGATTGGTGGTCCGAGGGTCGAGTCCCAAACTCCTTTGAGTCATGAACATGATAAGGAGTGGGTTGGTGCATACATTTGCTTGAAATGCATTGCCATGCCATGTTTTGCCCTCTGCTGCTGTCAAAATAGGTTTCAGTAGGAAGATTTGGCCGGCCGACCATTCTCAGTGTCGACCGACCAAATATGGATAGCTGAGAGCTATACTAATGGTCAATGACCATTCCCAATGGCCGGTGATGATTCCACTTGGTCGGTGGTGCTCCACAGTGTCCATGAAGCATACCTTGGGAGTTGTGCAATTTTCAGAGGATCAGAGTAGGGAAAATAGAGGCAACATGTGTCATGGCAATGGATTTCCGGGCAAGACGAATCGAGCATGCATCATCTCATCATTCCGAGGCGGGGATGCAGCCATCTTCCCTTTTTTAGTTAATTTGTTAATTAATTAGAATTTTTGTAATATTTAATTAGCTAGAGTAGTTAATTATTTATTTGTTTTGTAATATTTATTCGGACCCTCCGAGCGAGGGCAATTGTGTAATAAGTGTGTGTGAGTGTGTGCATGTCTTCCAACCCCACATCTTTCTTCCCTTTTATTTACTAGCTTTCGATGGTTAGTTTAGGGCATGTTTCAATTAGCATACTCATGATAGCATGTTTGCATCCATTCATTCGTTTGCATGCACCGAGCTCGGCGCATCATACTAACTGCATTATATTTCAATTCCAAGTTGAATACGTGTTAGCTGTAGCATCATCATATGCCATCTTAGAATAGTCGAGCCTATTGTAGTTGCATCTTGCATGTGTTGCATTAGCCATTTTAACATGAACTAGGATCATACATATGATTACTAACTAGTTTCTGTTTTGGCTTGGAGTACTCGGTAAGTGTTTATGCTTTAGCATCCTTGCATGTTTATGAGTGACTGCCATGATAGCATGCTTGCCATGAGGCTAACTGCTTATGTGATATAACTGCCTGAATGCCTGTAGGTGAAGGTTGGGTTATTTGAATTGGAATAATTCATCGATTGTGAGTTTTTAAGCCCACTTGAGAGTGGCAAATCATCATGTTTCCTAAGCCCACTCGAGGGTGGTAAAATCCGCATTTTAGCCTACTTGCGAGTAGCAAACCGTTTTCAAAACAAGCATGAAATGTTTTGTTCCAATTCAGGCGACCCAGTCTATATTTGTTTGCTGTGCGCATCACATAGTAAATCTAGGCTAATAAACGGAATAAGAACGCGTAATGTTTTCAAAACAAGATATCATGGTTAGTAGAGGCCGATCTTCGGATTAGGCGAGAGGGGGTGCTCATAGCTGACTTTCCCCAATCGTACCCAAGTTCCCGAGCCAAGGCAACTCTAGTAATGACGGACACGTGGCCTTAGGCAAACGAGTCAGGGTTTCCTAAATCCCCCATTAAAAATATTTAGTTGGCGACTTTGTATCTGGCAAAGCAGTCCATGTTTGGCACTTCTTTCGAAATCTGTTTTTCTCAAAACAATTTGTCGGATTTGGACTCTTTGGTTCAGATTAAGAACCGTGACAAAACGAGTCTGAACTGTGGCAACATAAGTCCCTCTCCCGGGGCGCGTCCACAAAGAGGCACTTCGAGGGGGATTGAGGTTGACTATGCCTTAAATTATGGTGGAGGTACTGAATTGACTAGAGGTGGCGCCTGGCCAGTTGATGCCTAATACGTGGAAGATCGTGTTGGCATGCGCAATTTCCTAACCATGGGCAACCGATGGGAAAGCGATAACGATGGAGGGGTTTTTCTCTTGTTACAAGGCCTCAGGCCAGCAGGAGACTTGGGTAACTCTGCAGGCGGTGGCTGGTAGGGGGTTGGTCGTTGGATTGCCCTCGTTTGTGAAGGGCTAGCAAACGAAGTGGTTTTTTGTCTCAGAGAATAGTGGAAAAGGGGTGCAGACGATATAGAAAGTCCCTATGAAGTCGCTGGAACCGAAATTAGATGCGGAGGCGGAGGGTAGGGTAAAACAGGTGAAGGTGTAGAAGGATAAGATGGGGTTGAAGTGGGACGACTTGGTGAAGCTCTCTGCTCTATTTGCTCTGGGCTTGGGTCCAGAGCCTGAGGAGGAAGATCCGACGCCTGAGGAGGTGGAGGCAAGAAGGAAAGGTCTGGAGGCAGAGGATAAGAGGATCCTGGCAATGGCAGAAAAGTATAAGGAAAAGGAATTGGGACTGGTCTCGAAGGTGATGGTAGAAAGGGTGGCACGCCCAAGGCCTAAGCTGTTGGCAAGCAAGGACATAAGTACTTTTGAGTCATTGAAGGCGTCAGTGGACCCATTGAAAAAGAGAAGTAAAGTGGAGGTAGAGAAGGTGTTAAGGAAAAAAAGAAAGATGGGGACAGAGGGTGAAGAGAGAGGCATCGCTCCGAAAAAGAGTAAAGAAACGAAGACAGTGGCAAACGGCGTAGTGAAAGTGGGGTTCAGCCCAGATATGATGGTTGAAGAAGAGTCTGAGCCCCCGATTGCAGAGATAATGAAGGTAGAAGGGACGAAGAAATGGCAGGGGAAGAAACATAATGGCAATGTTCTGGCGCTAGAGGAAATGAGAGAGAAAGAGAGTACGACTGAGAGAAAGGTCAGGGAGAAGAGCCCTACCCAACCAAGCACAATGGCTGGAGTTAGGAGAATGGTTGCTCGCCATTTAGGAGTAGTAGTTGGGTTGCCACCAACAGGGGGAGGAGCCTGCCAACGTGTTGAGTAATGCGCGAGTGGCAACAAAGCACTTGTTGGGAACGATAAAAGGTATAGCAGTTAGAGACGCCTCCAGATTTGGGGAGGCTGACCTGATGAGAGCATTCTGTTCGGCCCAAATAGAATCGTTGACACTGGCAGTCACGTTGGTAGGGAAAGGCATGGGAGCAAAGATGGAGATAAACCCCCATAAAAGCATTGAAAAAGAAAAGCCAGCGGTGGGGAGGGCGAACGTAGAGTCTGTGCGCTGGCGGAAAGCGACGTGAAGCGCTTGCTACCAAGGGTTAAAACATGCACAAAAGGCCAAGAAGATGGTGGTGTTGGCAGTAGTTTAGGGCTTCGTAGCAGAACGTGCCAAGAAATGGGAGGAGGAAGCCAAGGTGCAGCTGGTAGAGACTAAGGCGTAGCTGGGCAAGAAGGCAACGAAGTTGGCTGCAGAGCGGAGACGAGCCCAAGAAAGCCAGGCGACTTGTGAGATCGCAAAAGAGAGATTGGAAGAAGCCTTAGTCAACAATGAAAAGCTGCATGAAGCGTCTCTGAAGGAGAAGGAAGAGGTGGACGCACGGGCGACAGAGTTGGCGAAGGCCTTGGAGGAAGAAATGGCCAAGTCAGTAGAGTTAGCTAGAATGATGGCGTTTGAAAGGGCTGCCTACCCAGATTTGTGCACTGCTGTGGTGGAATAGTTTAAGCTATCCTCTAAGTTTCAAATGGCAGTTGATGCAACCGTGATGAGGAGCTTAGCCAGAGAGGGGGACGGTGGTGCTGGGCCATCGAACGTGGGTGTTGTCGAACTGGTGGAGAGGCAGACTGTGACAACCCTCACCTCTGATTAGCGTTAAATTGTGATTAAGCATGATAAGTCATTGATTAAGATAAAATCCTAAATTGTTTGTATGAGTGTGTCGCTCTAAATGCATTTCTATCTGTTTGTCATTGAATGATCTGTTCATGTTTTAATTTCGAACCGCGAATTAAAAGCCTTATCGGCAACCGATTCAGAAATTGATTTGTGTTTTATACTAATTAGAATTTATATGATTTTATGGTAGGTTTAATTACAATTCAATTTGGAATGATTAAGTTAGAATAAATAATGATAAATTACATTAGTTGAGTTATTTACACAATTGCCACCGAGTGGCTTGATTCAAGACCATCTCTTTCCACTTCATACATGTTTGGTGTATCATCTTTCCATCCTCTAGACCAAAAACGTGAGAGAGAGAGAGAGAGAGAGAGAGAGAGAATTGAAAGAAAAATTGATTCAATAAGAAATTTTGCTTAAATTTAGAGGAATTGAAGGAGACTTGAGAAATTAGACTTCTACACTTGGAATTCAAGACTTAAGGTAGGAAATTCATCCTCTCAATTGTGAATTTAAGTTGTTACATGCATGGTTCATGGAAAATTGGAGGTTAGAGTCAAGAAATAGCCTTAAGTGTTGTATTGAGTAGCAATGTTTGCATGCATGTCCACATCATTGAGTTTTGAGATCATTTTCATGAAAATTTCCACATGCATGTCCACATTTTGGTTGTACTCTTGAAATTCACCATGTTTTTTAGCTCAATTTTGCATTTGATCATGCTTTGGGATATTAGAATTCATAAGAACTCATGCATGTTATGTTCTTGCATTGTTCTTCAAGTTTACATTACAAATTGTGTTCAATTGTCACACTTTTGGGCTTGATTTATGAAATGATCTTTAACACATGTTGTATTATGGGTTTCTTATTGTTTTCTAGAAAAATTAGCCTAGAAAAATCGAATTTGAAGCTTTAGAGGTTGAGTTTTGTGTTTGAGGATCAATTTGGAAATTCCAGATTTTTGATCCACGCTTGAGCGGAGAACTTCACGCTCGAGCGTACACTCTGAGTACATGCACTTCCGCTCGAGCGTCAAGAGTCACGCTCGAGCATGAAATGCATATGCCCAAAAGTTCATGTGTTTTGAAGTCCACTCGAGCAAGGTAATCTACGCTCGAGCGAGGGTCTGAGTCTCATGCTCGATCGTGGGTTGAGCGTCCATCGAGCGTGAAAAATGTGTAACCAGTACTTTTCATGAGTTTGCAGTCCGCTCGAGCGAGGGAAGTCACGCTCGAGCGGGGCCTCTTTGTCTGCATGTCCGCTTGAGCAGGGAAAACCACGCTCGAGCGAGACCCCTGTTTTCAGCAAATTTTGAAAAGTGTTTTTAAGTATATTTTTGTATCCTCATCCTATCCTAGGCACTCCTAGGCTATGTTTAAGGCATCTAAATGAGGATATTGATATAGAACCACACCGAGTCAAGTTAGGAGCTAAGTTATTAATCCCAAGTGTGTAACTTAGTGTGCATTCGTTCTGCAACTGTGTAGGGTTGGCACCCGAGGACGGTGATTGGCCTGTCTATAGCCCAGTAATCTGTGAATAACAATGTTGTAAAGATATGTTCAATTATAACTATTTTCTGAACAATTGACTGTACTGTTTTCCGAAGTGGCATTGTTTACTGAATGAATGTTTGTTATATTTTGTAAATTGTACTCGTGGCATCCATAGCAACTTACTGTTACTGTTACTGTTACTGTTACTGCTACTGCTACTGCTACTGTTACAGAGATCTCTGTCAGTTCCAATGTTTGGAACTACTACTGTTTACTGTTTTGATGGCCATCAACTGACTGTTCGGTCTATTAAGACCTACTGTACTGTTCTGCTATTGGATGTACCACGTATGACTGCTATGATTTCTAATTGACTGATATGTCATGGAATATGAGCCACTGATTGAATAACTAATCTACTGATGCAAATGACTGTTTTAATTACCGAAAGGACATCCATTCGTAACCCCTTTACACAATTGTTATTCACTGGGCTTTAGCTCACTGTTTATATATGTATGTAGGTGGCCAGGCACCAGACCGAAGCTAGGAGCGTCAGTTAAGATTATGTTTTGTCAAGCCAACCGTTATGCCTCACCTCGAGGTTTCGAGTCCGTTCAAGCCAAGGCTGTTTTTGGGGTGTCTCAGACTCACCATTTTTGGTCTCTGTTAATGTATTAAATGTTTAAGACTTTTGACTGTACAATTATGGTGAAGGGATTGGATCCCTAACCTGTATGTTATGTGTATCCGACATCTGTATATATGTTTATGGTTATGATGTGGACTAATCTATAAAAGTACTTTTTTTCCATTAAGATTTTCACAGCTCATTGGACATCTTTTATTTACTGTTTGGCTTCCTCCAGCCCCTTACTCTATATTACTGTAATTACTATTAAGCAAGCCTGTGGTAATCACGAATTGCTAGCCGGTTACGATGCTAAACCCTTAGGGGCGGGTTTGGGTCGTGATACAGACCAAAAAAGAAATAATCAAGAGCTTTCAATGGTCAGACTATTATAAGCATGAGCTGAGCATGTACTGGGATGATAGGTGAGTGAGTTGTCAACGGAGGGCGGTAGAGCTGTTCCCAGACATCGACACCAAGCTCCTGAGGTCAGAAGAGGAAGATATCGCGCAAACCCCCCTGGATGAGGGTATTGAGGAAGAAGATTTAGGCCTTGTTTGCTTTATTTTTCAAAAAAAATTTTGGAAAAAATTCTCTACAAACAAATTTTCAAGAGTAATCAAACCAAACAAATTTTTTCAAAAAAAAATCTCAAAATTTTGTTGGTTACCTACTTTCCAAAATCTCTCTCTCTCTCATACACATCAAATTAATCACTTTTTTTAAAACTCTCTTTCCAAAACAATTTTCTAAAACCGTCTCGGAAAAAATGCAAACCAAACAAGTTTTCGTACTTTTTATCTCAAAAGCTACTCTACAAACACAAACCAAACACACCCTTAGTGTCCAGTGGGGAAGAATGAGGTGAAGGTGGAGGTAGGGAGGAGTAAGGACGTAGCTATGCTGTCAAACAGTCGAACAGATTTTGTTTGGTTATAATTTGCTTTTGTAAATATTTAACTTGTTCTTGTGTAAAGAATTTTTAGAGTTTGTACGAAGTTGTGAGTCGAATTACAAAGGCTTGTTCTGTTAGTTGGTGGAGTAATAAATTGTTGCTACATATGCTTTGTCTTTTGTAAAAGTAAATTGTTTTGCCTATTGTTTTATTTGAAAGAACAAAGATTGATTTTTAGGAACTGTGAAAGCAATCTTTGTAATAAAAAGATGTGATTTGTATAAAAATTGGATTTGTGAATGGGAAAATTGCCCAAATCATGCAATAATCAGAATACATGGTAGACTTAATTTTGATAGTGACTTAACTACGGTTTACTTGGGTCAGTCAGGTTGAGCTCCTTAGGCTCAGTCTTACTGAGGCTTGGAGGGCTCAGTCTGGTTAAGGCTTGCTAGGCTCAGTCTTGTTGAGGCTTGGAGGGCTCAGTCTAGCTGAGGCTTCGTTGAGCTCAGTCTAGCTGAGGCTTGTTAGGCCCAGTCTGGCTGAGCTCTTTTAGGCTCAGTCTTGCTGAGGCTTGGAGGGCTCAGTTTGGCTGAGGCTTTGCTAGGCTCAATCTGGCTGAGGTTTGCTAGGCTCAATCTTGCTGAGGCTTGGAGGGCTCAGTCTGGCTGAGGCTTCACTGGGCTTAGTCTGGCTGATTTGCTAGGCTCAGTTTGGCTCAGCTCTTTTAGGCTCAGTCTGGCTGAGGCTTTGCTAGGCTCAGTCTAGCTGAGGTTTGCTAGGTTCAGTCTGGCTGAGCTCTTAAGGCTTAGTCTTACTGAGGCTTAGAGGGCTCAATCTGGCTGAGGCTTTGTTGGGCTCGGTCTTGTGCAAATTGTTCAACACCAATAAAAGAGAGGGAATAACAATGTTATTAATATGTAGAGATGCTGCTGAAAGTGTGTACATTGTATTGAAATGACAAAAAGAAATAAACAGGTGGACTGGGCAATGTAATCAAAACAACTGGGGGAGGCTCCATTTTACTAGAAATACCGCTTCAAGTGCTCAGCATTCCATGGGTGAAAGAGGTCTCTACCTTTCATTTCTTGCAGACGATAAGTGCTTGGGCGCGGTCTAGATTTGACGATGTAAAGGCTTTCCCACTTAGCTGTGAGTTTTCCTGCGGTCAGGTTTTTGGTAGCAAGAGTGGCTTCTCACAGGACTAAGTCTCTCACTACGAATTCTCTGGGTCGAACACGGCGATTATAATGCTGCCTCATTTTTTGCTGGTATGAGGCCAATCGGACGGCGATTGTTTCTCGTAGTTTTTCGATGAGGTCCAAGTCAACTCTTTGCAATTCTTCGTTCAGTTGAGGATCGAGATGGGTGATCTTGGGGGTTGGTAGGCCAACTACGGGGATAACCGCCTTTATGCCATATGTTAAGCGAAAATGGGCCTCCCCAGTGGGGGTTCTGGCTGTCGTCCGATAGGCCCAGAATACGTTGGGTAATTCTTCTATCCAAAGTCCCTTGACAGCCTTCAACTTGGTCTTGATAATTTTCAACAGAGAGCGATTGGTGGCTTCTACCTAGTAGTTAGCTTGGGGATGGCCAGGGGATGAAAAACAAGTTTTAATGTTGAGCTCGTCGCAGAATTCTTTGAATTTGGCGTTGTCCAACTGCTTGCCATTATCGGAGACGCTGGCTTGAGGAACCCTGAAGCGTCACACAATAAATTGCCAAATAAACCTGGTGGTATTCTTCTCGGTAATCTTGGCCAGGGGCTCGGCTTCCATCCACTTTGTGAAGTAATCGATGGTGACCACAGAAAATTTTACTTGGCCTCGGCCAGTCGGTAAGGGGCCTACGAGATCGATTCCCCAATTGGCGAAGAGATAGGGGCTGTTGAGCGTAATTAACTCTATTGGAGGGGTGTAAGGGATGTTGGTGAAGCGTTGGCACTTGTTACATTTGAGTACAAAGTCAATGGTGTCTTGGTTGAGCGTGGGCCAGAAGTAGTCTGTCCGAAAGATTTTATAGGCTAAAGATTGTTCCCCCGAATGGTTGCCACAAACCCCTTCATGGATTTCTCACATCACATATATAGCTTGATCAGCATTTCAGCATCTGAGGTATGGTCGTGAAAACCCCTATTTGTACAAGATACCCTTGATAATAACATAGTTAGACGATCGAGCCCGGATCTTATCGACCTCCTGCTTATTCTCTGGTAAGACTCTCTGTTCTAAAAATGAGATGATATCGTGGACCATGGGATGGGCTCATCCTGGAGCAAGTGAACCTCTTGTTGATCTGGTGAAACTGTTGGGTGGGTCAGGTATTCAACTTGGACACTGTGGTTGAGGTCAGATTGGTCAGTTGAGGCTAACTGTGCCATTGCATCTGCTTAGCAATTCTCTACCCTAGGGACATGCTTGATGTGGAAACTATTAAAGAAGTGGGTGAGGGGAAGAGCAATAGTCTAGCCTTTCATGGCCGTTCGTGGTCGGTAAGAGATCTCGTACTGGCTTAATTCAACAGACCACTGCATGAGCCTGCCTGACAACTCTAGTTGTTGCATAACTTTTTTCAAAGGTTGGTCAGTAAGAACCACTATGGAGTGGGCTTGAAAGTAGGGCCGAGGGCATCTAGAGGCGATGACCAGAGCTAGGGCCATCTTCTCCAATAAAGGATAATTTTGTCCTGCCCTTCGAAGTGCGCGGCTGATGTAATAAATCGGACGTTGGATTGAATCTTCCTCTCTGACGAGGGCAGTGCTAACTGTCGTGCGGGAGACGGCTAAGTAAAGGAAAAGGGTCTCCCCTAGAATTGCTTGAGAGAGGAGGGGACGGTTTTCCATGCATTGTTTTAGTTGTTGGAATGCCTCCTCGGACTCGGCGTTCCAGTCGAATGCCTTTCTAAGTACCTTGAAGAATGGAAGGCACTTGTCGGTTGCCCTCGATATGAAACGATTGAGGGCGGCTACTCTGCCTGTGAGTCGCTGAACCTCTTTTACCGTTCTCAGAGGCTACATTTCTATCAAGGCCTTGATCTTTTTTAGATTGGCCTCAATTCCTCTGTGGCTAACCATAAACCCCAAAAACTTACCCGACCCAACGCCGAAGGCTCACTTCTCTGGATTCAGCTTCATCTTATACTTACACAAGGCTTGGAGGGTCTCTCATAGGTCTGTTAAGTGATCAGATGAGAGTTTGCTTTTGACGAGCATGTTATCAACATAAACCACCATTATTCCAACCTATCTGGTTTTTGAAGATAACATTAACTAGGCATTGGTAAGTGGCTCTCGTATTCTTCATATGTGAGTTAAGAGATGTGTACCGTTCGAACCGACTAGGTGGTCGGGTAAAAGATGGCCAGTTCGAGCGTGGAGGTCGATCTATATATTGGGGGGTTCAGTGGGTATATTGTGAGTGCCTGGGCTCAAGTTCTTTTCTCTTTTCCCTAGGTTGTGAGGTTTTAGATGTGGAATCTTAGTGAGCTGCCAGAGAGTTTTAGGCATTTATGTATTTTTGGGATTTGGCGAAAAGAGTGGCCATTGCGGTCAGGGGGTTTTTGGAGAGGGAAAATAGAAATTCTGATAGGCGCAAACCAGCCATGAAGGCTGTGAGGATGACCTTGTCATCATTCTCCTCCACTTGTAGGGCCTCCGTATTGAAACGGGTGACAAAGTTACAGAGCGATTTCCCCTCGATCTACCGGATATTTAGCAGTTGGGTCGCCGAGTGTCGTTGCCGCTAGGCACCGATAAAGTGGCTCAGAAAGGATTCACTGAGCTGGTGAAAGGAAGTGACAGAGTCTGAGGGGAGTTGGTTGAACCAGAGTCACGCCGATCCCTTCAATGTGACGGGGAAAGCACGACACATGATCTCATTTAGAAAGGCATAGAGGATCATAAGTGTGTGATATGCTTCCACGTAGTCGACCGAATCGATGGTACCATCAAAGGTGTCAATCGATGACATTTTGAACTTAGGAGGCAGAGCTTTATCTCTGATAGAAGTGGTAAAAGGAGAGTTGACGGTGGAGAAAGGTTTGTGCTGCAAGTTCTACATGACCCCTTACAGTTGAATCTTTATGGCCCTTAGTTCTTCATCCTAAATGGGGGTATTATCCCCACAAGTATGAAATGAGGGCTAAACATTGCTAGCCTCGCCTTTATGGACGGTAGTGTGGCATGGAGAAAAGTGGTTATGGAAAGGTGGTGGTCCTTCTTGGCAAGGCTGCGAGCCTGGGGGAGAGGCTGCCAAATCGTCAAGATTTGACGGTTGAGGCTGTGGGACGAAGGGTGGAAATATTCCTTGGGACATATGTGGTGGAAATTGATGATGATTGTAGGTTTGTTCCGAGTTCGGGGGGACTATTTGTGGTGGTTGAGACGGGATAAGTAAGTCGCGTTAGAGCAGAGTGTTGATCAAGGCTTGGTTTTGCTCTGTTAGCTGGTTGATGCTATTGGTGAGCTCTGCGAAATATGGAGGTGGGTTATTTGGATTGGAGGATTCGGTTTCAAGGTTGCCAGCGTTGTGTTGTGAAGCCATGGACATTGTCGTGATGATCCACCTTGGAGTGGTAGATATGTGGTGACGGAGTTTCCTCCGCTGACAATTAACACAATTGTCGACTAGAGACAAGTTTTCCACAGACGGCGTCAACTGATAATGCGGTAAATCCAATTGTGGATGGGTCGGACTGGTCCATGCTTCTAATCGGTCTACTGGCCTCTTTGTCCTCGAAGCGTGCCTGCAAAAAGGTCCAAAAGGGAAGATAGTCCCCTGACAGACACTCCAACAATCAAGTTAGGTTAGAACGGATTGATTTTTAGGGAAAGAGATAGAAGTAAAAGGGATAAAAACTTAACCTCTAATGTATGTTGAAAAACTTCTTTATATCCTTTGCTCATCATTTCCTTGTCTATTCCCAGCTGTCTCGTTGGCCGAAAGTCTATAGTCTAAGTTCATAGTGATTCTGTATACTCCAGCGCGAGGGGTCTGGCTATATTTAATGCTATAGTTGCCTTATTAAATGGTTCGTGTATGAGTGCAATAACTTTGCAGGATCTTTATCTGCTTATGTGATTAATTTCCTGCTTGACAAATGTTTGCATGCTATTGGTCCTGGCCCCAGCATTAGTTTCTCAAAGTTACTGGGCTTTAATGCCTGGGCCATGAGCTGTGGGCTTATTTGGGCCGTGAGGTGGGCCCTTTTGGGCGCCCGTCAGTATCACATAATATAGATTTTTTACATTGAGAATAGGCATTAAAGTGTTTGATGTAGTTTTTATAGTTTATTAGATAGAAATAAATTAAAAAATTAATTATTACAAGATTTGTGGAGGAATACTAATAGCTTGGGCGAATTACACTAATGGTCCCTATAGTTTGGGGTTTGTATCATTTTAGTCCTTGACTTTTCAATTGTGACACATTTGATCTTGAATTTTGAATCTTATTCCAAATAAGGACAATTAAAGATACCATTGCATAATTTCAAGGGCAAAATCGTTAATTTAATAAAATATAAACTAATTTGACAAAAATAAATGTCACAAAATATTTTTAAATTTTTAAAAATTATTTCTACCCACTAAAGATAAAATTATGTAAAATTGATAAATCTTTTAGATATTTATTTATTTTACTAAATTAATTTTTATTATGTGTTTGGATGATGATCATGTAATGGGTAGGTGTTTTTATTTTCATTAAATTAGATTTTATTTTTTTAAAAGTCAACTATGATGACAACTTTGATATCATTATTAAATCAATCCATTAAATCAAAAAATTCAAAACTAAAAACATTTTATATATTAAATATATTGATTACACATTAAAATCCTAACAATCACCCATTACACAATCATCATCGAAATACATAATAAAAATTAATTTGATAAAATAAATAAATAAATAAATGTCTAAAATATTTATCAATTTTACATAATTTTATCTTTGGTGAGTAGAACTAATTTTAAAAATTTTAAAATATTTTTTCGATATTTATTTTTGTCAAATTAGTTTATATTTTATTAAATTGATAATTTTGTCCTTGAAAATAAGCAATTATATCTTCAATTGTACTTATTTGGAACAATATTCAAAATTCAAGGTCAAATGTATCATAATTAAAAAATAAATGACCAAAATGATACGAGTCCCAAACTATAAGGACTGTTAGTGTAATTCGCCCTTATTTTTACTTTTCAATTTTCTATTTTCAACTTGTGACAAATTATGCCAAACAAGCCCGAAAGAATTGCAAAATGAGAACACATTTCTTTAAAAAATTTCTTTTCTAGTCTCAACTTTTTCATTCAATACGTAATATCTATACCATCTATTAAGTGAGGTCTAATTTTAGACTCCTGAAACTTTTGCCCACATGTAAATTAGATAATAAAAAAATAATAAATAAATACAGCCACATTCCTCACACACCTTTTCATCCCACAAACACCTTTTCATCCCATGTGTCCCTCCTTTCTGTTACGAAGCTCCACGGTGTTTCTTTTCTCCTCCGCTTCCTCTTCCACTTCCTCCTCCCCTTCTTCGTCTTTGTATTTGTATTCATGGAATTCTCTCTTTCTTCTCCCAAGTAAAATCATCGTCAATCACATTCTTCAAATATTCAAATTTTCAAATTTGCTTTGAATTATTTATTTGTTTATTTATAATTGGTGTCAATTTTGTGGTAATGATTTAATTGAACGGTAGTTTGTAGTGGTTTGAATTTGAAGTTGGGCTTTAATTTCAATGGCAGAAGTCAACCATCGCCGATATCTATTTCCTTTAACTAGCTTGCAAATTGGGTAAGATTCTTGGATCTCTCCATATTTATGTAAAAACTTTTTTATTTTTCCGACCATATAAAAGTTCAATCTCAGTAATTTAAGAATCATTAATTTTTATATTCTTATTAATTGAAACTTTTGTTTATTTTTTTTAAATATATATTCTCTAAATTGTAAGTTTTTGTTTCATTTTGTTGATCATGTTGATTGAAAAAATAACAAATAAAAAAAAGAACATTTACACACAAGTCTTAATTTATAAACTTATACTCTATTAAATTATAACTAAGATTTTTTGGACCTTCAAGTCCTATTAAATTTTTAATAGTTGAAATTGTCAATTAGGGGTGTTCATGGTTCGATTACAGCCAGGAAATCTCTAATCTGCCATTCGTCCGCCGGATTGGCAGATTGAAAAAAATTAAGCTGCATTCGTTTACCGGATTGATGGATGCAGATTGACGGATGGATGCGAATCAGTTTGGTGGTTTAAACTTTTACAAATTTTAAACATAACACAACTTGTCAACATTTTTTTGGATAATAATCCAACTCAATATCACCAAAAGATTATCAAGTAAATTGTCAAATACCAATAATAAATACATATAAGAAAATCATGTATTATCAGAACTATTTCATTATTTTTTTTATTCAAAAATTATTTAATTTGATTTTTTTTTAAAAATGACAAAATTAAAGCCTTATATTTTTCACACAAAAATATCAAATATCAACACTTGCCATTTGATAAAATGATTTCTAAATTGAAAACAAAATAAATATTTAAACTATTTTTCAATTGAAAACACAAACAAAATATCTAAACAAATTGAAGACACAACGTCTTACAAATTACTAGGGGTACTCGCGATTTGGCGGTTCAGTTGAGATCAAAGGGACCTCAAATCAACCACTTGTCCAAAACTAGGCGAATTGAAAAAAATCAATCTGCAACCGTCCGTTCGTCATCACGCATCTGTCCAAAATGCGACGAATCGATTTGGTTCGGTCGATTTAGGTAGATCAGAATATCCACTACTCATCCTTACTTCAAATAACGATTGTTCATCATTTATGATTTTCTATAAATGAACATGATGATTTGATATTTATTTTGATTTTCAAAACTTTAAAATATCAACTTTCATATTAAAAACTAAAAAAACTATGTGCAAAAAAATTAAAAAAAACTGAATTATTTTTTGTGCAAAATTAAAAATTTTGTATCTATAAAAGAGCATGATGACGAAGCATTGACGTGCAAAACTATTATAAAAAAATTAAAAATAAATTAAAAATAAAAAATAAAAAAATTGATAATATTCTCAGTTTTAAAATTAGAAAAAATTGATAATGTTCTTGATTTTAATAGATAGTTGAATCAAACCAATAAGTAGAAGGGCAAAAACATTTAATCTCATACTTTATTTTTTTCATCAGTTAGTGAAACAATTATCTAGAACATTACTATACAAAATTGATAATGTTCTTAGTTTTAAAAATTGAAAAAAATGATAATATTCTCAGTTTTACTAAATAGGACTTATTGGTTCAAAAAATCTTAAATAGAACCTGGGCCAACATAACACTTGTAAATAGAACTTTTAGGTAATTAACTCTAAAAAAAACATGTACACATTATAATGTGAATTTTAGGCTCATATTTTTATAAAATTTTTTATTTTTATTTTTTTCACCATATAAAAGTTTAATCTAAATTAAAAAAAAAAAAATGTATACATCATGATTTTTTTTTTTCTTTTTCCCACCATATAAAAGTTCAATATAAACTAAATTTTCCTTCTTAGTAAAATCACAATTTCAGCACATGGCCGCACATTATCAATTTAAAGTCTAAGTGATTTAAGAGTCATTAATTTTTATGATCTTACTTATGGAAACTTTTGTTTATTTTTTTGATATATATTTTGTAAATTATTTAAGAGTCTGGAATTTTTTATATTCTCAATCATAAAAGCTTTTGTTTCATTTTGTTAATCATGTTGATTGAAAAAATAACAAGTAAAAAAAAAGAAAAAAATATGTATACATTATTGTGTGAGTAATTTTCTAACCACACTGCCAACTCAATAGGCCTGTTTGGTAGAGCTGTGGGAAAGTGCTTATAGCTTATGCCTAAATAGCTTATAGCTTATAACTATGAACATAAGCTGATTTCTGACTTATAAATTAAGCATCTCCTGCCCCACTCAAAGAATAAGCTGATTTCTGACTTCCAAAAAGCTATAAGTTATAAGCTATAAACTAAATCAAACACATCAAAATAGCTTAAATTAAGTGAAATTGAAATAAGCGACTTTTTGCACCAAAGCAGTCGAATAATCATTTGGAAATCTTGGCGAGAATAGATGACACCGTGACAATGTAAAAAAAAGATTCCAACGGTGGTTCATCCACCCAGGGGCACTCCGACGATCAAGTCAGTATATCTCACAAAGATAATCAATGGTGCTTAACTCACTATTCAGAATATAAATTGCGTACCTTAGACTCATCGGGGGTGCCTTTATTTTATAGTTAACTCAATCCCAGTCCCCATAGAAGTCTAGCTTCAATGGGTTTTAGCTCAATGCTTATCATGGACTCTTCAATAGATAGAGATAAACTCCCTAAGAGCTTTATCCTTATCCAGGTTGAGTCCCCTCATCATTCTAGGACTCCTGTGCCTTATCCTCTTATCTCGGATTTCGATATCTTCGGAGATAACCTCGGCCTTGCCGAGATAACCTCGGCGTCATGACCAGGACACGTGGCACCTCGGCTGACACGTCGGCGTCACCTTGGCCACGTGTTGGTACTCAGAAAATATATCCCCACAACTACCCCCTAAGTTCTATTACCTCGGCATTCTGAGGTGATGGGACCTATATCAGTACTTCCTGCCAGTACATCGGCTTAGAGATTCCCAGCCGACATGTTTCTTTAAAGATCAAAAATTTCAAGAGCTCCCTCATGCGTATGAGTTGTCAAGCATAATACATCAACCGTCTTAACCACACATTTTCCCTTTATAGGATCATACCCTGTACGCGCTTGTAAGTCATCTCGCGCCTGCATACGCCGTCTGACACATACGTCGTTTTAGGCGCATTAATTGCTTTCGTTTTGCCGCCATTTCAAGTTTTAACAAAAAGCCTCTTTCTCCTTCCGTCTCTTCACTGTACATCGTTTTTGAAGCTCTCTCTCTCTCTAACTTTCTCAAATCCTCCATTGTTCAAGCCTCCATAGCTCTGCAACTTGCTTCGTTTATCCCTTCCGGCGTGATTTTCACCGATCTTCCGCCTTTGCAACCATCGTCAAACTTCGGCAATCCCATTCCGGCTTTCCTCTTTCTGGTAAGCCACTGTTCCTACTGGTTTTATTTCTTGTTGCTTCTCAAGAAGTTTTGCTTCATTATTAATCGTCATTACTGTTTTACTCAAGTATTTGATTTATGAATCATGTATCTGAGTGCGTTTATTTCACAACTTTGCTCTTTACCCATGTTTTGAATACTGCTCACAACTTTTCTACACTTTTGCCACTGTTCTTGACCTTATAACCTTTGTACTTACAATGTTCTTGATAGTCCATCTTTGTTCTTGATTCTGAAGTGCATTCTTACTTTTCTGTTTTCCAGATTCGTGCCTTCAATCTTCGTTTCCATAGATCTAGGTTTGGGATTTGTTTGTAGAACTCAAAACAATTGTTAGGGAAAATTGAAACGATTCCCCACAGATTCTGTGTATTTTTAAAGCTTTAGCCGAGGTCCATAAAACCCTTTAGAAATACACCCTTCTGAAATCCAACCCCTTCAGTTAAGCCGATATCATGGGTATGTGGAAGCATAAGGTAGACACCCCATCCAAGTTAGAGTACTCTAGGCGAGAGTTTGACATCCTGGCCGACGTCCATCTGAAGTTGGTTGGGGATAATGACTCTATCATGCCTATAACTGATTCTATGCCCTTCCCTGTGGTACCCTTCTTTGAATACAGACTTCGACTCCCACTCAATACCCTTTTTCGTGAGATACTTCACTATTATAAGTTGAACCCGATGCAACTCGTCATCAATTCCTATCAAGTCATCAATGGTATCACAGCCTTAGCCAGACAAGAAAACGCTAGAATTACCTTAGCCAATATCCAGTACTGCTACACCATGTGTGGCCTAAAAAAAGATACGGGCTACGTTTACTACCTTAAGCTGAGGTCCACAGAGTACAAAATTGTCGCCGACCTCCCTGACTCCAACAAGGGAGCTGGGGATGACTATTTCATTACCTCGGGGAACTGGGAGTTCGCTCTAGACGAGGACCTCCATCTCTACCCTCTTCCTCGATCATTTTTTGTAGAGGGCAATGGTAAGAGCCCTATGTTCATACTAACTTGTTTTTTAAAGTCTTCAATACTTTATTTGTTCTAATGTTTGTTTTCTCTTGCAACTCTTCCTCAGCCACCAAAGGGCTTCCGTTAGTCTTTCTTTCCCAGCAAAGACTTGAGGAAACTTTTGGATCTGCCAGTCCACAAACGGAGAGCCCCTCTGGTACTCAATTTCATCCCAACCTATAAATCGGCGCTGCCCGATGTCCCAAAGAAAAAGAAAAAAAGACAGTCACCTCCTTCTGCCACAACTCCTCACGCTGCCTTCTCATCTCGGCCAGATCAAGGATCGACCTCTGATCCAACTGAGCAGCCGTCTACCTCGGCTCCATATCTGATCCCAATAGCCCAACGCCGTCGACGACATCGAACAGTTTTTGCTGCTGAAATGGGCTGCCAAAAAGCAGTTGCCAAAGACCTTTTAGTCAACATCCCTACCGACGTTGACACTCAGCCAGCACAAACCCAGCCTCAGCCAAAGCAGAAGCAAAAAAGAATCAAGAAGGCCCAACCAAAGGCAAAGGTGACTCAGGTTGACACTGAGGACACCTTGCCAATCTCTAAATTGGCTAAGAGCGATAAATCTCATTCTGCCACCGAGAAGAGGCCTTCCGAGGACCAACCATCTGAATCCACCAAATCAAAACGGCTGAGGTCATCATCTGCAACTACCTTGGGGTCCCTAAAGCATGATGCCCCCTAGGCCCCCAAAATCATACTGGAGGACAAGACAGTTAGGGCTGGCGATAGCGCTGATGACATTAATGTCGGCGTTGCCCTTAGTACTGCTCTGCTTCTTCTCGGCGATCTTGACCGAAACGCCGAGTTGAGCGAATATGAAAACTATGCTCTGATGCTCCAGCGCTTCGTTCAAGTAAGTGTCTTTATTTGGTGATTTTTCTTTCTTTCTCTTCATAATTTTTTCTAATAACTTATGTTTACTTTCAGGCCATCCAGCATACTTATTCTTTCTCAGTGCAAGCCTTTGAGAATCAGCAGGAGCTGACCGATAAGAAGAGGGAGGCTACTAGTCTGCAAAAGACTAATAAAAACTTGCAATCAAAGATGAAGACTTTGGAGGATCAAGCCGAGGCTGCGATCAAGGCTCAAAATGATGCCAAAGAAAGGGCGGATTCCGTTGAGGCCATCAAGAAGGTTCTTGAGGCCTAAAAGAGAGAGGCCGAGGAAAAGACGGCCCAAGCCCAAAAAGAACTACAAGAAGCCTTGGCCACGAAGGACGCCGAACTCAAGGCAGCCAATGAGAAGGGCTACAATGAGGGGGTGGCTGATGTCACGGCTGACTATGAAAAGCAAGTGAAGTAGGCATGTAACAAGGGTTTCACCCTTGATTGGATGTCTCTTCTAAAAAAGCTTGAAGTCCCCGAGGACTCGCCCCTTAGGAACACCGACGTCATTCGTCTTCCATTCCCTCCAACTCCAACTTAATCCGACGATGAATCTGAGTTTGGGAGGAGACCTTGGTGAGGAAATCAAAGGAGGTTGCTGGGACCAAGTCCCCTTCTCTGAACGAGCTAGTCCTGGACTTGACTTAAGATGAGAAGAGTGAGGAAGTCCCCAAGGATGCCACTCTTGAGAAGCCGTCATCGGACGTGCCTCTTGCCGATAAGAGCCTCGATCTAACCCTTCAAGAAATTGACACTGAGCTTACGACTGAGAAGGTCGCCGAGATGTCTTCTCAGCAGTCCTCCGAGGTCCAAACCCAGCCTGCTAATGATGCTGAAGAATCTTAATTTCATGTTTTTCTCTTTCTTCTGTGCTCTGTACTTTTGTTTTCTGTTTGAAACAGTGTAAGCTCTTCATATTGCCGAAGTGCCTTCTTATGAATACAACTTCTTTGTTTTGAACATTTGTATGTTTGCCTTCTCTTTACTACTCTTGTATGATTCCATACTTAGAATATTTTGCATATCTTTAATATACACTTTAATCTTTGTGCAACCTTCTCGGGGTGAGACACCTCGGTTATACAAACTGATGATTCACCTCGGCAAGTACCCGAGTACCTTCCTTAGCATAAACTTGGTTTACACTTGTAAATTTTTTCATAAAATTTCAACAAGTGTTTAACCTTAGTCTAACTTCAACTTGTAAACTTTTCTCAAGTTTCAACAAGTGTTAAACATGATCTCGGTTTAACTTCAACTTGTAAACTTTTCTCAAGTTTCAACAAGTGTTAAACATGATTTCGATTTAACTTCAACTTGTAAACTTTTCTCAAGTTTCAACAAGTGTTAAAACCATTTTTCTTCTCTCTGCCCCCTAATGTGAACCTAAGTTCCACTTGGGTTCTCATTATACATGTATTCCAGAAACAACATTATGTATCTTTATCAGTTACAAGTGTATAATCATATAAATAAGCTAAAACTTTATTTATTTACGTCGGCAAATGACAAAAGAACAAAAAAATTCTAATGATAGAAAAATTTCAAATTGCAAATATTCCAAGGTCTTGGCAACTCTTTGCCTTCATTATCTTCAAGTCGATAAGCCCCATTGCCCAATATCGAAGTGATTCTGTAGGGTCCTTCCCAATTTGGGCCAAGCTTCCCCTCTCTGGGATCTTTTTTGTTGCCGACGACTTTTCTCAAAATGAGGTCACCGATTTGAAACTCCCTTGGGTTGACCTTTTTATTATAAGCTCTGGCAAGCTACTGCTAGTATGCTGCAAGCTGTATTGCAGCTCTCTCCCTTCTTTCTTCTAAAAGATCCAGATCTCGAGCTTAGTGTACATCATTTGTACCGTTTTTTACTCCTTGGGTTCTGATTCCTTGGATGCCGACCTCTAGCGGAATGACTGCTTCTGTGCCATAAGCCATGGCAAAGGGGGATTCTCCCATTGATCTTCTCGGCGTAGTCCGATATGCCCAGAGTACATTAGGCATCATCCACCCACTTTTCTTTTGCTGCTTGGAGCCTCTTCTTTATCCCATCCAGGATCACTTTGTTGGATGTTTCTGCTTGTTCATTACTTTGGGGAAAGCTTGGGGTTGAAAAGTAGTTCTTGATTTTGAACTTTGTACAGAAGCTCTTGATTAGCTTACTGTCAAATTACGTTCCATTGTCTGCAACTATTGCTCTTGAATCCCAAACCGGGTGATGATGTTCTTCCATATGAAGCTCTTCAGATCCACATCTCGAATCTTGGCAAGGGGTTCAGCTTCTATCCACTTGGTGAAGTAATCTGTTACCACCAGTAGATACTTTCTTTGTCTAGTTGCTTGAGGGAGTTGTCCAACAAGATCCATGCTCCACTGGGCAAACGGCCAAGGACTAGATACTGGGTTTAGGTCTGCTGCTGGTTGGTATATCAGCGATGCAAACCTTTGGCATTTTTCACACTTCTTCACATAGGCCTCTACATCTTTTTGCATGTAAGGCCACCAATACCCCTGGGTAATGGCCCTATGGGCAAGTGATCTGCGCCCAGTGTGGCTTCCACAAATTCCTTCATGAATTTCATATAAAAAATCTTTAACTTGTAAAGGATGTACGTACCTTAAAAGGGGTCCAGTGAAGGATCTTCTGTAGAGATGTCCTTCTGTTGTCAGACTAAATCTTGCCGACTTCAATCTGATCTTGTGTGCCTCTTTGCGGTCATCTTGCAGCTTTCCTTCTTTCAGGAATGCAACAATTGTATCCATCTAGCTTGGTCCCATGTCCACACACATTGCTTCACGCTCTGTGGTTAATGGTTCGATGCTCGGGCCCGACAAATAGTCAACTATTATTGTCCTTGCTTTTCCAGGTTGTACTACGCTAGCTAGGTTGGCCAATGCATCGGCGTGACTGTTATCATCTCGGCTAACCTGAAGTAGTCGGCAGTTCTAAGACAAGGCTGCCAACCTGATGACCTCCTTTGCGTAGGCCGACATCCTTTCATTTCGGGCTGCAAACTCGCCCGTTGTCTGGTTAACTATTAGTTGTGAGTCGCAAAAGACTATTACCTCATCTGCTTATACTGCTATTGCCAGTTTTAGTCCTGCAATGAGTGCTTCATACTCTGCTTCGTTGTTTGAGGCCTTGAACCCCAAACGAATCGATTGTTCTAGTATCTGTCCATTTAGAGATACCAGTACTACTTCTGCCCCCGCTCCCTGTTGGTTTGAACTCCTATCAACAAACAGCCGAAAGGAGTCGCCGATGTAAATGTTGCAGGGTCTGAGTTTTTTCTCTTTCCTTTGTTCTTTCGCCTTTGGCTGGGCTTCTCCTTGCTTGTTTGGACATCGTTCACCTTGGCTCAACGAAGCTCGATGTTTGATGGATTCTAGCGTGAACTCCGCCACGAAGTCAGCCAAAACTTGGCCTTTGATTACTATTCTGGGTCTGTACTCTAGGTCATACTGGCCCTAGGCGACTGCCCATCTGGCTATTCTTCCTGTCAAGTCTCCTTATTGCAGCAAGGACTTCAAGGGGTGTTCAGTTAGCACCACAAGTTTATGGGCCTGGAAGTAATGGTTCAGCTTCTTTGAAGCCATTACTGAAGCCAGTGCCAATTTCTCTAAGGGTAGATACCTTGTTTCTATATCGGCCAGGGTTTTGCTTACATAGTAAACAACCCTTTGCTCCCTTTTTTCTTCTCGAATTACTACTGCGCTCACTGCGTGTTCTGAAACTGCTAAGTACCGGAACAACTCCTCCCTAGGTTCTGGATTTGAAAGAATTGGAGCTTTGGTCAAATACTTCTTCAAGTCGGCCAGGGCGACCCCGCATTCTTCTGTCCATAAAAAATCTGTGGCTTTCTTCACTAAGTTGAAGAAGGGTTTGCACTTGTCTGAGCTTCTGCTTATGAACCTATTCAGGGCTGCTGCCCTTCTAGTCAACATTTGTACCTGTTTTGCTGACATCGGGCTCTTCAATTCCAGGATGGCCTTAATCTGATCTGGGCTGGCCTCAATGCCCCTTCTAGTCACTAGGTATCCCAAAAACTTACTAGATCCCACTCCAAATGCACACTTCGCTGTATTGAGTCGGAGCCGATATGTTTTAAGGATGTCAAAGACTGCTTTCAGGTCGGCCAGATGACCTTCAGGTTTCTTGGTCTTCACGACCATGTCATCAATGTAAACTTCCACTATTCTGCTAATTAAGTGTTTGAACATCTTGGTTACCAGTCTTTGGTAAGTTGCTCCTACGTTTTTCAACCCGAAAGGCATCACTCTGTAGCAGTATAGCCCTTTGGGAGTGATAAACGCAGTCTTCTCTTCATCTGGGGGGTACATGGCTATCTGATGGTGCCCTCTGTATGCATCTAGGAAGCTCATCCTTCCATGCCCTGAAGTGGCGTCTACCAGCTAATCAATCTTGGGTAAAGGAAAACTGTCTTTGGGACAGGCCTTGTTTAGGCTAGTAAAGTCCACGCAGACCCTCCATTTACCATTCTTTTTCTTCACCACTACTGTGTTCGATAACCATGTCGGGTAATTTTCCTCATGAATGGCCCTGGCTTCCAGTAGTCTGTCTACTTCCTTCTCCACTGCTTCGACGTGCATCAACGTCGGTCTTCTTGCTTGTTGGATTACGGGTTTGGCCGACCTGTCAATGTTCAGTTTATGGCAAGTGACCTCGGGGTCAATGCCAGGCATTTCGTAAGGCGTCCAAGCGAATACCTCAATATTTGCTCTAAAAAAAGCTTTCAATTCTTTTTCCTCTTCTTCGGCTAAGTCCGAGCCGAGAAGAAAGAAGCGTTCTTCATCCCCCTCCTGGACGAGAATTTTTTTCGATGCTTCTTCACTCTTTTCAGCTGGCTCCTTGCCGACATCCTCGAGGACCTTCATGTCCTCGTCTTCGATCTCTGCCTTCTCTGGTTCCCGTATGCTGCAGGTGGATTTCATTGTTGCCATGGAGCAATTCTTTGCCTGCAGCTGATCTCCTCTAATCTCCTCTATCCTATGCTCTGTTGGGAACCGCAATAGTTGATGCAATGTTGAGGGAACAGCCCCCCATTGCATGCAACCATGGCCTTCCCAAGATGATATTGTAAGGGGAAGGTGTGTCGATTATGGTGAACTCTGTTGTTATCTTCTTCGTGCCAGCCTGCACATTTAAGTTTACTGCTCCCAGTGGCCATGTCGGCATTCCATTGAACCCAACCATTGAGCCATTAGACTGTTCCATATCGTCTGGGTGAAGGCTAAGCTCCTTGTAACATCTGACGTACATGATGTCACAAGAGCTGCCTTAGTCAATTAAGATGTGCTTCACTTGGCATTCCCCAACCTAGAGGGATACTACCAAGGCATCGTTATGTAGATGCTGCACCATCTCAAGGTCGCTTCAGTAAAGGACATTACTGGTCCTTGGCACTCCTCTGCCCGATGTCTCTTCTCCCCGACCTGGTAGACATGCTGTAGGTGTTTTACCTTCTAGGTCTCCCCCCGAATCTCGTTTTCATTGACCTTCGAATGAATTACATTAATTACCCGAGGTCCTCATGCTTGAGGTTGCTGTGCTGGGGAAGGCAGAGCTGCTGGCGCTTGAGGCAATTTTGCCTGTTCTTCCCTTGTCCTGGCCTCATCGACAAGGTCTCTCAGATAGCCTTGCCTCACCAGGTCTTCTAAGTGTGTTTTCAGGACTCTACAACCCTGAGTTATGTGCCCATCTTCATTGTGATAAGCACAATGCTTGCTAAGGTTTCTTCCCATAAACTCTCCCGGTGCCCTCATTGGTGCTCTTAAATAGGGTTGGGTTTGGATTTTATCCAGGACTTTGTGAATGGGGATTCGGAACACTGTTGTGACTGCCTGTGCAACCCTTAATCCTACCTCCTGCTTGTTGGATCCGTTGTTACCTCGACCTTGCTTCGGCGAGCCATTTCCTTTTTCTTGCTTTATCGTCGTTGTTCCTGGCGTGTCTTCCTCGGCTCTGGCATATTTCTCGATTCTAGCTATAAGCACTTTCATGCTTTATGGCAATGTCTTTGCCAATGATTTTTGGAGTAGACAGCCATCCTTCAGGCCTTTTTAAATGACACAACGACCACTTCTTGGTTGCATTCTGGTATTCAGTTGAACACCACATAATACCTCTTGGCGTAGGCCCTCAGACTTTCGTCCTCGCCAATCTTCAGAGCCATTAGGGCGTCTACCCTCAAGGGTTATAGTTTGTTTGTCACGAACCTGGCCACGAACATCTTGGCCAGGCCTTCCCAGGTCTTCACACTTCCTTTCGGTAGTTTGTGAAACCAATTCGATGCAATCTCCCTGAATGATGAGGGGAACACTTTGCAGAGCAATGGCTCGTTCCCAGTGTACAACGCCATTGCGTTCAGGTATAATCCGACGTAAAAGTTGGGGTCTGATTTCCCATCGTATATCTAGAACCTCGGCATGCTGAATCTCTTCGGGACCTCAACTTTGTCTAGCTGTACCGAGAATGGTGTTCTCGGTTTAATAGTTGAGGTTACCTCGGCATGATCTTGCTTTCTCTTGAGGTAATCTCTTAAGTCCTCTTTGGTCTGACTAGAAGCTCGGCTGTCTCCTGATTTCAGTCTTTTAGGTGCACTACTTTCAGCTTCGTTGTGACCCTTTTTTGACCTTTCTCCATTGGTCGCATCGAAGCACAACTCCTGCTTTTGAACATGACGATGTTCCTTAGGGTCTGCCTCCTTGGTGCAGTATGTCCTTCGAGATTCTTCCCTTCTTGGCTCTCCACGTCCGACCTCCCTCAAAGGCTGGTGAGAATGTCTCTCGCTTCTGGGGTGCTAGGGGGCTATAGGGATAGTTTTCTGTCCTCCCTTCTGGGCATTAGCTGCTGGAATCGGCGTGTCCTACAACAGGAATGGTGGCTGCATTATGTTGTTCTGCATCATGAAGTTGACGACCGATTGCAGGTCCGCCAACTTGTTCGCCATCTCTTTAAGCTCTTCGTCCCTCCGTAGGCATCTGTCCTTCCATACTTGGAGGTTATCTTCGTTATAGTACCCGCTTTGGTTTGTTTGCTTTGGTATGTCGCCTTCCTGGCCGACGTCTTTTACTCCGTGATTTTGGTCTTCGTTGCAATTGTCCTTCTCGATGTCAACATCAATAGGTCTCCCATTTCCGTTAGGAGTGTCGTCCCCAACCTTCTCCTTCTGTCCGTCGTTGGCCATCTATTCTTCTTTCTTTCCCACAGACGGTGCCAAATTGTGTGAGTGATTTTCTGACCACACTGGCAACTCAGTAATCAGCTGGAGAGTACTGGCAGAATAGATGACACATGGCTGACCTACAACAGAAAAGGAAGATTTTGGCGGTAGTTCGTCCACCCAAGGGCACTCCGACGATCAAGTCAGTATATCTTCCAAAGATAATCAATGGTGCTTAACTCACTATTCAGAATATAAATTGCATACCTTAGACCCATCGGGGGTGCCTTTCTTTTATAGTTAATTTAATCCTAGTTCCCATAGAAGCCTAACTTCAATGGACTTTAGCTCAGTGCTTATCCTGGACTCTTCAATAGATAGAGATAAACTCTCTAAGAGCTTTATCCTTATCCAGGCTAAGTCCCCTCATCATTTTAGGATTCTTGTGCCTTATCTGCTTATCTCGGATTCCGATATCTTCGGAGATAGTCTCAGCCTTGCCGAGATAACCTCGGCGTCATGACCAGGACATGTGGCACCTCGACTGACACGTCGGCGTCACCTTGGCCACGTGTTGGTACTCAGAAAACATATCCTCACAATTATAATGTGAATTTTTGTGTATTGTTGTTCACCTACTAAAAAAGTTCATGAGCAAATTCAAACACACACTCATATATCCTTAATTCAAAAAAATTCTTAAAAGTCAAGGTTTGATAGGATATAAACACACACTTACATACTTACACACACACACACATATATATATATTACTTAATTTAGAAAAAAATAATAGAGAATAAAATTTAGACTCATATACTTTTGCATCAACTTTTAGTTCTTTAATAGAATATATATACACAAACTTATATACATTTGCTTTTATTTAAAGAAAAGAAAAAAAAAAAAAAAGCATGTATAAATTAACTCTAACTAGAATTAACCCTATTATATAAAAAATTAAAATACACCAATAATGCAGCCCACTATGTAAAAATCTTGTTGCTTATATTATAAAAATAAAAGTAGAAATAGGATCATGATTATGTAATTGATTTCTTTATGGCTAACCAATTTGTTTCTATTTTTATTTATTTTTATTTTTTTTATTTTGCAGGTTGCATAACAATTTTGTATAGTGCAAAACTAATAACTTCTAAAAGGGTTGTCTAACAATGTCACCCTTTTTTACCGTAAATGTTCTATCAGTGTTTGTTTATTTTTTTAGTATAAATTATGTAATTGTTTAGTCAAAAACATGGTATTTATTTATTATTTGTTTTTTTAGTATTAAAATACATCTCAGTGATTGTTTATTTTTAATTTTTGTAATTGTTTAAGAAATTTTTTAAAAAAAAAATGGTGGCACATCTCATCTGCTCATATTATTGCTCATATTTTTATGAAAAACTTTTTCATTTTTCCAATCAAATAAAAGTTCAATCTAAATTAAAAATAAAAAAAATAAAAATAAAAATAAAAAACATATATACATTATAATGTGCATTTTAGGCTGAAATTTTTATGAAAATTTATTCATTTAAACCACCATATAAAAGTTCAATCAAAATTATAAATACAAAAATGATTATGATATGAATTTTAGGCTCATATTTTTTATTTTTTTCCATCATATAAAAGTTCAATCTAAGTGATAATTAATGTCCTCATCATCATGTGAGAATTTTGCAGTTACTAACTTCTTTCTTTGTTTGGGATTCAGATTATTTTTCTTTCATTTTTACCAACCAAACTTATCGTAACATTAAAAAAAAAAAATTCACCTAGTTAACCCCACTATATAAAAAAATTAAAATACACCAATAATGCAACCCTACTATATAAAAATCGTATTGCATATATTATAAAAATAAAATATAATAGTATCATGATTATGTAATTGTTTTCTTTATGGTTAACTAATTTGTTTTTGTTTTTTTAATTTTTTATTTTGCAAGTTGCTTTACAATTTTGTATTGTTCAAAACTAATAACTTCTCCAGGGATTGTCTAACAACACCACCCTTCTTTTACTGTAAGTATTTTATCAGTGTTTGTTTATTTTTACTTTTTTTAGTATAAATTCTGTAATTGTTTAGTTAAAAAAATGATATTTATTGATTATTTATTTTTTTAGTATCAAAATATATCTTAGTGATTGTTTATTTTTAATGTTTTAATTTTTTTATAAATTTTGTAATTATGTGAGAAAGATTGGTAGCACATCTCGTCTGCTTTGACCGTAAGGCTCTGGCCATTTCACAGACTAAAGCACCCATGGCTTGCTGACCAACTGATTCGGCCACATTGGCCTGACCAATGCCTTCCTTCTGTGCTAGAATATCATCCGGTAACAGCACCTCATGCCGTCTAGGCCTTCCACGCCTACCACCACCACGTTCACGTCCTGACATCCTAATGAAGGTAATACAAGAGATTAGCACATTTACAAATATGCTGAAGTTAACTCACTCGCATCCTAATGTGGTGGACAACAATTAATTCACTCAACATAAGCACGTAGTCACATAAACACATACGAATTTTCTTTCTAGATAATGATCGTTCCGTGACATTACCAGAGTTTTAGTTAGAAATAGCAGTAATTAAGTGCTCTTCTAACATGACTTCTAGAAACTCGTAGACCCAATCAATATCTTAGAAATTAAATCTTATACCCACTTAGTCACATAAGCATGTTATCATATAGCATACCAGGTTTACTTCTAACACAAACTAGCGAGATAACCCATTGTGGTAAAAATCACATCCTACGATCCCAAAGTATTCAAACCCGGTAGCTCTGATACCAAGTTGTAACATCTCGAAAATAATAACCATAATTCATTCAGCGATATTAATTAAATAACAACATGTACCAAAATAATTATCTTCCATTCATATGATTCCATTGTACATGTGAGGACCTCGTTCTACATCATGTTAATTAATCATAATTACGTTTGTGATTATGTGCTTAATTTAATTTTGAGTGCTAATTGCATAAGTATATGAGATTTTGAAGTTATATCTATTCACCGTAGGAAAACCTGTTAACTTACTGCTATAATTTGAAAATTAAAGGCTGTAGAGGCGGCATAAATTGAAATTGACTGTACCATTGTGATTATCGTGATTTTTAGAGTCTATGGCGAAATTTGATTAAAAATTGATTCGTATCAAAATAATTAGATTAAGTTGATTAAATTAAGCATAATTAATTAGCCTTAATCAAGTTTGATTTGGCAAGCATATATATATGATTTCTATACACTTAAGCTCATTTCCTTTAAGCTCATTTCTCATAACTTGGCTAAGATTACACTCTAAAGAGAGAGAGATGGATGGTTCTAGAGAGAGAGGAAGAGGAAAAATTGTAGAATTGTCTCAAAACTTGAAGGTTTGGAAGGCTAGGTTTAAGAATTAGCCATATTTGGAAGGATTGGAGCTTCTAGGTAAGTAACCAACCCTTAATTCATGAGTTTGAGTTTGTAATTATATGAATTCAAAGAGAATTGGTAATCAAGAACAAGATTTAAGTTGTTTATGATGAATTAAAGTCAATATATCCATGTGTGTAAAGAATTGCCACGAATTTGCATAATCTAGCCCGAAGCATGTTTAACATGAAGAATTGGTAGTTATTTTAGACATACATCCATGAATTATAGGATTGTGGAACTTGGCTGCATGACTTTTGAAGTTGTAGAGCTCAAATCCATAATTTTGATGATGATAGAAAAGAGTTCAAGTTTAGATTCATACATGCATGGAAGTTTGGAATAATGATTTGCCAAATTCATGAAGTTTTGTGTATAAGAAATGTAATTCATCAAGTATTAGTGTTCAAGTACATGTTTTCAAGTTTTTGGGTAAGTCATACATGAATTTGGCCTTGGATGTGTGCTTTGAAGCTCAAATAGTGAGCTGAAATTTCTAGAATTCGACCTGTCCACTCGAACGAAGAAAGTCTCGCTCGAGCGTAAAAATCAAGCTCTTAGAAGTTTTATAGAGAATTGCACGGTAGCTCAAGCGGCAAACCTTGCACTCGAGTGAACCCTGTTTTGCAAGACTCATCGCTCGAGCAACAGAAATCTCGCTCGAGGGTAAAAATCATGCAACCAATACTCTTACAGAGTTTTACAGACCACTCGAGCGACGAAAGCTGGCTTGAGCAAAGTGCCCTGTTTTAGAAATTTTAAAAAGCTGTTTTATGTTCCGTTTTCCATTCTCTTTCATTTCTAAGCACTCTTAGGCATGCAAGCATTGTAAATGAACTAAAGGAATAAGAAAGAGGCCTAAGAGAAATAAACAAGTTAAGAACGAATTGAATTGCTTGTGACCCAATGTGTTATGAAATGTGTTGGGTCAAGCGCAAGGGCAAATTTATCGACAGAACACTGTGAGTAATATCTTAGTAAAGATATTTTCAAGTATTTTATTTTCCAAATGCTACTTCTGCATAAGCTTCATGGATTTATTGACTTGAATTACGAATGAGTATTCTATATGCCTAATCTTTGTATAAGGCTCTATGAAGAATATGATTTAGGCCTAAAGTCGTTTGATATATATATATATATATATGAATTGGGTCAGAGGCTGTTTGATACATTTGACAAGAGTATGAATTAGGCTTGAGGCAGTCTGATACAGTCGATGTGTTTGAATCGGGCCTAAGCCCATTTGTCATTTGATACGTTAACTATGAATGTGATGGGCCAATGGTCATCTAATTAAAAATGTAATGAGTCAGAGGCCATTTGACCATGAATGTAATGAGCTAAAGCCCGTTTAAATGTAAAGGTGATCATGATCATGAATATGAAATGCGCATAAATATGATTATGAAAATAATGGGCCCGAGGCCGTTTGATACGTTTGAATTGTTTGAATTAGGCCCGAGGCCGTTTGATGAATCTAACAAAGTTATACAATGGGCTCGAGACCATTTGATGTATACAACAAAAACACAAAATGGGTTTAAGGCTGCTTAAGACTGTTTGTATATGAAATTTACAAGTTTGATGTACTTAATATGAATCTTATTCATATGACCCATTTTACTTTGGTATTATTCATTGGGCTTTCACTCACTCTTATTTATATGTATGTAGGTGAACAAAGAAATGTCCAACCCCAGCCTTAATGAAGAATGTAAGAGAAATCCAAGTTCTATGGAGTTAGCCAGGATGTCTCACGCATGAGACTTTGTTTTTGTTCTTTTGTTTTACTCTTTTGCTACCTCGATGGTTCTGCTAGATCACCTATGTATATAAGCTTTCTATATGATTGACTATATGTTTGAATGATCCTGGATGTACAAGATGTTAACTATTGGAATGTAATGTAAGTTATTATTAAGTATATGGGAAATGTTTTGATATGACATGTAAGCACAACTCATTGGACAAAAATTTTAAATCTGCTTCCGCTTTGGCCCCTTTATTACTATTAAGATACGTTTGATCTTGTTTGAGGTCGTTGGTAATCTCATGATTACTGGCCGGTTATAACCTTAATCTATAGGAGCGGGTTTGGGTCATGACAGTACAAGAGGTAAAACATGCAGTTATACATTCATAAGTCTTAATCCTGAATCTGTAGCATGTGCCACAAATTAAAGATATAAAATAAAAGTTAAACAGATAAATAAATGCTGTAATGGCTATAATATTCCAAAATAATGCTTGGTTACAACAAAAAAGAGTTTTAACTCAATAGAATTTAAGCCCTAGGCTTGTACAAAAATAATTACAATCATAACAAAGGAAACTCTTGGCTCCTAGTCCTCCCAAGCTACGGCCTTGGCGAAGGCATATCATTAATACCTAAAAATAGTTTTCCACATAAAATGAGCCAAAGCCCAATAGAGATACTCTAACATAGTGTATGAATATTAACAAAACTATAAGGTGAATGCATATGCAATGCTTGTACCGAAACATTTTATATCTCTTTCCAAAACTATACAATGCTAGGTTTATATCACAATTCATAAACATTTCCTTTACAATAGAAAATAGACAGTGGATACAAGTTGTCACGACCCAACTCCAGGGGCTTAGGATTGGAATCGCAACTTACTAACTTATTCTTATTCGAAGCAAATTAAGCTGCGCAAGCGAAAATAAAAATGATTAAACAGAAATTTTACTTCATTTTACTATTTAAGCAAGAGGAAATACATTTCTAGGGCTTTCATTGTTTTATTATTCAGTGACCAGCCCCGAATAGAAACAAAAGGGAGTAAAAATATTAAAAAAAAAAGAAAGATAAAATAGTGATTCAACATTAGTCCATATGCAGGTTCCATTTTGTGGGGTTATAGATTTCCCTATATCTCGTCACCTAAAAGAGTAACAGCTATAAGCACACAGCAGAGTGAGAAATATTATGCCAAGAGTGTAAGGAATACAAAATAACCATGGATAATTAGTTAGGCTAAAATAGTTACATAATTTAATTTGAAATAACAGTTTATTTGAAGTGGCAGAATACAGAAATCATGTACATAAATAATCATAACCACGGTATAAAACAGAACAGAACAGAGGTCACAAAAGTGACAGTCAGAACAGAGGTCAATGGATCCATGACAAACAGAGGACCACAAAGTGGCCAAACAGAGGCTCATGGCTATTTAAGTCCTCCAAGGCGTGGGACTCCCGTGGTGATATTTAGAAAACATAATTATTTATAAGGTTATAATCAAATATATTCTAAAATTTAAACAAACATATCTATAGGTTTCCTTTTAAGGAAATAGAGTTTAGAAAGTAACCCACATAACTGAAATATTTATAAAACATAACTTTTATTTATATAACTTAATAAAATATAGCTTGTATAAAATAAGTTATGGTAACTCAAAATATTCGTAAAACATATAATGGTAAATCAAGGTATAATATAACTCACTTTAATTATAACCCTTAGCCTTACTTTACTATCAGAACTTCCCTACTATAAGTTTCTTACTCTCAACTTACGTACCTTTTTCTCGATTTTCCACTCTTTCCTTTTTTCTTTCGTTTTTCCTCTCTTAATTTACAACACCCTTGTCCCTTATATACTGCTAACCGAGCCCTGAAGTGAATGACACATAGCCTCTCTCTATGAAGGCCATTATGATGCTAGAAGATTGAGTTCTTAATTGTAGATTCAAATATGAGATTTGAATCTTTATAGATAAGTGTGAATCTTCTTAATGAATATACATACTTGGGCCCTTTTTTTTTTGCTTGGGCCGAAATTCACAAAGCATTGCTGGGCCAACTAGCTTATAAATTTTTTTTTTCTTTTCTTTTTATTCATTTATTTATTTGTCTTGGTGTTAAGTTTTTCAATGTTCCTAATGTAAATTAAATTGCATCTTATCATTTAGCATCATAAAATTAATTATTTTATTTTACTTTACAGATTACTATTATTATTCCATATTATTATTTATTTACTATTTTTAACTTTAATTTTGACCCAACTAGTATTATAATTTCATGAATGTGTTAATTTGCCCCTAAATAATTTCTAATTAATCCTATATTTGATAACCCACTGCCAATTAGATTTATATATTTATTTATTTAATAGTCTATCATCACATGCAACCATAATTATATATATATATAACTCTAAATATTTATGTGGTACTTAATTAAACATTCGGGGTGTCACACAAGTACTAGGAATCTCTAGGTACGTGTCTGCCAATAGGCTATACAAGCACTACCAATTGTCATTTTTACCGTTACTAACAGAAAGGCTCGGTACCTAACCGCGCGGGTTTCTAAACTTTCACCAAGGACACACAGGCCAACATAATACCACAACCACACCCCTTATCCAGATTCACCAAAGTATTCACCCTATTTTTTTCAAAACAATATACATTTTCTATGTGTGAAGTATGCAACAATGTTTAATGAAAATAGATGAGAAATTAGTTTCAATTCTCTTAATTTTCATTCAATTTTTATAACAATCATAGCGATCCTCTACCAATAGCCTAAAACAGATATCTCTAAACAGATAGATAATTTCCAACAAAGATAAACTTTCTAAAATTTCAAGATAGGAGTGATAATGCATATCTAACTCCATCACCACCATCGTCATCATTCTAATTCCATAAAACTCAACATCATTTCCATTTCTTCTTTACAAAATCAAATATTCACATTTTAGGGCAAAATCCATTTTTCTTTATAAATCAATTCCAAGGATAAAATCCACGATTTTATCACAACTCAACCACATTTACAAAATCACAATCATATTCAAGAACCTATTTGAAAACCCATCTTTTGATTTTTAAACCAAAACCCTAGATTTTGTTCAAAAATCCCCAAATTACAATATTGTTTAGAAAAACAAATAATCAAGTTAAAAACCATACAAAAGTGCAGAGAAATCCCTACCTCAAAACTAGAAGGCAAGAGAGAGAGTGAAGAAACCCCGACGAAGTCGAAAATAAACTTTGTTCCGATTAGAATGAAGCTTTAGGTGAGCTCTACCTTTTTATCAAAGAGACTAGGGTGTAGAGATCAATGGATGATAGTATATTTAAAATTTAAAGATGGTTTCTAGAGAGAGAGAAGAAAATCTAGGTTTTTGGAATGTAGAGAGAGAGTGAGATGAGAAAAATGACTCAAAAAGTGGCTTTCTCGGACTGATATACACGCAAATCGCTCGAGTGACCTAAACACCGCTCAAGTGACCAAACATAATAAGTGAGACCGTTAGAGCGAAAAAAGTTATCGCTCGAGCGCACAATGACACCCTCTTAAAAGTTTTGCAGATAGAGGCTAATCGCTCAAGTGTAAGAAGGACCGCTTAATCCAAGACCACTAGAGCGCAAGAAACGCCACTCAAACTAAAAACACTACCCTCCCAGTACTTTTGCAGACCTGCAAATATATTGGAAGTTCTCAAAGACCGCTCGAGCGAACTGACCAAAATCTAGGCAAAGTCTCCTTTGAAAAATGAACTCCCAACTTGTTCCAAATGCAACAATGACATCCAAATAACCAAACTCAATCAAGAATAGGATGAATAAAGGTATGAATAACCATTTAAGACAATGAATATCAAATCTAAAACAAGAAACGGGTTGGGTCTAAGCCAAAATCGTTATATGATAGACAACATTATAACCTTCTGACTGCTCTTAAAGCTGCTGCAGTTTTAGTAGGTGGAGAAAAAACTGAAAATTTAAGACCAAGAGATGTCATTGTTCAATCAACTAGTGGTCACCTCCTAAATATTCTAAATATTGCTAGATACTATGACCCATTACAATGTCCTTTGTTGTTACCCTATGGCTCATATAGATGGGATGTAAATTCTCAACGTAATATTGACAGAAAAGTAGCATGTTGCGATTTCTATGCTTATATGCTATAGGTGATAACACAAACATAATACATGCAAAAAAAATATATATATTAATCGATAATTATTTCATACAAATGCCTTACCTTCAATTGTTTATAATTATTCAAATATTACCAACCCAGATTCGCCCTTGTGATCAATCTCTTTTTCTTCGAGGAAGTCGCATTTTACAGCAATTTGTCATAGATAATTATGTGAGGATTGAGTCTTACAAATTAAGATGGATACATACTTATCAAAATGACATTCGAGTGGATTTTTATGAAGGTATACTAGATGCCGTACATGTCGGCGAAAATTATAGAGGTAAAATTTATCACTTATGGTAGTACAACTACACGCGCACATATTTTTTTATATTTATATAACATTTCTGTTACATCAAAATATTTTTTAGGTAATGTTGGTTGTAGAACAATAATACCTTTATCATTTATTGGTAGCCCACGAAACATTATCAACGATATCAAGATGCAATGGCCTTGGTCCAAAAGTATGGAAAACCTAATCTTTTCCTTACAATAACCTACAATCCAAATTGGCCTAAAATTAAAGCTGAGTTGTTACCTAGACAATCACCACATGATCGCCCTAATTTGTTGACAAGAATATTTCATTCAAAATTTGAGAAGATGAAAACTGATATTCTGACAAAACATGTACTCGAAAAGTTCTAGCATACGCATATGTTATTGAGTACCAAAAAAAAGGCCTACCACATTTCCACATGGTTATTATCTTAGATGAAAATAATAAGTTGCATACTTCTAACAATTATGATAACATTGTCAGAGCTAAAATTCCAGACAAGAGATTGAAGCCTGCATTATACAGTGCAATTCTAAAACATGTGATACATGGCCCACGTGGAATGTACAATGAACGATCAGCATGCATAACAAATGGTCGGTGCAAAAAACGTTTTCTAAAACCATTTTCTCCAATCACTACACTTGGAAATGATTCATATCATGTTTATCGAAAAAGAGAAGAAGAGTCAATTTCATTAGAGAGTAATGAAAGAGTTATAGTAGATAATAGTTGGGTCATTCCGTACAAGCCATGGTTACTCTTAAAATACGATTGTGTATACACCCCATTTTTAACTGCCCTTAAAGACTTGGGGACAGTAGTAGTGAGATCGAAAAATGAGACGACCTCTGCGCTCATGAATAACTGAACCACTTTCCCCAAAACCTCCTAACAACAAATCTCTTCGCCTCTCCGGTAAACCAACAGACTTAGTCCGTGTCAGAATCGGAATGGCCTTCGTTGGAGGACAATGCCAAACATCAACATTATCATTAGTATATTTTTTAGATAACACAACAATAGAGGGGGGCCTCATTTGCGAATCTTCTGGCATGTCACTCGTAGAATACTTCAGATACCCCTTCATTTTACAATACGTAACCCCCCTTTTAATATTGGAATTTTCAAGTCGATACTTCACCATCCATGGCACCTGTTTGTCGTTAATTGAACAATAACCATTCTCATAGTAGACTAACTCGCATTGACAATCTACTGGGAAAATAAACCACGCCTGCAAACTGTCATTACCATCTAACCTCCGATCATAAACATTTACTCTAACTAACCCACTAATATTGGGTGCGCAAAGGGGGGAATATTTTATCAATATTTTATCAACCTTAATACTTTTTTGTTTGTATCTTAACCTCAATTGAGAAAATAAATTAGGCAACGCAAGTTCAATACAACTGAAATCACTTGCTGAAACACCTTCAACAACCCCAGTTTTTATATCGTTCACCTCCATTAACCTGAACATTACAAATAAAAATATATCAAATTACAATTCTAAACAGTTTTAAAGTACATTTGACTCCTTAAAGTAATTTTGCATTCCTTTCCACTAATAGTAGCAGCCACTAAATATATGGCACTCTTTTGAATGCTTCCAACATTTCCCAACAGCGTATCTTTGTAGTCCGTCCAAACATCAACTGGGAAAAATCGGTCTACAACTTCTATCCCGTGACGAACGTACTCTTTGTCCTTGCCACCAATGAGCTTGAATCTCATTTTCTTTAGCATCCGAAACTGGTCGGACTGGTCAGGATCAACAATCCAGGTCTCAGGATTACCCTCGCCAACTCCAATAAATATCTTCTCAGGTGTAGGGACGGAATCTGACGGACTATTATCACTGATGACAAAAAACAACACGTGGTGGACCACAGCTTCGTCCTTAGCATCTTGTCCCAATTGAACATTACCAATGAATTTGATACCCTTAACCACGATCTTGTCTGATTGACGGTCAGATCTCTTATTACCCAACTCAATACTATTAAGTAATCTTGACATGCCTTTATTATCAAACTTAACTTCCCTTAATTGTTCATCGTATAGCTGTAATTTCCTTACTCCCCTCTTAGTCTTCTTAATAAATCGGGGAATATTCTGAACGTACCGTCTGCGAACATATTGGGTCTTAAAAGGTGCACGACTACGGTAACTACGCCTATATCCACTGGCCACCGGTGTCCTTGACCTCTGGTACGCAAGGGGGGTCCGGTAATGGCTGCTTCTTATTCTTTCCATTTTTTATAAATAACTCCAAATCTTTTATACGAACACTTCTACAGGATCTGTTACTTCTGCTAACCCTTCTGTTCAGACACCTTAGCTTTGATATTTTTGCCCTCTGCTCTTCGTACACCGGAACAAACTTCGCTGGAGCTCTCCGCCGGCTCTCTTCTCACAGTCCTAGTTGCCACATCAAAAAGCGATCTACACACATTTGAGTGAACTACCCAATGATGAATGCACACGCTTGTCAAATGCTTAATTTCCTCAGTGGAAAGCCTCGGATTTGAGCCTCAAAAACCTACAAGCCTTACATCATTTTTGGACCACAACAACTTTTTTCTCAAGCCTAACCACTTGGAGGCCCATAGACCCACAAGTGGCCGGCCGGCCACAAATTAGTGTACGACCGTTCCCTTTAGTGGCCAGTAGGCCACTTTTGTAAAAAAACCAGATCTTTTTGCTAATTGTGCCAACTGTCTCCACAAGTGCATGCACTACACCAACTGTTTCTGTATGGATATTTCCGAGAGCCTAACATGTTTTTCTATATATACTTGACCCCTTCTAATAAAATTAGGTTAGAAAAATTTAGAGAAGGAAAATTCTTAGAAAATATTTCTCTCTCTCTTTACCTTACAACCTATACATACCTTACCTAGGCTTCTTATACAAAATTTTGAGGTGTCTTTGCTAAGGTTCTTGAGCTTGCATCTTAGCTCTTGAGGGTATGAAATTGGTGGTTTATAATTTAAAGGGTTACTCCTCTTCAAGAGGTACAACTCCAAGCTTCTTTCCCCTATTTGTTTACTATTATTTATTGTTGTTGTTGTTCTATTTTTCACCTATGTTTATGGGCTGAAACTTGTGGTTTAAAGCCATTAAAGGTAGAGGGGTTGACCACCCTTCTTTGAACCTTGCTTCATAGGCTTTTACCCTTGTGTTTCCTATCTTTTCATCAACTTTTTTTTTGAGCTTTTTACCACTGATCAGTGGTTTTGAAGTCCTAAAAATGAAGGGATTAGTCACCCTTCCCTTGGTTTGTTTACTAGCTTAATTTCTCAATTATTTTAGCTTACTCTTTTAGCTTTTTGTACATTAATTTCAGTACTATTTTTAGGTGTTTTAGGACTGTTTTAGATTGTTTATTTCATTTATGCTTTGTATAGCATGCTTGTAGTGTAATTGTCCTAATAGGTTTGGTGGTTTAGGCCTTAGCTACCAACCTATTTGAGTTGATAACATTTATTTCATGCTTTTCATACTTGTGTTCATGTGTAATCACCTCTGCAACCTCCCTCCTTTCTTGGCTTTTATTTCTTTGAGAAATGCTTCAACCGAGCATTGTTTAAGCTTGAGAAAGGGACAATTCAATGCTAAATGGTTTAATCTCTTCAGAGATTTATTACCAGGAAATTACCTCTCTCTCATGCCCAAGACTATTTCTTGTTTGACACTCTTCTCCATTTAGTGGACTTAATTATCATTTTTGGACTAAAATGACTAAAGAATGGAAAGGCAATTGAAAGAGGTAATAACATTGGAGTAAAAGTGGAACAAGATAATAAAATCAAGTTTGGGGTTCAATCGGACATTAATTGAACCCATTGAGTCATGAAGCATTTCATACTCTTTAGTGATGCAAATGGCTCAAGATTCATGGTCAACCACTTCCCTTAATCAATTCCAAGATAGGGAGGGGGGTTTTGTTGGTTTTTTATTATCATTTATTGAAATCTTGTTCCTTGATTCATAGATCATCACGCAATCATTTTGCGCCGATTAATGGTTTGCGAATCAAGCCTACTTCTCCTTTGATCTATTTGATGAAAAGAAGAGGCAAGGTAGACAAACATCCACTAAAAATACTTTGTTTGTGCGCTATTTCATATAAATTGCAGTAGGGCACTACCAAACATTAGTGGCCAGCCAGCCACCTTTACTGTATGGCCAACCACTTCTATTGGCCAGCCGGCCACATTTTTCAACCAGGTAGTGTTATTTTTCCCTCAAACAAAGCAGAGGCTAAGGTGAAAATTAGTGCAATTTTCTGATTGCGCAACAGAAGCATTCTGGCAGCAGAACATAGAGCATTTTTTGGGTGGAAATCCATGCGCATGCATGAGTCATCCCTCATTTTTTGGGGCCCATAATAGTTAATTAACTTAGTTTCGTATTGTGCTTAATTAATTGAATCCTAATAGTTAGCAAAATTGTGTTGTAATTAATGAGTTAGGTGTGGTAGTTAGTTAATCTTAATTTGTAATCATTAGCTAGTGTATTTAGTTTATTTCATTTGGTTTGTAATAGCTAGGTAATTCGTAGTAATTAGCTAGGACATTTATTCGGACTCTCATGTGCGATGGCAAATATGTAATAATGTATATGTTTTCCAAACTCATGTCTTTCTCCTTTTTATTTACCCCCTTATGATGGATAATGTAGAACATCACATTTCTTTTAGCATTTCTATGATTTGTATCCATTTGTCTTGCATGCATAAGGTTCGGTTCATCATTCTAACAAACATTATTATTTATTACTTCTTTGAAACGGTGCTTAAACCACATGCTATCAAATTGATTCACATGTCATGTTAGTAGTCGAGCCTATTTAAGTTGCATATTGCATATGTTGCACTAGTCATTTGCATAGTTAGGGGCACGCATGTTTTCTAACTCTTTTGTTTCTTTTGGCTTGCCTTGGAGTATGAGGGAAGCACTTATTACTTTAGTATAACGCATGCGTGTGATTGTTACCATATTAAGCATGTTTACCATGAGGCTAAGTGCTTACTTGATCTATCTCTTAAATGCCTGTAGATCAAGGCTAATTGCTCAAATTGTGATGATTTGATCAAATGTATGTAAGAGATCACTTTTTCAAATGATACGTATTCAAAACAATTTTCAAACAAACATAGAATCAAGTGTTCTAACTTTTTCAAATTAGTCTATATTTGTGTGCGTCACATAGTAAAAATAGCCTAATAATTGGAATAAGAGCATATAATGTAAATAAGAATCACATTATAATTAGTAGAGGCTGATCTTTGATCGGGCGAGTGAGGTGCTCAATTCATGACCTTCCCCTCTCGTACCTAAGTTCCCTAGCCGAGACACTTTGGTCATGACGGATAAGTGGCCTTTGGCACGAGTCTCGAGTTTCCTAAATTTTTCAAAATAATTTAGGTGGTGATTCTGAAATCTGGCAAAGCAGTCCATTTTTGACATTTTGATTAAAAATCGATTTTCTAAAAGATTTGTCGGATTTGGACTCATTTATGTTTATCTATGTCACATTGCACTTGTGAAATCAGATTCAGAACCACGGGAATAGTCGTATTCGGAAGGAGCACGAAAGGCAAGTTACAAATTGTCATATCAATATTGAAATTTGTAGCTGTGTTACAAGTATCAAGCACTTATAAGAGTCATTAGAAGTTCGTTAAAACCCTAATTATGATTAAACACAACAGTTTATAGATGAAAGATGGGTTTGTGCTCCAGAAACGTTGTGAAAAATGTTCAAATTTTCAATGAACAAAATGACTCCTAACGTGAAACATCTCCAAATACATTTACCAAATAAGCAGCAAGTAAGGTTTTATACATTCCAAGACATTACAAATATTTTAGGAGATGAATACTATTCCAGACAATACTTATCCAATTATTTCAATTAAATATTGATAATGAAAGTGCAAACCATTACTTATATCAGGAGATCCCTTAACACTATAGGTGGTGCAACAGAGAAAAGATTTGGCAACAGAGATTGACCCGTCAAAGAGTAATTGGTAGAATTTACACAGTTTCACCATTTGAAAATGAGAGATTTTCTTGAAAGCTTTACTCAATCATATTAGAGGACCAAAATCATTTGATCATTTGTTAATTGTTGATGAAATTGCGTATCTAACTTTCAAACAAGCAACTGAACGTCATGGTTTCTTGGAGCGCAATGATAGCATATGACAATATTTGTTAGAATCTACAACCATGCACACAATTTTGATATACTGTTGCCAACAGGGATCCGAAGTTTGTGGGATGAAATCTATTCTTATTTGATTGAAGATTATATATCTTCAACCAATATGAGTAATATGTATGTCCTTAATAAAATCCTTTAAGATGTAAATCATTTGCTACAACAACATAACAAGGATATATTAGAATACGATTTGCCTGAAATGACAATAAATTTTGATGATAATTCAACAATTCCAAAGGTCATACAAGATGAACTTTTTATTGTAACTCCTCAAGAAGATTAGATTCCTTTGCCACGTTGAATAGCGATCCACGCCATGCATTTAATTTAATAATGGGAGTTGTCAAATGTAATGAAATTACAATTTTCTTTATGGATGGGCATATGATTACTTGTTTAGCTTTTCTTACATTATTACTGTTTAGTAACACATGCTGTAGATTTATGATGTACTATTTATGAATGTATATTGTATGTGTCACCCTTTTGTACAATCGAATATCATGTAATAGAAGAACATTATACTCTGATTCATAATGTTATTTGCTTATCGTTTTGGATGGTATATTGCATTTATTTTGGGGCGTTACAGCCACCCGGGCTACATCAAATATGGTTGGTAGGAAAAACCTTCCAAACTTGGGTGAACCGTACCTAGTGTCAGGAGTATGGATTTGAATCCCCATTGGTGTATCATACCCAGTGTCAAAAGTGTGGGTTCGAATCCTTGCCTATTGTAGACGTCCCCGAACGTCCCGGAAGGGATGAGTCCCGTTCCGTTCATTTTGGGCTCACTACAGTTTGGACTCAAATTGTCACGGTTCGTAATCTGAACCAAAGAGTCCAAATCCGGCAAATCATTTTGAGAAAACAGATTTTTGAAATAAGTGCTAAACATGGACTGCTTTACCAGATACAGAGTTGCCACCTAAATATTTTATTTTTGGGGAAATTTAGGAAACCCTGACTCGTTTGCTTAAGGCCACGTGTCCGTCATCACCAAAGTTGCCTCAGCTCGGGAACTTGGGTACGATTGGGGAAGGTCACTTCGTGAGCACCCCCGCTCGCCCGATCAAAGATCAGCCTCTACTAACCATGATATCTAGTTTTGAAAACATTATGCATTCTTATTCCGATTATTAGCCTAGATTTACTATGTGATGCGCACATCATACAAGTATAGACTGGACCGCCTGAATTGGAACAAAACATTTCATGTTTGTTTTTTTTGAAAGATGGTTTGCTACCCACAAGTAGGCTTAAAATGCAGATTTTGCCACCCTCAGATGGGCTTAGAAAAAGATTGTTTTGCCACTATCTAGTGGGCTTAAAACTCACAGTTGATGATTTGTCCCAATCCAAATAACCTAACCTTCACCCACAAGCATTCAGGCAGTTATATCACATAAGCAAATAGCCTCATGGTAAGCATGCTATCATGGCAGTTACTCACACGCATGCAAGGATGCTAAAGTGTAAAACTCACCGAGTACTCCAAGCCAAAACAGAAGCTAATTAGAAATCCATGCATGATCCTAACTATACAGAAATGCCTAATGCAACACATGCAGGAATGCAACTAAGATAGGCTCGGCTATTCTAAACATGGCATATGGAATGCTACAGCTAACATGTATTCAACTCGGAATTGAAATACAATGCAGTGAGTTATGATCGTAGAGCAGGTGCATGCGAAATAGATGAATGAATGCAAACATGCTATCATACTGTATGCTAATTGAAACATGCCCTAATCTAACCATTATAAGCTGGTAAATAAAAGGGAGAAAGACGTGGGGTTGGAAGACATACATCACACACACACACACTTATTACAACATTGCCCTCGCGCAGAGGGTCTGAATAAATAATATACAGTCCCGAATAAATAATACAGTCTGAATAAATACAAAATCCTAATTAATTAACAAATTAATCTAGGAAAGCAGTAAATTAGCATGCAAGCTAGGGATTGTCTCGACTCTGCTCTGGATGATGAATGATGCATGTTCGGGTTGCCTTGCGCGGAAATCCATTGCGATGCCCCAATTAGCCTCTGTTTACAATTAAGCCCGGAATGTTGTGCAAAGCTCTGAAAGGCTGTTGATTCTTGATTTGCTGCAACAAAGAGCAAGAAAGGGGCATGGCAAAGTATTTTCACATATGTATGCTTGACTACCCTTCAGGGAGTGTAGTCCTCGATCCTTGTGCCACCAATCACGCATATCGATGCATGATGGCCGAGGAGTCGAATTGCACAACTCAATATGAAATGAATGCACATGAAAACACCACAGGATCGAGACTCCATCATGGTTAATCCGGAGTGTCGACGACTGGGAATTGAGACATGTTTCGTCACTCGGAGTACGAAACGTCCCTCGTTTCCCGTGCTCGGACTAACACCTACCCCAAACACAATGCAATATGCATGACATGCATGAATGCAACTAATATACAACCTAGCATACACAATGCTATGACATGGCATACACGATGCGCGATGTAACATGGCATACACGATGCTCTAACATGCAACCTAGCATACGTAATGCTATGAAATGAAATGGCATACACAATGCATGATGGACTTACACTAATATGAGTGGACCTCAGCCACACTCACGTCAGCGGCCATAAGATAAAAATAAGATACTCGAGATGCGCGCACACATGCACGCAAACTGAGGACCGATCCTAAGGCACAAATGCCACTCTAACAAGGCATGGCAAGACATGAAATATGACATACAAACATGCAAGTTTCAGCATTGAAATGTGATGCAAAATGATCCCGAAACATGGAAACATGGCACCTGATGCATGGAATGGTCCCGAAACACAAAACTAGGCACATGCATTGACCTATAGCTATACAAAGCATGCATTATTTGATCATGAAGCATGAAGACAGAACCAAGGCAATCCCAAAACATGAACATTTCTAGTTCAAAGCATGGCCAAGAGATGCTAGCAAGATGGACTAAAATAGCATGCGATTTTGACTAGCAAACATGATTTACATGGCATGTATATGAAACAAGTGAGAACTCATCAAACAAGCAAAAATCAGTGAATAAAACATGCCAAAAAATGCCTAAATAACCTTTGAAATGCAACCAACACATGCACAAATGATGGGTTCTTTTAGAGGGCATACAAAGGGGTTATTAAGCACATGCATTAAGGACACTTAGCATGACACAAAAAACTCTAAAAATCAAATATGATAGCCCTAAAACTCACCAAATTGTCCCTGAAATGTGACTTCAAAGCATACAAGATAGGGTCTCTTTGGAAGGCCAAAAAGACCATCAAACAAAACAAGGTGAGAGGGGGTTAACCCCCTCTGATTTTGAGGCTAAAAAATGCATCAAAGCCACTGGATTTCAGTGGCTAAGAGGCCAAAACAAGTCCAATGCAAATGCTCACATGTATGGCCCTAATCATAGAAGAATAAAGCATGCATAGGGTAAGATGACCCCAAATAGAGAATAGGCCTTAATAAAACATGAAGATGATGTCAAAACAAGATTTTTTTCAGTTTAGTTTGAGGTCCAAAAAGGCTCACAAGTAAGGCTAATGTATCATGCAAAAACAGCCCCAAAAGAGAGAATGAGCAAACAGGGTAGTAAATGACCTCAAACAGAGGAGAGCCCTTCAACAAAGTTTAATAAGGGCTCAAAAAAAGATACTTTACAGTTTATAACAAATCCCAAATATGCTCAAAAATAAGGCTACAATATGATGCAAAAAAGGCCCTAAAAGAGAGATAGAGAGTAAGAGGCAGTAGCTAGCCTCAAACAGTGAATAGCCCTTCAATAAAGTTGAAGAGGGGCTCAAAATAAGGTACTTTATAGTTTGGCTCAGAGCCCAGAAATGCTTATAAACATGGCTAACATATCATGCAAGAAATAGGCCTAAAAGAGGGATAAAGGGAAATGGGTAACAAATGGCCTCAAACAGAGAAAGTTCCTTGATCAAACATGAAAATGAGCTCAAAATAAGACTATTTCCAGTTGGGGTTGGAGCCCAAAAATGTAAGAAAATATGGCTTATAGATGAAGCAAGAAAAGACTAGAAAATGGGAGAAAGAGGACTCACCCTTGAAGAGCAGCAAACCAGCAACTCTTGGACCAAATTTCTGAGCTTCCAACCTTTTCAAATGTCCTCCAAGGTGCTGGAATGAGTGATGAAGGTGTGGTGCTATAGGTTGTAGTGCAAATGGTACAAGAAGCTTAGGGTTTTGGAGCTTGGGAGAGAGAGATATGGAGGATGGAGTATAAAGGCTGTCAACCAATTTTTTGTAACCCTTCAAAATGGAGCTGGGGGGGCTGGCTTTATAGAGGTAGGAGTGGAGGAAATGGAGGGAAAACCAAATTCAAATTTCCCCTCCAAAAGGGCAAACCCCCGGGCAAGGGTCTGGGGGAAAAATAGAGGGTACAGCTGTAAGGAACCAGGAGAGAGGAACATGGCCGGCCAGGTTTAGAAGGTTCAGGTGGCCGGCCGGCCACCTCCCCTGGCCGGCCGGCCAGGTTCAAAAGGGTCAAGCAAGATTGTTGGCCGGCCACCCTAGAAAGGTGGCCTCCCATGTGTGTATAACACAGCTATGTGGAGAAAAACCAGGAAATGTAACCCAAGAGAGAGAAAAACCAACCTTTTAGAGGGGTTCAAAAGGTTCAGGAAGAGTTGATGCCCGGCCTATCCATATTGGTGGCCTCCCAGGTGTGTACAACACAATGGTGTAGAGGAAAGTTAGAAAAAGTGGCCCGGGGATGGAAAAAGTCAGCTTTATAGTGAAGAAAGCGGGCGATGAAGAGCGACGAAGGAATAAAGTTGGTCTTCAGAACAATTGTTGGTTTCCCACCCTTCTACAACCTTTATAACAATGAAAATAAGGTCTCCGCCAAAAATGAACCCAAACCGATGCAAAACGAAGGTTCGGGGGCCAAAACGCGTGGTCTGGGGCCCCGAAAACAAGCTGTTAAGCACCGGAGGTGGCGTTTGACCACGAAGTTGGTCTCTCGAGCCACAGTGTCCCTCAAAAGGGAGGAAATAAGGTGTATGCCAAAAATCGGAGCAAACGGAGGTGGTTAAGCGGTCTTGAACCGAGGCACATGGCCGACGGCTCCGAAAATCGGGAACCGGACTCCAAATGGGAAAAATGGCCTACGACCACGAAACGTAGCCTACGGCCACTGAGAGATGGTCTACGAGACCTCTTCCTCCCTTCGGGAAGAGAAAATGAAGAAAATAGGGCCTGGTTCGCAAACTGAGGCAAGGCACAAAAGAGTCCGGAAGTCTGGAGACAAGGCTTGCAGCCGTGACTCCGCAACCTTAGAACGAGCACAATATGCAACATCACCAAGCGCTCAATCGGTGACGTCTAAGTCTTAAAGTCGGTCAAAAATGGGGTGTCTACACCTATATACGAATCCGTGACTTACTGCTATATGGTTGAGCGACTCTGTTATGTAGCAACTATCTAAGGGTGATCTTTAAGGTCTCAACTCTTTATAAGGTCTAACCCTAGATGTTACGCCTTTATGGTTAGGCTTTTTACAATCCATATCAAAGAGGCACAATATCCCTTGTTATGTAGTGTCAGCTTGACCCAACACGACTTGACATTTGTCCACTCTTAATTGGGGAGGCTTTAACGCATAAAAGATTATATGGTGTGTTTGGTTTAGTTTTGGGAGATAAATTTTCAAAAAAAATTTGGGAAGATAGTTTAAGGCTCCGTTTGGTGGAGTTTTCAAAATCTAATTCCACACTCACTTTTGAGTGTGATGTTTGTTTAGGGTTTTCAAATCATAATTCTACACTCATTTCTTAAAACTCAATTCAAAACATAATTATTACTTTTCAAAACTCATAACCAAATACATAATTCAAAACTCTTTTCAAAACTCTATTCAAATCAATATTTTAAAAATATTTTAATTTTGTTAAGATTTTAAATATTTTAATATTTAAATATGTTACGATTTTTTTTAATTTTTTAATTTTTTTAATTTTTTTAATATTTTTAAATATTTTAATTTTTAAATATTACGATTTTAATTTTTTAAATTTTAAAATATTTTATAAAAATAAATTCAAACTCTATTTTATAAAAATATTTTTAAATATTTTAATTTTTTTGTTATGTATTTGGTTACGATTTGAGTGTAGAGTTGTGAAAGTAGTATGTAGTTTCGAGTTATGTGTTTGACTATGAGTTTTAAAAATAATTTTTTAATTGAGTTTTGTTTTATGTGTTTGGTTACGATTTTAGTGTAGAGTTGTTTTTAAATTTAAAATATTAAAATTTAAAATTATTTTAATTTTTTGAATATTTAAATTATTTAAATTTTTACAATTTAAAATTTTTGAATATTTATTTTAATTTTTTACTTATTAAATTTTTTAGATTATTTAAATTATTTAAATATTTATGATTTAAATTTTTTGAATATTTATTTTGAAAAAAAATTATTTCCTTTGTAGTATTTTCAATTAAAAAATTGATTAATGTTATTTTTTGTTAATAATAAATTTTTTTAATTGAATTTTAAAAAGAGTTTGGCTATGAGTGTTGATCAAAATTTTTAATAATGTAAAAGTAATGTGTTTTGTTATGATTTATAACAATTTGAATTAAGTTTTGAAAAGTCTTTTCAAAACTCATAACCAAACAAATTTTCTTACTTCACATGTTAAATCAAACTTTCAATACTCAATTCTATACTCAATTCAAAAATCAATTCCACACTCAATTCAACACTTTATTCAAAAACCATAACTAAACAAATTTTCTACACTCAAATCATAATTTTAAAACACACAAACTCAAAATACAACTCATATTCTCAAATCATAGTTACAAAGCTTTAACAAACGGAGCCTAATTTTTTTTTTGATTTGTTTAGTTATATATTTTGAAAATAGTTTTGGAGTATAGAAGTTTGGGATGATTTGTTATTTTGTTGTAGTTGAGTAGATGTGTGTGAGAGAAAAAGTGATTGAGAATGAGAGAAAAGAGTGATTGATTGATGTGTAGGAGAGATAAAGTGATTTTAAATTTTTTTTGCAAAAAATTTCTAACCAAACAAAATTTTAGAAATTTTTTTCAAAATTTGTATTTTGAGAATCAACCATAATTATCAAATTAATTTAAATTTTTAAATAAATGATAAGTACATTTTAAGAATCCGGTTACAATGAGCAAAATTAAAACCCGTTTCTAAAATCGGACCCCAATCGGGAAGTTCCCGTTTTGAGAATTCAAATTTGCTTTTCCGCCATTAGAGTAGAGAGAGAGAGAGGTGAGGAGAGAGAGAGAGAGAGAGAGAGATGAACAGTCCACCGCCGTGCCCCAACACGGTGACTGTCCGGCGAAACCCTCCCCGGAAAGCGAGAGCCACCCCATCCACCTCCCACATCCCTTTCCCTCTTCGAAATACTCCCTCCTCCTCCTCAATCCCACAAGACATCCCTTCTTTCCCAATTCAAGACATTCTATCTATACACGTCCCTGAAAACCCTAAATCCGATCCACCCATTTCAGAATCACCGTCTACAAACGATCCTCCACTTTCGGAGAATCTGAAAGTTTTCCTGAGAATCCGACCCCTCACTCCTCACCACCAAAACTCGGACAAGTACGCCAAGAATGCTAGCAAGTCAAGGAGTAAAATTGCTTGGCCTCAAAACCCTACTGCGAAGACTAATTCAAGGGCAGGAAAGTCGAAGAAAATGAGTGAGATTTGTATTTCAGTTAACGATTCTGGTTCGGTTACGCTGTGTCCCCCAAAGGCATTGCAAGATGCCAAACGAATCAAGTCTGAAGTCTATCAAGGGTTTTCGCATGTCTTTTCTGCTGATTCCTCTCAGGTTCTTCATCTTTTCCTTTTTTTATTTTTTATTTTTTTATTCTTACTTGTTTGGAATATTGATTCAACAATGGTTACTAATGTTTCTAGGAAATTCTATAATAGACACCTAAAAAATGGTGTATTATATGTTTTAGTTATGACCACTCAATGTTGTGGTGTTGATTATGACTAATATAACCTTTTTTGGTTATGACAAAGAGGTTTTTGGTTATATCACAAGTGTTGTTTCGTTATGGTCTATTGTGGTCTCTTTGGTTATGATTGAAAGTGATTTAGTTATGACACAAAGTGGTATTAAACTTGCTTATATGATCCACCCCTTTTTTTGAGGGCGTGTATTGTAGAATTTCCCATGTTTCTAACACTTTAGCTTCAAATATTGTGCAGGATGAGGTATTTGCAAAAATGGTGAATCCATTGGTTGATGACTTTATCAAGGGTAAGAGTGGAATGTTGGCTGCGTTGGGGCCTAGTGGTTCGGGCAAGACACATACTGTTTTTGGGTCTCCAAGGGAGCCTGGTATGGTGTCTCTTGCTCTGCGTAAGATCTTTTCAAGTACTGAGGGCCGCAAAATTCAGTTATCAAGGTACTTGGTAATTTTGTTTCTGCCCTAAACTCACTTAAATTGAGAAATCTGTGGGAGTTTAATTGGGTTCTAAAGGATTACAAGCATTGCTACTTACTGCAAAATTTTTACTTTCAAATGAGCAGTTGCCTTTGAAAAATCCTTTTTCATGATACCTTATGAACAGGATATTCTACCTATCAATGTTCGAAATATGTTCAGAGGGAGGAAAAGCAGAGAGGATAATTGATTTATCCCAAGATGTTGGTGATTTAAGCATACAGCAATCAACTATCAAACACCTCCACGAGGTTGCTACCTGTTTTTATACTATGTTCTGGTTATATATATAATCTTTCTCTAAGAAGCACGGATACGACACGGACACACAGACACGTAAATTCTCAAAAAATGCAAGATAAGACATATTGGGGACACATTCAAAATATATATTTTTTTATTTTTATTATATGAATATTTTTAAATATTTAATATGTATTTTATGTCAAATATTTAATTTTATCAAATTTATCAATCTCAAGTATGCTATTTTAGTAAAAAAATTAAGGGTGTGTTTGGTTTGTGTTTGTAGAGTAGTTTTTGAGATAAAAAGTATGAAAACTTGTTTGGTTTGTTTTTTTTTAGAAATGGTTTTGGAAAATTATTTTGGAAAGAGAGTTTTAAAAAAAGTGATTGATTTGATGTGTATGAGAGAGAGAGTGATTTTGAAAATAGGCAACCAAATAAAATTTTGAGATTTTTTTTGGAAAAATTTGTTTGGTTTGATTACTCCTGAAAATTTGTTTGTAGAGAATTTTTCCCAAAAACGTTTCTAAAAAACAAACCAAACAAGGCCTAAAATTTTTAATTTTTTTTTTGAAGAAAATAAGTGTGTTTGGTTTGAGTTTTCTGGATTAAGTTTTTTGAACACTGAGTTTTTTGGTTTTCGTATTCTTTTGTTTTTAGTGAATATTTTTTAAATTTTAAACATTTTTTTTTTTACTTTTTTAGATGCACCTTAGTTAGAGATATCTAAAAAGTAAAAAATTTGTGAAAATATTTTAAAAAATTAATAAATACATAGAAATACAAAAATGTCTTGAATTCTTTATTTTTTTTGTATTTTTGGTATTTAGTGAATTTTTAAAAGATTTTTTTTACAATTTTTTTACTTTTTAGGTGTATTTATGTTAGGTGTGTTTAAAAAGTAAAAAAATTGCTTAAAATATTTAAAAAATTCAGTAAAAACAAAAAAATACGGAAAATAAGAAAGTAGAATTTTCTGAAAAGTGTTTTGGAAAACTGGTAATCAAGCACAGTGAATAGTACTCAACGTGTCCCTAGTGTATCCTCAGCGTGTCCCTAGCGTTTTCTCAACGTGTCCCTCGCTTGTTCTCAGCGTGTCCCAACGCGTCCACAGTGTGTCCAAAAGTGTCCCAGCACGTCCAACTCTTTCCAGCGTGTCTGACACATGTCCGGAGCGTGCCCGTTTCCAACACGTGTCAGGCACCTGTACGCGACCTCTGGAGAGGTGTCCGTGCTTCATAGATCTGGCTTTTTGTTCTGATTTATATTTGTGTAGGATATTAATAACATATTCTGTCATTATCTGGTTTACTTAAACAGGTCAGCATCTCTGATGTTCAACAGGCTGAATCTTTAATTGCTCGTGGAATGTTAAAACGGGCCACAGCTATGACAAATTCAAATAGTCAGTCCAGGTTTGTGGTAGTTAAAATACGGTTTGAGTTTGTAGGATTGATATTCATGTGATGACAATGTGGATGCAATTTTTCCCCACAAGGGCTTAATTTATTGTTTACAGGGTTTCATGAATGTTCGGACGTGGCCAATATTTAGCTGATGAATGATAAATTATTTTTTCTATGCCACCAACTACTTTAATGGGTAGAATTATCTTCTATAGCTTCTTAGTTGTTTTGATAAAACAATGTTAGTTATGTCACATTATTTTGGGGTTTTGTTGCTCAATAATTCATGTTAGTTTAAAAAAAAAAAAATTTATTTGTCAATTGGGAAGTTAATCTCAAAATTTGCATATGGCTTTCGATGTATTCAATTTACTTGGAGGTAAACTTAGTTTTATGTAATTGGTATATGCTAACAATAAGTACATGTCACCTGTTTTTACTAACTAGGGTTAATCTTCTAGGTGCTTTGTGTTGAGGGTTGGCTGCTGCTCTTTCTGTTATCAATTCCAGGCCCATAATTGTTTGTCAATATCTTTTCCACAATTATATACATAATAAATGGTGGTTGGTGGTGCCATCTTGGGGCAATAGAGGTTGGTGGTTGTGTGAGGTGGAATTAGGGGTTGTAATGTTAACCATAAAGTAGGTTATGGAAGTTCCTGGGTGGAGTGAGATAGTAGGGGTTGGTGATTTAGTGGAGGGATATCAATAATGGTGTGGTGGTGTCCGGTAGGAGAGGGAAAATAGAAACAGGGGGAAAGGGATAGGAGTGTGCAGTGGGCTAGATATTGCCAATATTGTAGTGGAATTGATTGTGAAGGTGCCACCGTTCTACTAGTATGGTGAAGAACTAGATGGATGGTATTTACATTTAGTCATACCAAGGATGAAGAATGAGGTTCTCCATCCAGTAAGTGAGGTGCTGTGGTACAATATGGTTGGATTATAAAAATATTTCAAATTATATTTAATTTCTATGAGGACAAAGAAGTTATTTTGACATTTCTTTGACTTGATTAGGGTAGAATTGGTATTTTAAGATGTTTGTGTTGATGTTTGATTTTTGCATCAAGTAAATTAATGACCTTTCAATGCAAGGGAGGTCCCTGCATATTGTTAATAGAGTAAGGTAGTGTAGTGAAATTTCAAAAAATCATAAGGAATGTCCCTGTAATTGTCAAAAACCTTACTGGAGGTCAGTGTAATTTACTCTAAACAAAGATAAAAAATATTACCCAAAGCATTATTGTTTTTGTTCTTATTTTGCACTAATGGATTTTTTTATTTAAAATATACTTCTAGCCGTTCGCAGTGCATCATCAACATCCGTAGCGCTCCCAACAAGATTGACGAAGTTGATCTTCAATCAGACAATGTTGTCTTGACTATCGTTGACCTTGCTGGAGCAGAAAGAGAAAAGAGAACAGGGAATCAGGTACTAATCTTTTGTTAATTATGTTAACACAACTACAAGTTGTAATAGACTCTCAAAATGTATTGGATACTTGAATTTAATTTTCTTTAATTTTTAGTAGTATCGGATACTTTAGGTCACGTATCCTAACTATTATGAAATTAAGATCGTAATAACTCTTGCCTAATATTAGAGTGTAATTATTGGGATAGATACAAGAATAATTTTTCAATACTTTGCTTACTTTTTAAGGAAGAAGAAAATAGTGAGATTATAGTAGTATCCTACTTTATGTGAATTTATCAAATTGACGTATCCATAGTGTGTACGTGTGTCCCAGATCCATATTGACACTTTATAATGTAAGGATAAATAAAAAATATAATGATATTAAAATCAAATTTCAACAATTAAAGAAGAAAATAAACTAGCATACAATATTTTTGTTTATCGCACAAGTGTGAAAGGGAAAGCACAATGACAGTACAAATAGTTTATACTTAATTTAAATGACAATATTAAATGGCACAAAAAATGAACCTAGATTCAAGGAGATTGGGTGTTTCTTTAATGGCGTTTGGTGCCTTTTAGATAATTTGTTAATATGCACAAATTGTTAGTTCCTTAGCTAGAATTTTTATAAATTTAGTGGATGCAATTGAAATATTAGCATATTTTCTTAACAATGCACTAAATCTATTGGTATTTGAATTATGGATTGGTTCATTTTGACCTGGGCATCATGGCTTCAAAATACAAAAACAACCTCTCTGCATATGGTTGTAACACTGCTTACCTTTGACCGTTCCTAGACCTTGTAGACTTGTAGTGGAGGGAGTTTCGACGTACTGGGTTGCCTCAATTTCCCTTTTTGTTATAATTTATTACTTTTAAATAAGACGCTTTGAAAATATAACTACTCAACAATTTATGTTTCGTGTAAAGAACATTGTTTCAAAAGTCTATGGTTGGCACTTGATATCTGTATTTGTTTCTATACATAAGCTAGTATTGAATTTTAACCATTGTCTTGTGCTATTTCATTTGGATGGGTTTACTTTGCTCAATTAAGTTTCAAAGTTGGGTGAATCAAGTTGTTGGACTTTGTGGGAGCCATTGCATTTAGGAATCTCAAGCAAATGAAGCAAACTCCCTATCCTTATCAATTGTTTGGCTTTTTTTTCTCTTGATGCTTTCTTTAGTTTTGGCTCACATTAAAGGATAATTGTTGAAGTTGTTTAAGGGCTATATTGTTTGTACGGGGGAGAAATATTCGTCGCGTTCATACTCCTTGAGTCCAGGCTTGTGTTGCTTTGAACGTTGTCCTGCTTCCTAAAACACAATAAAGGTAAGCTACCCGGCAGGTGTTTTGTCAGAAAACTCCCTCTGACGGTTAAATTAGCGCTCTTGAGAGAAGGAGAATAGAGGGAGTGAATAGTGCAAGTTTGCTTACCCTTTTCTGAGGGAAGTCGTGTGCCTTATCTAGGCTGCTGCCTTGTTTTCCAATGTGCGCACACTACTTCCTTTGTCCTTTGCTGTACATGTGGATGTGCTATCCTCTCCTCTCCTTACACGTGTACTCGTCAATACTGCCAAACAGCATTGGCCAAACTGCCAAACGGTATTGATGCGTACTTTGAGCGGTCTCCCTTACCTGCATTGTGGAACATCTAGACCGACTTACCACTTCTAATCAAATCTCAATTCAACTATCCTCAACTGCACTAACCCGGAATGCTTATGCCGGACCAACCTAGGTCGCCCAGACAAACCTTACACTCGATGGCGCGCCGTGGTTCTTCGTGCTTAGCTTGTCTTGGTCATTATCTTTCATAGCTCGGCCAACTCATTTGCTCGTCGTTCTGACGGCCTTCCACATGTTAGCTCGGCTGATACCTTTAGCTTGGTGCTAGCTAGCGGCCTCAATCTTGGCTTAACCTGACACATTACCGAAGCACGGGCACAACCCAGCACATGGCCCAAACCCACAAGATAGCTTGGTCCAATTCTTTGGCCTACACGATAGTTCGGTCATTTGGTTGAGCATGAAGGCTCGTGCTGGATTTAAGTCGGTCCATTGTTCGACACAAATTCCCCTCTCATTGTTGTTTTATCAATTGATTTGCAATTACACGTCAAATACTAAATATTAAATCCTATACAAAGTACTTGCCAAAAATATTCTTAAAAAGTTTGGAGTTGAGCCTATATCCTTTGGGAAATTTTATTTACACACCACCTAAGAAGCATGGACATGGATATGGGTAAGGACACAGTGATTTCAAAAAAAATGGGGATATAGACACGGACACGGACACAGACACGGACACGGACACGGTTAGGTAGCCGACAGCCAACACGTAAAAAAACTGCTCGGATCCCTGATGACAATGAATCTTACTTTGAATTGTTTAAATGCTAGGTTGTTCCTCTCAAGTGACACGTTGCGCCTGCCTCTAGGTGTTTCAAAAAGTGAGCAAGGGGCGTCGCATTGACGCCTTGGTGCGGTGAAAAATGGGCAAAGGTTCCCGCGTTTTTCTGGGCGAGCGTGGGTAAACAAGCTAATCCAAGATTATAGGTTAGGGTAGTCACTTGGAACATAGGAATCTTAATTGGTAAGACGATGGAATTGGTAGATGTTATGATTAGGAGGAGAGTTAGTATAGCTTGCGTGCAAGAAACTAAGTGGACGGGTGAGAAAGCTAGGGAAATTGAGGATACCGGTTTTAAACTGTATTATAGTGGTAAGGATAGACGCAGGAATGGGGTAGGAATCATAATTGCCAAGGGTCTTGTGGAGTGTAGTGGTGGTCGCTAGGAAAGGGGATAGGATTATGCTAGTTAAACTAGTTAGTGAAGGGAATATAGGGAACGTTATTAGCGCATACGCCCCTCAAGTAGGATTAAATGATCAGACTAAGAGGGATTTTTGGGAGCAAATGGATGAGATCTTACAGGAGATACCTGCAGGAGAGAACCTGGTTATAGGTGGAGATTTTAATGGCCATGTAGGCATAGCTAAACTAGGCTATGAAATGTTGTATGGTGGATACGGTTTTGGTGACAGAAATGAGGCTGGAGAGAGTATCTTAGATTTTGCGTTGGCTTCTGACCTGGTGGTGGCCAAGACTATGTATAAGAAGAGGGAGGATCATTTGATAACCTTTAAGAGTGGGTCAGTTAAGAGCCAAATAGATTACTGTCTAAAATGCAATGATTGTAAGGTGATTCTTAGAGAGAGTCTGGTTTCTCAACATAAGATTTTGGAACTAGATTTATGTTTTAGAGGGCAATACCAAGCTAGGAAGGATGGTGGGCGTTGTAGGACGAGATAGTGGGACCTAAAAGGGGATAAACTAGAAATATTTAACAATCGAATGGATAAGGAAGGTACTTGGGACTTGGAAGATGATGTTAACACTATGTGGAACTCGATGGCCTATTGTATGAGGAGAATCTCAAGGGAAGTGCTTGGAGAGTCGAAAGGAACGAGACCCAGCTTTAGGAAAACTTGGTGGTGGAGGGAAGAGGTTTAAGCGGTAGATAAGACAAAAAAAGAGTGCTTTAAAAAGTGGCAGAATGATAGAACTGAGGAAAACCTTAAGAGCTAGAGATTGGCTAATAAGGAGGTCAAGAAAGTAGTGAGAGAGGCTAAGTTGAAAGCTTATGATGACCTATACACTAGACTAGATAGTAAGGAGAAAGAGAAGAGGGTATACAAACTTGTCAAGATACAGGAGAGGAAAACAAGAGATTTTAATCAAATTAAGTGCATCAAGAGTGAGGATTCTAAGGTATTAGTGAAGAATGAAGAGATCAAGGAAAGATGAAAGAATTATTTTGAGAAACTATTAAATGAGGAATATGGAGGTACGGCAATAGGGGAAGAAATAGCCAGTAATACGATAAACCAAGACTATAGGTTTTATTGCACGATCAGAAATTTTGAAGTGGAGATTGCACTTAAGAAGATGAAATTAAATAAGGCTTTAAGATTTGATGATATCCCTATTGAAGCTTGGAAGTGTTTGGGTAAAAAGGGAGTTACTTGGTTGACTAGGTTGTTTAGCAAAATTTTGTTGACTAGGAACATGCCAGATGAGTGGAGTAAGAGTATTTTAGTGTCAACCTACAAGAATAAAGGTGATGTTTAGAATTGCAACAGCTATAGAGGAATCAAGCTAATGTGTCATATAATGAAAGTGTGGGAAAGGGTGATGGAACGCCGATTACGAGATATAACAGATGTGTCAGAGAATCAATTTGGGTTTATGCCTAGCAGGTCAACAATGGAAGCGATCTATCTTTTGAGGAGAGTAATAGAAAAGTAAAGAGAAAAGAAAAGAGACATTCATATGGTGTTTATCGACCTTAAGAAAGCATATGATAGAGTGTCCCGAGATATAATATGGTGGGTGTTAGAGAAGAAAGGGGTGACAAAATATTACATTGATGTGATTAGGGACATGTATGAAGGGGTGGTGACCACTATTAGATCGCTTGCTGGAGAGACAAATGAATTTCCTATCACTGTAGGATTACACCAAGGATCTACCTTACATCCTTATCTTTTTGCTTTAGTTATGGATGAGTTGACGAGAAATATTCAGGATAATGTGCGACCCACCACCCCATGACCACCACTATCACAACTCTACCTTTGGCGATCCACCACCCCCATGATGCCCAATAGCTTCCCATCTCAGAGAGAGAGAGAGAGAGAGAGAGAGAGAGAGAGGGGGGGGGGGGTTACGGTAGCAGTGTCTGGAGGGGGCGATGGGGTTGGAGAGAGGGTGGTGGAGGGGTTGGGGATCAGCGGTTGATGGTGGTGGTTAGGGTTAGAGATTGAAGAAGACGGGTACTTTGGTATTATTAAAAAATTAATGGTGTGAATTGAGAAAAAATCCAAAAAAAATCAAAGTGTGTGGTGTGAACTAAGTGGTGTGCACTTAGATGATTTGTGGTATGCAAATAGAAGCTCTCATATCTTTTATAGGTTTTAAAATTCAATATTGGCATATAATTGAATAGAAAATTGAGATACAAAAGACTATTTTATTTTTTATTTTTTTAAAAAGATGAAACTATTCCCGTGTTCCAGTTGATTGTTCCTTTGCCTAAGGTGGTGTTTGTTTGTGTAGCAATTTACCGATGTCTTGTTGTCTTTGGGCTTTCAATACTTGGTAAAGGATTTTGTCCTCTTGATATGTGTAGTGAAGGTTATGCACTTCTTGCTATATGTTTGCTATTTCTATTTATTAAGGGGATGCCCTTCTTGTCTGTGCTATTTGGCTTTTATTTTGGAGTCAATGGCTTTTTTTTCTCTCACTTTTGTGTTCATTCTTTTTCCAAGCTTACTTTTCCTAGAAAGAGAAAAGAAAAATAGAATGAAAAAGAAAGTGCGTATTTCAAAATGTTTCTTATATGTATGTATTTTTTCCTCCTTTTGTGCTTCCTTCGGAAATGAATGTTGAGTATGCTTTCTTCATTTTATTGCATTAGGTAACACATTGGAGGACTAGATCATGTAACAAGGGGAAGTTCATGCATTTTACCAATGTAGGGTCTCTTTCTGATGGGACTCAAAAGCCACAAGATATATGTTGAATGGGTTTGCCATATGGTTATGATTTTGGTGTAATTTTGGTCACCCATGAATTGAAAATGTAATGGAAACTCAAGGATCCAGATACGTGTTCAGTCCATGTGAGGTTCTGGAAGCATTTGGTTTGCTTACCATCATTACTCAAGTGCTAGAATAAGATTTCAATCATTTTCTTTTCTCATATTTCATTGTATTTATATTTCAATTTGTGTTTTTGCTCTTAATGATTTATTCTTAGACCTTTTTCTCCCACCATTTTGGTTGAGGTTGTAACTAGTCACCTCTGTATTGAACCTTAGTTTTTGTGTTGATTTATTTATTAGGTTTGCTCAAAGGTTTTTTTAGATTTATTCTCATTTGTGCCTGTACTATTTTATAGACTTTTTTTTCGGTTTGAGAATACTCTTTTTATGTCATATATGTTAATCATGTACTTGCTGGCTTACAGGGGGCTAGATTGCTTGAGAGTAATTTTATCAACAACACATCAATGGTTTTTGGTCTGTGCTTGAGAGTATGTAACCTAAACTTGGTTTTTATGACATGAACTGATTTCTGTTGTCTTAGTGCTGCAATGTGCCACATTTGTATTCTTGTTTGTGTTTCTGCTATAATTTAGATTCTTCCGTTAATTTCAGTCATTGTTGGAGCACCAGAAGAATCCCAAGAAGCCATTGCAAAAGCACTTCCAAAGCTCTTTGGTGATGCCTTTTCATTTTTTCAGTTGTTACTAGTTCATTATGTGGTTTCTTTAATTTTCTCCTCTCAAATGTGTGATGCCCGTTAATTCTTTCTTAGCCTCGAGTTAATGCTACAAATGGCTTTCAGATGATTTTTGCTCTTTAAAGAATATATTTTAAGTATACATGCAAGACAGAATTTGACTTTGGTGTTAATTTGTAAACAGTTAACTCGGTATTTACGAGATTACTTGGAAGGCAAAAAGCGAATGGCTTTGGTATGCTGTTTATGTTACACCATTAGTTTGTATCGTTTCTTACATTACACTTTGGGAACACTAATTTTCAGAGGACAATTTATGGTTAAAATTTTTTTCACTTTTATAATGTTATGAGCTGGTCATATTGATTGGTTAGTATATTTGCAGATTTTAACTGTGAAATCAGGAGAGGAAGACTATCTTGATTCATCCTTTCTACTAAGACAGGCTTCACCTTACATGAAAATCAAGTAAAAGTTTTCTTGACTGTCAAATATCCTTCTACTTATAATAAGCTTTACATCTGATTGGCATCATTGCTCATATGTGTAGGTTTAATAATGTCGAACAACCGTTAAATTCGCTTTGTACTAAGAGGCATTTTCAGACTTTGCCTAGAACGGAACAACTCAAGAGAATGAAGCTTACTTGCCTTGAAGCATGTTCGGTATTCAATCTGCCCTTCTGAATATAAATCTTTTACATATTCATTTTATTGGATAAGTGTGTAGTTCGGCTTTCGCTGGAATAGGTCGGTAGGTTTCTTTGAAGGGTGCCCTCTGGTCATTTTTGGGAGGTCTTGCAACTAACAATTCCCTGGATATGTTTTATGTCCTCAATTATATTGTTATGAAATCGGAAGATCATGAAAATTCATGTCATTGTGATGACTAGACTTCTCCTTGCTTACTAGGGCATGCAACATTCCTTTGATACACGAGGAGCTGCACATTTTAGACTTAGTAGGAAGTTAATACACAGAATATAAACTGTTTGTGGTTTCATAGTTGATGCCAAGGCCTGACTTTGGCATCGGATGTTAAGCCAGCTCATTTTTTGAATGAGTTATTGTCTTGAGTGATTTTTTTTTCTTCTTTTTCTTCTTCTTTTTTTTTTTTTTTTTTGCAATTTGGTCCAAGAAGCATCTAAAATATAAGGTGTTGCTTGACAATGTTGGCTGTTTACCTGTTCTGTTGACAGAAAATATTGAACAAGTTCATGTTTATTTTTGTTAAAAATGTAAACAAAAACATGTTTGGTACAACATGTGTTTTAAAAACAACAGAAAGGGGTGGCCGAAAGTGGTTGGGTTGGAGATGGTGGCCGGAGGTGGTTGCTAGTTGGTGGTGGAAAGGAACTGATATATCACATTTTTAGACAGTCTGACCTTGAATGGGTGATTCTGATTGTGATCTATTGGAGGTGGTGACCGGAGGTTGTTGCTGGCTGCCGGAGGTGGTTGGCAGTGGCCGGAGGTGGTTGGCAGTGGCCAGAGGTGATTGTTTGCTGTGGGAAGTGGTGGCTGCTTGCAGGAGGTGATGGCCGAAGGTGGTTTTTGGCAACCAACCAGCTGCTGCAGGTAGTTGCTGAAGGTGGTTTCTAACAAGAGGTGGTGGCCGTTGATGGCTGCTGGTCCTAATAAGCGGTGGGTGGTGGTCGGAGGGATGGGAGAATGAGGAAGGAATGAAACCTTTTTTTTTTTCCCTAAACAAGTGAAACCAACTTTTTTGTAGTTACAAAAATTTACCAACTTTTGTAAACTATTTATAAGTTTTTGAAAACGAAAATAGATACCAAATGGATTTTTGTTTATAGTTTTCAAATTTTTTTTTTTTTTAGAAAATTGTAAATATAAAGAGAAAATTGTAAACAGAAACGTCACCAAACAAACCCTAAAAAAAGGATCAAATTTGAAAAAGGTCAACTAACCTTTCCAGATTTGATCCATTTATTTATTATTTTTTACTTTTTTTTAATAGGGACTTCTAGACTAGAAGCATCTAAAATGTAAAAATATATTAGCTTGCAGTCGGTACCAAAGAAGGGTGGGATGGTCCATGTTGAAGATAATGCTAGTTGAAGGGAGACTGTAACTAACATGGGCTGAGACAATGAGGAAAAGACACTGTAGTTCAATTGAAATTATGATAATAGACCAGGCAGAATGGCCAGACAGGAGTCATCTTGCTCACCCCAAATAATTTGGACAAAACTTCGTTCATATGTTTGATGTCTTGAATTGAAATTACATGAAAGAAACAATGCACCTTATGTGAACTAGGGGTGTGTGTGTGATAGCTAATAGTACTTTACCATGATTCTTATGTTTGTGCATTTTAAAATTTAATGGTACGCTGCGCTTTTTATTTTTCTTTATGGCATCTTGTTTCTAATTGGTGACTAATAGGTTATGCCGGACTTTTCCATTCTGTTCCCTAATGGCATTGTGCATGTGGGGTTAATATGTCAGTTATTTTCCTGACAATGGATTACACCTTGTATTGGTAACTACAGGATTGTTTATGTACATTCTTTATCATCATGTTAATTTTAGGCTTTTATTTCAGACCAATGGAGGGAGGGGTACTGGAGATGAATGTGAAGTTGATAAAGAAGGTTGTTCGAATTGCACCTATAATTCAGTTTACACCACTTTGTTATTTTTTACTCTTTGATTTCTATCAAGAACATGGGATATATTTTACTTCTTTTGAAACAGAAACCCTTCCACAAGAGGTCGAGGAGGTTAAACCTCAGATATGTTCAGATCATCTGGCAACAACTATTAATTGGGAAGTAAATGATGGTACATCCCCTGAGGAAGGGTCCACTGAATTGGCAAAAGAAAGAACAAACAAGATTATGCAAAATTTTGCTAAAGCTTTATGGAATGTCTTGAAGCAATATAAGGGGAAACTTGAGGTAATAATTAGTGTGCATATATTGTGTGCATATGATGCTTTAACATGGTTATGGATGCAAAGGTTTCAGTACTAAAGAAATCTGAGAAATCAAATTGACAATGTTGCTTGTGAACAGGTAGCTGAAAATCAAATTCAGAGTCTCAGAGAAAACCTTGCCAATGAAAAGGCCAGGCGTTCTGAGCTTGAAACTGAATTGAAGGATTTAAAGTCTTCCCTTTTATGTTGGAAAGAAGTTTCTTTGATTAAAGAGGATGAATCCAGTGGCAATAGATCTGCAGACCGGGAAGCATGTCAGCCTAATAATGTTGAGGTATTCAAATAGCAATTTCCCCAACCACAGAATCCTAATCTTGTTTCATAATGCATAAATTCCTCTTGCTATGCTTCTTGTTTCAGTTCTCACTCTAGAGTATTGCTAATCATACTCATACAGTTATGCTTTGTGAATTAAATTATATTACGGACTTTAATTCATGCTCAATCAACTGTGTGAGGGCTCCCTAGAAAGACTTTGATTTCATTCTGGGAATATCCAACTTATCCTGCTAGTTCATATCCTAGCCACTATTTTTATCTTCAGTCCTTCCAGTCTTATTAAGAAAGTATCTCCTACTAGTATGTGGTGAATGGTTTGACATACATTGTTGGGTCTATTTTCTCAATAACTAGTTTTTAAGGTTGAGTTTTTGTACTTAAGACTGTGTAACATGGTATTAGAGCCGGAGTACCATGGATGGATAGGGTGTATGTCCCTGGCATATATGCCGCAGGTAGGGGTGTACAAAAAAACCCGAATCACGCGACGAAACTGACCAATCCGAACTGAAAAATCAATTCACAGACGGTTTCATAGTGAGAAACGGTCGGCTGCGGGTGATTTTAATAAAAAATTTCAACTTTTTGGATGGGCTACGGTTCAGTATATATTGAAATTGATAAAATCGACCCGACCGATATTTATCGTGCATTGATATTATTGGCTGTCCATATTCCCATTATCTCTAATGTTGTGTTTGGTTGGAGGATTTGAAGAGGGATTTGGAAAGGGAAAGGGAAAAGGTGTGTGAAACTATGTGAAATATATGCATGATTTATTCACATTTCACCTACCTTTTCCATTTCCCTTTCCAAATTTCTCCTCAAATCTTCCAACCAAACACAGCATAAGCAATTATAACCTGACAGCCGATAATGACTTTTTAGCATTTGATTTTGACATATGTCCTGACAATGAGTTGTCTCCCTCTCTCTTTGTGTATCTTTTGTTCTTGTACCTCTTCAATTTTTCTCTCTTTCCCACGCATTCACCTCTCTGTCTCTCTCCTCCCAAAATAAAATTAATTATTCATATCTCCTCTCTGTCTCTCTGCAAAATAAAATTAATTATTCATCTCTTCAGTTCTTTTACTCTGTCTTCTATCTCCTCCCCAAAAAAATTGATTATTCTGATTTTCAAAACCCATCATTGATTCTTACTCCGTTATGTCTCTCTCTCTCTCTCTCTCTCTCTCTCTCATTCTCATTCTCATTCTCATTCTCATTCTCCCCCCCCCCCCAAAAAAAAAAAAAAAAAAAAAATAAATAAATAAAAAAATCCTTCATCTATTTTGATTACAAATCCTAAATTGTGTTATTCCTGGTGAAAGTTGATATTGAACAGCAACCAATCGAAAATTGCCCAACAAAACAGTTGAACAATGTAATGATTCTTGGTGAGTCTTCCTATTTCATCACCTTTGTTGTTCTATGATTTCTTCCTCCCTCAAGAAACATTGCTTGAAACCTTTTTGGTTTTTCAGCGACTCGTCGACTCGATCGAGACCGATCGCAAAACCGAATCTCTCACGGTTGGTTTCAAACACTGCATCGGTCGAAAGTGGTTGATTACTGCATCGGTCGAAAGTGGTTGATTACTTCATCAACCCGCCATGGTCTTTTGCTGGATTGATCAAAAAACCGACCCGACCCGACCCGACCCGTGAACATCCCTAGCCACAGGTGCTGTTGAGTTAGCATGTTGGGTGTGAAAGAGGGTGTGAAGCGAAGTCTCATATTACCTGAGTACTAAAGTAATATGAAATATATAAGTGTGAGGTCACCCTCACTTCAATAGATAGCTTTTGGGTTGAATTCTACCCAAGACTATTTAACATGGTATCAAAGCACAGGTTGAAAGAGGTCTTGGGTTTGGTCCCCATTTGGTTTCTTCTTTGTTTAGTTGTTTGTTTCTCTTCCTATTTTGGTTCTCTTTTTGTTTCTCCACGTGCAAGATGGGGTTGCAAGTGAGAGAGGATGTTGAATAGCTTGATATACATTGTTGGGCCCATTTCTTAACAGCTTTAGCTTTTAGGAAAATAATATGCTCCGTTATTTCTTTCCTAGCTCTGATACAAAATTTCAAATGAGATTAATCTGTCATGCCTGTCTTAAAAATACACATAGCACTAAACCATGTGCATTAAAGACATTATACGAGTTTTCCCTCATCCTATGCATCAAAGCAACTGTGGTGTTATTAAAACTGATTGATCTCTCTTTCTATCAACTATTGACTCTTTAATTCCATAACTAAATATTGAGAAAGGCTTAATATTACGAGTGTTATGTGCTTGAAACTGAATTGAAGGATTTAAACTCTTGCTTTATATGTCAGAAAGAAGATTCTTTGATTAAAGAGGATGAATCTTGTGCCAAAAGATCTGCAAAGCGGGAAGGATGTCAGGCTAATAATGTCGATGAGGTATGCAATTGGCAATTTTCCCCATCCATAGAGTCCTAATATTGTTTCACAATGTATAGATTCTTGCCATGCTTCTTGTTGCAATTCTCACTTGAGTATTGTTTGTCATACTCATATAGTTATGCTTTGTGAATTAAATTATATTGCGGGCTTTTCTTTCATGCTCAGTCAACTGTGTGTGAGGGCTCCCTAAAAAGACTTTGGATGTGTTTGGTTTGTGTTTTGAGATAAATTTTCAAAATAAATTTTGGGGAGAGTTTAGAAATTTTTTTGGTTTGTTTGCTTGTATATTTTGAAAATAGTTTTGGAGTTTGGGATAATTTGATATTTTGTTGTAGTTGAGTAGATATGTGTGAGAGAGAAAGTGATTGAGAAGGTGAGAGGAGAGAGAAAAAGTGATTGAGAAGGTGAGAGGAGAGAGAAAAAGTGATTGATTGATGTATAATATAGAGAAAAGTAATTTTGAAATTTTTTTGAGAAAATTTGTAACCAAACATATTTTTGGAAATTTTCTTCCTAAAACATGTTTCAAAACACAAACCAAACACACCCTTTGATTTCATTCTGGAAATATCCAACTTATCCTGCTGGTTCATATTCTAGTCATTTTTTTTTCTTCCTTCCAAACTCTCCTGTTTTCTTTCGGTCCTTCCAGTCTTATTAAGGAAGAATCTCCTCCTAGTATGCTCAGTCATTTCTTTCCTAGCTCTGACACAATTTCAAATGACACTGATCCTTCATGCCTGAAAATATGCATAGCACTAGACCATGTTTTATATTTGAAAGCATTTACTTGAGTTCATGATTAGGGCAATTATTCCAACTTGTTTCTTTCTCAGGGTTTTCAATTTCAATTATGTGTAATCATCTTATCTTTTGGGTAGTCCATGAATAGTACCATTCTTTTTTAAGTTTAGAATATGTTCAGTTAAATGCAGTAGTTTCTTCGTTAAACCTGGATGAATCAGAGCACAATGCCAGTGAACAAAGATCCGATAATTCTGATACCAATGTAAGGCAGATAACTGTTTTCTTGTGTTTGTTTTGGAATACTTGCCACTAAATATATGTGTAATTATTCTGTCAGGTGAATAATTTTGGTGTGGTCATTGCTTCATCCCTCGCCGTTGAAACCTTTGAAGAGCAGAGCTGTCAGGTACTTTTTAGGAGACATGAACTCAGGACATGGGAATAATATTATAGATATTATCTGTAGGTTTCTTTGTTTATTTTTGGGATTTGTAAACCAGCTCACTAATTGGAATATCCATGCTGCAGTGCACTGATCAGGAATGTGAAGGCTTTCCTGGAAGTATTGACTGTGATGAAGATTTGAAGGACTCAAAAGATACGGGAATAGACAATGTTCAATTCAATGGCAATGCATCAGGTTTGATCAAGAAGTGATACTGAACAGTTTTTAATATATTTTGATTGGAAGCCAGCCAATTTTCAGTAATTGGACACAGTAATATATGTGGAACAGCAACTGGTGTGAGGGTATGAGTCCCGTAGTGGAGATGTATGCAGTATGACGCTAATAATCAGCCTTCATGTGGAAATGCCCACATAGTTTTGGGATACAAAAACGTGAATCACTCCATTGTCTCATACCCAAATGCCATATGCAAATTCAACCTAGATGTGTTTCTTTTAATCTGACTAGACGTCATTGTGAGAGTTGATGTCAAAATTATTTTGAATATTACCTTCTGCAGTGTGAAAACATAAGAATATATATCTGATCTTTAAGCATCACTAAATATTATGATTTTTTTATTGGAGGCCTTCTTTAGTGCTGTCTTCATGGTTTTTGAGTTTCTCAATTGGGACATTTGTTTCTGTGTTATGCTGCATTATCAACATTACAGTCTAATTATCTGTTAATTACAGATTCAGGATCCTCCGAGTCTGTGGTGAGCTCTCCTAAGTCGCTTGTCATAATTACGAACGATAGTTGTTCCTCAGTGGAGGGGTACCAATCACATAATGAGGAGTACAAGGTTAAATTTCATTTTACATTTAGAATTATGATGATTCTCTTAATTACTGTTCTAGCTTCTGTTTGTTTACCTTTTTAAATTATGCTATAGTTTGTCTGCCTTATGTTCGTAAAACTTTTAAGTTTTATTAAACTTCTATTTGTAAAACATCCATGCAGAATACATGACCTAGAAGGTTGGGTTGGTTTGATGTTTTTACCATGTAAAAGCCATGGTTTTGCTTTTGCGCTATCTGTATGTGCATTAAAAGACATCATATGAATTTTCCTCCATCCTATGCATGTCAACTGTGGTGTAATTAAAAGATGATCTTGATCTCTCTATCAACTATTGACTCTTTCATTCCACAACTCGATATGGAGAGAGACTTAATTTTGTGGCACCAACAATCATTTGACAAAGAGTGTGACTTGTTAATCTTTCTAGACAACACATGTCTGTGAATGGACATATCGTGGGCCTGCTGGGAATAATGATGAGTCAAATAAATAGACCGTGGACAGGTTGAGAAATTGTTTTCAAATCATGAAATGTTTTGCTAAAATAGTGAGTCATGAATCGCATTGAATTTTAAATCGTAAGATTTACTTTATCGATATAATATAACTATTAATATACAACAATGTCATTTCATGCATTATGTAACAAGACCAAATTTGAATTGTAGTGAATTGAAATTGAACCGCATGATTCATTCAATTTCTGATTCAACAATACAATTGGAATCATTTTGGTTGAAAACTCTTATCGAATCCTGAATCAAACAATCCTAACAATCATGGTTGGGGATGTGAGAGTTGGAGTGGTCTTGGATAGAGAGAAAGAGAGTGGTTGTGGAGAGCCTCTGAATCATGCATATCTTCTTGTGTGGTGGAGGCCTCATTTTATGCGACGGTCGGGCCATGGGCACTAGCCGCTAGCTCACCCTTGCACTGTGTCCCATGCCCAGTGTAACTGGACAAGCGGCTCATCTTCATATCAAAGAGCTGTGGTGAGTTGTTATGAGAAATCTTCTGGAGCATCACATATCTTGATCAAAATATAATTGTGTGCAGACCTTTCTCTCTAAAACCTGTCAAGGGAGAAGGCAGCGAAAAACCTTGGCGAATTCTCAATTCTATACTCTAAGCCACAGGTTCTCTGTTGATCTCAAGCAGATGTCATGGTCACAAAAATTCAAACTGTTTGGAACTGGGCCCAACAATGTATATCAAGCTATCTAACATATGTTTTTTGACATTTTTTGTGGAATCTTTGTAACCAAGTTTATTGCATTCTTGCATAGATACTGATGGCTTCTCATTTACATTGGCAACTATAAATAGGCCAAGTTGATTATATAAATTTTCCATTTGAAACATTCGTTTATTGACTGGAGAAGGTTGTATGTATAACACAAAATAGACGGAAATCTTTGGTTTCTGTGGTTGAATATTATTCTTCTATTTCTTACATCATGCCCAATTTGTTAATTTTTTAGTTTTTAAATGTTGGTGCAAGATTTAACTATTTTGCTTTGTCGTCTTATATAGAAAAGACTGGATCAGGCAACAATGCCTGAGGAAGATGTAGAATTAGCCCCAAGATGTGATGTCACTAGTGCTCCAAAAAGTGAGCCAAAGCTTAATTCTTGCTGCAAACCTTTGAATGCAGAGAAACCCAAAAGGTCAGTGGGGATGTGAATTCATCAATAATATGTAGTTTATTGTTGGTTTTTCCCTAGTTTTCCTTCAAAATGTGCACTTATTTGACTTTTTCCCTGTTTTGTCACTATTCAGGAGACTTCTACCTGCTTCATCCATTTTATTAACCAATATCAGTAGTCTGGATCTTGAGGATGAGAATGAAAAACCAAAGGTGAAGTTCAAACTTTTTGGTTTAGTTTATTTTAAATAGCAAGGTGAAGTTCCTTTAAACTGCGCCGCCCGCCACCACCCCCCCCCCCCCCCCCCTTTTTTTTCCCAAAAAGTTTTCTCGTGAAACAGTATATTGAAACCTCACCCTTCTCGAGTTCCTCTCTTCTTTCTCCATGATATTTCAAACAGGATCCATTTCTTCAGTGGCAGATGGAGGAATTGCAACTAGGAGGGGCCAAACTTTGTTAAAAATTGACAATAAAGTTTTGATTATTTCATTCATAAGAAAGGCATCGTACATAAGTTGTACTAAATGATAAAGATAAGCTTTTATAAACATGAAAATTAAATTTTTTTATTAAATTCGTAAATAAAATTCTCAATCAATATTAATTATATAGATATGTACAAAACTAAAAACAACAAAAAAATGAAGAGACTAGTGGGGAGTTTCTTTTAGTAGAGCTGTGGCCGATGCCCTACCACTTATATTGTAGATACCAGTTACACTAATCTAGTGAAACAAATGCTACCTAAGATAATAAATAATTATTTATACACAAATATAATTATCATAACAATATTAAATTTCCATGGTATTGAAAATTTATGAACATTAAATAATTTTTTGAGACGACTAATGAAATGAAATACAAACTAGGAGGCTTCTACATTTGCTAGTACATTTCTTTATATATGTTTCTCAAATCTAGGTTGATGCAACTATAGTTCTCTAAAGAAGCTACTGATTTTCAGGGAACTAGACGAGAAATGAAGTTGGCTTTAGATGAAAGAAACAGAACTCAGGGTAGCATCTCTCTCCTCCGTATGCTCACGAGCAACCTTCGTCTCTAGTAAAGCCACTTCGTATTTTTCTATTGATTTTCACATTGTGTAGTTTGGACATTTTGTTTTGTTGGTATCCCATAGTTTACGGTTTGAGAATGAAAGAAAATATTTGTAACTTTCTACAGAAGGCATTTGTGAGTGATGTTTGTGAAAGAACAGTTGTACAAGTCATGTACCTTTCTTGCCCTTTTGTAAGTCACATCCTGTGCCTTCTTATTTGAGCCCAGGGCTCTCCATGTGTTCGCCTTTTAAGATGAAGTTGTAAAGGACAGTTGTGCAGCTCAATTTAATAGAAGGCACAAATAAAGTGGCCCAGGGATTATTAAGGATGTTGAGACAAGGTTGTAAACTAGTCGAGTATTGAGTAGTTGGTCTGAAACTTTGACGTGCTTTAGAATGTGTTCGAACTTAGTTTAATTACATTCTTTTTAACGGATTTCAAACAAGTTTTAATCATGTAGAGTTTGAGCAGATTGATTTTTTTATAATATATATATATAATCAAGTAGAGTCGAATAGTAAGTTCAAATTTGGCTTTAAAGCTTAACAAATACTAAAATTAGGTTTCATATAATTGAGTTTGTTTATATAATTGAGTTTTCATTTTCTTATCCCTCTCGCATTGGTGCAACTAATATCTCAAGTTTATTTAGATGGTTATCTCTTTCACAAATAAATAAATTGGAGCTCCTATCATATCATATAAAATATAAGTAAAGGAGTGACTTTAAAATGACAAGTCTAAGAGAGAGATACATGCTCATATTAGAATATGACGTGTACTTAAAATGTCTCTTGCTTTTATTTATTTTTTTAAGGGTAAATTACACTTGCTGCCTTGAGATTTTTGACAATTATAGGGATTTGCCTTGTGGTTTTAATAATTACATTAATCTCTCTTATTTTTGAAACTATTATCAAGATTTTTCCACTGTCACCCTCTGACTATTTAACAGAATTTGATAATGTCATAGGTTATAATATCAAAAATGATGAAATTGCTAATTAGTTACCTTATTCAAATGAGAAATTTTACTCACATCTTCTGAGGTTTTGCATATATATTATCAAAGATCCATATATATTTTAGCATTATTTAAGAAAATTCTTAAATTTTGTGCAATATTAAATAAAATCATAAATTATTAAGACATTATTAAATCATTTAATAAAAAAAACTTAATTTTCATTGAAAAAGTACTTAAAAATAATCTCTCTAAAATTAATACTAGATAATATCTTAATAATTTAATATAAGACATATTTCACACTACATAAACAACGTAAAACTTATTATTTTAAGTAATCTATTTATTGTTTGAATTTTTATCAAAAGTTTAAGTAAATGGATTTATTTTTTTCGTAACAATTTGCCTTACTTATTTATTCATATGTAAAAATAAAAATAAAAATATTATTTCGTCTTTTTTCTCAATCATATATTATTTTTAAAATTTAATTTTTATCTTTGAGTCATTAAAATTCTAACCGATGCATATTTAAAAAATGCAAGTTAATATTTTTTACATGATTAAAAAAAATTAAAAAATAAATATAGAAGTAAAAAAAAAAAAAATCTAATTGCCTCAGAATAAATTAAAATTAGTTGATTGTGAATGCATGATTAAGAAATCATTTGAGAATATTAAACAATTCAAATAATTTGTCATTTCTTACACCTAAAATTAAAATTTATCTTTATTTGAATGGAGAAATTATTTGAGAATAATAAAATACTCAATTAATTTGTTATGTATGATACTTAAAATCTATTTCTTCATCTTTTATTCATCACATTGAAACTATTTTTATTAAATTAAATCTTAAAACTAATTTTTCACCTTCATTTATGGTTGATTTTTTTATGTTATTTTTTGTTTATAAAAGTTCAAAAACTTCTTGTGGAAAAAAATAGAGCGAAGAAATTACATTTATATTTTGAAAAAGTTATGAATAATAAATAATAATTTCATATATATTTAATAGGATAAATTAAATTTATTGCATTTAAGGTTAAGCTTAGTGTTGATAATGGATGAGTTTGGTTTAATTGTCAAAAATCTCAGAATTTAGATTTTTTTACTTCTATATTTATTTTTTTCATTTTTTTTAATAATGCAAAAAATATTAACTTGCGTGTTTTTTAGATATGCATTGACTAGAATTTTAATAACTCAATGATAAAAATAAAAACTTGAAAATAATATATGATTGAGAAAAGATAAAAAAAAAATAATTTTTTTACGTATAAATAAATAAGTAATACAAATTGCTAGGAAAAAAATAAATCCATTTATTTCAACTTAAAAAAAAATTCAAATAATAAACGGATTACTTAAAATGATAAAGTTTACTTTGTTTATGTAGTGCGGAATATGTCTTATATTAAATTATTAGGGTATTATCTAACATTAATTTTAGAGAGATTGTTTATTTTTAAGTATTTTATCAATGAAAATTAAGTTTTTTTTTTCCATTAAATATTTTAATAATGTCTTAAGAATTTAAGGGTTTTTATTTAAATACTGCAAGAAATTTAAGAATTTTGTTAAATAACACTAAAATATGTATGGGTCTTTAATAATGTATATGTAAAATCTCAGGGAAGGCAAGTGTAATTTACCCATGTTGATAATGAATGAGGCTTCTTGATTTATGGGTATTTTTTGTCTTTTCACATGTAAACCAAAAGGTAATATGGTTATTTTTACACTCAAATAACCCCGTTTGTATGAGCTTAATAAGTTGGGAGAATCTGGATATTATCAGTAAAAGTACATGAAGTTCCTATAATTATTAAAATCATAGGAGAGGTTCTTATAATTATCAGAAACCTCAGGGGTGATAAGTGCAATTTATCTTTTTTTAAATATGCATATATTTTAAATTTTTTAAAAAGTCTCTTATTTTTTCCTACTAAAATGTCATTTCATTTTCTCATCAAATTCTGTAACTCTTCTCCATATCATGAATCATTTTGATTTGGGAAATGTTTTGGTGTGCAATATACCGTATGCAATTTTATTATAAAATTATATAAGTTTTTATAAATTTACATAAGTGAGCTCACAAAAATACGTAAATTAAACACAAATTCGTGTAAGTACGTGAAAACTCCGTGTGGTTTAGTTTTGATAATCAATTTTGAAAGATAGTTTTTTGAAAAGAATTAACAAAATTTGAAAACTTATTTAGTTGTATATTTTGAAAATAGTTTTGGGATGATTTGTTGGTGAATAGATAGGTGTGAGAGAAAGACTGATTAATAGATATGTAGAATGTGAAAAAATGAGAGAGGAGAGAACAAGCAATTTTGGAAAAATTGTAAACTAACCAATTTTTTTGGATTTTTCATTTTAAAAATTGATTTGAAAATCCAATCAAACACAACTTAAGATTTATACGAATTTGTGTTCAACTTATGTATTTTTTTTTTTTATGTAAGTTTATAAAAACTTATGTAATTTTATGTTAAGATTACATATGATGTACATTTCATAACGAAAAAATTTCCTTTTGATTTTGCATTTATTACTGTTTTGGTGGAGAGGCAAATATTGGATACAAAGAGAATTCATTCTGAAAAATGGTTTGGACCCCCAATTTGGGGTGACCCCAGGCCTCCAGTGGGCTCTAATTGGTCAATTTTTTTTTTCTTTTTTTGCTCCAATGACCAACCCCCACTTGTGTGTGGGGTGGTGGGGGTGGTTGGAGACTAGGGTCTCAATCAAAGTCCATTCATTCTAAGCAAATATAAATAAAGCATGACTTTACATTACAAGGAAAAATAGTTTTAGTGACTAAAAATATAAATTTCGTACTTAAAATATGACATGTGTTGTACTTAAAATGTTTCTTACTATTTTTTTAATATTTAAATTATGTATATATTTTAAAAATTTTAAAATTTCTCTTGCTTTTTCCTTCTAAAATGTCTTTTTATTTTCTCATCAAATTCTGTAACTCTTTTCCATACAATGGATCATTTTGATTTTACATTTACAATCGCGATTGGGACCTCGAATCCGAGGTCCCCCGAATCCCCCGAATCCCCGTTTTTTTCTTTTGCAGGTCAGAAGAAGGAAGACGAAGCAGGAGGAGGGAGGAGAGGAGGAGGGAGGGAAGGACTGGAGGGGGCCCTAAAAATGGAGGAAGAAGACGGAGGAAGATGACAAGCAGAGGCAGAGGCAACGAGCAGAGGCGGCGATCAGCGACGGAGGCGGAGGCACGGCGATCGGCGGAGGCAGAGGCGCGACGATCGGCGATTGGCGACGCGATCGGCGATCTCTTCCCTGACTCTCTCCCTCTCCCTCTCCCTCTCTTTCTCTCTTCTCTTTCTCTCCTTTCCCTCTCTGGTTCGAAAAAATGGAAGAAGAAGAAGAAAGAAAAAATAAAAATAAAAACCTAATGCCCAAAACGACGTCGTTTTGGGCATTAGGGGGATTCGGGGCAAATGATTTTGAGGTCCAAATCTTTTTCCTTACACTTATTACTGTTTTTGTGGAGAGTCTAATACAAGAAAGAAAGAGGATTCATCCTAAGCCATGTGCCATATATAAAATGTCTATTACTTTTTATATATTTTACATTTTCTATTTTTCACTGTAAAATGTCTTTTCACTTTCTCATCAAATTCTATAATTCTTCTCCATACAATGCAAACCTTCTCATTTGGCATTTAACTAAAATATGACAAGTTAAAAAAAAGTCAAAAAATTATTAAAAAAATTAAAGAGTTATTATTATTCATAAAAAAAATATAAAAAAATTAATATATAAATATTAATTTGAATGCTAAATTAATATAAAAGTTTAACTTTTTTCAACCATCAATGTACTGATGTTAACCACCTGCACTGAAAGGAAAAAAAAAAAAAAAATAACATGTGTACATTCACTAAATTGAATGGTAAAGTTGGGCCTATGGGGGCTCACCATAAGTCTTGTTTTGATAATCTGAATCGTCAATTTGTAGAACTCATTTAGTACTATATATTTGTAAAAAATCACGTGTATCGGATATCGCTAACTATATGATCAAATCAGTTTTGTATAAAAATTGGATGGTATTATAGTTAACAGTTGACAAAAAAACTAACACGATCAGATAGATATCGATATCCAATCAACGTGATTTTTTTATAAGTATATAGTACTCGACGAGTTCTACACAATGAACGGTTTCAATTAGAAAAACGGGACCCGTAGTGGCCTCCCACGGACCAAACAATACTGTACAATCAAAACCCAAAAAGGAGCCAATCTTTTCCCATGTATTCGCCAAGCCGACTGTAATGTTCCCATCCGTACGGCGTACTACATATCTTCTCCTACACATTTCTTTACACAATTTTTTAATATACATTTTTTCATAAAAAAGTTAAAAAGTTAACCCAAACATTCATATTTTGTTCCTCAACTTTTTAGTTTAAAAAGACAAAAAATATACTTATTTGAGACACTCCAAACAATCCCTGTTACTATTTCGTTGGAGAGTGTAAGATTGGGGAAAGTAAGAGGATATATAAGAGAATCCAAACCCTATGTTAAATATTGTTGTCATGGGAGATAGGAGATGGGAGATGGAAGATGACAGATGGCTGATGCATTTTTTTATTTTATTTTATTATCTATTCCATATTTGTATCTCTGTACTCAGGTTTTTGTCAAGATCATTCATGCTCTCTTTTATCTATATATATGGATAAAATGTATATAGATGGTTTAGATTGTGTATATTTAGTTTGACAAATGCTAACGAGTGCTCCGTAAGTATTGTTTAATATTATAAAGTGTGTAATAAATGTCTTAAAAATATGTGAAAATATTAAAAAGTATATTGATTTCAATAAAAGCGTATTGAATTTAGTAAAAAGTATCTTATATTCTTCAATTTTTTTTTGTCTTTTACTTGTGTCTTAAGGGCACTTGTTAACAAAACCCAATAGCAAATGTGCTTTGATCAACAAGAGAATATGAAGTCCTTATCCTTTCTTAATGAGAGACTAAGCCTAGGATAATTTTGAATTTAATCATGCCATAAATGTCAAAATCACGCCAGTGTTATATTAGTGAACAAGTTCTAATGTATGAAATTTTTTGATTAGTGTTGTACGGGAAAGAAATATACCTTTTCGTATAATCTTGTTGATCAAGTCTGCGTTCCTTCGTACGATGTCGTTCTACCACCTGAAAATACGAACGTGAGCTACCCGGCGGGTGTGGGCCGAAAACCTCTCCAATGCCTAAGTCAGTAAGCAAGACAAATAGGCAAAAGCTCTAGATATTCTGGAAGCAAAGTTGCATTACCTCTCCACAGGTGATTTTGGTGAGCTTATATAGGTTTCGCGTGGCACAATCCTGGTAGGACTCTTACTCCTCCATGTAGAGTCCTCTTAGGATTCAAACTCCGGGAAGATAATGTTTCTCTCAACACCCCCCTCACTGCTTAAACCAAGTGAGATGGTTTTTCCCCATAGCCGAACTACATCAGGGCCGAAATAACATTGTCATACCGGGCTAATCAAGTCGCGACCGGTCTAACTGTTACCTCGGTCTGTCTTTCCTTTCTTCTACCTCGGCTTCACATGCTAGGCCGAGCTATCCATAGAAGAACCGAACCGAGCTAACCTTTACTTAGGTCCTAGAGCAGGTCCAACATACTTCGGTTCTGAACAGCACGACCGAGCTACCCCGAGGCATGACGACCGGACTAAGTCCGTCAACTTACTCCGGCGACGAACTGTTTACTTTGGACCAGACTACCACTTGAGAGAAGCACCCCTTCTAATCCTTTTTAATACGGCCCACTGAACGGCCCACGATCCTAGCTCGGCCCAATTTAAGTATAAATTACCCTCTCAAGTGTAATAGGGCAACAAAGTTTTGTGTTATATATTGAAATTTAGTAAGATTTTACAATTTAAGCTTTGTTCTTTGGTTATTTTAAAAGTGCACATTATAATTAAGAAAGTTTCTTTTGGAGGCAATAACTAAGGGTAGTGATGCTCGCGGGCCGCTTCTGGCTGGGTCAGGTGTGGATTTGACTTACTGTAAGTTGTGGTTTGTGTGGGTGGGTTAATCAGTTATGTGGGTTGGTGTGGATTGGTTGGGTGTGTTGAACTTTTATTTTATTTTATGTGATTTTCTTGTTGGGCTTCTGTTTTTTGCCTTTTTTTTTGGGACTTATTTACTACTATTTAATTAATTTTAATAGGCCAAAATAATTAAAAGCCATCCAAAATGCTGAACTTAATAAAAACTAGTTTTCCATTAATTTTACATTAATCCAAAATGAGATAATAATAATAATAATAATAACTTGTTCATAAACTTCATCCAAAAAGAAAAAAATGCTAAACTTACTAAAAACTAGTTCTCCATTTACATTCATCCAAAATACAATAGTAATAATAATAACTAGAACTAAAATAACTTGTTCATAAATTTCATCCAAAATCTAAAAGAAATAAAATAAAACAAAAAAAGAAAAAACTTTTGCTGCTCAGTTTTGCTACTAGGTTTACAAGAAAACAAATCTAGGGTAAAGAATAAAAGGCAATCCGACGATGGAGATTTTTAAAAATAATAAATAAAAAGTATGGGTGATTGCGGGCGGGTTGTGTAAAATTTGCGACCCGTCTACGATCCGCAAGCTAAGCCACAAGTAGACTTGTACTTGACCTACACATCCCTCGAAAATCACCCAAAATTATGCGAGTCGGATAGGGTCGGGTGGTTTGTGTGGGTGGCTAACCCATTGTCCACCCCTAACTGAGGGTTTGGACCCAACCTTAAAAAAATACAATGCAAGACATGAATTAACATTTTCTATGTCGTAAGAATGAATAAAATTTGATTATTGTTTCACATAAATATATTTTCCTTATCTGGTTTAATTATACCATTTTTTTTCTTATTCGCTCTGACATTTCACTTGCTTAGAATGGTGATATTGACATCATTTGGTGTACAACTAAAATGGGAGGTGTCTAGATAGGAAATTAACCCTATTACAAAATTATGTAAGTTTTCACAAATTTACATAAGTGGTCTTTTAAAAATACGTAAGTTAAACACAAATTTGCATAAGTCCTAAGTTTTCACGAAATTACGTGAATTTTTGTTCAACTTACGCATTTTTGTGAGATCAGTTATGTATGTTCATAAAAACTTATGTAATTTTGTGGTAGGGTTACATCAGGGCCAGCCCTGGGCTAAGGCAAGTAAGGCCTGTGCCTAGGGCCCCCAAAATTTGGCCCAAAATATGGCCGCAAATTTTGAAGATCCATTATATTATCAAGTTTTAAATAAAGTCCAATTATTGTTAGAAGCCTTCAAAAACAAAACAACCCACTAAAATAGAAGCCCTCCAAAATAAAACAGCCCACTATAAAAGACCCAAATAAAAAATATTGCAGGCCTATATTAAAAACAAATAAAAAAATTAGTCCAATTGAAAAAAGGGGCCCAAATTTACTCAAGCAAACTTGAGTGGCCACTAGCAAATATTTTTTTCTTTTTTGGGCATATGTACAAGGGGCCCAAATTTATAAGCTCACCTAGGGCCCTGAATTCTCAGGGCCGGCCCTGGGTTACATACGGTGTGTACATTGCATATTGGAGCATTTCTTGTTCAGATACAACACAAAAATTTGATTGTATAGGTATTGGAAGGAATTTTATTTTAGTTTTATGAAATGAATATTTCATACATAGTTTTTTATAATGTTCTATTAATGAGTGTGTTTCAAGGGAGGCCAAAGTAAAATAAAGTGAACAAAACATACTCATTTTAGTTTAATTCATATCAGTATAATTATTCATCAGAAATGTAATAATTTTTTGGGTTAAGTAGTTATATATAGTGAATCAAAACATTTATATAAAATTAAACTTGTAAAATAACCCGTGTACAGCATGGGCAAAAAACTAGTTATATGTATTCTATCACAGTATATATAACATAATCTTTTTTTTTTTTTTTTCTTTCACTAAACTTGTTCATAAAAGGGATGTGATGCAGTTTATGAGTGAGTTTCATCAAAACTCTAAACTGGTGCATGGAATTAATAGCTCTTTTGTTGCGTTGATTCCTAAAAATGATAATCCTTCTTGCCTTAGTGAATACAGGCTTATTAGTCTCATTGGTTCGCTTTACAAAGTGCTTGCAAAAGTTTTATCAAATAAAATCAAACATATAGTGCCAAGGATTATTAGTGAATCTCAATCAGCTTTTATAGAGGTAGAAGTATCTTGGATGGAGTGCTGATTGCAAATGAAATTGTTGATGGTTGGAAGAAGAATCAGAGGAAAGGTATTGTTTTGAAGTTGGATTTTGAGAAAGCATACGATTCAATTAATTGAGAGTTTCTCTTCTCTATGCTTGCAAATTTTGGGTTTGGTTCTAAATGGATTAAGTGGATGCAAGAATGTGTCTCATCAACTAAAATCTCCATTTTGGTTAATGGATCACCGACATCTGAATTTAGTCCTCAAAGGGAGCTTACGCAAGGTGATCCATTATCACATTTTCTATTTAATATTGTGGCAGAGGGCTTGAACATTTTGATGACCAGAGCTAGGTTGATGGGCTTGAATATTCTATTTAATCTTTTTCTTGATTCAAGATTAGCACAAAATTCAATTATCAAAAGTAGTTTCAATTAAGGCTTAATTTAATCACATGGGATTTTACTAAATCGAATCAATTTTTAATCAAGTTTGTCATGATGTTTTAAAAATTCCAAATAACACATTAATGTAATTAATTCCTATTTCAGATGCCGATAAGGCTTCCTGTCTTTATATTATAACAGAATTCCAAACAGATGTTTCTACGAGTGACAGATAGATAACCAATTAACATGTAATTCACATAACAACTTCATAATTTATTTAATTCGCTTAATTTGCATCCTTAAATGCTGATTAATAGCTAATTACGGGTCAGGGTTATTACAGTTTTGGTCGCTCGAGCGGTTTGGGCATATAAAGCCGCGGAAAAAAGATATTTTTCTTACTTTTCTGCTTTCTCTCTTTCTCAAAGGCTGTCCAAACACATTTTCTGTTTCCTCTCTCTAGTTTTTGCACAAATCTTCCTCTGCACTAATTTGTGAATCTTATAGTATACATGCTTTGGGATGAAAGATAGAGTGAGGGGAGGTGATCGTTTTAATCTGAAAAGTTCAGATTTCTGTTGCCATCGATTTTGGAATTGATCTTCTTCTGTCTTTCTTCTTTGAGGTAGGGACTTCTTTAATATCTCTACATGATTTTCAATCTAGTTATGTGCACTTGAGTATAGTAGTGTTTTGGGTTATTTGGGGTGGATTTAGTTTGATTTGGGTTTGGATTTGGGATTATAAAAGAGAGGTTTTTCTTGGAAATGATATCAGAATGATTTGGTATTGAAAATTTGGAAAGTTGCTTTTAAAATGTGAAATGTTGAAAAGAATATCTATTTGGGGATATTTGGAAATCTTTGGGCATTCATCATTTAAATAAATGATAAGGGAATTGTTGAGATTTGAAGTGATGTTGTAATAATATCTGTTAGGTTGGAAGTGGAGTTGAACATGTATTGTTACTCCAAGTATTGAAATTTTATATTTATATCTATCTTTTGAATTTTTCTTTTGTATAGAGATATCTATTTTATGCTATCGGTGGAAGATAATTTTTGATTGTTATAGAAATTGCATGAAGACTAGGTTAATTAAAACCATTCACTCATGCATCCCTCATTGAACATTGTTTTCATGTTTATACATTGAAAATGTATTATTTTTGAAAAAAAAAATGGTGAATACCTTGGAGAATCTGGTTAAGAGGTGTGGTTGTGGATTATATTATGTTGGCCTGTGTGTCCATGATAAAATTTCACTCGCGGTTAGGTGTCAATTCTTTCGGTTAGTACCGGTAAAATGGCTTTAATAGTACTTGTATAGTTTACTAGCAGACACATACCTAGAGATTCTTAGTGTGTATATTGTAGCTTTCTTTCGTACTCCTAGAAGGGGTTTAGTCTCCTCGGATATGATAGCCCTACAGTTTGGACTCCCATGATTCTGAACCTGTTTTCACAAGTGCAATGTGAAACGGATAAACATGAAAGAGTCCAAATTCGGAAAATTATTTTAGAAATCGATTTTGACTCAAAGATGCCAAAAATGGACTACATTGTCAGATTTCAGAGTCGTCACCTAATTATTTTGAAAAATTTAAAAAACTCGTGATTCGTGCCAAAGGCCAATTGTCTGTCATCACCAAAGTGTCTTGGCTCGAGAACTTAGGTATGAGATAAGAAGGTCATGAATTGAGCACCCTACGCACCTGATCAAAGATCGGCCTTTACTAATTATGATATGATTTTTTATTTACATTATATGCTCTTGCTCTAGTTATTATGCTATCTTTACTACGTGATGCACACAAGTATAGACTAATTCACAAAAGTTGGAACGCTTTGATTTCATGTTTATTTCGAAAAGTGTTTTGAATATGTACCACTTGAAAAAGTGATCTCATATGTACATTAATCAAATTATCCCAACTTAAGTGAAAAAGCCTTCATCCACAGGCATTCAAAAGATATAGCAAATAAGCACTTAGCCTCAAGGTGAACATGCTTGATATGGCAACAATCGCACGCATGTAATATGCTAAAGCAAAACCGCTTACCTAGTATGCCAAGGTAAGCCAAAGAAAAAAAAAATGCATGATCCTAAGTAATGCAACATGATTAATGTAATGCATACAACATGCAATTAATAGGCTCGGCTATTAGTATGGCATGTGAGTCAATTCAAGGCATGCGATAAAAACACGTGTTCGAGTAAGGAATTTGAAATTAACATTGATTAGTATGATAGGTCAAACCTTTATGCATGCAAAACGAATGGATGCGAGTCATGGAAAATGCTAAAGAAAATATGATGCTATACAACCACGGTAAGCAGATAAATAAAAGGGAGAAAGAAATAGGGGTTGGAAGACATATACTTTTACATATTTGCCCTCGCGCAAGAGGGTCTAAATGTCCAAGTGTCCAAATCAACTATTTATTACAAATCAAAATGAATAATAAATGAATAACTAACTAATCTATTACAAAAATAATATATAAAGAATGAACGAGGATCCCATACTCGTCAATGAAGACAGCCCTCAGAAATTGCTCTGTCTGCCTCCTGAGAAACTGCTTTGTTTCACCCTCATCCAGTACTCTTTGTTTCGACAAAAGTGCTCTATTTACCAAACTTTGGAGCCCGGTCGACCCACAATGAGGCCCGACCAGGCCCAAACAAATTCGGCTATGCCTTATTTTTTTTTTGTAGAAAACTATTTTTGTGCTTTGAGGTTAAAACAGTGTAAATAGAGCATTCCTAAGCCATGTTTGTCTTTTCTGCTCTTCTTTATCATAGAGGTACTCAATAGAGGAGCGGGTTCGGTTCCCAAACCATCAATGTTCGCAAGTTGATTGCGTGATGGTTTTGGACACGATTGGCCAAAAAATTAATAAATTAACTGAAAGACAAACAATACCTCCTTCCTATCATGAAGTTAATTCAAGAAGGGAGATAGACATGCCTTAAGAATCATCAAACATCACGAATTCTTATGTGATGACTCTAGAAGCGATTGGTTCGGTATAACATCCGACCGAATCCAACCTATTTATTAGCTCTTTATACCGGTTTTAATATGATTTTAAGCCAGTTTTATTAATCTCTTTTAATTACCTTTCCATTCTTTAATCATTTAGTCCAAAAATGAGAATTAAGTCCACTAAATGGAGGGAAGTGTCAAACAAGAAGTTGTTCTTGACATGAGAGAGAAGTAATGCCGTGGTAATGAATCTCCGAAGAGATTAAACCATTAAGCATGGAAGGGTCTCTTTCGTATGCCTTAAACAACACTCATTTGAAATGACTCTCAAACAAAGAAAACCAAGAAAGGAAGGGGGGTGTAGAGATGATTATGCAAACTTGCTTATTATAAAAGTGGGACTCTTTATATGAAAAATTAGGTAAAGAAGGCTATTAACTCAAATGATTCGATGTCTACGGCCTAAACAACTGAAGCCATGAGGACTTACAATACAACAAACATAATATTCAAAGTATGCACTACTTAAATGAATTAAACCACCCTAAAATGCACCCAAAAAAAAAAAAAAAAAATAGTAGCTAAAATCATGTTTAAAAGAGCACAAAAGATAGCCAAAATCGAGAGGACACAAAACTAGTAAAACAAGACTAAGGAGGGGTGACTAACCCCTCCACTTTTGGGACTTTTAAATCATATTTTTTAGCCTTTTACAACTCTAAAAATCAGTATTTAAACCAAAGAAAAGAGTGGGAAAGCAAAGGGTATGAGCTATGGGATAGGTTCAAGAAAGGGTGATAAGTCTCTCCATCTTTGGTAGCTCTGTAACCCCAAGTTTTAGCACTTGGAATTGATCTAAAACAGTATGAAAACACAAGAAAAAGATAGAAAAAGTTTGAAATGAAAGCAAGGAAGAAGGTGGCAAACTTATACCTCTTGAAGAGAGAAAGCTTTTGTTGTAAACCAAACTTGATCTTAAGGTACTCTCAAGTTTGAATTATGGTTACCAAAGTCTCAACCAAAGCTCCAAGTCTAAGCTCTAATAGTGTATATGGTGTATGTATATAGTTCAAGGGTGATAAGAGAGCACAGAGATAACTTGCAAGGGAAGAAGGAGCTCTCAAAGGTCTTTTACACTCTTTGAAATTTTTCTAACCCTCAAAACAGAGGTTTGAGGTCGTATTTATAGAATTTGAGGTAAATAGGTCATAAATATCTTCAAAAAAAAAAGAAAGTTGGCAGATTTCCACCCAGAACAGTATTTATTGCCCAAAAGGCACGGCCGGGCTCTAATGGCCACAGTCGGGTCCAAATGAGGCACGGCTGGGCCCCAATGTGGTTCCCCTGTTTCTCAGTTTCAAGTTCCAAGTAGGTTGGCACAATGCTCAAAAATGGTTTTATGAGTTTTTATGGAAGGTTTAGATTGTTTAGAGCTTGAATTCGGATTCCTTCGTTGAGAATTTAAACCACTTACACAATGTAACCTTCATTATCAAGTATTTAGAACAAAACGCCCAAGTCTTGCGGGCGGTCAAAAATAGGGTGTCTATAGTTGCCCCTCTGTGACAGAACTCAGTACGTCATAAAATGATGTGAGTGAATGTCAAAGCCCAAATATGACGCATTTGAGAAGGCCGTTAGACTTGAGCAAACAAACAAATGCAAATACAATTGGTTGAACCTGAGGGTTGCCTACGTATCCCTTTCCAAGGAATCAAACTTGTGTAGTTCAAGGGCAGGATACAAAAAAATATAGAATGCAATGCATTTTCAAAGTTGGACTTACACGCTTCACGACGCTGGTTACTTTTGAAAAAGGGCATAAGCATTCAAAATGATATGATAAACAATAATCAAAGTAAAAGCACAAATCAAAAGTCCCAACACAAACCTAACTGTGCCTCGTACAGAAAGGAGTAAGCAATTAACAAGATGGTGTAACCGACAAACGCGTCTCTCCGTATTGCATACGGAGAGAAAGGAAAATTTACAACCAAGAGAAAAGACAACAGCCTCACACGCCTCACACAAAAAGAGGTAAAAGTGGTGTGAACAACAGACGCACCTGATATTTTTAACTAAGTGAAGTAGACAACCTAACGAATCTCACGCAAAAGGAGGAAATATGGTGTGAACAACAGGTGCACCTGATGTTTTTAACTGAATGAATCAACTCCTAGCGTGTCTCATGCGAAAGAAGGAAAGATGGTGTGAACAACAGGCGCACCTAATGTTTTTAACTTAGTGAATCAACTTCTAGCACGTCTCACACAAAAAGAGAAAAGATGGTGTGAACAACATGCGCACCTGATGTTTTTAACCGAGTGAATAAACTCCTAGCATGTCTCACGCGAAAGAAGGAAAGATGGCGTGAACAACAGGCGCACCTGATGTTTTTAACCGAGTGAATCAACTCCTAGTGCGTCTCACATGAAATGGAGAAAGATGGTGTGAACAACAGGTGCACCTGATGTTTTTAACCGAGTGAATAAACTTCTAGTGCGTTTTACGCGAAAGGAGGAAAGATGGTGTGAACAACAAGCGCACCTGATGTTTTTAATTGAGTGAATCAACTCCTAGCACGTCTTATATGAAAGGAGGAAAAATGGTGTGAGGTTCAAAGCCCCTTTAATCAGCGAAAGGGCAAACGAGTTTTTGGAACTCGATGTAGCGAGATTATCCCATCTCGAGAAGGCGTCGGAGAATGAGGCTCACGAAGATAACCCAATTCAGGATATGAAGATTTGATCATGATTTAGACAAATCAAAATGATGCACAAATCAAAACGACGCCCGAATTAATAATATGAAATAAATTCTACCGATTTTCTTTTGAAGATGGGCCTAAATTGGAATTAACAAAAAGAAATGAATAAAATTTGGATTACATTTCCAAAATGCTTGAAATCCGGAACAAAACAAAACATCATTCTTCTTTTTTTCCTTTTCTCTTTTATTCTTTTTCTTTTCCTGTTTTTCTGTTCTATTTTTTGTTTTTTTTTTTGTTTTTTTGCTTGTTCCCTTTTTTGAACCCTTTTTTTGCTCTTTTTTTTGAACTGGGGCCCACCTAGAGTTGAATAAGACTAACCAGTACTGAAATACCCCAAACAAACAAACTGTGTTGCACTTGGGACTGGTTGGGCCCAAATGAAGCACGGCTGGGCTCCAATAGAGCTGGTTGGGTCGCAATAGCGGTAGACGGGTAATACGGTAAAACCATAACCCGTTGTTAATTTAAACACAATCCAACCCTTATTCCACCCACACCTAAGGCCGAAAACAAACCCTCTCCCTCTCTAGAGTCCTCTTCTCTCTAGCTTTCTCCTCGTTTCGCATTACCTAACAACCCTCGCGATTTTTTTCTTGAAAACCCTTTCACCCCTCTTCATTTTGAATCGATTAGAATTGGTTTTGGTTGAGTTTTGGGATTTGTCTTGGATTCTCACATGTTTGCCTAAGCTTTTTCCTTTCCCCCTTTGATTTTCCACTTTCTCTTTACTTTCTCTCTCATAAGGTTTGGATTTTTGGGATTTTTCACTCAATCTCACTCACCTATTTACTTTTTCTCATACATTTCTCATTTTTCCTACATGGCTGGTGATGAGGTTCCCATTCCAGACCCTGTTGTGGGTATTGGAGCTATCCTTGGTGAGGACTTAGTGGCCGAGGATGTTCTTCCCCCATTTCCAAGCCTGAGTTGCTTCATTTTGTAGTTAGGCCTTTTGATCTAGCCACCTACGAGCTGCGTACACACGCCTTGACCCCCTGGTGGTATTATGAGATTTGAGGGTCTCATCCCAAGGATTGACGAGGATGTCCTATTGCGAGAGCCTGCGCCGATACCTCCATGGTAAGAAACCATTTTTGTTTGGAAAATGTTAGTCAAAGAGTATACAAGTGTTAACAACATATCCTCTGCCCCAGGTTATGGCCAGGAGGATGGGTGGCTACAGGATCGTTTTTGGTCCTCGACACTGGTATGAGAGGCTTCCTTCGGAGGTCCGTACTATAGTCGATGACGTTGGCTTTGGGCCTTTTTGCTCAAGACTCATATAGATGAGGGCTGAGCCATTTCTATATGGGGCCTTAGTGGAGAGGTGATGGGACACCACCAACTCCTTCCACTACTCATCAATCGGGAGCTGACCTTGACCTCGTATGACTTTTCGATGCTCACAGGCTTGTGGATTGGAGTTGGCGACTCGATCCCGTTTGATCCTGATATGATTCAGTGTAGAATTGTGTAGCTTTACCTTTTTTGCGTGATCCTAGATGTAACCGGACACGGGTGTATACACCCCATTTTTGACCGACCTTAAGACTCAGACGTCATCGATTGAGCGCTCGATGATTGTGCATGTTCGTGCTCGTTTTGAGTTTCCGGAGTTTTCAGTTGAGTGCCTTGCCTCCGGGCCTCTGAAATCTTTGTGTTTTGGCTCGGTTTGTGGACCAGGCCTTGTTGACCTTTGCTTGGAGGGAGAGAGAGATCCGTAGACCACTTTTCCCTCTTGGAGACTAGTTTTCGGTTTCTGAAGCCTTCGGCTGCGCGCCTTGTCTTGGGATCGCTTAACGTTCTCCTCTTGGCTTGGTTTTCGGACCATGCCTTGTTGCCTCTGCCTAGAGGGACACTGAGGTATGGGAGACCACTTTTTGTGGTCGTACACCACTTTTCCCTCGTAGACCTTTTTTGGTGCCCATAGACTAGTTTTCGAGGCTTCCGGCTACGTGCCTTGATCCGCGGACTCTTGTCTTGCATTCTTTTTGGTTTGTTTTTGGCACAAACCTTGTTTTCCTTGCTCGGAGGGTGGAATAAGGGTTGGAGACCAGTTTCTCTCCCTAAAAACTACTTTTCTTCCCCGCCAGCCAGTTTTCTGGTCGGCCAACTGGTCTTAGAGGTCATTGGACCACCAAAAGTGGTCGGCAGCCTTGCCACCACCTTGCTTTTTGTGTGCAGACCACTCCTCCCCTTGGTCGACCACTTTTCTTTCTGGAAGACCACTTTCACTGGTCGGCCGACCAGTGCAAGTAGCTGGCCGACCACTTCAAGTGGTCGGCAGCTTTCCTAGAGTTTCCCGAAGATATTTTCTTCCTAGTTGTGACAGCTAGTGAGCACAGAAACCATCCTCCATACACGTGTATGGAGGGATTGCATCTAGCTTCAAGCTTGTTCAACAAGCTTGAGGCTTGATTTTCTATATAAGGGAGGCCCTCTCTTCCTTCTCCAGGTTTAGAAAAAGTGGCTGAGAGCTATACATATATCTTTATCTCTATATTGCTCTTTTGCTTCATATTTGTGTTCAAAAGTGTAGTTTCTTCACACTTTTTCACACAAACACATAGTGAAACACCATACTCTTGGAGCTGAGGCACCTAGAAGCTAGTTTTAGTGTTTTTGATTTGGTTTGAGCTTAGAAAAGCTGCTAGAGTTGCAACTTTGAAGTTGTTCTTCAAGGGTGAGTCAATTAGCCTTTTAAAGTTTTATTTTGATTAAGCTTTTGGACCTATTTGCATGCTTATTTTGGCTTGACTTTCTACTGTAAAAAGTTCTATTTTTTAAGGCTTAACATGTTTGTTTAAGGCCTTGTTGGTGTTGGGGGTGGTCTACCCCTTATTGTGCCTTGTTTGGCCTTGTTTTTGTGCTATCCTTTTAAGCTATTGGGACCACCTCTTTTTGGTCTTCTCACCACTGAAACTCAGAGGAATTTCAATGGTGGAAAGTGTGTTTTGAGGTCCCAAATAGGAGGGGGTCATCCCCTCTCATCGTATCTTGAATGCTTGCCTTATTAGCCTCATGTTTGAGCATACTTTCCTAGCATGTGTTGGCTTGTTCTCAACTTGTTTTTGGTACTATTTTTCCTACTAGCATGCATTGCTTAGGATATTTGCATGATTTGGCATCATTTGTTATGTGATTTCAGAGCATGTTTCATTGCCATGTCCTCACATCTTTCACTCATTCAATGCTTTGGAGGGTTGGTGTTTTATGCCTTAAGTATGAGCCATTGTGCATGCCATCTTGCCTAGCCTTTTGGGCCACCATTTCAGTGTGTTTTTGGTGTTTTTTTGCCATGATACAACTCTTTTTTGGGTTGGTTAGAGCATCCCTCATTTTCTTCTTACACTTGTAGTGTAAGTCCTCTTTACTAGCTTGCATGCCTAATGAGTGAGCTTGTTATGCCAGCATGTGTTGATTTGGTATTAGCCCATTTTTGGTGTTAATTTGACATGCCATAACTCTAATTTTTATTGGCAAAGTCATCTCATGCTTGGTTTTGGTTGGTGTAGTGCAATCCCTCTTATTGGCCTTGCATACTCCATGCTTCATGCCCTTCATGCTATTTTGTTTTGGCTCTAGTCCATACATGTTTTAGCATCATTTTGACATGCTCTAGGACTATTTTGGGTTGCCTTGGCCATATGGTTCATGTATTGCATAGTTGTAGTGCAATTGGCCTTGCTTTATTTGAGTTTTGAGCACCATAGCATGCTTCATTTGTGACATGTGCACGATTTGGCATCATCTACCATGTTATTTTAGAGCATATAGCATTGCCATGTTCTCACTTTTTTCACTTTTTGAATGCTTTCAAGGGTTGTGCATTATTGCCTTGTTTGGGGACCAATGCGTATACATGCTTGTCTAGACTTGTGAACTCTCATTTTCAGCATGTTTTGGTCCTTGTGTTGACCTATTTGAGCTCTGTCCATGGCTGGTTCATTCATTTGTGCCATGCATTGCATGCCTCTTGTGTAGTTCCTTTTGGTAGCCTTGTGTTTAAGGGCTCCTGCATGCCATACTTGTGTTGTTTGAGTGGTTTGACACCATTTCATACATGATTTTAGAGCTTATAGTGTTGTCACACTTCCATGCTTTTCACTCTTTAAGTGCTCTTGAGAGTCACATCTTAATGCCTTAATTCTTGAACCAATTGGCATGCATGCTTGTATATGCTTTTGGATTTCATTTTCAGCATGTTTTGGCCATTGTCTTGGCACGCATGAAGCTTGCTTGAGATTGGTTTGGTCCATTGAGTGTTGCATTACATAGCCCTTGCCATGTCCATTATGTTTGCATGCTTGTTGCATTGCATTATGTTTGCATACATTGCATTGAGTTGGCATGCCATTAGATTTGATAAGTTGATCATGCATTGCATTGTGTTTGGATAGGGTGTTAGTCCAAACACGAGAAACGAGAGACGTTTCATACTTGAACTGATGAAACATGCCTCATTTCTCGGTTGCCGACCCTCTTGATAATGCATGATAGAGGTTAAGGCTTTATGTGTTATTTGTGCATTCATTTACATTGAATTGTGCAATCTTGGCATCTCGGCCATCGTGCATTGCGATGCTCGGTTGGTGGCCCGAGAGTCGAGAGCCGCACTCCCTTGAGATCATGAAATGATAGGGAGGGTGGTTGTGCACACATATCTTGCAAATACATTGCCATGCCCCTTCTTGTTCTCTGTTGCAGCAAACTAGAGAAGTGCAGCATTTTCTGGTCGGCAGACCAGTAAAAGTGGCTGGCCGACCACTTTTTCTGGTCTGCAATAAAGGCAAGTGGTCGGCAAGTGGTCGGCAACACCACCAAGTGGTCGGCAATGCTCTTGGAGGTTCCCATGGTGGAGCAAAAGCTGTTTGGAGCTTTGTACAGTGTTCTGAGAACAATTAAAAATAGAGGCAAGTTACGGCATCGCGATGGATTTCCGAACAAGGCGATTGAGCATGCATGCACTTCTCGCCCTGAGGACCTCTTCTTTTACTGCTTTACTTAGCTGCTTGGCTTAGCTAGCTAATGCTTTGGTTTTTGTACTTAAGTAGTTAATACGCTTAACTATTCATTTGTGCCTGTAATAATTAGTTAGTTAGCTTGTTAGTTAATTAGCTTCATTTTGTAATAATTAGTTAACTAGGATTAGTTAATTAGTTCCGTTTTGTAATAATTAGTTTAATTAGCATAGATTAGCTAGTTAGCTTATTATTCGGACCCTCCGTCGAAAGGGCGAACTGTTGTAATAAGCGTGTGTGTGTGTGATGCATATCCTCCAACCCCCATTTCTTTCTCCCTTTTACTTAAACTGCTTTCGATGGTTAGTTTTAGGGCATATTTCAATTAGCATACTTATGCTTCGCATGCGTGCATCATTCATCTGTTTTGCATGCACCGGGTTTGGCGCATTATACAAACTGTATTGTATTTCAATTCCTATTTGAATACATGTATCAAATGTTGCACTCATATGCCATCATAGATAGCCGAGCCTACTTAGTTGCATTTTGCATGTGTTGCATTAGGCATTGTTGACATAGCTAGGATCATGCATTGATTACTAACTAGCTTCTTTTTTGGCTCGGAGTATACTGTGAGTATTTATGCTTTAGCATCCTTGCATGAGTGTAAGTAACTGCCATGTTTAGCATGCTTGCCATGAGGCTAACTACTTAAGTGTTTAACTGCATGAATGCCTGTGGATGAAGGTTGGATTGCTTGAATTGGAACAATTCGTCAAAATGTGAGTTTTAAGCCCACTTGAGGGTGACAAATCATGTTGTTTCAAGCCCACCTTGTTTGGTGGCAAATCTGCGTTTTAGCCTACTTGCGAGTAGCATCTTCAAACCATTTTCGAAAAACAGACATAAGATGTTTTGTTCCAAATCGAGCGATTTAGTCTATACTTGTGTGTTGTGCGCATCACATAGTAAGCTAGCTAATAATCAAACAAGAAAACATGTGTTTTCAAAAACAACATATCATGTTAGTAAAGGCCAATCTTTGATCGGGTGAGCGGGGGTGCTCATTTCAGGACCTTCCCCTCTCGTACCCAAGTTCTCGAGCCGAGGCAACTTTGGTGATGACGGACACATGGCCTTAGGCACGAGTCAGGGTTTCCTAAATTTTCCCAAAACAAAACATTTAGGTGGTAACTCTGTAATCTGGCAAAACAGTCCATGTTTGGCGCTTTTTGATTCAAAATTGATTTTTCAAAACCAATTGTCGGATTTGGACTCTTTGGTGATTTATCAATCTTACATTGTACTTTGTTAGATTCGATTCAGAACCATGACAAGAGTTCGAACTGTAGTAGCTAGAACCACAATTCGCGCCTTCGCGTTTGGAGCGGAGTTCGGGCGGTCTACAACAAGATGGTGCACTATGGTTGGTTCTTGGACCATTTTTCTGCCCTTCAGCCGGTTACTCTAGATGAGATTGCATAGTACGCTCGCAGGTTCCTCATGTATCTCCTTGGTACTACGCTGTTTGCAAACAGGGAGAATATCATAGGACTTTACTTTCTGGGAGCGCTGGTGCATCTTCCACAGGTGGGGAAGTATGATTGAGGTGGTGCTAGCCTAGTCACCCTCTACTGCTACATAAGCTCGGCATCCTGCCGAAAGGCAGACTCATTTGGTGGATACTGGAGAGTCTAGGAGGTATACCTTTACACTTCTTTTTCTGTTTTCCTACAAACCATGCTTTCTATTTTGCACTTTCTGTTTATATTTGCTTCATTTGTCCACTTGATTCATAAACTTGTTTTCCTTTTGCAGCTGTGGGTTTACACATATTTCACATCTATTGCCCCTGTTTCGGTATGGCCCATTGAGTTGTTCGTGCCCTGCTCTTGGTATTACAACTCCAGATTAGAACGCCGGAGACACGTGGATCACGACTTTGACTACGTCCGCCGCTTCTTTGATACAATCACCGCAGAGAGGGTAAAAAAACCTCATACTGATCTTTGTTTTTTTACTGCTTTCACTACTTTGATACTATTCAACCCTTGATGTCAGATATTTGATTGCAGATTGATTGGCACCCTTAGGCGAACATTCCCTTGGCATCGAGGGTGACCTATACCGCTGCATGGAACGCCTCCACTTTGCGGATTTTGTTTGAGGGTCCTTTTGGCAGGGCCTATTACTTGGAAGAGAGGTTTATTCGTCAGACTTGGGGTAGAGCCGATTCTAATGTTCTGCATCCCCCACCTCTTAGCATGAGGATTGTTGATAGTCTTCGTGATGGACACCAAATTGACCACCTTATGATGGGGGAGGACGATTATTTACATCACAAAGGCGGCGACTTCATTACATTCTTGCATATTCATGTGATGGCTCATCTCACCAAGGGTGTGGTTCGCACGCTCCTTGTTGTTACTGTTGCCGCTACTGTTAGAGGTGTTGTCGCGACACCTCCCATTCCTGGGCTTCTTGCGATTCCCACTGAGGTTGTACACATGCGACCAGATGGGGTGATTGAGCAGATCCCTCTTGATCATATTGAGGAGAGGGATCGCAAGTTGGTGATTGCTCATGATGTTGCACAAGTAAACACTTCTTCTTTGTATCTACCCACTGTATTTCACAATTTTGTTCTGTCTACCCATGCTTTCTCTCACTTGCAAGTGCCCGTGGAATATGTTGATGATCTCTTACGGACTATTGACTGTCTACTTCTCATGGTGCGGAAGAGACAAACTGCCATGGCTGCTTATGGGATCGAGGTATACTTTCCCGATCTCTTCATTGTCAAATACTTTACAATTCATTCATTCTCCAGCCCTGATATACTCTGATATCTTGTTCATAATTCTGTTGTATTTGTTTTGACACCCTGTATCTTTTTAGCTTGAGCTGGCACCAGCTGTAACCATGGGACCTTTTTCAGCCAGAGAAAGGAGAGAAAGACGAGCCCCAGTGAAAGGTAGAGGGCGAGCTGACCATGGGAGAAATGGTAAAGGTAAAGCGAGACAACGCTTGCCTTCTTCAGAGAAGACCTTTGATGAGCATGCTGAGTACACTACCTCTGAGGATGAGAGGGATGATGCCGACATCCAATCCAGTAGTGCCAGTGATGATAGTGATACGCCTCCTCCACAGCCGAGGACAAAGAGGGCCATGATGGGTTGATTTTTTTTTTTTTTCTTCTTCTTCTGCCTTGTAGTTAGGAACTATGTAGCTTCAGATAAACCTTTTTTTGTTTTGTTTTTGAAAACTTTTTCTTTTGGTTTTGGTTTTGGTTTTGTTTTTGCTTTTGTAAAACAGTGATTAGGGTTGGACCCAACAGTTTATGAAAAGAAAGATTTTGATGGTTTCCCTTGCATTATACGTGATGAATGGCGTAACACTTTCATAACAACACTTATAAGACTTTAAAACTTGTGAATGCTCACTCTTGAATTCATTCTTGAATCAGATAATAACCTACAACCGGACAAAATGCAAAATACAACTTGATAATGGGAAAACAAAATGACAACAACCTAAAAACAACCAATAGCACTTGATGTAAACAAGGCAAAACTCAATACATAGCTACAGTGAACCAATGCAAGAACCAATCCTCTTCTGCAACTGTTCTGTTTTGGGCAGATATTTAGACCCGGCCGGGTTCAAATAGACACGGTCGGGCCCCAATAAGGCACGACCGGGTCCAAAAAGGAAGTCGGTTAGTGTGATCCAGATGCTATGCACTGCTTCTTCTCAATCTCTATAAAAGGTGCTTCCATGCTGTTTTTTTGGAAAAATAGCAAGTCTTTAATATTTTGCTCCCAAGATGGAGATTTTACTCAACAATAGGCTTAGAGATTGAGTAGCCACTTTGGATGGCTTGGAAAAGGTGAATTTCTGCAGTTTCGGCTTCGCTTTGTTTTCCGTTCCTCCATGCTTTGTTCGATGTTGGAACTCAATTACACATGTATTTCATTTCGGGGCCCAAGAAATGTGCCCTATGCTCGAAGAATTTCAAGCTTTAATGAAATCTCAACGCGATGAAAAAATTATGCCACAACCCCATTATGGCCATGCACAAGCACTTAGAAGGATGTATGGGCTCACTTTACACGAGGCACAATCCTTGGCTCATGATGGGGAGTTGGATATACCTAGCCTGATTCATTAATTTTTTGATATTGGAGATAGAGATGACCTTCTCTAGCGAGGTTATCGTCAACATGCCCTCTGCTTATGCTTACTTGTGCACTTCCTTCTTGCCCCTAGTTATGGTGGAGCTAGTATTAGGTTGGTTGAAGTGGCCCAATGCCTCATGGAGGGTAAGATCTGCATAGATTTGGCATTAGCAGAGACTTTGATGGGTTTAGATGCTTTCCATAGGTGAGAGACTACTCGGTTTGCAGGGAGTCCATTACTTCTCCAGGTATTATTTTCCACATTTTCTTATTTATGATTTCTCACATCACTCGGCACTCACTCTCTATTTTCCTCTCAAAACCTTTTCCTTACTTTTCTCTCAATGCAAGTCTCTCTTTTCTTTAATCTCTCTTATTTTTCATCCCTTTCCAGGTATGGTTAATGGGTAAGCTGAAAGTGGTAGACCCTTGTCCAATATATTCTGCCAGAGCCTATTTCTTCCGTCAGTAGCTAGTGGACTTTCCTTTAGAGGGATTACGGTGCAACTGGATGTGCAGTAGATTCGCGGCTGACATCACTTGGTGTTGCCCTTGGCTTAATGTGGCGGAGATGAGCTATAGCATGTCCCGATAGCCGAGTATACAATTGATCAGCCTCACACACTGTGTGTCCTATTTTCTATTCAGGTTCAGATGCCAGTTTGGACATGATCAGACCTGTCTAGAGAAAGGGGTGGAATACCTGGCTTCATTTCCCATTCGTGGTTCGTACTTGACTCGGTACCTCACTGCTTGGAGGATGCGAGAGCTTCTGGTCCCTGCTGTTAGCTTCAGTTACGCCCTTTTTGGCAAATGCTTAGCTTGGCTTGAGGACGAGACATAGGTTAGGCCATCTTTGGTGGCAGAGACTTCCATAAGTACGAGCAGAAGACATAGGACCATCTGACTTATCTGTGCCCCTAGTTTATTGTTTTGTCTTTTCTTTTCAAGTGTTATGATGTAAAAGCAACTTTGATTTAATCAAAGAGTTGGAGAATGTACTTGTGTTGAAATAAATGGAATTAAAGTTGTGAGCACTGACAATTTTCCCTTATGGTCTAAAGAATGGTCTATGTTGAAAAAGGTAAAACTTTGAGAAAAATCAACCTCATTAAAACTTTTCAAAATAATTTTCGAAAACGGTCACTGCCTGACACACATGGAATTAGTTCTTAAGATGTACAACCCCAAATCAGAAGATCACAATTGCTCATAACTTTATGCACCATCACTGCTTTCTCTTGCAATTGGTCCTTCTACCAAATGAAGGTAGCACAACTAAGCTAATAGATGATAGAAAAAGATGGACCGATCAACAAAATGGATAAGACAGTGAAGTTGGAGATGGTTATGGCCAAACTTCAGGATGAAATTGTCTACGTATCCTAAAGATGGGAATCAGGCCTTACGTAGTTCGGTTCGGGTTCACTCGAGTATTAACTCTCTTCTTTTGTGCTCTAACTTTTGCCAAAGCCGCCTTTTCGGGTTTTCGACCTTGCGAGCACTATGTTTTTAAATTTCTAATTTTTCATGCTCTAATTTTTGCCTAGGTTACCCTTTTGGGTTTTCGGCCTAGCGAGCCTCTTAGGGATGGTATTTCTTTCAACTTGTCCATATTAATTGGTTGCGAAAACTCCAAGCCATCTAAACCTATTAGAATAATCGCTCCTCCTGACCAGATAGATTTGATGATGTAAGGACCAGTTCAATTGGGTCTGAACTTGCCTCTAGGGTCATGGATGGGAGCTCGGTTGTCTTTTAGCACCATATCTCATTCCTTGAGGTTTATGGATTTGACTTTCTTGTTGAAGGCCGTGGCAATTCTGCGTTGATATCCTTGGATGTGATATAATGACTTCAACCTCCTTTCGTCAAACAACATCAATTCTTCGAATCTATTCTGCTGCTAATCTGCTTCCGTTATCTGACACTTGGCCATAATTCTTAGCGACAATACTTCGATCTCAATCGGCAAAACAACTTCTATCCCATATACTAAAGTATAGGAGGTGGCTCCCGTAGATGTTCAAATTGACGTTCTATAACCCCAGAGTGCAAAAGGCAATTTATTTGGTCAATCCTTGTAAGTCTCAACCATATTACATAGGACATTCTTGACATTCTTGTTAGTGGCCTCAACGGCTCTGTTGGTCTGTGGTCTATATGTTGATGATTTTTGAAAATCCACGTTGTATTTCTCGAGCAAATCGACCACCTCTTTCTTGAAGTGTGAGCCGTTGTCTAAGACGATCTCATTTGGTACCTCATACCTGCAGATGATGTTGTTCCTAATGAACTTGACCATATGCGATGCTTTCAATACAGACTAGGACTGAGCTTCCACCCACTTGGTAAAATAGTCGATCGCCACTAGAATGAACTCATGTCCATTTGAGCCATTTGGCGAGGCTACCCCCAATGACATCGATTTCCCAGACTGAGAAAGGCCATGGCGAAGTCATGTTGTAAAGTTTTGATGGCAGGATGTTCATGCGATTGGCATGAATTTGACATTTGTGGCATTGCCGAACAAAACTAATACAATCTTCCTCCATAGTTGATCAATAATAGCCTTGTCTAAGAATTTTCCGAGCTAGCATCATGTCATTCATGTGCGCTTCACATTCTCTCCAATGAATGGTCTCCATGAGACGTTTTGACTCATCTTCTTCAATGCAGAGCTTGTGCATTCCTAAACAACCTCTCTTATACAGCTTATTTCTGCAAATGATGAATTGGACGGCCAGACGCTATATTTCCCGTTTATCCTTAGCATTTGCCCCTGGTGGATACATATCTTTTTCCAGAAAATTCCAAATGTCATAATACGAAGGGTTTTTGTCTTGAACCTCATCTATTGTGGAGATGGTTTCATATGCATGCGTGTACTTTTATTCAATGATGATTGGACTCATTTTCACTCTTAGCGGGATGTCTACCATGGAAGATAGAGTTGCCAATGCATCAGTGAACCAGTTGTTCTCTCTTAGCAGATGTATGAATGTCAGCTTTTCAAACCTTAGAATTAGAATATCCAGGGTCTGATGATAAACCTTCATGTTCTTTTCCTTGACCTTCCAATCCCCATTGGCTTGAGAAACAACCAGGTTTGAGTCTTCAATATCGTCAAACCTTATTGCCCTTAGTTCTAGGGTAGCTTCCAATCCAACAATACACGCCTCATATTCTGCTTCGTTATTGGACACTTTGAATTGGAGTTTGAAAGCTAGGGGTATGTGGGAGTCATCAGGTGCTATCAGCAATACACCTATTCTAGAATCGTACTAATTAGATGCTCCGTCAAAGTACATTGTCCATGTTTCCTCTTCGACCTGTAGAATGTCTTCATCTAGAAATAGATACTCTACCACTTCATCTACTTTCACTAAGTGGTTCGTCAGGAATTTCGCTACGGCTCTCCATTTGACAGATTTGCGTGTGACATACTTGAGATCAAACTCAGAAATGAGAAGCAACCAACGAGCTAGCCTACTTGTAAGCGCTGGTTTCTCAGAAAGATATTTGATGGGATCTAATCTCGAAACTAGAATTACAGAGTGAGCTAACAAGTAGTGCTTTAACTTTTTTGTTGCCCATACCAATGCTAGACAAGCTTTCTCGAGGGGAGTGTAGCGGGTCTCGTACTCCATTATCTTCTTGCTCAGATAGTAGATGGCATTCTCCACCTTAACTTATGATTCTTGTGCCAGCATGCAACTATGGTTGAATTTGTTACCGATAGGTACAAGATCAACGGCTTCCCCAGTTCTAGTCGTGACAACACAGGTGGATTCTGAAGGTATTGCTTGACCACATCGATCATCCCATTGGAACTTCTTCTCTTTCTTCAAAAGACCAAACAGTGGTTCACAAGTCAAGGTTAATTTTGAGATAAACCATCTTATGAATTGCACTTTACCTAAATAGCCGCACACCTCCTTTTCAGTCCTTGGTGGTGGTATTTCTAAGATGGCCTTGATTTTGGACGGATTTACTTCAATTCCCCTCTACGTAATCAAAAATCCCATCATTTTTCCTGCAGTCATCCCAAAGGTGCATTTTTTGTGGGTTCAATCTCAGTCTGTACTCCCTGATTCGCTCAAAGAATTTTTCTAGTGCGGTGTAGTGGCCTTCTCGGTCCTTAGACTTGACAATCATGTAGTCCACATACACCTCAACCTCTTTATAGATCATGTTGTGCAAGATTGTGGTCCCAGCCCTCTAATATGTAGCCCTAGCGTTTTTCAACCTAAAAGGCATGACTGTAGCAGTAGGTACCCTACAGTGTGGTGAAAGTAGTCTTTTCTCTATCTTTTGGTGCTATCAAGATTTGATTATACCCGGAAAACCCATCCATGAACAAAAGCAAGGCATGGCCTGTTGTGAAATCTATCGGTTCATCGATGTGCGACAATGGAAAGTCATTTTTTGGACTAGCTCTGTTCAGATCCTAGAATTCGATGTAGACTTTGATTCTTCCATCTTTCTTTGGAATCAGAACAATATTAGCCAGCCAAGTCGGGTACTCAGATACTATCAAGAAATCCGCATCAATCTGCTTGGTGACCTCCTCTTTAATCTTCAATGCCTAGTCTAGACGGACTCTGCAGAGTTTCTGTTTAATTGGTTAGGCCTCATGGTAAAGAGGGATTCGGTGCTGTACAATCTTAGGATTGATTCCAGGCATGTCTTTATGGGACCACGAGAAAACATCTTTGAAATCTTTTAATAAAGCGATTAAACGCTCGCGTTCCTCCAAAGAAAACATGGACCCGATCTAGACCAAGTGAGGATCCTCTTTAGTACCCACATTAATTGCAATGATTTTGTCTGTGCAGGGTTTAACACGCCTCTCCTCCTCGTGATTAACCAAAGTTTTCAAAGCCCGAGGAACTTCTTCCTCTTCGTTTAAGTTAAAATTTTGAAAATCAAGATCAGTACAAAAAACCAAAGGCACAGAGAAGTAAATGAAATCTACTGCATTCTCATTAGTAAAGTCTAGGTCCTTTGTTACAGTCGACTCAAAAGAAAATCTAAAAGAAGACCTCGACAGGACTTTGGTATCTGGGTTACTAATCCTAACTCAACAAACTTGGTGGAATCAGATTCGGACTCATTATTCGATTCAGAACTTCCAATGCTGCCCTTCTCAAACTGCCAAACTAGGCATGGAGCCTCAGTTGCGTCCACGATGAGACCGGAGTAATCTGCAGTTGGTTTATCCCCGATCATAGAGATAGTAACACTATCCCCCAAGTTAGCAGACTCAACCTCAAAATTAGAATCCATTAGTAGGTCAACCAATGCCATCCCTAGCAGCTCCTCTTCGTCGATGTCCATGCAGTCTTGCCTTGCTCTGTATTGATGCTCAGGTTAATCTGCTTATCCTCATCTTCTGGTAACTGGTGCCTGAAAAAGATCTCAAATCTTAGATACCTTGTCTTTGTTTTCCGATCCATTCATGGCTCTGGGAATCTATAGAAAGGGAAATCTTCCCCTTAGCGGACAAAATGTCCCATCAGGATTCCTCGAATTGGCTTGTGGACTAGTTTATATTGCCTTTCGGCCCTTTTTGCTTTAAGTCTCCCTCTCAACTCATCCCCATTTCTTTTCCAGTCTTCGGTAGTAGGCTTATACCCCAGCCCAAAAGCATGGGGGTTGTGACTTATCTCTCTGGCAACAGTACCTCCTTCCCTGCCACTTCTGCCCAATTCTGATAAGGGAATATGCCCTTGTTTATTCATCATGTAGATGGGCTAGGCACTCATATAGTTTCTGTCATCCTCCACCATAATAGATTGGACCACCTGGGCCTCTGCCAAGGAGAAGGCAGAATTTCCATGTATTATTTCTAACAAATGCGTGGTAGTTCCCTGGGGATGATGGATCGTAGAATTTTCGTAAACCGTAGCGATCCCACCTTGAAATGGATATTTCACTAACTGGTGAATTGTTGATGAAACTGCCCTCATCTGGTGCAACCAAGGCCTTCCTAAGAGCAGATTGAAAGTTGTTGGTACATCCATAACATGGAATTCGACCTCATGCTCAGACAGGCCAATCAGTATTTGGCTCTTGAAGGTCCTTATGACATCTCGGCTGGTGTTGTTGTAGGCTCGAATAGCTTGAGTTGTGGGTGTGAAGTCAGCTAGTTTCAAACCTATGACGTAAGTGGTCCTTGCTGGAAACATCTTAATTGTTGAGCTGGTATCCACTAGCACCGCTGAAATCTATGTCTTCCGGCTCTCCAAAGTCACATACAGGGATCGATTGTGATTAACACCCTCAGGTGGCAACTCTTTGTCCGTAAAAGATAACACCAGACAAACATCTCTGGATGTAACCAATGACACCAGTTGGTCAATGGTGGTGTCGATAGACATCTTTGTTCTGTTCATTGCCTCTAGCAACGCTTGCCTATGCTCTCGGGAAGCCATCAGTAGCCCCTAAATTGATATGTCTGCCTGAATCTTCTTGAGTTTCTTTAAGACCAGGTCTTTCTCTACATCCTTCTCCTTTAACTTTTCAGCCTCTTTCTCAGAGGATTCTGGCTGATTCATAGCTAGGGGTCTGAAATACCGACCACTTCAGGTCATGTGGTTAATCTCCTCTGCATACCACGTATCATCAGGGGTATCGGCTTTCCACTATTCGTCAGTATACGCATGGCTCAGATCACTATCATCCCACCATTCCCATGCAGCCATTGCCAGGACATTATCGGGCTCTACCCCGATCATATTCATGTCGCTCTCTTCATTGGCATACCATTTCTCTTCTGTAGCTGATTCAATCTTTTCCCTTTGCTACTGCCTGAGTTTCTTTGGCATCTTTCCCTTGTCACCAGATTTCCATACGGGTTTTTCCGTGGTTTGGGCATCATCCGCTGTTGACCCGGCCCCTTTCTTTCTCTTTTCTTTTTCCTATTCTTGGGCTAGCTTCTTCTAGATTTTATCTATTCTTTCTCATTGGAACTGTTCTAACTCTCGTTCCTTCTCATTCATAGGCATGACCTCAATCATAAGCACGGCCTCAACCTTGCTACTATCACCAATTTCTTCTCTATTCACAATCTCCTTTGCCTGTTCCTCTGTATCTGATTCTTCTTCACTCAACCGCTCATTGCTGGATTTAGGCTAGCTTGGATCCCACCACCCAATCTGTACGCTGTCTATGTTCTCTTCTTCGAAGAAGTAGAGGTTCTCTAGATCTTCCTCGAGTTCTGCCAGGTCTTCTTCTAATTATGCCAGGTCATTAAGGCCTTATTCAGGCCAAGCATTCAGATTTTGTCCTAACTCATCTTCCCCAATGGCGTTGATGCTGAGGGAATTTGGCAATACGACTACAGGCTTTGGCAGGTCAGCAGCCACAATGTATAGGCTGGGGTCATATTCTTTTGCGAGTGAGGCCCCTTTCTCTATAACTTGGGAGTTAGAAAATCCCTTTTCTAGTGCATTCTTGTTCTTCTCCGCTTGCACCACCACAAGCCCTGGTTGGGTTTTGGGTGTTATGTCCATCATGTACATGTTCATGCTTTCCGAAAAAACCACCTTTGGCTTAGGTAGATGGGATGGGCTGATATATGCGTTGGGGTTAAAAGTGAGTGGTAGTGTATGGATCAGGTTGATGTTTCTGGGTGGTGGGACTGGGTTATGAACGGGAAGTGGGTTAGTGGTCACATTAGATTTGGAGGATGAGGCGATGATTTTATTGTCAATAAGATCCTAGACCTCATGACGTGAGCGATAACACCGATCGGTGGGATGATCGTGTTGTTGATGGAATATGCAGTATTGGGTAGGATCATGTCTAGGTGGGAGTGGGTTAGGGAGAGGTCGAGGTTCGAGAGGCTTAAGGTGCCTTTTCTCTATCAGAAGTTTAAGAGTACAGGTTGGGCATATGTGGAGAGGGGTAAAGGTTCTTTGGTTTCGGTTTAGTCCAGTGGGTTGCGAGGTTGTAGCTTTGATGGGATCGACCATTTTGGTTATTGCGGTAAGGGTGCTGATCTCGGTAGGCTGAGGAATAGTGCTATTGCTAGCATTGGTATTCCTAGTAAATGGCCTTCTCATCGGTTCGTTGGTTCTTTAGATGATGCCTTTCTTTAATGCACTTTCAATTTGGACCCCTAACTCATGCAGAGCAGTAAATGTAGACAGTGGTGCTACTATCACTCGTTGAAAAATATCTAGCTTGAGATTTTGAACCATTAACTGGACTTGTTCCCTTTCTAATGGCCTATTCGTCATTCTGGTTGCTTCGCCCTCCATCTGGCAACAAAGTCGATGAAGCGTTCTTTGGGGTTTTGGGTAGTTGTTTCTAGCTCACTGATGGTTACTTCTATCTAAGTATTGTATAAGTATTGGTTAACAAACCCCTTAAACAGTTCTTCCCAATTCCGCTTAGTAGAGTCCTCTAGTTTGGCGTACTAAATAGCTACTATGTTCGACAGAGTCCGTCCGAACAATGACAATTTCTGAGCCCGAGTTAGGCCCATTGGTCGCAGCACATCCGAGAAAAGATGAACATGTATAATAGGATCTCCACACCCATCGAATCTATCGATATGAGGCATCTTGAACTTTTTTGGTAACCTAATAGAGGCCTTGGTATAACTATCTTCAATATTCAGGATGGAATTGAAGCCTTGGGATTTTTTTAGCGCCTTTTCTAGCCTAGTGATTTTAATCAGAGCCAGATCAATATCATTGATGTCGAAGGGAAAGAGTCCCATGTGGGGCTGTGCCAGAGGCCTGAGAGTTGGACCTTGTGCCATCATCTCTTGGGGATCTAGGACCTGAAGGTTTTCAACTGGTGGAAGTGGATCAAGATTCGGTTAGATAGTTGGGATTGGATGTACAGTAGATGCCGATGCTCTAGATGAGCCTCTCATTTCAGCAATGGTTTCGTCTTGTGCGGTAATTTTGTGATTCAGGGTATCCATAGTTCTTTGAAAAGCTGTCATCATAGCAGCGACCTCTTCTAGACTTTGCGTCATGATAGGCCTTGGAGAGTTAGCTATTGGTGAGTTGAGTGGATGAGAATGGACAGGTGACTGCTGAATGATCTGTGCTGGTGATGAGAACTACTTGTTTTTTCTTTTTCGAGTAACCGGTGGGAGAGAGACTAGCACTGGCTGACCATCAACAAGATCCTAGAATTTGCAAAGTCCACCGGAGCGAGTCCACAAAACTTGGGGGATATCAGTTTTGTCTGAAGCTATGTTTGCAAACTACCTAGCAAAAGAAAAAAAAAAAAACAATCAACAATCGGACAACACTTTAGCCCAATTAGCAACAGATATAATCACAGCTGAAACACTGCATTTCTCACTAAACTCTACCCCCAAAACTGATATCAACTTTGCACCACTGATACAGTGTATTCCTGTACAATTTCACTGTAAACACATACCAAATAAAAGAAAGCCAATTCACCCCTATGAGGGGGTAGGGTTAGCTTGTCCTAGTTTTGTCATGAAGTAGGGTTTCGCTACTTCAACAAGTAGTGTCACACAATCCTACATACGGGTAAGCATCATGTCCTAGTTTGGAACAGTCACTATGGCTTTACAATATGTAACTAGGTTGATTGGTCGAAAGGGTACCTCAGCATGATTACCTAATATACCTCTCACACCTAACACCGAGAAGTGAAAGGAGGATCAAGTGGTACAATGATAATCCAGATCCAAGGGTTGTGTTTCCAACATGGTAGAGCCTACGACCGGTCAGCCTTTTGGCAAGCTTTTTGGGCAAGCCTCTGACAAACCGTCCAGGAATAACAGATGGAAAATGCAGTGACTTAAAGTAACAATGCAAATGCAATGCAAAGAACATATAAGTGTAGATAAAATTTCACATCATGAAGTTTAAGTCAAGTTCTGTAACTCCCCAACAGAGTCGCCAAAAACTGTAGCTTGCTTTTTGTACTCTTCGGAGGGGTTTAGGTTCCTCGGATACCATAGCCCTACAGTTAGGACTCTTGTGGTTCTGATTTTTTTTTCACAAGCGCAATGTGAAATGGATAAACATGAAAGAGTCCAAATTTGACAAATTATTTTAGAAAATCAATTTCGACTCAAAGATGCCAAAAATGGACTACATTGCCAAATTTCAGAGTTGCCACCTAAATATTTTAGGAAATTTAGAAAAATCATGACTTGTGCCAAAGGCCACTTGTTTGTCATTACTAAAGTGTCTCGGCTCGGGAACTTAGGAATGAGAGGGGAAGGACATGGATTGAGCACCCCATTCACCCGATCAAAGATCGGCCTCTACTAATCATGATATGATTTTTATTTACATTATGTGCTCTTGCTCCAGTTATTATGCTATCTTTATTACGAGATGCACACAAATATAGACTAATTCACAAAAGTTGGAACCCTTTGATTTCATGTTTGTTTCGAAAAGCGTTTTGAATATGTACCACTTGAAAAAGTGATCTCATATGTACATTAATTAAATCATCCCAACTTAAGCGACAAAGCCTTCATTCACAGGCATTTAAGAGATATAGCAAATAAGCACTTAGTCACAAGGTGAACATGCTTGATATGGCAAAAATCGCACACATGTAATATGTTAAAGCAAAACTGCTTACCTAGTACTCTAAGGTAAGCCAAAGAAAAAAAAATGCATGATCCTAAGTAATTCAACATGACTAGTGTAATGCATACAACATGCAATTAATAGACTCGGCTACTAATATGACATGTGAGTTAATTCAAGGGATGCGATAAAAGCACGTGTTTGAGTAAGGAATTTGAAATTAACATTGATTAGTATGATGAGCCAAACCCTTATGCATACAAAACGAATGGATGCAAGTTAGGAAAATATGATGTTATATAACCATGGTAAGCAGATAAATAAAAGGGAGAAAAAAATAGGGGTTAGAAGATATAAACACTTATATATTTATCATCGCGCACAAGGGTCTGAATGTCCAAGTGTCCAAATCAACTACTTATTACAAATCCAAATGAATAACTATCTAATCTATTACAACAATAATATATAAAGAATGAACAAGGATTCCACACGTGCCGATGAAGACAACCCTTAGAAATTACTCTGTCTGGGAAACTACTCTGTTTCACATTCAGCCACTGCTCTGTGTTTCAACAGAAGTTCTTTGTTTACCAAACTTTGGAGCCCGATCGGCCCACAATGAGGCCCGACTAGGCCCAAACAAATCGGACCGTGCCCTAGTTTTTTTTGCAGAAAACTGCTTTTGTGCTCTGAGGTGAAAACAGTGCAGATGGAGCATTCCTAAGTTATGTTTGTCCTTTCTACTCTTTTCTATCATAGAGGTACTCAAGAGAGGAGTGGGTTCGGTCCCAAACCATCAATGGTCGCAATGGTGGTAAATAGTTTAAAATGGTTTTGAACTTGACTTGTAATTTCGGGGATGAAATTCTTTAAGGGGGGGAGGTTATAGCGATCCCGATTTTGACCCGACCCATCTTGTATTCTGGACTTGGGTTTTATGATTTTAAAATGTTGTTCATGTCTTTTCCCCCTTATTCTTACTTGAGTTTGGCCTTTGGGTTGTTATGGTTGTGTTTGGAACAAGTTGGTTGCTTGGTTTTCAAACCTTATGTTGTCCAGGTTTTTGGTCCTCCGCTCGAGCGTCATTTCTTGCGTTCAAGCGGGCTTTGCAAACTCTCAGCACTTTTGCAGATCTACAAAACTACTGGGAGAGTGTATTCTATGCTCAAGCGGTCCTTTTTGCGCTTGAACGGTCTCAGCTCGAGTGGCCATTCTTGCGCTCGAGCGTTGGTCTATTGTCTGCAAAACTTCTGGATATGTGTATTCTATGCTTGAGCGGAATGAATTGTTGTGTCTGACGCTCGAGCGTTAACTCTTGCGCTCAAGCGGACTGTGCGTATATCAGTTCGTAACAGCCTTATTTTACATCACTTTTTCATCTCTCTCTCTCTAAAACTGTTTAAAACCCTAGATCTTGAGTTATCTCTCTAAAACTTATCTTCTTTCAACTATTTCACCTAGATCGATTGGGTTTTTCACCCTAGTGCCTTTGAGAAAAAGGTAGAGTGTCTCAAAAGCTCCGTTTTGATTTGAGTAGAAGTTGGTTTCGGCATCCTTGAAGTTCCTCTATTGTTGCTTTGGTCTTCTAAGCTTGAGGTAGGGATTTTCTACACCTTCTTATGGTTTTTAACTTGGTTATTGGTTGTTGTGTAACAATGGTGGGTTTTGGGAGTATTTTGGACAAACCTAGGGTTTGGGATGTAAAATCAAAATAGGAACTTCTAGTGAATGTGATATAAATGGTCATGGGGTTTGAAAATGAGGTTATATTATATCACAATTGTTAATTTTGGCATTTGGGTTGACATTTGGGAAAGAGGGAAGTTAATCTAAAACGGTTCAAATATTTATTTTGTATAAATAAATGAAATTGGTATTATAAATATGAAATTGGATGAATGTTGATGTAAATGGTGGAGTTAGATATTACCTCACACTTTTGGAAATTTGAATAAATTATCTGTCTTGTGATTGAATATCTGTTTAGAAATATTTGTATTGGGCTATCGGTGGAGGATATCTATGATTGTTGTAGAAATTGCATGAGGATTAGGTGAATTAAAACTAATCTCTTGTGGGGTGTCATTGAATATGACTATGCTTTAAATACATTGTATACGTATGATTGGTTGGGAAGAGAAATGAGATGTACTCTATATTTGGGAGGAGATAAGGGATGTACTTCATTGAATTAAGTTGGCTTGTGTATCTTGGGTGAAAGTCCTGAAATTGCTTGTATACATGGGTGTCGATTCCCGTGGATGAAATTTCTGTAAAATGACAACTTGAAGTGTTTGTATGGTAGTTGTGTTGATTTGAGAACCACAGAGTTGGAATCTCAGTTGGGTTGTTTGGAAGATAATGAAATTGGCTTATGAATTGAGATGAAATGAATTAACTTGAAATGAATTGAAAGAAAATGGATGGAGATATAAAATTTGGTACTTTATGATCTGGTAGAGTATGGGTGTTTTGTCACAGGCATTGTATATGCACATTGTACTTATATCTTTGTTAAAATTCATATATTGTGTTAGATTGTTTCTATTGGGTTTTGGCTCACCCTATTTGGGAAAAACCATTTTCAGGTGTTGGTGATATATCTCCGCTAAGACAATAGCTTGGAGGGACTTTTGGAAGCAAGAGTTTCTTTCTTTTGTTGTATTCTTTTTGTATAGCCAAGGGCTTGAATTATGTTGGCTCACTTTTGTTATAACCAGCAATGACTTGGAAAGATGTAAGCCTATAGGACATATGATTATCTGTTTAGTTTTCAGCTCTTTTATCATTGTAACACATGTTGTAGATTCATGATGAACAGTTTATGAATGTATATCGCATGTGTTATCTTTTGTATACGGACTCTGATGAATGAAAGTATGTTATTTCTATTACTTTTCCGTTTATGGGTTGAATTTATTGTATTATTTTGGGTGCGTTATAGATTGCGTGATGGTTTTGGACACGATTGGACAAAAAATTAATAAATGAAATGAATGACAAACAACACCTCCTTCCTATCATGAAGTTAATTCAAGAAGGGAGGTAGACATGCCTCAAGAATCATCAAACATCATGAATTAGCATTTGATGACTCTAGAAGCGATGGGTTCAGTATAACGTTCGACCGAATCCAACCAATTTATTAGCTCTTTACACCTATTTTAATCCGATTTTAAGCCAATTTTATTAGTCTCTTTTAATTACATTTCCATTCTTTAATCATTTAGTCCAAAATGAGAATTAAGTCCACTAAACGGAAGGAAGTGTCAAACAAGAAGTTGTTCTTGACATGAGAGAGATGTAATGCCTTGGTAATGAACCTTCGAAGAGATTAAATCATTAAGCATGGAAAGGTCTCTTTCGTATGCCTTAAAACAACACTCATTTGAAACGACTCTCAAACAAAGAAAACCAAGAAAGGATAGAAGGTGCAGAGATGATTATGCAAAGTTGATTATTACAAAAGTGGGACCCTTTACATGAAAAATTAGGTAAAGAAGGCTATCAACTCAAATGACTCAATGTCCAAGGCCTAAACAACCGAAGCCATGAGGACTTACAACACAACAAACATAATATTGAAAGTATACACTACTTAAATGAATTAAAAAGCACTAAAATGCAGCCAAAAAAAGAAAAAAAAAGAAAAGTAGCTAAAATCATGTTTAAAAGAGCACAAAAGATAGCCAAAATCAAGAGGACACAAAGCTAGTAAGCAAGACTAAGGAGGGGTGGTTAACCCCTCCACTTTTGGGACTTTTAAATCATATTTTTCAGCCTTTTAAAACTCTGAAAATCAGTATTTAAACCAAAGAAAAGAGTGGGAAAGCAAAGGGTATGAGCTATGGGATAGGTTCAAGAAAGGGTGATAAGTCCCTCCACATTTGGTAACTCTTTAATTCCAAGTTTCAGCACTTGGAATTGACCCAAAACAGTATGAAAACACAAGAAAAAGATAGAAAAAGTTTGAAATGAAAGCAGGGTGGCAAACTTATACCTCTTGAAGAGAGAAAGTTTTTGTTGTAAATCAAACTTGATCCTAAGGTACTCTCAAGTCTGAATTATGGTACCAAAGTCGCAACCAAAGCTCCAAGTCTAAGCTTTAATGGCGTATGTATATAGTTTAAGGGTGACAAGAGAGCACAAAGATAACTTACAAGGGAAGAAGGAGCTCTCAAAGGTCTTTTACACTCTTTGAAATTTTTCTAACCCTCAAAACAGAGGTCTGAGGTCATATTTATAGAATTTGAGGTAAATAAGTCATAAAGATCTTTAAAAAAAAGACAGTTGGCGAATTCCCACCTAGAACAGTGTTTATCGCCCAAAAGGCACGTCGGGCTCTAATGGCCATGGTCGGGCCCAAATGAGCCACAGCCGAGCCCCGTTGTGGTTCCCCTGTTTCTCAGCTTCAGGTTCCAAGCAGGTTGGCACAATGCTCAAAAATGATTTTCTGAGGTAAAAACACCTTAGGTATGGAAAGTTGGGATTGTTTAGAGCTTGAATTCGGATTCCTTCGTTGAGAATTTGAACCACTTACACAATGTAACCTTCAGTCTTGCGGGCGGTCAAAAACAGGATGTCTACATATATTCATTGCCTATTTTTTGTTTTGAAAGTAATGGTTTATGAATTGGATTATAAACTTGGCATTATATTGTTTGAGAAGAAAAATGCATCGTTTTGGTAAATGGAATTTATGTGCATTCACCATATGACCTTGTTAAGCACCATACAATATTTTAAATTAATCTCTACTAGGCTTTAGCTTACCCTACGTGGAAACTAACTTTTAGGTGATAATGATATGCCTCCGCCAAGGAAATATCTTAGGAGGATCTTGGAGCTGAAGGATCATTTATTTGGTGTTGTAAATATCTACTATACAAGCCTAGAACTATATTGGGCTTGGCCCACTTCTGTTGTAATCAAGTATCATCTTAGAAATATGCAACAATTAAGGCATGGACTTCTCTTTTCTTCTTTGCTCTATATATATCTGTCATATGCTATAGATTCATAGCTTAGGGTTAATGAATGTATTAATGCATGTGACGTCATCTTTGTACTACATTAAAGGAATTAATGAAAAAGAGAATGTTCTGGCGATATTGCCTTATGCATGTCTGTTGAGTATTACAAGGGTATCTGTTGAGAGTTATGAGTGTATCTAGTGTTATTATTTTCGAGGCGTTACAGTGATTAGTTCAAGCTTTTGTCTGATTTAATAGATTTTATTTGTTTAATTTGTTTATTATTTGTAGAATAAACAATAAAAAAAATGTTCTGCTTAAAAGTGCTATTTGAGTTTGGCATTGTTTTGATGACTGATTCTTTGGACATATGTGGATTACTCGTACTTTGACATATATGCTTATCTCATGCATATATGACTGTTAGAAATTTGGTGAAGGATTTGGTATATCCATAATTTGGTAAAAAAATTGCCTCTCCTTGGTTTGATACAGAGTTGATGAAATTGTTATGTTTTTATCCATTAATGTAAATAAAACTCATCAATCTTTTGCATCTTTCAAATACATGACCCCTGAGATGGAGCTGTTAAAATGAGGTCCGTTGCTTTGCATGATGTTTTTCGTAGAAGTGATTAACGAACCTGATTGTCTCAGAAAAAAAAAAGAAAAAAAAGAAAAAGCAAAAAAGAGAAGCCTAATGTTATTTTCTTAAGAGTAATTGAAGTTTGTAGCTCAAATGTTCTATTAGTTGCCACTGATAATGGAAAACTTGGCTATATTGAACCTAATATTATTGTATATGGCTGAGTTGAACTATTTCTATTGTTTCCATATGTTCGGGTTGTATTGGTATCTTCTCATTTTCATTTGTTTCTTTTCAGTTGGTTGGTCAAATTGCACGCGCCACAACCATTTTCCGAATTGACGAGGTATTACCTAAGTTTCTTAAAATTTGAGTAATTATAAACTTTAAGTGTAAGATATTTCTATGTATTATTGATGGGCTATTTTTTATTGAATTAAGGGTATTCTTACTATCAATGAGTTTTATATTCTATCAAAATGGTATTTTGTTATGGGTTTGAGCCTAAATTAGAGTAATGGATTTTATTGAAATTGTTTGTTTTAGGGGTGAAGAGTGGAACTGGGTTTCTTGATAGTTAGCTATTAACATTAGCTATTTTGTTCATAAAAAAGGGGGTGGGGTGGGGAGTTCTAACATTGCTATTATATGTAGCAATGCCTTAGCTTATTACATACTACATAGCCATTGAAATTTCAAGGTTAAATTTGTTTCTCTCTCTTAAGAGTAACTGTTAACCCCTATCCATTGTTTAAAGGGAATTATACTTGTTTAGTGTTTTGTTGGATGTGAGAGTGCTCCATTTTGTTTCTCTTCGATCATTGATTTTATGGGGGGATTTCTATACGCTTGTGCTTTGGTTGTACAAGGTTTATGCCTCTTAGTTATGGCACATTCTTTTCGAATATATATATATATATTCTTTTGCTTCTAAAAAAAAAGAGAGTACTTTTATCTTTCCCATACTTAAGGACATGTTTGGATTCTTTTTGCTAAACATTGACTTACCCTTTGATATGTTGCCGTCATTTTGTACGTGTCACCCTTATGGAACAAGCTCCAAAATCAGCAAGCACACTAGTTGACGTGGGCTTTTGTAATGTATGGCCTTCTCATATCAAAGTTTTCTTACCCTTTATATGTATATATATATATCATTTAGTTGGTAGCAATTGATATTCGACCTGTTAGAAATGGGCGCTCATGTGGCATGACCATTTAACATTTTGAACCTGATCCAAATGGGTTTTGAATTTGAATTCAAACCTATTTGGATAACTACTCTGGATATATATCTATCATATCCTAATATGGATAGATGATATAGATATATGATATTATCTCTAGTAACTTATATGGATAAAGGAGATAATTAGATTATATATCTTATATATGGGATATGGGTGATGGAGAGATATACAACGTATCATCTCTGTTTTTTTCCGATATACAGTTTCTCCCATATATTGACTCTCTCCCATAAACAACAATCAATAAGCTATTTGCACTGTGATTTGTGTGGGTGATATTCACCATTGTAATATCACTCCACTGCTGGGTTGATTGACCAGATTCAGGAAGCACTGATTTACCCACGAGATCCATCAGAGTTCAGAATATTTCAGAAAGGTATGACCTTAAATATTTTTATTCCGCTGTGTCATACTTTGTTTACATTGGTATCAGAGCCTTAAATATGGGTATTTTCGTGCTTATTTTTATGCATTAAAATATGTGTATATTTTTTATATAAATATATATACATGATATATGTATGAATATTAATGGAGGAGGAAGATGAAGTGCACGGTTTTTCGCATTTTAACTCCATTAGATTGAGAGAGTGATATACCTCATTTTTATGTTCTTTAAATGTCATTTTTAATGCCATAAATGTTTTTATTGTGAAAAATGGAGTCCGACAGTACAAAAATCGGACCAGAAAACACCCGGGAAGGCGGCGCGTGTGACTCACGCGCTGTGTGACGCCGCCCAGCAGCGCCACGCGCCACCACGCGCCCTCACGCGCTAGCCTTGTCGCGCGCTAAGCGCGATCCGCGACGCTCCCACGCCGTCCCCTTCCACGCGTTAAGCGCCCGCTTAACCAGCGCCACGTCTTGGCCTGCCTTGCTTGTACGCCATGTTTTGCGATGATGCGATGGCCGAGCAACGAACCGTTTTATGGCTTGGCTCTAAGGCTCTGTTTGTTTGTTTTTAATTCTGAATTACGTTAATTGGCCATAATTTATTCGTTATAGCTTTGTTTTAAGCATGGTTGATACCGTTAGACTCAGAATTAAATTTTGCATCTTTTGTAAAATTTTTAAAATTTTACAAAAATAAAAAATATTTTTTCTGTATTAATAATTCATTTTTTACGCTTTAAAAATGATTCTGGTATTGCATAAATAATTTTCTGGGGTTGAAATTTTTATTGTGGACTTCTAAAATGTTTTACTATTTACTGGTATTATTGTTTCAGTTTATCAGTTTCTGGATTTTTTATTTCTAATTTTATGTGTGTTTATTAGTTATTTGAAATTCCAGAAAAATACCAGAAAATTCCAAAAGTGATATACTTTCTGTTATGGCATAATTTGAATATTAAATACAACATGTTGTTGTTTTTTGCCTAGAATTTCTAAATTGTTGTAATAAGAATAGCATGATTAATTGTTTTTATTTTAATTCCGTTATTAAATGTAACATAGCATGTATTGTTTGTGAATCTACATTATGATGCTGTTGTATGGAATTAGAATTTTTTTATCATGCTTTTAGACATGCCATAATCAGTGGGAGGTTATTCGGTTGAGAGAAATCTTTGTAGATTGACTCGAAAACCAATATTTTAGCATAAATTAAATTAAATTTTGGATAATTGTCACCGTGGCGCAAGAGATGATTACGAGCTTAGCGGATTTTTCGATCTTGCGACTTGTGTAATATTGTCACTATTTAATTTAGATTTTCTTGACAAAATTATATTATGCTAATCAAATTAATCCTAATGCGAATTTCTCTCTAAATTAATTCAGCTTATGGAAGTTAATTTGGTTGACCTAGACTTAGTAGAGATGTTCAAATGTGAACAAACTAATCCCATTCTTTAGATGAGCGAAAGTCTTGGAGACTTTAGGTCAAACCTTAATTGGCCAAAGTAAGGAAACATGACTCAAAGTCGCCGTGGTTTTGTAGCCTTGTTTGGCACAATAAAACTAATGTGTGCGCCATGGTTAGCGGCATGCTACGTAGTTTTGGTTGGCGAGTTTTGGAGTTATGAAATTAGTAAGCCCTCAATAGATCTGTATATGATCTTGACTATTGAGCTCATAGCGGATTGACTTTGTAATTTGACTTGTAAATAATGTTACATCATTGGAAGAAGTAACATTCAAGAGTCACGTCATCCAAGAAATGCGAGCTTAAATAAATTAGTCATTAAGTGTAAGACACGTAAGGGACCTCACGAGCATTTTGCTCTCTACCCAATTATTGGGAGTAGATGGAGCAAAATTTCATGCACTATTATAGTGTGCATTGAAATATCACATGAAGTTAAAAGATTAGCGCTTAGAAGCTGCAAAATCTATTAACACTAAGTGAAAAGATTAGCGCTTAGTGGCTGCAAAATCTATAAGCATTGCCAACTTGTCTAAATCAGGACACTTACTGTTTCCACACTTAGGTGTGAGACATGAGGAGGGGCTTCTTTGTATGATTCCTTAACTAGGCTAACATTTTTGAATAACATTTACCACTAAGCGCAAACGTTGCAGCATAGTAATGAAAAGGTCAAGGCCGACAAGGTTGTTATGACTCTAAGAATTTGACGCATCGCTTGTGAGAGCATTGTGTTGAATTAGACTCTTTAGTCTAATTCCCGCTTAAGTTACTTCAAGAGCTGTCAAAGATTGATAGCTTATTCTCTCCTTCTTGTGGATAGTAGAATTAATTGCAAGTAACTATGAAGCGAGAAATAGATATGGCAAGAGGAGTATCATCATTTTTTCAACTAGATGCATTAAAGTGTATGGAGAATAAAATTGACTTGAAGGTGCAGGGGATTAGCACTTACTAGTTAAATTTGCGATTTAGGCGCACTTGAAATCTCCATGACATCCTTTTATGAATCTAGTAAATATGAGTTAGTTGTGAGTCATTACCTAGTTGGGCCTAAACCTTTAAAACTTGTTTTCGAGAACTCACACATAAAGATGATTGGAATTAGTTTATGACATTGGTCATGAACCGGTGGCTTATTATACTTAATCACATTAATGAGATGATGACACGATGGTTTGAGTAGGCCTTCTCGGGCCCACTCGCTTATGACATCATGTTCTCATGTGAATGTGTAACTTTGTTCGCAATGGTTGCGCACAAGTAAGTAGGAAAGCCATAGAAGGTCATTTGTATTGGCGCATTTAGTCCACTATGATTTTTGTGACTAGATATGTGTAAGGGTATGATAGCTAAGCCTCAATCTCGACACATTTATAGATTACGATCTGCACGAGTCAAGACTATTTGATCTCCCATAAGTCAAAAGTTTTGAGATGATTTTTTGACATTGCACATATGAGGTTGAGATCAATTAGATAACAGCTTTTGTGCTTTTAGTTTTGACCAAGGTGGCGAGTATCTATTTGAGTTATTTTAGAGAACTCTGTGAAGAGAAATGGATGCTTAGAAAATTGATTATTCCTAATACTCAACAACACAATGGTGTAGTAGAGATAAGGAATTAAATATTGTTAATGTTAGGTGGATAATGGCGCAAATGTTTCTCAATTGGGAATTGCACTAGTTTCTTTGCCTATATCCCTAACTAAATGCCCTCCATATCAGTTTTACACTCCATTTGAGTAATGGATTAGCGGAGAGCCATCTATGGGCGTCTGTAAGATTAGCGACTTATCTTTATTTTACTTCTCATAAGATTACGAAGTTAAGACCTAGGGTTCTATAGCGCATTATTGTATCTTTGTCTTGTGAACACATAGGGTCACGTGGTGCATTATTGTATCTTTGTCATGTGCACCCTCCGGATCATGTGTACCCTCGGGTCATGTGCATATAGGTGACTTTGTGGGAGTGTAACTAAGTCACATAAAGTTTTCTTAGTAAAGGTGACGTGTATAGAGTTTTGGAACTCTATAAGATAGAGAATTCTAAGCATAGCGCTTTATGTAGCCTAGTTGAGAATGGAAAGAAATTTCCAATATCCTAGGGGCAGTGGGAGTGATATGCCTACTAATGGATTAATCCATTAAGAGGAGAATACTCTACATTCTTAATTGCGTGGTAGCGAATGTGAAAATTTTCCATGTCATCACTGGGTGATTGAGAGGAAAACATTCATGATTGCTCCGCAAGATGATAAAGAGCCTAGGATAATGCCAAAGGCTCTAGTCTCCTATTTTTAGAAAGTGGATTAATGTTGCGCAGTTTAAGACAAAGTCTTTGAGGATTAACCATTTCTATAATTTGGTTGACTTTCCATTATGACGCGAAACTGTTCTAAAGTTATGCGTAATTTGGATAGTCATTGTTGAGGCATAAGGCTCACTAGACACTGAAAAGTCGCACCTTTGAGGAAAGTGTAGATCATGAGAAGACTTCCTCCTGGGGAGTGAGGTTTTTTTGACTTCCTCCTAGGGAGTGAGGTTATTTTGACTTAGGCTATGATTGACATAAGTTCGGAACATTAATTTGTGGACATTGTGACCCAACTTCTCGTTGGAGAATTGGATAAGTAGATCCGTAGGGATTTACCTTCTGTTTTTATGGTGAAAAGTTAGGAGCGCAAAAAGGTTGCTAGTTCCAATAAATCTTTTCTGACCTAAAGCAGTTAACCAAATAGTGGTTCTTAGATTTCATCAAGCCATGATAGGCAAACGATAATCGATGAAGACCACTGAGGCATGATCAATGGTCCAAAAGAAGTTTTTCCTTACTTAGTCATTATAAGCCAGGAATTTATAGGGTTGTCGCCACCTAGGATGGGCAGTCCTCTATTTTAGATATGATGGACATGGGTGATGTAATTTATATGCTCGGATATCGATCCTTAGGGATTGTTTTGGGAGAATTCATGTTTTTCTTCGATGACTTACATAAGAAATATCCTAAAAGCGATTCTAGATGCAAAATCATAAACCCATTGACTTACCTATCGGTAAAAGCTAGAGCCTTAGCTATTGAGTGAATCCTCGGATTGTCTTTAAGATAAACAAATGACCTATATTCCTTGATCTTTTCTTTGTTGTGGGAGCCTAAAGCACGCTATATGGGCGTATTGACATAATAAGTGTTATCTTTGGTAAATGGTCAATTGAATTGTTTAGACATTGACATTGCTCGTTAGATTGTGGATAGAATGCTTTACTAGTAGTATATTAATTTGCTCCTTGTAAGATTCTATCGCTATTTGGCTTATCTGCGCTAGTTAGGCGTATCAGAATGAGCATAAATTGGTCACCAAAATATCTTTAGAGAGGATATTGCAGAGGTAGTGATCTTAAATCACTTCATGTGAGGCGCATAGAGGATTCCATTGTATATGCTTATCGCAAGAGGTCTTGATAAGGCTTATGTTTGGAATCTAGAATTGTGATTTTGAATCACTTCATGTGGCGCACATGGTGGATTCCGTTGTATATACTTATCGCAAAAGGTCTTGATAAGGCTTATGTTTGGAATCTAGAATTGCATTGTGGTCATTTTTTAAAAAAATCGATCACTTATTTTGAGATGATGGGATGTTGACACTATTATGGTTTGTGTCATAATGATTAGCAGATGATGATGTCGTGAGGCAAGATTGGCTCACTCACGAGCAACGCCCTTGGCGCTTGGGAGCGAGCAAGGTTGAGACTAGTGGTTTATTTTTGTTTGGAGCCAAGAGAGGCTTAAATTATCCACTATGCATGTCGCCTTGGTTACAACCAAGATGAGGTCGTGTTAAGGACCAAACATGGATGTTAGTACCCACTTTCCATGTTGTGCTGTTATGATTAGCCAGATCGAGATCTCATTTAGCGCCTAGAAGGCGAGCAAATAGAGAATTCGGGTTAGGCGCTAAGCGACTAGACTAATATCTCACGGTGTATCGAGTATGACGTCACTCTTTTGGAAGAGTTACTCCACCGTAGCATGTATTCATACTACATGTGCTTGGGGACCAAGTAATGAGGTGAGAGAATGGATCCTGTTTCCTCACCGTGTGAGTCTTACGTGTCATTATTGATATGACTTTCATTTATGTACCCTTTTGTGACTTTTGACTATGTCATAAGGTAAGGGGTTGATGTTCTGCTACTTTGGTATGTTGCCTGCGGTCATGTATGATTCGGCCTTAAGGGACATCACTGGGAAAGTGGTCAATCCTAAACTAAATGGCATGAGTGCAAAGGGAAGATCATCTAGTATTACACCACCACTGTTGTATATTCATTGCCGGCAACTCACATCGCTCTGTATGAGAGGCGAATTGAGTGTGAATATATTGCAAGAATTGAGAGGGTCAAACATGCTCTTTTTGAGGGATTAGAGATGTTTTTTTTTTTTTGGACCGGTGTAATTAGATGGGTCTGGGGTATATGAGACACTATTTTTGTTCCTTTTGGATTGATGTCTTTATACTGACTCATATTGAGTTTCTAGTATAGAGCTCCCACATGCAGGTGTTCTCAGCGGTCGCACGGTGCATTGGCTAGTATGAGATTGTTCTTTTTGGGGAGATTGAGATAGAGATGTGGCAGTGTCATGCCAACTCATGTGCGAGTGGGAGATGTTAGAAATGGGCGCCCATGTGGCATGACCATTTAACATTTTGAACCTGATCCAAATGGGTTTTGAATTTGAATTCAAACCTATTTGGATAACTACTCTGGATATATATCTATCATATCCTAATATGGATAGATGATATAGATATATGATATTATCTCTAGTAACTTATATGGATAAAGGAGATAATTAGATTATATATCTTATATATGGGATATGGGTGATGGAGAGATATACAACGTATCATCTCTGTTTTTTTTCATATACAGTTTCTCTCATATATTAACTCTCTCCCATAAACAACAATCAATAAGCTATTTGCACTGTGATTTGTGTGGGTGATATTCACCATTATAATATCACTCCACTGCTGGGTTGATTGACCAGATTCAGGAAGCACTGATTTACCCACGAGATCCATCAGAGTTCAGAATATTTCAGAAAGGTATGACCTTAAATATTTTTATTCCGCTGTGTCATACTTTGTTTACACGACCTTTCTTTAATGGAATAAATATGTTTGTTCTCTAGTTTATTTTAAGGTATAAGAAGGTTATACTTATATCCATATGTAGTGAGACTGACACAATTATAAAATGTCTCCTCTGTTACTTGAAGAAAGCATAATATAGTTCGGATAATATGCTTAATTTAGGTAATTATTGATTGAATGCCATGTTGTGCGGGATGTTTTGATTGATATAGTACTTGAACCTAGAGTAAGAGTGACTGTAGCAATGGGAACCCATCGTAATTTGGATGCCGGTGATGAATAAAAATCTTCTTTTTGTTATTTCTTCTTTCTCTTTGTGTGTGTGAGAGAGAGAGAGAGGAATTGTCTTATGTTATCCATCAATTTATAAACAGCATTTGTAAAATATTGAAATCATTCATGGCTCGATCCTAACATTTAAGTTTATACACCCCTTTTTTGGTTCCATATATTTGCATATTAATGGAGTTGAATTTTTTATTTTATTTTATATATATATATATATATATATTTTCTTTCCCTGCCCCTCCCAAACTATCTCTTGCCAAATTATTTTAGGTAAAAGGAAAATACAGTCTCAACTCAATGTTGTATGATGCATGCTACTTACTTGATTCCCTCTTTTATAATTTAAACCTCTTTTTTGGTATAATTTTAATACTTCAGCATTACAATTTTGCTAGCTTTTCATAATTAAATTCTGAAGTTTAATTTAGTTCTATACTAATGGTTATTGATCACACATGCAATTAAATTCTTCATTTGGATTACAAAATTCTGTATTACTCATGAAGTTACTACTATGTAATTTCATTTTTCTAGATATATTGCACCAATTTGCCTCATCTTCCAAGCCTAGGAAAGAACTAGGAATGTACTGGGGCTATAAAGTGCGATATGTTTCTAGTATCAGTTCTGTTTTCAATGATAGTCCATATAAGGTATATATACTATTTCCATGAAATAATGGCAATGCATTTTGCTCTAACTTTTGTACATGGGCTTCTTCAATCAAATCAAATACTAAATTTTGGGGGATGGCTATGATCATCTAATTGGTTTTGATCTTGTGCATTTAAATTATTTTAGATGTATTTTTGGTGTTGAATATGTATGTATTTTTGGCCTTGCTTATTTTCTTATATTTTTTAAATATAGAAACATGGAGTGCTTTTTTGATAAATTTGTTAATGATTACAAAGCAATGTGGTACCTATTCAATACTTTTTTTCAATATTTATTGTGTTATCTCCCAAGCTTGGTGCAAATATTCTCCTTTATTTGTAGATATCTGTCTTTTTTTATCACAAAGACAACCAAGAGTAAGGAAATAGTAGCAAATTAAATTAAGGCAAGCAGCTTTACACAATAATGAACTTCAATTATTCCTAGATATCTCCATCTACAACATTCAGTTTAGATGAATTTTTTTTTTTTGCAACCCAAATAGCATGTAGATTTTATGTTCCTACGAACGGGAAAGTTTTTTTATTTATACACATTTTACTCTTTTCTTCATTTTGTTTGTTGCTTTTATGCCCTAATTGGATTGAATTAGGTTTTTGATTTGACTGGTCTGAGATTAATTGTTTCAGGGAAATTCTATATCAACTACTAAGTACAACATTCTTGCTTTTCTACCAAAGGGTTTGTTTGAACAGGTAATCCAGTTCTCAGCCTCCTAGTTACGAGAGAAATAAATTAGTTACCTTGCTATTACTTCTTAGTCTTTGTATTATGTGGGTATTGATTTTTGACTTCACAACCAAACAGATCTCCTGACCGAGATCTAGGGAACTTAGCTGGACAGCACATGGAAGAATAGATTAAGCCAACACCTATGCACAAGAGAATAAGAAAATACCACGGTGGCTCGTCTACCAGGAGATACTCTGACGATCAAGTCAGTCAAATAATCTCACAAGATATCGACATAAGTAAAACAATTCTCAATTAAAGTGTACCTTAGACCCACGAGAGTGCTCTCTTTATATAATGATCAGTGTCCGACTTCACCTAGAAGTCTTACTTCATGTGACTTTATCCTTTACAAGGATATCAATTATTTGAGATTTTTCCTATTTGGATTAAGATCAACCCTTTTAATAGTCCAACCTTACTCAAATAGAGAGTCTCTGATCATCTAAAACTCTAGTCCTTCATTCAAAAATCTCGGATTCAGATGTGGTTTGACCACACCTCGACCAATTAGAATCACCCATGTGGCACTTTGGCTAACCACCTAGGCCACGTGGACAACTCAAAATTATGTCCTCACAACTCCCCCTAGGTTCTATTACCTTGGCAACCTGAGGTGATGGAATTTATATCGTCTGATCTTCTAATATGTTGGCTAAACAACATGCTAGAGATACTCCTCTGACTGAGATCATGACTCGTTGGCTTCATGAAACAAGGACTCAAATGTCCATTCGCCAAAAACCAAGAACCAAGAATCAAAAATCAAAATGATCCTTCTCGTCCTCCTTGTCGTATGTTGACCATCTATTCTTACTGAGTTCTCACAGACAACGCCAAATTGTGGGTGTTGATTTTTGACCTCATAACCAAACAGATCTCCTGACCGAGATCTAGGGAACTTAACTAGAGAGCACGCAGAAGAATAAATTAAGACAACATCTACGCACAAGAGAGTAAGAAATACCACAATAACTCGTCCACCCTAGGACACTCCGACGATTAAATCAGTCAAACGATCAAGTTAGTCAAACAATCTCACAAGATATCGATACAAGTAAAACAATTCTCAATTAAAGCGTACCTTAAACCCACGGGGGTGCTCTCTTTATATAGTGATCAGTGTCCAACTTCTCCTAGAAGTCTTACTTCATAGGACTCTGTCTTTTACAAGAATATCAATTATCCAATACTCCTTCTATTTGGATTAAGATCAACCCTTTCGAGAGTCCAACCTTATCCAAATAGAGAGTATCATCATCTAGAACTCTAGCCCAAAATTCTATTTTCAATGACTAAAACTCAATAAGTTGCCAAAAGTTAAATAAAAACCGACTAAATTATTTTTAATAGCTAAAGATTGTACCTTTGCCAACAAAATTTTTTTTAGTAGCTAAAGTGTATATCTTTGGTGACTAAAATTTTGTTAGTAGCTAAAGTGTGTATCTTTGGCAACCAAATTTTTTTTAGTTGGCATTTTTAGTCGCAAAAAATGTATTTTCTTGTAGTGAGATGTGGTTTGACCACAACTCAGCCAATCAGAATCACCCATGTGGCACCTTGGTTAATTACCTAAACCACACGGACAACTCAATATTATGTCCCAACATATTATTATAGGGAGGATTATGATTTATGGCCATTTTGATCCAATATAGCTCACTCTGTTTGTTCAGTTCTAAGACTCAATCTGGTTGGTTTTTGGTGGGTCAGAGTAGAGGATACATAACCCAGCTGTTAGTTTATTTGAACATGAACCATCAATTTTTACATTGTGTTTGGTTGGAGGATTTGGGAAAGGATTTGGAAAGAAAAATAGAAAAAGAAGGTAAAATGTGAATAAAATATATTTATAATTTACCTAATTTCACACACCTTTTCCCTTTACCTTTTTCAAATCCCTTCTCAAATTCTAACCAAATACAGCATTAGGGTGCATGAAGGTTTGAAATATTAGATATGATAGGTTGTAGGCATAATTGGCAAGACAACCTTTCTTTTTCTCCTATTTTTAATTTGCAACTCATTCCTTTACCTGGTAACCTGTTTTGGAAGCTGGGATAAAACTTTTTAAAAGGTGAAGGGGGTGGAAACCTTTTGAAACTATTTTCTTTCAAAATCCCTTCACAAAAAAAAAAATAAATAAATAAATAAAATAAAATGTTAGCTTCTGGTAAATCATCTAAGTTTGTTAAAAGATTTTTTAGTTATTCGCTACTATTTACACATTTTCTTTCTGTGCTTTTCTAGTGTTCAGTTTTGTTTTATTGCACTTTTCTATTCCTATTTGGTAACTGTGGTTTTAGAGGTAATTCAAATGGGACCCTTGACATTTCTGTGGACTGAAACTATAATGATATTGAATTGTAATTTTATTGTCCCCTTTTTACATTGTTATATATATATACATGAAAAAGGTTTTTGTTTTTCCACTGACAGTTCAGGCAGGTGGCCAACCTCTACTTTCTTATGGTCTCAGTTTTATCAAGCACACCACTCAGGTATATTAAGCCTAATAAGAGCCAGCTTATTTATTTATATTTTGAAGCATTGAGCATAGGTACTAGAGTAACATACAAAATAACATACTTCAGAAGATTGGCCAGCTGAAAGTGCCCCATGGGATATAGTTGATGATAGTTTTAGCAATTGTGACCTACACCTGCTTGTGTCTGCAAAGTTCAATCAATTGACTTCCAACTAATTATTTGTGAATTGTTGTTGCATAAGGGGTGTTTATCTATTCCCCACTCAATATAGTAGTGTTAGTCCCACTAATTAATCTTACACATAATTTCAGATTTATTATTGTTATTGTTATTTATCTGAACTTCTTTATTGTTTATAGGGTCAATAATGTTCCTGTGTTCTTCCCCTAATTTGATTTTACTTTTTGTGAACTTTTTCAGTTAGTCTTCACATTATGCTATTAGTGCACAAATTTCTGCTACCATTGGAAATAGATTGTTTCACAATATGCCAATAAGTTTGAAAGAATATACCATGGAATGCATCTGCTCCAGGGGCTTTCAAAGCTCCAAGGCTAAAAACAACCTCTTAGTCTTGTGATAGAGTAAGTGCTGGTTTACTTGCTAATTTCTCTCTTATTTGTATTTCTGCTTTGGAATATTTAATGCTTTGAAAGTGGCATTTTTTTAACAGCCCTTTTGGATTTTGTTTTACCCTATCTTTTATCTTTTTTGATGTTTTTTCCAAGTATTTTTATTACTTCATATGAAACTGAAAAAGAAGTTGGAACAAAATTTTGACAAATTTTTAATGTTCTGAAATGAAACTTTTATTGCCTCTAATGTTGTGATTTGGACCATGTCGCAGTTGCTCTTGTAACTGAACATATGAAAAGGTTGGGCAAGAAAAGACAAAGTTGAAGTGATTGTTGTCTTAATAGAGTTTTAACTCATATAATGTACTATGTTGAAGTGAATTTGGAAACTTTGAGTTTTAGTTTTTGTAAAATTTTACTTTCCCGTAGTAGATTAAAGTAAACCTTTGTAATTCTAGAATTCCACCTTCGAAGTTGCCTTTATAGGTAACGTTTTGTAACTGTGTTATTTAGTTAATCAATTATATATTTTCTATTCAGTTTCTCCCTCCCATTTTGTTTCAAAGTTCAAATTAAATTACATTGTTTCTTACTAAAAACACACTTAATAAAACATTCTTCAATGAGACTAAAAGAACCTATTCACAATCGCCTGATAAGTACTTGTCTTATTAAAATTTTGTAAGAACTTTACAGTTTGTTGCTGGCACACAATAATTACATTTTTATCTCTTGAAGTGCTAAAAAAGCCAATAATACCGATTGGAGAGAGAGAGAGAGAGAAGGATTTCAGTGTTTGTGAAAGAGGTTAGGGCAAATATAAGGAAAGGAAAAATAAATAGAAAAAGAAGGGGAATAAATTCGCTATTTGCAACTATTTCTTTGCCTCCATATTTATCTTCCCGTTGAAAAAGCATATTTTGCAATGGTAAATATATATTTTTGTCATGACTAATAAGCGGTCGCAAATTATATGGTAGCAAGAAATCATTTTTCTAGTAGTGAATGTAAATAATTTTACTTGAAATTGTTAGCAGTGTTCACTTTATATATTTTTTTCATCATATTTAAAATCATATAACACTTGATAAAGCTAAATAAAGAATATGATTAATATAGCCAACCCCATTTGATTAACTAGAGACACAAGACTTAGTTTGGTTTGATATTGGAGGAACTAAATAGAAATATTAGAAGTTTGAGAGAGGTGGCCTCGTTTGACAACTTTTAATTTTAGTTAAAAATGTTAAAAAGTTACTATAAATTGTCATATCACTTTTTTTATTTTTCTGCACTTTTTTTTGGATAAGAAGTTAAAAAATTACTAAAATAACATGTTTGATCTAGAGAAAAATTGAAGGGCTGAACTAAAAGAAAGTTTGAGTGTCATTGAAAACTAGACCACAGTTAATGGAATTAACTGATAATTTACCTTTTATTTTAAGTTAAAAGTCTATAATTTATAAATAAAATCTAAAAATATTTCTCCCAACTCTTGATAATTAGTATTTTAAAACATTTTCACATTATTTAAATTATTTTTTAATTGTAACAAGCAATTTTATACAATTTCTTTAAGTGAAAACTGAAACAGTTATAAGCACTTTAAAATTAAATCTGTTTTTTATTATCAAATTGAAGTCATTTTAAAATGAATAAAATTATTTTTGAAAACTATGTTATTTTTTGTAATGATTTTAATTAACTTATTATAAAATTTTATAAGCAAAACTTTTAATATATCACAATTCACTTACCTAGTTCACAAAGTTTTTCATCAAAATAAACAAAATATTACGGTAATTTTTTATTTATGAATATAAAGTGTAATGTAATTAACGTTCATTCCACTATAGTATCTATTTTCATACTTAATTTATTAAAAAATATTAATAAATATATTGAAAATCATTCGTCATGATTATTTTATAAAAACACTTAAAAAATAATAATTTTATATTTCACTTCAGTGATGAATACTCAAGTAAAAGCATTTGCATTCACTAGAGAAGTTAAGGGGGAAAAAAAATTTATATGGGTAATGATAGTATCTTAAAAATTTTATCAAATATTATGTTAAATATCTTATATAGATATGAGATTCACATAAAATTTATATAATATAAATTTCATATCTATATAAAATATTTAATAATATTTTTAATAAAATATTTAACGTCCGTAACATTTATTCCTTTTTGTATCCATTGAAAAAGTTAAAGAACACGCAAGCAATGAAACCAATTGGCTAACTCGGGATAATGATTGGAGTATTTCAATCCATCATAACCCTTCAACCTAGGGATAAGCAAATGGCTAGTTTGAGTGGATGAATACAAATTTAGCAATGCTAGGTGGCTACAAATTCTTTAATTTGAATGATTTGAAATTGTCAAATGATGTCATTTTAGATACAAAACAAGTCAAAACAACGTCGTTTTAACAGTTTCGGGCCACTTGAACCATAGAAATTGTGACTACCAATCATTTTTCATACAAATTATGCATTAAAATAATTTAATTTAAATTTAATTTGAATAAGGACGAATTTAAATGGAATAGGTTAAAGAGAAAATTGGTTAAAAGGTCATTTTAAAGAAAGTGTAAAGCTATGAGTATTTTTTTTTTTTGGTGAGAAATACTTTTTATGAAATATTGTGGTGAGCAATATATTTTATTTTTCATTTTATCTTTTTAATTTTTATTGACACTAATCAGTTGAAATTCTTATTCTATATGTTGTAATTCTATTAGTGTGAAATTTCTATATATTGAAATTCTATCGATGTGGATTTTTTATCTGTTGAAAATAATTCTATCTGTGTGAAATTTTATTTGTTCAATTTTTTTTATTAATTTTTTTTTATCTGTTAAAATACTGAGCCAAACCAAATCCTATATGTTAAAATTCAATGCCCAACCAAACCCTATCTGTTGAAATACAAGAGAGAAATTTGATCTATTGATTTGTTGTCAATAGATCAGATCATTTTTTAATCTATGTCAATCTATTTGTGTCAATATTTGAGTCTTCAAATTTATTCACCCAAAAAAATATGTTCAAATTGTTTTCCAAGTCCAAGAAGAGGGAATGTAGTCTAGTTTATGCGTTTTCTTCATCATGTTTTTGTTTAACTTTCACAAGCCGTTCAAATTTTGCAGAGTAAGATTCCAAATTATGATTCTTTTTCTTCCCCTTACCTCTCTTCTTTTTCTTCGCGATTGTCTTACTCAAACTTTCATTATTATGGCTTAAACTATCTAAACAAGAATTTGAATTTCTTATCATCAACTTGGCAGTCATCCTTGAATGCTTCCCCAAAAGCTATGCTCTATAACAATCTTAAGTTCATCTACCAAGATGTCATCGTCACACGATTTGATTGATTCTAAACATAAATTACTAAAAAGATTGTGAAGTTCTTGGAGCACAGAAGCTTTGAAATCAAAAACCCTAGTTAAAGGACTGGCCATGTTGGGAGTATATATAGGACCACCGCAAGGGACGTCGGATTTGAGGAAGACTCGCTTGTAGATCAGGTACTCTGATGAACCAAACGTATCCAAACTAGATCTTCACTTCTTTAACAATAGCGACACGACCGATGAAGTTATTGTTGTTAGAGCATATGTAAAGGTAAAGTCCTACATCGGATAAAGAATAAAATAATGGGTCCTAATATACATTAGATGGGCTCTCCACTTATAGACTTGAACTTTTAAGTGAGTATAAGTTCCAAATAATGTATGTTTGGCCTTGATATGGTATTTGTGGACTCTAGAGTTTCTCTATAATGAATTGGGTTGATGTTACTGTATACTTGTGGGCTCCTTGATTTCCTAGTAACTGGTATCAAAATCGATGGTAGACGATTTATGGGCGACCTCTTGTGGAGCATTGATGTTGGACTTGGGTTTGCATGGAAACTCTTGATGAATCAAGAAAAAAAAATCCACAGTGATTCTTGATGGAGTAAAATTCCTAGTGCACGTGGAAGTTAGACCACTACAAGGTGAAGTATGGTGGCTTACGATGTAGTATGTACGAGAAGGCTCAAGTTGGACTTGATTTTGGAGATGGATCAAGATTAATAGGAGTGCGTATGATCTACGATAAACCTATTGATGATAGATCAGACTCGAAGGGGAGTAAGGTGAGGCCCGATGTTTGGTTCACACATGAAGGAGAGATTGTTAGAGCATGCATGAAAGTAGAGTTCCACATCAAATAAAGAATAAAATATATGGGTCTTAATATATATTAGTCAGGCTCTCTACTTATAAGCTTAAGCTTTTAAGTGGATATGAATTCCAAATAATATATGTTGGGCGTTAATATGGCATTTGTAGACTCGGGAGTTTCATAGAGTTTCTCTCTAATGAATTGGGTTAGTGTTGTTGTGCACTTGTGGGCTCTTTAATTCCCTAACGATCGTCTTATTTGCAGAGGCCTTAGATCTTAGCTCCATTGTTGGATTTGGAACTTGAAGACAAAGAAGACGTCAGAGATGCAGATCTAGACGAGGTAGCTGTCGAGTGTAGAAGAGCCACCAACGGATGAGGAGGAGCCGAAGCGGCGGCGACGTAGTTGTGGACAGCCATGCTGGTGATGGAAGAAAAGATGAAGAGGAAAAAGAAAGGGAGAAGAGATAAACAAGGCTGAGGAGAGAGAAAGGGTCTGGGGAACAAAAACACAGATCAAACAAAATGATATATATACATGGGTAGTTTGGTTATTTTGCAAAAGTATGTCCTTATGAACATATTATTTTTGAGCATGGACTTTTCGACAAAAGGAATTTAAATTTGGATTTATGAACTCAGCCTTCTAGGTTAAATTGAGTAAGGATTAGATAAATTAATTCAATCAACTTATTTATTTTATTAAACTCTTTTTTTAATGATGGTAGTGGTAGAATGGTGGCAATTAGATTGTAGAATGAACCAAGCACTCAAGTTTGATGTGTTAAGATTTCATTTGAAATTGAATCATTATGTAAACAAACTAAGTTTGAATACATTTTAAAATCCGTGAACTTCTCAAGTCAAAGTTTAAACAACTAAATACCTGGCTCTATTTAGTTATATGCACTATAAAAAATCAAATTCCTCAAACTCAATTCTTGATAGAATCAATTAAAGCTTAGTTAGACAAACACAAAAGGTAAAACCAAACCAAATTTGAACACATTTTGAAGTTTGTCAAATTTTCAAAGAAAGTTTGAATAACATATTACTTGACTCGATTCAACTTGTTTACAGCCTTAATGGTCGTCGTTTGTAGAGTGATAGAAGAGGACATAGTTGGGTGGTACAAGAGGTGGTGTCAATTTTATTCTTATTCCTAACCTCTTAAACCATAATCTACCTCCACTCTTACCACCGCTTGCTCCGGTTACCATCTTCCTCTCATTCCCAACTTCGGCCACTTTCATTCGTTATTTTCTATCTCCAGCAACCTATCCTTATCTCCCCACAGCCCTTGAGCCTCATCTTCACCCACTCTGATCACCCCAAGCTCTATCTCTATCTCTATCTCTATCTCTATCCATCACCGCCCCTTTCCAACCACTACTACTCATTTCCAGTCCATTTTCTTCTCCCCCAACACCCTAAACCCTTCATCCTCCTTCATTGACAGTCTTCACCCACTCTTTTCACTCTTCCACAATTCGCAACCACTACTACTCATTTCCAGTCCATTTTCTTCTCCCCCAACACCCTAAACCCTTCATCCTCCTTCATTGACAGTCTTCACCCACTCTTTTCACTCTTCCACAATTCGCAACCACTTTCCTAACCACAACCACTCATTTCTAGCCCCTTTTCTCCTCCCCAACACCCTAAACCCTTGATCCTCCTTCTTTGATAGCCTTCACCCCCTCTTTTCACTTTTCCATAATCCCCAAGCACAAAGACAAAGAGAGTATGAGCCACACAGAGAGAGAGAGAGAGAGAGAGAGAGAGAGAGAGAGAGATTGTTATGCCAAAGAAGAAGGGGCCCATAGTGGTAGAAAGAGCTAATGAGGTGTTCAGGAGTGGAGGGGTGTGTGGAGAATGGATAAGAAGTGGCGAGAAAGGGAGTGAGATGGTTAGGGGAGGACAGGGAAGAGGCCACGGGATTAAGGTGGTGGGTAGGGGTGCAAGTAAAGTAGGGTTAGGATTTAAGAGAATTGAGGATAATTTTAATATTAAGTGGGGTATTAAGTAATTTCATAAAATTGGAATTTTTGAGATATGGGTCTAAAGAATTTTGGTAAGGGCAAATAGTAGCACACATCCATTTAAACCTAATGTTAATTGAATTAGCAAGACATAAATCATTTAAACGCATTTGTGGGTTTGAACACCTTTAAACATGTTTTAAATAGGTGAAATGAAACTAGTTAAGAATTTTTAGTTGAGTCCCTTCACATACAACATGTATCTCTCAGTATAAGGTCAAGAGTTCAGATATGGCTTACACACAAAACTCTATCTTCTATGTCTCCAATGTAAAATAAATAATGGCAATTGGATTGTGTGTGTGTCGTCTCTGTGCACTGCATTCCAAATTGAGTGCATTTTTCTGGGTTATAGATCCCCAAAGCAACCATATCTCCATCTAACTTCCTCATCTCCCTTGAAGACTCTGCAATCATCATTCTTGTCGTCGACAATTAACAAAAGGAAAATTACACTAGATTGTTCCCAAATTTACAATCAAATCAACCATTTTCGCATTTAATCATTGACTAATCATACACATAATACACATAGAACAACTTCAATAACAAAATTCACTTACCCAATTATACAAACAGTTAACATATATATATACACATATATAACAAATTTACACACAATCAGCCCTCTTCACACTGTTTTATATATATGGTAAATGTATACAGTATATATAATTAGTAGTCTAGGTTATATTTAATTATGGGGATGTTGTTGAGGAAGGCGGAACCGGACCTGAGAAGCCGGCGAGCGGACAGCAACGCCATGCCAACAGATACCGCCATGACAAATCTCAGTCCGGTGATGGTGAGGAGCGAGTGCTTTGGTGGCTTTGCGAGACACGTCCCAAATCAAACTCGAGATCAATACTAGACCAACCATGATAGTAGACACAAGGAGCACGAAGATGCCATTGAAGCCCTGACCTGAAATCAATCCGTACGCTTTTATACCTGCAATCGCCACCAGGTACAGCGTCGTCAGATTCCCCGCCACCACATCGGAGATCGTCATCTCTTCAATTTGCTCTCTCTCTCTCTCTCTGACTAGGTCTGGTGAAGAAGTATGCGCGAGTAAAGACTCTGAATAAAGCCCCAAATTTGGATTGGGGAAAAGAATCTATTTGCTTCTTCTTGGGAATGTTGGGGCTTGGATTATCCTTTCATATATAATTATAAAATATATATATATGGAATATGAACTATGGAGTGGGCATTAGGATATTTTTTTATCAGAAATGTTTTTTAGCTCTAAAAATTTGAGCACTAATGCCCCTAAATTTCTATTTTTGGTAATTCTGTTTTTTTTTTTTTTTTTTGCCTTGTGTTTTTTTTTCTTTTTTCCGTTTTTGGATTTTCGGGGCTTTCGAGCTTGATGTTTTCGAGCCAAACATCAAAACTGTTTTTTTATAGGTAAGTTATAAATATATTTTTTGAGATTTTTTTAAAATATAAATTGTTTCTTGTAATTAAAAAAATTATAAATATTTTTTTTCGGCAAAATTTTTTTATTTAACATAATTAATTGAAAAAATAAAATTTCTAATTGCTCACCTATATGATAATAAAATTATTTAAATTATTAATTAAAATAAAATTTTAATATTATTAAAAACTGTCAATTAACTTGATGATTTATTAATAAAAAGACTTATTTGTTATGAAATTAAAAATTTTAGAGGGCATAATATAATTTTTAGAATCACATGAGATAATTTATAATTTAAATAAATCTCAAAAGATGTACTTATAATTTATTTATTTATTTTTTAATGACATTGGATGCTCTCTTTTCACAGCCTTTGAACTTATCTTCATATTTTTTTTTTAAAAAAAATTCAGTAAATTATATTGATTTTTTTAAAAAGAAATTTAGAAAAAAATATAATAAATTTCATAATTTTGACATGATTTTATTAATAATTTTTATGGTAATTTTAAATGGATTAAAATTAATATAAATAGTACAAAAATATAAAGATAAATAATGTAAAATATGCATTTTTATGTAAAATAGATCACACTATTATGCTTTTATTCATATAATTAATAAATTATTAATAAAATTATTATATGAATTAAAATTTTTAAAAAATTTAATATAATTATTTTAAAATTATAAAATTTATCATATATATTTTTTCTAAATCACAACCAAATTTATTTATTTATTATTACAGGGAAAGGGATCAAATCAAAATCCACCCATTGTTTATTATTACTCAGTAGACTTTTTGACAGCCATAAGAGTAAAGACACATGTCTCTAAGTCGTCATTTGGATATTTTGACCTTGAGTACGTGGCTGTACAACAATCTTTTGATCCTCTAGTTTAGGACATGTCTGTTTGCAGATTTGGGAAGCAGAACTAGATTGTTAATCCGTAAATTCCGTTTAAATCATGTTTGTTGTGATAAAATGATATACAAAAGAGTTATGTTAGGGATTCTAAATAAATTATTAAATTTTTTATTAAGGCCTTGTTTGGCATAACCTATATAATCCATCTTTTTATCTTTTTATCTTTTTTCCATCACATCACCTCTCTACTTTTTTGCACATCTTTTCGTAAAAAGACAAAAAGTGCACTTTTTTAGGACACCCCAAACCAACCCTAAATTTCTTATATGAGTGTGAGACCTATATACATGTGATTTGTATGAGTCTCATACTTATGTAAGAGATTTAGTAAAAAAATTAATAATTTGTATGAAATCATAGGATTTTCCTATAAAAAAGGGTGAAATTATACTCAAATAGGAAATTTAGGTGCAACTTTTATTGTTGCTGTTATTTATTTATTTATTATTATTATTATTATTATTATTATTTGTTCGGATTTTGGATTAGAGAATATGGCTTAATCCTTAAAATTACACTTTTAAAATGAAAATGACTCAATTTAAGACACAGTTTTCAATTATAAAAAATATATATATATATTGATGAGATTACAATTCAATCCTTTAAAATTAGATGACTAAAAAGTCATTATACACTTACTTTATAAAAATAACAAAATCACTTCTTATATAATGAAATCTTTTATATAATTGCATATATTTAATTTTAACTAATTAATATCATCACATTAATGTATAAATAAATATAATTTATTTTACATTTTAATTTAATATAAATAATTCTTTCACCCAATCACATCGTACTCAATTAATGTTTAGTAATTGTTTTTTACCAATTGATAGGGAATTGTTTACAATTATGACAAGAAAATTACAATAACTAGACAATTATTCAACAATATATAGCTAAAAGCCTAATAACCATAGTAAGAAAGAGCTCAGAATAGTAGAATAAAAAATTCAATTAGACAAAAAATTCTATAATAAAAGAGAAATAATCAATCTTTACATTTGAAAAGATTGACTCTTTAAATTCTCAAATAAATTTGTACAATGGTGCAACAAACCTGTTAATGTTTAACAATTCTAACTACCCATTATTCTAAGGTAGTAGCATTTTAATTAGAAAATGTGGTTTAAATTCATTTTAATTGTGAATTATATCACTTATGAGTTGAATTAGACCACAGTTTTATTTATTTATTTATTTTTTGGTTAAAATTAAGATCATCAATTTTGTCTACCTAGAATTATTGATTAATGTTGCCACCACATCGCCCAACTTTATAATTTTTTTTTTAAAGTAATTTTACAAATATAGTGAATTTTATTTTAATTTTTTGGCAAGGAAAGGATGAATTTGCAACTTTGTTTAATAAATGGATGGTAGGTACTTGGCCAGCCAATCTCAATTGATCGCTTACCTTCATTTATTAAATAATGCTTGTTGCTAATCATCCTGTTACTCAAATTATATATATTTTGCGATCCAATAGAAAATATCACATAAAGTTAGTCATCGTTCTAGCAAACGAAATAATAATGAAGAAATAAATTTTTACAAAGAAACAGAATAATAGTATTGATCAAAGTTGTTTTTCCCCTAATGCATATATAATATACAAAACCTTGAGTCAAAAAAGAAACAAATGATTAGGCTAATTCAATACAAAAATAATTAATAGAAATAAAATTATCAAAAATAACAAATTTACATTAAGCTCAAATTTGAATATTAAAAAATACAAAATTGCTTTGTAGCTTGAAAAATTGAAGGCTCGAGTGGCTCAAGCCTTTTTTTTCCTCCCCCTTCTCTTTTCTCTCTAAAATAGAGAGGCCAGAGAAGAAAGAGAGAGGGAACAGAGAGAAGAGGGAGGGAAGAAGAAGAAGAAGAAGAAGAACAACAAAATAAGAGAGGGGGAATGTAACAACCCTCGTACTGATTATCGATAAACTTCTGAATTAGATAATCTTGATTCGCTAAACCGATAAATAGTGATCATTGAATTAACTGAAGTACTGAATGGACTGATTGAAATCGAAACTGAAATTGAAATAAGTTTATCTATTGTATTGCATTCTTATCTATTTGATTACTTGATTACATCTTCGTGTTTTATGTTTAAACTGCAAATTGAAGGCCTTATCGGCAGCCGAACTGAAAACCGTTTAGTGTTTCATGATCAGTAGAATTTATCTGATTTTATGGTATATTTATCCAAAATGTGATTAGGTATGATTAAACTAGATTAATTTGAGCCAAATTAATAGAGTCGCAATAATTACGAAACTGCCATTGAGTGGGCACTTGTTTAATCTTATTACTTGAGCCTTTACACTTTGTTATACACTTAGCAAACAAATTCCTCAGCCATTCTATTGAGCTCAACCGACCAAACAAGAGGGTGAGAGAGAGAAGAGGTTGATTTGGTGATTTTGGCTTGGAGTTTTGGTAGATTTGAAGTGTAGATTGTCAAATTGATCTCCTAGACTTGTAATTGAGACTTAGGTAAGAAAATCCATCTTCTTCTTGTTGTCTTTAAGCTTCATCTTGCATGGTTCATGCTCCATTGTAGGATTAAACCATGATTTGGTGCTAAGAGGTTGAATTATGTTGAATTGGAACTCCATTGTTATATGCATGGTTGAATTGGTGATTTGTGAGTTGAATTCATGTTGGAATTGTACATGCATGTCCATGTTTAAGCTAAGGTCCATGTTTTCATTTTGTTTTCCAACTATTGAGCTCAATTGAGTAAGAATTGAAGCTTGATTTTGGTTTAAAGTTCATGCATTGCATGTTTTGAAATTGTTTTTGAAAATGGGTTTGAATTTTGGATTTAATTGACTCACCTTTGGGGCTTGAATTCATAAATTGGCTTTTGAAACTTGTTATACATTGTTTTAGGATGTATTCTCCAGAATTTGGGCCCAAGAGGTCGAGAATTGAGCTGAGAATGCTTGGTTTGAGCTTGGAAGGCAAATCTGGAAATTCCAGATTTGGCTTCTTCGCTCGAGCGAAGGATTCCTCGCTCGAGCGACCAACGTTTCCTCTGAGCCATGCTCGAGCGAAGTATTGGTGGCTCGAGCGTAAAAATCGAGCATCCAGTACTTTTACTGTTTCATCAGACCGCTCGAGTGAAGGATTGTTCGCTCGAGCGAAGCCTTTGATTTTGCAACCTCGCTCGAGCGAGACCCCTGTTTTCAGCAACTTTTGAGAAATGCCTTCCAACTGTATTTTCGCATCCTCATCCCATCCTAGGCATTCTTAGGCCTAGTTTAAGGCATCTTAATGAGGATTTATACATAGAACCACACCGAGGAAATTTAGGGATTTAATTATCATCCTTCTCGACTGTGAAACTTAGTGTGTGTTCTATATGTTAACTGTTTAGGGTTGGCTCTCGGGGACGCGCTCTAGCTGCTATTAGCCCAATCTCTGTGAGTAACGATTGTGTAAAGATATATTCAAAATGGTTATCTTTTGAATACTGAACTGAACCGTTTATTGAACCGATATTATTCTTGAATGAATGTATGTCTGTATTAATCAGACATTGTGGCATCCTTAGTACTTCTTGTTTCTTTATTCTTTATTCTGAGCTCTGTCGGTTCCTTGTGGAACCATCTTTATTCTTGATTGATGGCCATCATTCTTGTTGGGTCTGTTAAGACCCGGTCCTTTGGACCCTCTTGTTTATAGGCTAATGGATGTACCACATATGATTGGTGAAATCTTGAAAAGATGAAATACTATTTAATGAACGCCTTTGTTCTGTAAGGACATTCATTCATAACCTCTTTACTCATTATGTTATTCATTGGGCTTTACCACACTGTTTATATATATATGTAGGTGCTCAGCCACCAGATCGGAGCTAGGAGCGTGAGTTAGACTCCAGTTTTGTCAAGCCAGCCTATATGCCTCACCGCGAGGTTCCGAGTTGCCATACTATGGCTTGGGGGTGTTTTTGTGTCCCTCATCGGTCTCCTCACTTTGTTTTGTACTCTTGTATAGGCATCTCTTGTTTCTTTGTCTTGTTATCGAGGATTAGGTCCGTCTTGAATGTTTGTATATGATTGTATAGGCGTGTATAGATGCATCGTTTCAATGTATGAATGCATAAAAATGTTTTTGGCATCTGATTTTCTGACTCAATGGACACTAGTTACTTCTTGTATTGGCTTCATGAACCACGTACTACTGTTTAAGCGTATTCTTGTTCATGAGGCCTTCGGTAATCTCGGATTACTGGCCAGTTACGGTGCTAAACCCATAGGGCCGAGTTTGGGTCGTGACAGAGTGGTATCAGAGCGATACTTATCACGAGTTATACCGCACACACGTGTCCAAATGAGCTATAGGGTGTCCTAGAAAAGCAATTAGGGCATCTCATGAACTTGAAAAAGTGTGTGGCTATGTTATGACTGAATACATGTTAATGTGATAACTGTCTAAACATGCAACTGTTTAATGCTATAATTGCTATAACTGTTATAACTGCTTATAGTGAAATGGACAACGCAAATGAACCTGAATCCTCATCTACCGAGGCAAGAATGGCCAGAATGGAAAGAATGATGGAACTGTTAACCGCTAGACTTGAGCAACAGCAGAACCAACAGCCCCCACCTCCTCCTCCTCCTCCTCCGGTACGGCCGGAACTAAATACAAATGTGAATGATAGGGACATTATTGCCCTTACCCATAAGTTCAGCAAACTGAAACCGCCGTCTTTTCAGGGAGGCCTTGAACCGCTAAAGGCTGAAGTTTGGGTGCTTGAAACAGAAAAATTGTTTAAAATGTTTCCGTGCTCCGAAGCCAATAAAGTACTGTTAGCAACCTTCACCCTTCAGGAAGAAGCAAGAAGGTGGTGGATGTTGACCCGCGATGCGAATACTATTATGACTTGGGCTCAGTTCAAGGAGTCTTTCTTTGAAAAGTATTTTCCCTAGTGCATCAGGGATAGAAAAGTAACGGAGTTTGAACAACTGAGACAGGACAAAATGTCTGTTGCCGAGTATGAGAAGAAATTCACTGAACTTGCTAGGTATGCACCACATATGGTGGACACCGAATATAAGAAGGCCAGAAGGTTTGAAGGAGGCCTTAGTGTTGCTATACTGGACCGAATAAATGTTTTGAAACTACCGACTTTTGTGGGTGTTCTCGACCGGGCATTGATGGCCGAGTCGAATATTGCAGCAGTGAAACAATCTGAAACACCAACAACTAAGTGGCAAGGTAAAAGGCAGGGTTTTAAATTCAAGAAAGGCAAGCATAACCCAGCAACCAAGAAACAGAATACGGGGTCGACGACTAGCCCCAGCCAAGAGAGTGGGTTTACTCCACCCTGCTCCGTATGTGGCAATAAGCACAAAGGGGTTTGCTACCAGATTTCTGGAGCTTGTTTCAGGTGTGGGAAGGTGGGCCCGCAAATTAAAGATCGCCCTCTGTCCATAAAGCAGTAGTAAAATACCAGCAGCCTTGCAACACCAAAATCGAACCCCAAAGCTACCGGGAAAGAGCCTATGAGGCAGGGCCGAGTGTTCGCCCTAGTACCAGGAGATGTGCAAAACACTGAGACTGTTGTGTCAGGTATCCTCTCTATCTGTGCTCAAAATGCATATGTGTTGATTGATTTGGGGTCTACACATTCGTATGTATCGCATGCTTTTTCGCATAAATTGAATAGACCCTTAGAACCCATGAACTATCTGCTAGCTGTATCATCACCTGTTGGGGGATCCATGACATGTGCATATATGTATCCCGCCTGTGAGATTATTGTTGGGGATATGCATCTATTTATTGATTTACTGCCATTGAATATTGATCACTTTGATGTAATATTGGGGATGGACTGGTTATAAAAATATCATGCCACTATAGACTGTGTAACAAAACAAGTAGTTTTCCGTCCACCGGGTTTGCCTAAATTTGTGTTTAATAGGAGTGGAGTAGTACCTCCTCCGTATCTGATTTCTTCTGTGAAAGCTGTTAAACTAATTAGAAATGGGTGTAAAGGATATCTGTGTTCTGTGCTGACTGTGTCTACTGATGATAGTGTTAAAACTGATGTGAATTGTATTCCTATAGTCAGAGAATTCCCAGATGTATTTCCAGATGATTTTCGAGGATTTGATTGTGAGAAATTGAATTCTTGTGGGCGTGATTTGAATTTACGGCCGATATCTAAAGCTCCTTATAGAATGGCCCCAACTGAACTGAAGGAATTGAAAGTGCAATTGCAAGAATTGTTAGACAAGAAGTTCATCAGGCCCAGTACTTCACCGTGGGGTGCACCTGTTTTGTTTGTAAAGAAGAAAGATGGCTCACTGAGACTGTGTATTGATTACCGCGAACTGAACAAGGTAACTGTAAAGAATAAATATCCATTACCGCGTATTGATGATTTATTTGACCAGTTACAGGGTGCACAAGTGTTTTCCAAGATTGATCTTAGATCGGTATCATCAATCGAAAGTCAAACCTAAGACATCGATAAAACTGCTTTTAGAACGAGGTATGGCCATTATGAATTTTTAGTTATGTCTTTCGGAGTACTGAATGCCTCTGCTGCATTTATGGAGCTCATGAACAGAATTTTTAAACCATACCTTGATGATTTCATTGTGGTATTTATTGATGACATCTGATTTATTCTAAGACTAGAGAAGAACATGAACACCATCGAGACTTGCCCGCAAACCTTAAGAGAATGTAAACCGTATGCTAAATTGTCTAAATGTGAATTGGCTTGATCATGTTATGTTTTTGGGGCATGTTGTTAGCAAAGATGGAATTTCTGTTGATCCACGTAAAATTGAAGGCGTGAATGGTAGCCTAGACCAACGAATGTAAATCAAGTCCAAGCTTTTGGGATTGGTGGATATTACGAAGATTTGTCAAAGATTTCTCCAAGATTGCCTTACCGACTCGATTGACACGAAGGGATACCATTTGTTGGGTGACCAAAGGGAATCGGCATTTCAAGAATTGAAAACCCGACTTGTGACTGCACCGGTTCTGACTTTACTTTCAGGTACGGATGGTTATACTGTATTTAGTGATGCTTTTCATAAGGGTTTGGGGTGTGTTTTAATGCAGAATGGGAGAGTTATTGCTTATGCTTCCCGACAGTTGAGACCACATGAAAAGAACTACTCGACCCATGACTTAGAGCTTGCTGCAGTAGTGTTTGCACTGAAAATTTGGCGTCACTATTTGTATGGAGCAACATGTGAAGTGTATACTGACCACAAGAGCCTGAAGTACTTTTTCACTCAGAAAGAACTGAATATGAGACAATGGAGATGGCTGGGCGATCAAAGATTATGACCTCTGATTTTTGTACCATCCGGGAAAAGCTAACATCTGCGATGCATTGAGCCGAAAGTCAATTGCCAACTTAGCTTGTTTACTCACCGCGTAAAGAATTGTTTCATGATCCGAAAAGTCTGAAATTGAAATTGTTTTGAGAGAACAAGGTGGAACCATAGTCATTCTTGCTCAACCATTGATTGAGGAAATTAAAGAAAAACAACAACTGGATGATTTCTTGAAAAAGGTTATTGAAGAAAGAGATTCTAAACTGAGACCGGGGTTCAAATTTGAGAACAATGTGTTGAAATTTCAAGAAAGATTCTGTGTGCCGAATGACACGGAATTGAAAAGAAGAGTACTGCAAGATGGCCACAATTCAAAATTGTCTATCCACCCGGGGAACACGAAAATGTACCAAGATCTGAAACAGAATTTCTGGTGGCCGGGAATGAAGAAAGAAATTGCCGACTTTGTGTCCAAATGTCTTCACTGCCAACAAATCAAAGCGGAACATCAACGACCCGCAGGCTTACTGCAACCCTTATCCATACCAGAGTGGAAATGAGAGCATATCACGATGGATTTTATCGTTGGATTACCTCACTCCAGAAAAGGTATGGACTCTATTTGGGTTATTGTTGATAGATTGACTAAATCTGCACACTTCCTACCTGTCAAGACAATTTATAATGCAGACAAATTGGCTGTTATCTATATTGACGAAATTGTGAGATTGCATGGAGTGCCTGTATCTATTGTTTCAGTGAGGATTGAAGTTTACATCGAGGTTACGGCGAGCCTCTGATTGCATTAGTCTGAATTGAAATTTGAGTAGTGCCTATCATCCTCGAACAGATGGGCCGGTCGAAGGACCATCCAGACTTTAGAGGATCTCACGAGAATGTGTGTCCTTGATTTTCGTGAAAAGCGGAAAGTCATTTCTTTGTTGGTGAATTCGCCTACAACAACAGCTACCATTCGAGTATTGGAATGGCGCCTTTCGAGGCATTGTATGGCAGAAAATGTAGATCTCCAATTTGCTGGGCAGAAGTTGGAGATGGGCCTTTGCTTGGGCCCGAGATTGTATATGAAACGACCGAAAAGATAAAACTGATACAACAAAGACTGAAAACTGCACAGAGTAGACAGAAAAGTTATGCGGATGTTAGAAGACGGGATAGAGAGTATGAAGTGGGTGATCATGTGTTTGTGAAAGTGACACCAATGAAAGGCCAGACTCGTTTTGGAGTCAAAGGCAAGTTAGCGCCAAGATATGTCGGACCGTATCAGGTTATTGAGAAAATCAATCCGGTGGCGTATCAAGTTGCGCTCCCTCCGGAAATGGAGCATATGCATAACGTCTTCCACATTTCGATGTTGAGAGACTATCTCCGGGATCCTTTCCATGTGATTGAGCCTACTCGAGTAGTGTTGAGTGATGACTACACTTACGAGGAACGACCTATACAAATTGTGAACCGACGGATCAAGAAACTGAGAAACAAAGAGATCCCGCTGGTGAAAGTTGATTGGCAGAACCATGGTGGTGTGTATGCCACTTGGGAAAGGGAAGATGAAATGGCGAAAAGATACCCAGAACTGTTTCCACTGAACCTTGTTTTCTTTCATACTGAAGGTAACTCGAGTTTAGAGGACTAAACTCCTTATAAGGAGGGGAGATTGTAACAACCCTCGTACTGATTATCGATAAACTACTGAATTAGATACTGGTTACTGCTAAACCGAGGCGATAATGGTGATAATTGAATTAATCAATCTTGAATGGACTGATTGAAATCGAAACTGAAATTGAAATAAGTTTATCTATTGTATTGCATTCTTATCTGTTTGATTACTTGATTACCTGTTCGTGTTTTATGTTTAAACTGCAAATTGAAGGCCTTATCGGTGGCCGAACTGAAAACCGTTTAGTGTTTCATGATCAGTAGAATTTATCTGATTTTATGGTATATTTATCCAAAATGTGATTAGGTATGATTAAACTAGATTAATTTGAGCCAAATTAATAGAGTCGCAATAATTACGAAACTGCCATTGAGTGGGCACTTGTTTAATCTTATTACTTGAGCCTTTACACTTTGTTATACACTTAGCAAACAAATTCCTCAGCCATTCTATTGAGCTCAACCGACCAAACAAGAGGGTGAGAGAGAGAAGAGGTTGATTTGGTGATTTTGACTTGGAGTTTTGGTAGATTTGAAGTGTAGATTGTCAAATTGATCTCCTAGACTTGTAATTGAGACTTAGGTAAGAAAATCCATCTTCTTCTTGTTGTCTTTAAGCTTCATCTTGCATGGTTCATGCTCCATTGTAGGATTAAACCATGATTTGGTGCTAAGAGGTTGAATTATGTTGAATTGGAACTCCATTGTTACATGCATGGTTGAATTGGTGATTTGTGAGTTGAATTCATGTTGGAATTGTACATGCATGTCCATGTTTAAGCTAAGGTCCATGTTTTCATTTTGTTTTCCAACTATTGAGCTCAATTGAGCAAGAATTGAAGCTTGATTTTGGTTTAAAGTTTATGCATTGCATGTTTTGAAATTGTTCTTGAAAATGGGTTTGAATTTTGGATTTAATTGACTCACCTTTGGGGCTTGAATTCATAAATTGGCTTTTGAAACTTGTTATACATTGTTTTAGGATGTATTCTCCAGAATTTGGGCCCAAGAGGTCGAGAATTGAGCTGAGAATGCTTGGTTTGAGCTTGGAAGGCAAATCTGGAAATTCCAGATTTGGCTTCTTCGCTCGAGCGAAGGATTCCTCGCTCGAGCGACCAACGTTTCCTCTGAGCCACGCTCGAGCGAAGTATTGGTGGCTCGAGCGTAAAAATCGAGCATCCAAGATTTTTATCGTTTCATCGATCGCCGGCGAAGGATTGTTCGCCGAAGCCTTTGATTTTGCAACCTCGCTCGGCGAAGGCTCTTTCGGCGAGACCCTATTTTAGCAACTTTTGAGAAATGCCTTCCAACTGTATTTTCGCATTCTCATCCCATCCTAGGCATTCTTAGGCCTAGTTTACGGCATCTTAATGAGGATTTATACATAGAACCACACCGAGGAAATTTAGGGATTTAATTATCATCCTTCCCGACTGTGAAACTTAGTGTGTGTTCTATTTGTTAACTGTTTAGGGTTGGCTCTCGGGGACGCTCTCTAGCTGCTATTAGCCCAATCTCTGTGAGTAACGATTGTGTAAAGATACGTTCAAAATGGTTATCTTTTGAATACTGAACTGAACCGTTTATTGAACCGATATTATTTACTGAATGAATGTATGTCCTGTATTCTAAACTGTATTGTGGCATCCTTAGCACTTACTGTTTACTATTACTGTTACAGAGCTCTGTCGGTTCCCATGTGGAACCATACTGTTTACTAATTGATGGCCATCATTATTGTTGGGTCTGTTAAGACCCGGTCCTTTTGGACCTACTGTTTATAGGCTAATGGATGTACCACATATGACTGATTGACTGAAATACTGAAAGACTGAAATACTGTTTAATGAACTGCTTTCGTTACTGTAAGGACATTCATTCATAACCTCTTTACGCATTATGTTATTCACTGGGCTTTAGCTCACTGTTTATATATATATATGTAGGTGCTCAGCCACCAGATCGGAGCTAGGAGCGTGAGTTAGACTCCAGTTTTGTCAAGCCAGCCTATGTGCCTCACTACGAGGTTCCGAGTTGCCATGCTATGGCTTGGGGTGTTTTTGTGTCCCCCATCGGTCTCCTCACTGTTTTTGTACTACTGTATAGACTGTCTACTGTTTTACTGTACTGTTATCGAGGGATTAGGTCCCCGTACTGAATGTTTGTATATGATTGTATAGACTGTACGTAGACTGTACTGTATGAATGCATGAAAAATATTTTTGGCATACAGATTTTCACAGCTCAATGGACACTAGTTACTTACTGTATTGGCTTCCGCCAGGCCCTGTACTCTGTTTAACTATATTACTGTTCCGCAGGCCTTTGGTAATATCGGATTACTGGCCAGTTACGATGCTAAACCCATAGGGCCGGGTTTGGGTCGTGATAGGGAACAAATCTATGTATACACACTGTGAGGGGGGGCTTTCAAGGTTAGGAAGGTGATTAGAGAGACAAAACTATGCTAATGGTCCAATAATGGTGGAAGTGGCTGGAGAATGAATAGTAGGAACTATCTGGGAGTTGGAGAGTATGTAGCTGAGTGAAGGTGAAACAAGTGGTTCAAAAAGGAATGCATGATAGTACCAAAATGGGCAACATCTCCCCTAAATCCTCAAAATTCCTCTCTTTGAACCTTGGGAAATAGGTCTTATTTATAGGTTTTTCCTTATTGCCAAGAGGACATTAAGTGGCCAAATAGAGTGAAGACATGTATCCCAGAGGATCACATGGAATATTCTGCCTTGAGCCACCAAGTTGAAGGTGCCACGTGTCCCTCTGCATGTACTGTGTACTATCCGTTTGCCTCCACAACTACCCTTTTGAGCCTCAGCAAGTGTAGTTGCGACGAGAATGTTTGGCATGGCAACTCCCTTTTGAGTCTCAGCAAGTGCCGTTGCAACGGGAGTGTTTGCCTCTGTACTTACCTTCTTAGCCTGAACCTCAGCAAGTGCACTTGTAGCGGTAAACCTTGCTGTTGCACTTGCCTTCTTAGTTCTACTTGGCTAGTACATACATTCTTAGGATTTCATTAGTCTACTATCGACTATGTTCGTGCTCACCTCAGCAAAGCCTCTACTCTTAGCCACCTAACCACAAACTCCCCAATTTCCCAGGGCGAAGGCCACAACCAAGTTTACTATTAGTCATGTTGTGCCTTAGTACCAAGCCCAATGGGGCTTCATTAGTCCTGCCTGTGCGACTTAAGGTAGGTCCATGACCTGGGTAATGGAAAGGGAGTCCTTTATGCTTTTGCGGGATCGTCACGGTAAACTGGCATCTCTGGGCCTGCTATCAGCTCCAACTAGTAAGTCTTGGGGTCTGCTATCAGCGCCAAGTTAAATGAACTTTTAGGCTTGCTATCAGCACCAAGTTAAATGAACTTTGGAGCCTGCTATCAGCCTTAGGCTAGTAATGCCTTGGGGCTTGCTATCAGCAGTAAGTATTAGCCTCTACTTATAGAGAGGAAGCTTTTCCAAAGGCTACGTGGCAGATGTTCCCTTGGCGGGACGGTTGCAGTGGCTATAGTTGCTGTGACAGTCATTTCCCATAGCAAGTTCAAATGACAAGGCCGACAATATTAGAGATGGCGACGTCGACAAAATGCCTCCGCAACTTGGGCACTGCAAGTATTGCCTCTGCAACTTAGTTGCTTCGGTTTGCTCCTTCCCTCAACAACTCCAGATAGCTAGGGTACCGACATTACTTGGAATGGCAGCGGCACCGACGTTACTTGAAATGGCGGTGTTGGGGCAAAGTACCTCAGCAACTTGGCCATCGCAAGTGTTGCCTTTACAACTTAGTATGGTGACGCCGACAAAATGCCTCAGTAACTTTCCCACTGCATGTATTGCCTCTGCAACTTGACCGTTGCATGTGTTGCCTCTGCAACTTGACTTAGTCATTTTCTTTCGTGGAGTCCATTTGGACCCTTGGCAGGTCGGACCTTGTAATAACCCGACCCTCGTACATGTTTTCTGATATATTTTCAATCCCTTTATTTTGCACATTTAAATGCTTATTGTGAAAGTTCATGAGAAATTAAGTTTGATTAAGTGAACCTGATAATTATAGATCCATATTTGTTTTTTTTTAAAAAAAAAAATACATCTGTCACAATTAAAATGTTTGGATAAGGAATTGAAAGCCTTAGGAGATCAATAATTCGAAATTAATCTTATATTTGAGATCAGCATAATTTTCAAGTAATAATAAGCATTTTTGTGAAAATTCAATTTGGAACGATTAAATTGATTTAATTTTGTCTTATTCACCTTGTATCCATATATAGCCATGTTCATTAGATGTTTGACTTAGACTTAGAGGTCTACCAAATATCTTGAGAGAGAGAGAGAGAGAGAGGAGAGGAAATTGAGAGGAGGGGTTCTTCAAGCTAGGAATTAGGGAAATCTAGAAGATTTAAAGCTCCAGGTGTGTGATTTTATTTGAAGTTGTTGATAATCATGCAAGCTGGGGTGTGTGTTGGTTAATTTGAGAGATGTATTATCATGGAATTAGTTTAAAGTTAAGTTAGGTTGGGGAGTAGAAGTTCATTCTATCCCTTATCATTGTATTCATTATCATTCTACTTCTTACCCTCACATGTTTGAACTCATTTATAGCTTTGAATGATTGTGTATATGGTTGGGAATTATTTAGAAGAAATTCAAAGTGTTTAACTTATGTTATGAATTGTAAGGAATTAAAGAATCAAATCATGATGTAATTGATGCATGTTTGACATGTCTTTGTACATAAATTTTGAACCTTGTTACATCAATTAAAAAGCCTATTACAAGCCTTAGAAAAGCTCTCCAAAAGATGGGATTTTGGGTAAATTTTCGGACTATTTTGCTCAGAATCGCCAAGACGTCATGGTCATAACCCGTACGTCACGGGAACCCCTGCCAAGACGCAGGAATAAAGAATTTTGGCATTTTGAACAATGCTAAAAAAGCACGTGCGGGACATCACTGCCGCACGTGCGGGGGTATTTGCCACACGTGCGGGGGTATTTGCCGTACGTGCGGAGCTCACAGCTGTACGTGCGGTCTATGCTGAGAAAAACGATTTGCTCCGTTTTGTGTATTCAACCCTCAGTTATTTTTAGGAATTTTATTCTCTGCCTACTAATGTTGTAAAATACGTTGGGAGTGAATTGACTTAGGAAATGACTCAGCAAAGTAAGATGAACTAAATTGCAAGTTGTGAATGTGTGCAGGACGTACTCCGGGAGGAACTAGCGCGTCATCGCAACATTGTGAGTAGAAGTACTGTCACGCGTTTACTACTGTAATAATTATTCTTACTAATGCTCTGCTCTTGCGAGTAATTCCGTTAATGTTTATGTTGTTTGAAAAATCAGTGAGAACGTTAAAGGACTCTGTGTACATCGGCATAACTCTGAAATTACCTTGCATTCTGGTCACCGTTAGTAGATAGCATTAATGTGCTACAACCTATAAGTTCCTTATGACTCTGTATAAGAATTACATACGAATTATTAATACTGTGCAATTGATCGACGAGAAGGAATTGTGAATGTAAACCCCGCTTACGAACATGATATTTTGAATATCTTATTATAGATTCCTATAATTTGATTGGTTCAATGCATGCTTTATGATATAGATGTCTGCCCAGAAAGGATTATCGAAATGAATCATCGGATAGAACCATGGACCGCCTTATACGTCAAAGAATTGAATAGCAACATCATTGTTATATGACTCATGTTATAGTGTGAATTGGTCCGTTCTCATGAATAGTACTGTAATGACGCATGTACTGCTGTAAACAATGATTATTAATGCTCTGTTAATGTAAGTAAATGATGGAAAGGATGTGTGCCTCTGTATGACTCTGAGACTAATAATGTATGTGTCTTATGTTAATGTTTGATATCCGTAAGACAATTATGTTAACTAGTAATAAACCATGAGGTTATTTCATTCTGTTTATTCATTCCATTCATACTGTGGCATGATATGAATTGTTCGGTCTTGGAAACCTAATATTTTCTGGTATGGAACAAAGTGCTGTACAGAACTAAGTGCTGCAATGCGAGTCACCTCTAGAATCTGTACGAGCCACCTCTTGAGTCCATACATATGTAAAAGTTATGGGACCTATGGCCGTTCTGTGAAAGTTGTGAGGCCTATGGCCGTTCTATGAAAGTTATGAGGCTTATAGCCGTTCTGTAACATATGTAAGGCCTATGGCCAATCAGTGACATCTGGGCCTATGGCCATTCTGTATGATCTGTTAGTATGAAACAAAGTGCTACACAGAACTAAGTGCTGCCATGCGAGACACCTCTAAAATCCATGCGAGCCACCTCTTGAGTTTATACATGCATGCAAAGGGCTTTATGCCATTCTGTTTAAGGGCTTGATGCCACTCTGTGCAAGGGCTTGAAGCCATTCTGTTTAAAGTTTAGGCCTAATGCCATTCTGGAAATAATTACAATTATGAATCTATGGGGCCGAGGGCCAATTTGTGAATGTGTGAACCCAACGGACCAAGGACCAATCTGTGAAGTTATAAACCGACAAGGCCGTTCTGAAATGTGTACAGAATCAGACTAACCACATGATTTCTGCATTCACTTATGCTTTAAAATGAATATGTACATTGTAATTCAAGTTAAAATTTTAAATTGTTTACGTACTACTATTCACTGAGCTTGACTCACTTTGTGTTATGTTTGTTGCTGTAGGCACTCTACCTGGAGGTCAGTTTTACCCCATGGGATCCGTTCCTTTTTGTTAACCTCAGAGTGTCCAGGCACTTAAGTGAAGACAACTCATTTTGCTAAGCTTTTGGTTTTGCACTCTGATTGTCTGCCTAAGGTTGATGTATATATATAATTCCTTTATTTGTCCATGTTGTGTCACGTCCAATTCTGAGGGCTAGGTCTGTATATATATACATATGTACATAGCTAAATTCTCTGATGCACGTCACTGTATGTTTACCTGCTTTATGTTCTGTTTATGATCCTGGTATGATAGTGGTCGCTCAATGGATGCAGTTCTTTTAGTTATGTTAATTTATACTGTTGAATGCTTCCGTTCTAGCCCTATATATTTTGTATATCAGGTTAAGTGTCCGGTTCTAAATAGGTCATGCCCAAACTTTTAAGGGCAAGTTTGGGACATGACAGACTTGCTTCGGCCCACTGTTGACCCGCTTCTCTTAGGCTTTGGCCCATGCTCCTTTTTTAATTCCTAGTTGCCTCTTTGGGGCAACCTCGGTACTTAGGCCCATACCTAATTTGGGACTTAATTTCTGACCCTCTACACACACAGAGCGACGATGATGGCGATGGGCTGTGTATATACACAGAGCAACGGTGATGGTGATGGCGATGGCGATGGCGATGGAGATGGAGATGGCGATGGGCGACGGTGATGGAGGGTTTGAGACGGTCCAGTTTCTTCTCTATTCTATTAATCTATCAATCTCTGTTCCTTTTCTCTTCTTTCTCCTCTTCTTCTTCCTCTATTCTTCTCTCTTCTTCTTTCTATTTCGTTTCTTCTTCTTTCTTCCTTTTTTTCCTCCTTTGTTCTTCTCCTCTATTTTTTTCTTTCTTCTTTCAGTTTCTTCCTTCTCTCCTCTAAGTTATGAAACCTGCGAGTTATGGAAAGGAAGAAGAATTCAAGCTTTAATGAATTCGAACTACCTATCGGAATTATAAAGAATATTAGAAACACATCAAAATATACCGTGTTGAAAATAACTTCCTAAAATAAAGTTTTTCTTAAAATAAGTTTTTCCTAAACTAATAAAATCACTGATTTGAAACTCTAAATGAAGGAATTTAACTAAATTTATTGTGCATCATCACTTTGATTTAAAATATCGTATAGAATGCGATCTCGTCACAAAAGTTACATTTTTACCCTCAATTTGATCGTAAATTCAAATTCCTAGTTAGCCCGTTACATTAATGAGGCTAAATTATCGCACATATGTGAAATTTAACCTTCGCCGAGAATGCAGAATTGATGTATGACCAAATTAAAGCTATGCCGAAGCTTGCGTTAGGTGCGAGAAAATAGCTGTTGCGTGAAGTTTTTTTCTTCAGCTACTGCTTCTTTTACTGTGGGGTGTAATCTAATTTAATGATGGAGTTTGTTAGTGATGATGGGCTATTGTTATCAACTGTCATCCTATATATTTTTAGCATAAATTAAATATATGCCGTATGTCTCTCTACCCTTTGTAGTGTTTTGATCTGACAATTCTAATTTAGTCAAATATCATGTTTGACTTAATGAATGAGATGCCTCTTGTTTATTAGGTAGTCTGATGTCTTGGATTTGAATTTTTTTCACCGTGTGATACAATTTTTTCTTTTTACTTTTTTCTCTTCAAAAAATCGTTTGAAAAATAAAATAGCTTGCCAATGTTAGATTCTTTGGCAATATATGGTGCACCATGTACCGCCAACGGGGTTCTTCTAGTTGATTAATGGTTAAACAATCATAGATTTTAGAGCAATACTATATCAACTAAATTTTAGCTTCCTTAAATTGTTCAAATTTATACATGCCGGTTCTTCGGAAATAAGGGTGAAAGTTACGGTTAACAAGAGTTGCACCGGTTGTCCAGATGATTGTTCACCTTACAAAATTTGAATAATTCGAACGAACTCAAATTTAATATACCAATCATTTTTAAGTTTTATTAAATTATTTTTTCTCTAAATGATGAATCTGAGTTCCACTTACCTAAAATAAGAGGAGAGCCTTAGCAACACTAGTGTGGTTTTAGCCTAAGACATGATTAAGTTAGGCCCTCGTTATCACAATATGCTTTATATTATTAAACACTTATCTCAAGAGACAGAGTAAACGTATATATATATATATATAGGCGACGAGCATGTCCTTGAAGGTAGTCCTACATTTCCTTTTTCTCCGATCCTTCTACGTGTCTTTCATTTCTCATAGTAGTATGATAGTAACAACTTTTGTTGGCTTACACTTGAGTCTAGTTGTTTGTCCTTTAACTCTTATCTTTACATAAAACTCCCAAGTCAAGTCATGTATTTCGGCCATGATTGACTTAATAAGTGTTGATTATAATTTAGTTCAACTCCTTCTAAACTTGTGCAGTCGTAGGCTCAGTTCTTCCTACTGACCTATTATTACTAATATATCCCATTTCTATTAGATTTGAATCTCAAAGAGTGAATCAATGGTTAAAATTTTTATTTTATTCTCCTTGAGATCATCTCTAAGTTTTAGGTCATATAATTATGTGATGTATGTTAAACAAAGGGCTGCACACATACTCAACGATTGACGGAATGAAGTCACGGATACCTAGGGGAAAAAAAAAAAGCAAAAAAAAAAGAGAAGAAGATTGCCTAAATCTTCTCATTGGTGGTTTCAACTATAGGTTTGGAGTTGTACCTAGGGCTATGTAAAATAATGTTCAATCCATTAAAATCGCACCGAATCGCATCAATCTGCACCAGTCTAACCTCTAACTGCAGTTTAAACTTTAAAATTTATAATTCATCTTCGAAACCACTTCGCTCTACTATAATTAACACATATATTTTTTAACTTCCAATGAAATATCAAAGTAAAAATGAGTGTATTTGACCTGATATCTCTACTGTTTTTCGGTTGATGGAGTTCCGAGGCCATAAAATTTATTTTTACTTCGATATTCTACATGTTTGTTTGTCTGTGTTTGTTTGTTGTGAACAAACATAGAGAAATTTGTAAAAAAAAGTCAGAGAAATCCTTTGTGAACAAAGTTAGAGAAATTTCAATTTTTTCTAAATTTTTTTGGTTTGAACTTAGATAAATTTAAATTTTTTATGGTTTGAACTCAGAGAAATTCTCTGCACGTAATTTTTCTAGATCTAAATTTCTCTAAAAAAATGTTGAGGAAACTTAACTATTATGAAAATATTACACAAAGCATAAAGGACATGTAATATTACACAATTTCGGGCCTTTTTCTAGTTCAAACCCAGAGAAATTCTTGCAAAAATCAGAGAAATTTTTTGAAAATTCAGAGAAAATCTCTAGACTGGAATCCAAAGAATTTCTCTAGACTGGAATTCAGAGAATTTCTCTGGCCTTCCCAGATGGAGAGAAATTCTCTAGATCGATATTGAGGGACTTTAGATATTATAAAAATATTGAATGTCCAAGATCCTAAAAAAAATTCCCTTAAAATTATGCTTTTAAAATGAAAATGACTGAGTTTGAGACACGGTTCTCAATTATAAAAAAAAAGTGATGAGATTACAATTCAATCCTTTAAAATTAGACGGATAAAAAGTCATTATACACTCACTCTATAAAAATAACAAAATCACTTCTTATATAATGAATTTTTTTTTTAATAGAATTGTATATATTTAATCTCAACTAATTAATATCATTACATTAATATATAAATAAATATAATTTATTTTATACTTTTAATTTTAATTATAAATAATTTTTTCACTCAATCACATTGTACTCCATTAATGTTTAGTAATTGTTTTTTACCAATTGATAGGGAATTGATTACAATTATGACAAGAATATTACAATAACTAAACAATTACTCAACAACATAGAGCTAGAAGCCTAATAATCATAGTAAGAAAGAGCTCATAATAGTAGAATAAAAAATTCCATAAGACAAAAAATTCTATAATAAAAGAGAAATAATTAATCTTTATATTTGAAAAGATTGACTCTTTAAATTCTCAAATAATACAATGGTGCAACAAACCTGCTAATGTTTAACAATTCTAACTACCCATTGTTCTAAGGTAGTAGCATTTTAATTAGAAAATGTGGTTTAAATTCATTTTAATTGTGAATTATATCACTTATGAGTTGAATTAGACCACAATTTTATTTATTTATTTTTTGGTTAAAATTATGATCATCAATTTGGCTACCTAGAATTATTGATTAATGTTGCCAGGACATCGCTCAAATTTATAATTTTTTTTAAAAGTAATTTTACAAATATAGTGAATTTTATTTTAATTTTTTGGCAAGGAAAGGATGAATTTGCAACTTTGTTTAATAAATGGATGGTAGGTACTTGGCCAGCCAATCTCAATTGATCGCTTACCTTCATTTATTAAATAATGCTTGTTGCTAATCATCCTATTACTCCAATTATATTTTGCCACCCAATAGAAAATATCACATAAGTTAGTTATCGTTCTAGCAAACGAAATAATAATGAAGAAATAAATTTTTACAAAGAAACGGAATAATAATATTGATTAAAGTTGTTTTTGCCCTAAAGCATATATAATATACAAAACCTTGAGTCAAAAAAAAAAAAAAAAAAAAAACAAATGATTATGCTAATTCAATACAAAAATAATATACAAAACCTTGAGTCAAAAAAGAAACAAATGATTAGGCTAATTGAATACAAAAATAATTAAAAGAAATAAAATTATCAAAAATAACAAATTTACGTTAAGCTCAAATTTGAATATTAAAAAATATTAAAAACACATCAAAATAAACTGCGTTGAAAACAACTTGCTAAAATAAAGTTTTTCTTAAAATAAATTTTTCCTACAACAATAAAATCACTGATTTGAAAGGAATTTAACTAAATTTATTGTGCATCATCACTTTGATTTAAAAGGTTGTATAGGTTGCGATATTATCACAAAAGTCACGTTTTTATCCTCAATTTGATCCTAAATTTGAATTCCTACTTAGCCTGGACTCGTTTGGAAAGTATTAATTTTAATTAAAAAATAAAAAGTTACTAAAAAAATAAAAAATAATCTATACAAAAAGTTAAAAATTTTATTTTCTATTTACTTTTTACACATCTTTTCGTAAAAAATTAAAAAATCATTCCAAATATACTAGTTTTTTTTAGGAACACTTACCAATCAGTCCTATTAATTAGATTTATTTACCTACAGATCCTAACTAATAAATTTATAACTATAAAAACAAGAGATTGATAAATTTATCACTATAAATTTATTCATAAAAATAAGAGATTGATAAATTTGTTACTTAATAAATTTTTCAACAGAACGTAATGGGCAATAAGTCTCAAAAGTAAGACCTATTGGTAATCTTTTCATTTTTTTTACTTTATATTTTAGTCAAAAAATAAAAAAATTACAAAAAAAATTATTCCCAAACGAGACCAATGAGACTAAATTATCGCCACGTGTGAAATTTTACTTTTGCCGAGAATGCAGAATTGATGTATGACCAAATTAAAGCTAAGGCGAAGCTTGCGTTAGTTGCGAGAAAATAGCGGTTGCGTGAAGTTTCTTTCTTCAGCTACTGCTTCTTTTACTGTGGATTGTTATTTAATTTAATCATGGAGTTTGTTAGTGATGATGGGCTATTATTATCAACTATCATTCAATATATTTTTAGCATAAATTAAATATATGCCATATGTCTCTCTACCCTTTGTAGTGTTTTGATCTGACAATTCTAATTTAGTCAAATATCATGTTTGACTTAATGAATGAGATGCCTCTTTTTTATTAGGTATAGTCTGATGTCTTGGATTTGAATTTTATCCACTGTGTGATACATTTTTTTATTTTTTCTCTTCAAAAAAATCGTTTGAAAAATAAAATAGCTTGCCAATGTTAGATTCTTTGGCAATATATGGTGCACAATGTACCGCCAACTGAGTTCTTCTAGGTGATTAATGGTTAAAGAATAATTGGTTTTAAAGCATATTATATCTACTAAATTTTAGTTTGCTTGAATTGTTTGCATTTATATATGTCGATCGTTTGGTTGATTATTTGGAAACGAGGGCGATAATCGCAGTTGACAAGAGTTGCACCGGTTGTCCAGACGATTATCCGCCTTATAAAATTTGAACAATTTGATTGAATTCAAATTTAATGTATCAATCATTTTTTTTTAAGTCTTATTAAATTATTTTTTCTCTAAATGATGAATCTGAGTTTCACTTTACCTAACATAAGAGGAGAGACTTAGCAGTGTGGTATTAGCCTAAGGCATGATTAGGTAGGCCCTTCTATCACAATATGCTTTGCTTTTAGGATTAAACAATTATCTCAAGAGACGGAGTAAACGCGCATGTATATATATATATATATAATCTTTGAAAGTACAATTTTTGTGGCCTGATAACTAGCTGCCAAATCGATGTCGTTTTGACATGTTTTGCACTCAAAACGACGTCGTTTTGACAGTTTTGAGCCATTGTGGCCACAAGAATTGTGACCCTCAAACATTTTCCATATATATATACTAGCATATCACCCGTGCTATGCACGGGTTGTGTTTCACCATTTTGTCTTTTTTTTTTTCTTTTTTTATACTATATTAAAATTTGATATTTTGATACTAATCATATATGTTGGACTTTTTAAGAAATTTATATGTGATGGACTTTTCAAGAAAAATTTTTCATGCTTGTTCTTAATGCATTAAAATGCTATTATGAGGGATAATAATCATGTGTTGAATTTTTTAAGGAATTCATATGTACTTCACAATTATTTCCATATACGTGAATTGTGATTTTTAAAAGTCTTTTTTTTTTTTTAAATGTCTTTTTTTATATTATATTAAAGTGTAATATTTTGATAATAATCATATGTGTTGGACTTTCAAGAAATTCATATATGTTGGACTTTTCAAGAAATTTTTTTTTATGATTGTTCTTAATGTATTAAAGTGTTATTATAAGGGATAATAATCGTATGTGTTGGGACTTTTTAAGGAATTCATATGTGTTGGACTTTTCAAATAATTTTTTTATACTTGAGGGTTGAGAGAAGTTAATAAATGCTAAGTTTTTTTTTTTTTTAAATTTAAAAGTAAGAAATTTAGATTGGGATATTGAAACTCTCACATGACTTGGGGGTTAGAAACCCCATTTTTCTTAATATATATATAGATAGATAGATAGATATATCTTTTTATTTTTATTTTTATTTTTATTTTTGTGTAGTTTCTATTCGGGTATTTTTTTTTTCAATTTATTTAAGATAGAGTTGTAGATATCTTTTTTTTAAAAATTTATTTGTGGTTTCCATTTGTTTTTATTATTATTTAAGTAAGTTATGATGCGAGTTAGATATGTTATAGACATGTGAGTTTTATTTATTTAAAATTTATTTAGATAAACTTTAAAGATTTTTTTTTTTTAGTTTTTTAATTTTTTTTGTTCTATTATAATATAATATATAAAATATAAGTAGATATCTACAACTTTAATAAAAAATATTATCTGATTTTTTGGGGAAGAGAAAAAGAATGCAAGTTTTAATATTTTTTTTGAAAATTTGTAAGAGAGATTAGGAGGGAGAGATTATGAAATATTTTTGTTATTAAATAAATAAATCAGTCAATAGTTTTTTTAATCTATTTTGTAAATTAAAAATCAATAATTTTAGAAAATTGATTAATTTGTCCCATTAAGTGATTTAAAATTTTGATAGATATATATAATAGAAAATATATAATTATATTATTAAATCATAATTCAAATTTAAATGTTATATCTTTTGGAGATCTATAGTTAAATTCTTATCATTTTTTTTTATTTTTGTGTAATCATAGTGTATGGGAGAAATTGAAAAGGGTGTTGCAATAATTATGAGAGAAGTCAAAAGGAATTGTGGGTTGGGAGAAATCAATAAATGCTGAGGTTGGGTTGAGAGAAGTCAATAAATACTGAGATTTTTTTTTTAAATCAAAAAATTAGAAAATTAGGATTAGGAGATTGGAGCACCCACAAGCATTGGGGTTAAAAACCCCCTTTTGCTTAATATATAGTATAGATAGATAGATTTATACTTGAGGGTTCGGAGAAGTTAATAAATGCTAAGATTTTTTTTTTTAAATTTAAAATCAAGAAATTTAGATTGGGATATTGAAGCTCTCACATAACTTGGGGGGTTAGAAACCCCATTTTTTTAATATATATAGATAGATAGATAGATATATCTTTTTATTTTATTTTTATTTTGTATAGTTTCTATTCGGGTATTTTTTTTTCAATTTATTTAAGATGGAGTTGTAGGTATCTTTTTTTTCAAAATTTATCTGTGGTTTCAATTTGTTTTTAATTATTATTATTTAAGTAAGTTATGATGTGAGTTAGATATGTTATAGACATGTGAGTTTTATTTATTTAAAGTTTATTTAGATAAACTTTAAAGATTTTTTTTTTTAGTTTTTTAGTTTTTTTTGTTATGTAATAATATAATATATAAAATATAGGTAGATATCTACAACTTTAATAAAAAATATTATCTAATTTTTTGAGGAAGAGAAAAGGAATGTAAGTTTTAATATTTTTTTTTGAAAATTTGTGAAAAAGATTAGGAGGGAGAGATTATGAAATATTTTTGTTATTAAATAAATAAATCAGTCAATAGTTTTTTTAATCTGTTTTGTAAATTAAAAATCAATAATTTTAAAAAATTGATTAATTTGTCCCATTAAGTGATTTAAAATTTTGATAGATATATATAATAGAAAATATATAATTATATTATTAAATCATAAGGAAAATGATTTGGAGCCCTAAAACTGTCCCCCTAATCCCCCTAATTTCTATTTTAGGCAACTGTTTCCTTGTTTTTTTTTTTTTTTTTTACTTGATATGGAAATTAGGGGAATTAGGGGGGGTTTTAGGGAGATGTAGCAAGGTCCAAATCATAATTCAAATTTGAATGTTATATCTTTTTGAGATCTATAGTTAAATTCTTATCATTTTTTTATTTTTTTGTAACCATAGTGTATGAGAGAAATTGAAAAAGGTGTTACAATAATTATAAGAGAAGTCAAAAGGAATTGTGAGTTGGGAGAAATCAATAAATATTGAGGTTGGGTTGGGAGAAGTCAATAACTACTGAGGTGGGAGAAATTGAAAAGGGTGTTGCAATAATTATGAGAGAAGTTAAAAGGAATTGTGGGTTTGGAGAAATCAATAAATGCTGAGGTTGGGTTGGGAAAAGTCAATAAATACTGAGATTTTTTTTTTTAAATCAAAAAATTAGAAAATTAAGATTAGGAGATTGGAGCACCCACAAGCATTGAGGTTAAAAACCCCCTTTTACTTAATATATAGTATAGATGTAGACGACAAGCACATCCTTGAAGGTAGTCCCACATTCCCTTTTTCTCCAAGCCTTCGACGTGTCTTTCTGATAGTAGTATGATAGTAGCAACTTTTGTTGGCTGATGCCACTTTGGTCTGTTGTTTGTCCTTTAAGTCTTATCTTTGCATAAAACTTCCAAGTCAGGTCATGTGTTTCGGTCATGATTAACTTAATAAGTGTTGATCACGATTTAATTCAACTCCTTCTAAACTTGTGCAGTCGTAGGCTCAGTTCTTCCTACTGACCTATTCTTACTAATATATCCCATTTCTATTAGATCTGAATATCAAAGAGTGGATCAATGGTTAAAAATTTTATTTTATTCTCCTTGAGATCATCTCTAGGTTTTAGGTCATATAATTATGTGACATATGTTAAACAAAGGTCTACAGAAGTACTCAAACAATTGACGGAATGAAGTCTCGGATACCTTGGAAATAAAATATAAAAAAAAATTAAAAAAGATTGGCTAAATCTTCTCATTGGTGGTTCCACCTATGGATTTGGAGTTGTACCAATACATCTCAGCAGAATTTTGTACCAGGCAAATGGCTTTCTTAGTCAATGGAAATGAAACCCTTCTGTTTACCCTGGACCAGTGCAGAATAAATTTGTTAAGCCCAACCCAATTAATTTTTGGGCTTAGTTTTCATCATATTATGTGACCAAGGGTTAATATAAAATAATTCTGGACACACATATCTGCCCATAATAAAATATAAAAAAATAAAATATAAAAGGAATTATGTGTAGGTTCTAATAGGTAAACTTATTTATAATAATTAATAGTTTTTTTTTATCAAATACTATTAAAAAGCATTACTAATTGTTAATTTTTAGTGACAGTTTAAAAATTGTTACAAAAAATATTACTAATTATAAGTTTTAGCAACAGTTTAAAAAATCATCACAAAAAAATCATTAATTTTTAACTTTCAGCGATAATTTGAAAAATTCGTCACAGAAAAACGTCACTAATTGTAAATTTTATTGACAATTTAAACAAACCGTGACAAAAAAAAGTCACTAATTATCAATTTTTAGTGACATGCAAAAAATTGTCACAAAAATTTATTTCTAATGACGATTTTGCTTAGACTTATTTTCAATCAAACTTGATAAAAATAAAATTCAATTATTAAGGCCTAGTGATAATTTACTCTAAAATATATATAGGTTCACTTGAATTGTTCTACTTATGTTTTATGTTGTTGGTTTTGTACTCGATTCTATATTGTTTTCTATCTCATCTTGTTGGATGTGTTAATCAATTCTAAAGCCGACCCAGAGTGTGATACTTTATACATGCTGCAAAAGTGTATTAATTGTATGACATACCTAGAACATTTACTTAAAACTATATTCATAATTGAAATACATGGACACCAATATGATTCATTGCATATTAATTTTAAATTTACACTGTACATTTTACTTTCAGAGTAAAATTCTAGGTTGAGTTTCATGGTAAAAAGAATTATTGAAGTGCATAAGACACATTATTCAATCCAAATTACAGCCCAACCATGCCGAGTAAAACTTCAATGTAATGATGATACCAAGTCATTGTTGAGATGTAATATTACCATCCAATACTGACAAAATTACATAATAGGGTAAATTCTAGCTTATAAATATAACCACCTTTTAGAACTCAACTCACCAACATATATCCTACTCAACTCAATGAATTTGTTCTCATATTGTAGGGCTAATTTTGAATATATATATATATATATAATAGTGATATTACGTTATCATTAACATGTGAATTGTCATTGAAACTACAATAGTATGATCAAACTCACTATATATATATAGCGGTCACATAATCATGCTAAAATACATTTCAATTATAAAAGATACGAATTCACCCTCAAATGTGTAGATTTATTATTGATTACCCTCCCAGAGTTTGGGGTGGGCTCAATTGAGCAACCAGAGCCCAATCTACACATATTTTGAGTTTGAGAAATGCAAACCCATATATAGCGCTGAAATCAAGGGAGCATTTTAAAGCCCTATTAGAGAAATCTTTGGTCACACAATCATTAATCAAGTCAGGATGGCCGAGTGGTCTAAGGCGCCAGACTCAAGTTTTGGTCTTTGAGAGAGGGCGTGGGTTGTTTTGTTTTGTTTTGGTTTTTTCTTTTTTTTACATGGGATGTGCAAAAAACAATTTTGAGTCTTGCAAATATAACTTTATTACTCTCTGAAATATAACCACTTTTTATTTATGTATTTCAACACTTTCTTTTATTTTATTTATCTATCCACACAATTTATTTAAAGAGTCTCTTAAGACTCTTCAAATGTAATTAGCTTTGAGGACAAATGCTAAAATAACTATTGTAATAGTTAGTCTCTTAGAGCAATTCCCACGGTTAAAGTAAAAAATGATTTTGTCAAAGTAAGTTTTTGAATTCTAATGCAAAAAATGTTTTCTACTTTTAAAAGCATAACATGTTTTCCGAACTAAAATTTTATTAGTGCCACCACATTACCATCACTGCTATCACCTCCACCACCACCACGATCACAGCCACCACCACCACTGCCGCCGCTGCCGACATCATCATCTCTACTTCATTACTACCATCACCACCGTCACCACTGCATCACTACTACCGCAGTACCCACCACCACCACCATTGCTGCAGCCTGCACCACTACCGCCACCACCACCTCCACCTTTACCTTCTCCCTACTGCGGTCAATACCACCACCACTAATGCAACCATTAGTATATTAATTTCAAAAACACAACAAAATATAAATTCTGTAATTATAATTATATTTTTTTTTTAGTATTATTGGGTTTTAGTAAGTAGAATTTTTTTTTTCTTGTGCGCGCGCGCGTGTGGGGTAATTTTAGTATTCTTGGTAGGGTTTTGATTTGTGGAAGTTGTGAAAAAATACTAGAATTTTGGTTAGAAATTTGATGTGGCAATAAAATGGCTTTTCCATGTTTTGGCATTAGTTTTAGCTCACCATTAAAGGAGCATTTTTGTGTAGTCTGGCCATTCTTTCACTGTAGGAAATTATACTTTTAGTTATATAATTTTTAGTCGCCGAAGGCTATTTTTTAGTCGCTGAAAGTCAATGGCGATTAAAGGTTATCGTCGCCTAGTTAGTCGCGGAAGACTTGTCGATGATAGTCAATGGCGACTAAATTTACATTAGTTACTAATTATTTTATCTTCGGCTACTAAAACGAACTTAGTCACCAAATATATATAACTTTTTTCAACAAAAGATTTAGTTGCTGAAAGTAATCAATTCAAAATGAAATTCTCTTTCAACAACTAAAATATTTAGTCGCTAAAACATTTTAATCGCTAATAATAATACATTTAGTGACAACATATTTTAGTTGTCGTTTTATGTCACCATTAGTAACTAGATAGTTTAGTCGTCGTTAGTTTTCACGATTAAATATTTTAGTTGCCAAAAGACTGGATATTTTAATTTCATTATATTTTATGATCAAACATTTTAATTGCAAAAGGATTCCATGTTCTTTCATGACTAAAATATTTAGTTGGTAATATTTTCTTCCCTTATCTTGATTTGTTTTGGCTACTAACTATTTAGTTGCTGAAATTCTTTTGTTTTGTTTTGTTTTTTATTTATTCATTTTTTTTACCACTAAATATTTAGTCACCAAAAACCTTTACTTGCATTTTTGGCTATGAAGATATTTAGTTGCCAAAAACTTTATAATCAATTCTTTTAATTAATTTCTCGACCATTTGTATTTATTCCATTATTAGTGCAACCTATACCCTATATATAAACAAAATAATCCATATACTAATTATATTACTAACCATTCCACAACATGCACACATTTTACTTTCAACCATCTAAAAAATTCATATTTAACGTCAAATTGTAAATATAATAAAAATTCCATACAAACAAAGTATAATCCAATCTTAAAAATATAATTCCATACATAATAGAGGATTAAACAAAAACCATGCCCTATGTACACAGAAAATAATATTCACAATATCATGCCAAAAATTAATCTATACCACACCAAAAACTAATTTGTACCACGTCAAAATGTAATCTGTATCACTGTTGGCTTATTTTTCTTACGAAGGAAACTACCATAAATGTGAGCATGCCAGCAAGGATTGAAAAATCCTTACAAATTAAATTCAAGCCAATTATTAAGCGATTGTGTTGACGATTCTTTTGTCTCAATGAAGAGGACTTCAAAATTGCCAAGTGTAGAGAAAAGAAAAATTAAAAGAAGAATGAGGGAGATGGAGAAAGACGATTGAGTGAACAATCAAACTAACCATTAATTTACCTCTACTCCTATACTTCGAAAAGAAAGTACATAAAATAAAGTACAGAAAATTTACCTCTACTCATATGCTTCGAAAATAAAGTGCATAAAATTAAGTGCAAGAAATATAAATAACAAGAAAAATAGAAATAAATTGTCTTTGATATGAGTTTTGTCTCCTTTACAATGTAACCATGAATGGCTATTTATAAGTAAACCTTTGTAGGAAAAAAACTACCTACTACCCTATTTTCCCGTCTTCATCCTTGTTTTGCCTTGTGTCTCTCTAACTTCTCCACTTTACTCCATGTTCTTCCACATTATGCTCCATGATCCTCTACATTCTCCATCATCTTTTCACATGTGTTTAATGATTCATAACTTCTCATAACCTCCAAATGAGTAAGAGAGTGTCACATGTCTTGCAATTTATCAATAATAATAATAATAATAATAATAATAATAATAATAATAATAATAATAATAATTACATATTTATAGTGCCAACATTACCCCCTACGATTCTTTAATAATGAGGTGTCTTGAATTCTTGAAGAGTTGTATATTTATGCCAATATAGGCCTTATTTGACAATTAATTAACTGTTACTTGAAGGGAGGCACACGTTCAAAGGTCCTTTTGTTCCATGATATGCATTGAAGGTAAACATAGCACCAAACATATGTTTTATAAGCCTAGACAAAAAACGAAAACCATCTTCTGAATGTGTTTACTACATACATCAAAGATTTGACAGAGCTTCGAAAGTGTGCAAGAATTGCAAATTTTATTCCTCACGTAGATTCATGAAGGAGCAATATTCATCTATCAAGAAAATGAATCCAACAAACAATAAAAAAAAGAACATGGAAAGAATTATCTTCGAAGCATATTCTGCTTTTGCAAACCCATATATTTTCATATATGGTCTTTTAAACAAAAGGACCATCCAATATATGGTCGGTTTTCAATCTTCGAAGCTTGAATTTCTACTCAAAACCTTATTTAAAGTTCCATTAAAGTAGTACAAAGCTTTTGAAAATCATTTACGCTGGGCAAACCAATAATTGTTTGTTTGTTTGTTTTTTTTTTTCCTTCCCGAATGTAGTTTTATCAAACTGTAGCTGGCTTTGTATCTTCAAAGGATGCCAATTTTGAATTTCAACTCAAATGCAATAACAAATAGTGCCTTTGAAATATTTCCTCCATTTCCAATTTGAACTTCAGTTTGCCATTCCATTCGAACTTCAAGTTGCATCTAGTTTGTGTACCTTCAAAGCACATTACAATTAATGCCAACATAGTTCTACGGTCTTAACTTCGAAGAACAAGAGAACAATATATGATTTTATAAGGAAACTTCAAAGCACATAGTTGGTATCCAGTTTGTTTACCTTCAAAGCAATGTGCAAAGACTTCGAAGCACATTACAATTAATGCCAATATAGTTCTATGGTCTTAACTTCGAAGAACAAGAGAACAATTTATAATTTCATAAGGCAACTTCAAAGCACGTTGGCATCCATTTTGTGTATCTTCGAAGCAACATGTAAGGACTTCGAAGCACATTACAATTAATGCCAGTATAGTTCCACGGTCTTAACTTCAAAGCACATGAGAACAAATATTTCATAAGGAAACTTTGAAGCGCATGATATCATGGTTCATCGCTTAGCTTCAAGGCTCTTGGTATGTCCCTATCAAAACAGACCATTTGGATTCGAAGCTCTTAGTTATTCAGCTATCAAAGCACTTACTTCGTCCATTCTCTCTAATAAATTATGCCAATATAATTTTATGGTCATAATTTATTGACTTCTTAAGCAACAACAACCAAATATTGGTGGCTTCGAAGCACTTCAAAATACAAAACATTTAAGATAATACTCTGAAGTGCAAGAATGTTTGAAGAGAAGGCCTTAAAATAAGCTAAAGTTGTTTGCTATTTAAGCAATTCACAACTCCTTATTTTCAAGAGAGCCAATATTCAAATATGACTCACCTTCATTCCTTGCTTCTTCATAAATATGTAATAATGAATTTTGGCCTTTTCAATGAGTTATTCTAGACAATGACCCTTTTCTTCCTTTGAACAAAGAAATAATACACTGTTCAAATCCAGAATCCTTTTGTTCCTATGAAATGACCAAAGTTAATAAGATTTAACAGTACAAACACAAGTGGTTAAACCAAAATGCATATATTATTCTTGATAGCCACATTTGGCATTTCAAATGGTACACATCCATAATGCTTCGAAGTGGTCACTTTTTTGAGAGTTTACATTAGTAATTGTAGTTTTTTGGCCGGTTGTAAATTTTAACTTGCAACTGCCATGATTGACTACTAAAAATGGCCATGAAAAGATTAAATTGATAGGCCATTCTTTTACTCTCTTAACGCAAAATTCAATGAACGAACTTCTAGAACTTTGATATTTTGTTAACCATTTAATCAAAATCAAGTTTTGATATGATCCACAAATCCACAATAAATCTTGAACAACAAAAGCCATCACATGAAGGAGCTTTGAAAATTCATGTACTTTGATATCTTGAATAATCTCAAAAAATTCGAACTTACGAATATTGGGTTGTTCATAATTTTTAGCCATGTTTGGCTTGAGAACATGTTTTTCGACCACTTCAATTTCATTATTTTTGGTCTAATGGACTGTTTTTTATTTTAGTCATTAATGGCTTATGAAAATCCTTAATTGGCATGGAAGTTTCCTCATTTATTGGCCTAATAGGTTGTGTTTTTACTTTAGCCATTAATGGCTTGTGAAAAACCTCCATAGGCATGTTGTTTCCATAGTTTGACTCCCTAAGAATGGGTTTTTCAACCCCAAAGCCTTATATGGAACATTATTTTTAACTATACTTGGCTCAACAACATGCTCTTCAACCATGTTACTTTCATAAGTTGGCTCTTTAAATTTGGGTTTTCTAACCATTAACGACTTGGAAAACTTCTGAAAAAATTCACCAATTCCAGCCATTAAAGCCTCGGTTAAAGACTTGGTAGTGAGAGTTGACAACTTATCATTCCATTGGCAAACTTCCATATTAAGTTCATGAATTTCTCCAATTAAATCGTGTTTTTTTTCTTCCCCCAAATAATACTATAATGGATGCAAGTTTGTTCCATCAAGAAAATGAATCTCTTCTTGAAGATCCAAAATTTTTTTGTTTACACTAAAAGATTTCATCTAGGCTATTTGGAATGGATGAATCCAATTCATTTTTCATTTCTTACACTTGACGTCCCACTGGGCGTGCAAAAAATTATTGGTTTATTTTTCCTATGAAGGAAAATACCTTAAATATGAGCTTGCCAGTAAGGATTGAAAAATCCTTATAGATTAAATTCAAGCCAATTATCAAGCGATTTTATTGATGGTTCTTTTGCCTCAATGAAGAGGACTTCAAAATTGCCAAGTGTAGAGAAAAGAAAAATTAAAAGAAGAATGAGGGAGACGGAGAAAGATGATTGAGTGAACAATTGAGGTGATTGAGTAAACAATCAAACTAACCATTAATTTACCTCTACTCCTATACTTCGAAAAGAAAGTGCATAAAATAAAGTACAGAAAATTTATCTCTACTCCTATGCTTCGAAAATGAGGTGCATAAAATAAGGTGCAGAAAATTAAGTGCAGGAAATATAAATGACAAGAAAATATATAAATTAATTGTTTTTGATTTGAGTTCTGGCTCCTCTACAATATAGCCATGAATGATTATTTATAGGCAAATATTTGTAAGAAAAAAAACTACCTATTACCCTATTTTCCCATCTTCATCCTTGTCTTGCCATGTATTTCTCTAACTTCTCCACTTTACTTCATGTTCTTCCACATTATGCTCCATGATCCTCTACATTCTCCATCATCTTTTCACATGTGTTTAATGATTTATAACTTCTCATAACCTCCAAATAAGTAGAAGAGTGTCACGTGTCTTGCAAATTTATCAATAATAATAATAATAATAATAATAATTACAGATTTATGGTGCCAACAACCATGCCAAAAAAGTAATCTGTACCACACCAAAAAATTAATTTGTATCACACCAAAAACTAATTTGTACCACGCCAAAAGGTAATTTGTATTGCACCAAAAAAGTAATATATACCACGCCAATAAATTAATCTGTATCACACTAAAAAATTATTATGTATGAACAATAGTAATCCGTAGATTAAAAACAATATTCTCCATACTAGTAAAAAAAAAGTCATATCTACAATTTCACGCCAAAAACCATCTGTAAAAATAAAATTAATCATTAGTATTAATTGAATATTGGCAAATTTAAAATTATAAAAAAATCATATGAAACTCAAATATAATTAATCTTTTAAAATTAATTATTAGTTTTGCATACTTGAATGTATATAAAAGAAAAATATGTAAAACTTGAACGCATATATCAAGCAACCAATAATATTTTCCTAGTAATTATTGTACATAATTAATTATTATTTTTACATTTTTGGGCCCTGAACATCATTTTTGACTAAGTTGAAGATATTTTTTACTCTAACTTCCAACCTACGTGTCCTATTTATGTACTATCTATCGCTACATGTCATATTTGGCATGATGAAGCTTCCCATTACATCTCAACAGTGGTTAGTGTAATAATCCAACCCATAGTATACTTAATTATACATATGTTTATGTGTTTGATATGAAATTGCAAGTTTAAGTATGTGAATTTGGAATAATATCTGTTGAGTGTAGGAATATCTGTTGCAATTACAACTTTGAACTGTAATTGAAAGCCTTAGAGGCGCGATAAACCGAAACCGACTTCATATTTGTGATTAGCATGATTTTTAGAACCTATTATGAAATTTTGAGAAATTACGATTCGTAACGATTAAATTAAAATTTAGGAGTGAAGTCCTATATGTGTTTGGCCCTCTTGTGTTCTTCATCCTTGTTAAGAACTTGCTAGAGTGAGTTAAAGAGAGAGAGAGGAAGAGGAAAAACTAGGGATTTGGAAGAAATTCAAGGGGCTAACCCTAGATTTGTACTAAGGTATGATAATCTACTTATAAACTTTGTATATAGTGTGTCTTATCTTTTGTATGAAATCAAGAAGAAATTGAGAATTTTGAGTTAGGGTTTTGAGTTGCGTAATGGTTTGAGCTAAAGGCATGAAATGAAACCCTAATCTTTTCATATTTCTTTGATTTAAGTTCATTCTTTGATTAATCCATGAAATAAATTCTAGATGATTCATACAACCAAGATTTGTTGCAAGATTCACCATGTTTGTATGTATATTGAGCTTGTGTATGAAAGCCATGTATGTAATCAAGAGATAAGACAATGATCTCAATGTAGAGGCAAGATTGATGTGTTTGAGTTGTAATTACCCTTAGTCCATGTTAGTATATCATGTTTTCAATTAGTTTTGCATGGATTGGGGCTTGAATTTGAGCTTGGAAGCTTAAGTTTTGCATCAGCTTCAGACTGCCCAGAACAGCCAGAACCGCACGTATAGGGCTCACATCCACACGTGCGGAAAATAGGGCTAATAAGAACTCTGCTACTGAAATAAATGCATGTGCGGTACCTTTCCGCACGTGAGAAGAGGCTTCCACACGTGCCAAAAAATGGGAAAAATTTGTTTTTTTTTGTTAGCTTCCCTGACCCTCTGAATTCGTTTTTGAGCATGTTTTGACCCTCCACAATGCCCATAGATGAATAGAAAAATGAACGAATCGTAAAACGAATTAATGAAAAAAAGTGTATGAATTGAACGGATTATTCATTGAATGTATGTGTGAAATGTTTGTGTAGGTCATATGCTAGAGGAAACACCGCGGGACCTAATGCACTATGAGTAATAGTATTTTAAATATATGATCTTCATTGATTACTTTGAGCCATGAAAGGCAATTCGTGCCGATATTATGTTTTGATCAAAATGAATGAAGTTGTAATAGTTATATGACATGTGCAATGTAGACCTAAGGTCATTTTGGTTATGCTATGATATGTTTGGGCCGGAGACCGTTCTATATAATATGTGGGTCCAAGGTCGTTCTGTATAATATGTGGGCCCAAGGCCGTTCTGTTAATGACATGATAAGATGTGATTGGACTTGAGGTCATTCTGAATAGCTATTATTATGTAGGCCCGAGGCCGTTCTGTACCTTTGTGGGCCTAAGGCCATTATGATATGATGAGCCTAAGGCTATTTTGTTTATGTAATGGGCCTAAGGCCATTCTGCTTATATAATGGGCCTAAGGCCGTTCCGTATTATGACTATGAAATTATGAGAACCTTATGTTTATTTATTTACACTGCTTTACTATATTATTCCTCATTGAGCTTCGCTCACCCAGTATTATGTGTGCACATGTAGGTGAGCTGGAGCATGGTGTCCATCCTTAGAGTCAGCTTCTGGAGCTATTTTTGTGACCCTATCAAGTCATGTCTCCGAGATGGAGTTTTGTCTTTGACTCACATTATACTTTGATCTTATTTTTGTTTTTGCTATTATCGTATTGGGCTATGTAATCGATATGTGCAAAAATTTCCTATGGTACTTACTTGTTGGCATGGTCATGTGAATTTATGAATGTTCTTGGATATAAGCTGTACATTGTCTTTGTTCATGTTGACACAACTCAATGGACTTCTTCAATTGTTGTATGTTTCCGCTTATGGCCCCATTATTGTAATTATTCTGTTTATTTGTATGAGGCTGAAGGTAATCAAGTGATTACTTGCCGGTTATAACCCAAACTTTTAGGGGTGGGTTCGAGTCATGATAAAGTGGTATCAGAGCACAAGTTAATATTTCACACAAGAGTCCATTTGAGCAATAAGAAATCTAAAAAAGGTTTAAGTTGCATCCATAATGCATTTGTAATCAGGTATGATAAAGATGTGTAACTGTAAATGTGACTTTTGTACATATTATCTGTGAAGGTTATAATGTATGTTCCTCTAGATCATGGTGAGAACAAGGGCAGAAGATGGGGAGGATTCAACCTCTGTACGACTTGATAGAATGGAGGCAATGATCATGGACATGACAAAGGCTTTTAGACGACGACAACAACAACAACAACAATAACAACCACCACCGCTACCAATACCTGTGCTATAGTGCACGACTAGCAAGCTGATGACTGAACTATTGCACTCACAAAGGAATTTAAAAAGGTGAAACCGCCATTGTTCAAAGGAGGAATTAATCCACAGAAGGCAAAGGCATGGGTGCTTGGTATAGAAAAACTGTTTGAAGTCTTCCCATGTACGGAGGCATAGAAGGTTTTGTTTGCTGCTTTTACACTTGAGGTTGAAGCACGCCGTTGGTGGATACTTATTCAAGATGAACATCAAGGAATGAATTGGGCTCAATTTTTGGAGATCTTCTATGAGAATTACTTTCCACAGTGTATCCGAGACAGGAAGGTGTTAGAGTTTGAAAACTTGAAGCAAGGAAACAAAACCGTAGCAGAGTATGAGGCCAAGTTCACCGAGCTAGCCCATTTCGCACCGCATATGGTCATTACGGACTACAAAAAAGCCAAGAAAATCTAAGGGAGGACTCCGAGACTCCATTCCTGAGAAGATTAAAGTGTTGCAGGTACAAAAATACGTGGATGTATTGGATATGGCCATCATAGCATAAGCTAACCAGGCCAACCGCAACTGGTACTCGGATTAGAAGGGAAAAAGGTAGGGTTCTAACATGCACAAAGGGCTGATATCCTCACAAAACAAGAAACAGAATTTGGGAACTTCTAGTGCTTCTGGTTCTACTTGTGATTCAACACCAACTTGTTCGAAGTGTGGAAAGAAGCATCGAGGAGTTTGCTATCGAGCAACCGAGGCTTGCTTTAAGTGTGGGAAAATGGGACATATGATGAGAGATTGTTCTATGTTTGGGCAACAAAAAGGGAATAGGTGAACTGCTAGTTCAGCTAGTTCCACTCCTGCAACAAAGACAATGTTAGGCAAGGCCTACTACTGCTAGAGACAATGTTAGGCAAGAGAGAGCCTTTGCTCTTGTTCCGGGTAATGTTCAGGATTCAGATGCTGTGGTTTTAGGTACACTCTTTATCAATGGTCAACCTGCTTATGTGTTACTTGATTTGGGTTCCACTGATTCCTTTGTTTCGAAAACATTTGCTTTTCCTTTGAATAGAACTATGGAACCATTGAATTATGTGTTGTGTGTGTCCTTGCCATCTGGGGACTATATGTTATGTGCTTCTATGTATCCTGCATATAAGCTTTTACTTGGGGATATTCCATTATGTGCTAATTTGATGCCTCTTGATATGGTACACTTTGATATAATTTTGGGAATGGATTAGTTAACTAAGTGTCATGCAACCATCGATTGTGTGTCTAAACAAGTTGTTTTCTGCCCACCGGGACCAGATGAGTTTACTTTTGTGGAACATGGAGTAGTCCCTCCACCCTATTTGATATTGGCTATGAAAGCTTGCAAACTACTTCAGAAAGATTGTACGGGTTATTTGTGTAGAATTTTACATGTAGAGACAATCGATGTAAGTGTTGAAAATATTCTAATTGCTAGTGAGTTTTCGGATGTATTTCCCGAGGAATTACCATGGGACTTGATAGACCGTGAGATTGAATTTGTCATTGACATTGTCCCGGGTACTCAACCGATTTCCAAAGTTGCAAGAGTTACTTGATAGAGGGTTCATTCGACTGAGTACATCGCCATGGGGCGCACTAGTTTTGTTTGTGAAAAAGAAAGATGGGACACTCCGGTTATCCATCGATTACCGGGAACTTAATAAGGTAATGATGAAGAATAAATATCCTTTACTGCAGATCAATGATTTATTTCATCAATTACAGAGAGCACAAGTGTTTTTTATGATTGACTTGAGATCTGAGTATCATCAATTGAAAGTCAAAGCAGAGGATGTTGAGAAGACCGCCTTCTGAACTAGGTACGACCATTATGAATTTCTAGTCATGCCATTTGGGGTTACGAATGCACCAGCAGCTTTTATGGATTTAATGAATCGGATTTTCAAACCATATTTGGATGAGTTTCTGGTAATATTCATTGATGATATTCTTACTTATTCAAAGAGAAGAGAGGAATGTGAAAAGCACTTGAGATTAATTTTTCAAACACTTAGAGACAAGAAGTTATATGCTAAATTGAAGAAATGTGAATTTTGGTTAAATGAAATTGTGTTTCTGGGGCATGTGATTAACAAGGATGGTGTGTTTGTCGACCTGCAAAAGATAGAGGCTATTATGAATTGGCTTATCCCTACCAATGTTACAGAAGTGCACAGTTTTATGGGTTTAGATTCTTCAAGATTGCGGTGCCACTTACCCAGTTAACTCAAAAAGGTGTTCCATTTGAGTGGACAGAACAAAGGGAGTCTGCCTTTTAAGAATTGAAAACAAGGCTCACAACAGCACCGGTCCTCGCCTTACCGTTAGGTACAAAAGGGTTTGTTATTTATAGTGCTGCTTCTCATAAGGGATTGGGGTGTGTACTTATGCAGAATGGAAGAGTGATTGCGTATGCATCTCGACAGTTGAAGCCATATGAAAAGAATTACCCTATGCATGATTTGGAATTAGCTGCAGTGGTGTTTGCATTGAAAATATGGCGGTTTAATCTTTATGGCGCAACATATGAAGTCTACATCGACCACAAGAGCCTCAAATATTTTTTTACTCAAAAGAAACTTAATATGCGACAAAGACGATGGTTGGAACTCATCAAAGATTATGACTTGCAGATTCATTATTATCTTGGCAAAGCCAACACGGTAGCAGATGCTCTTAGTAGAAAGTCAATGGGAAATTTAGCATGTTTGCTTACGAAGTGGAATGAACTATTACTTGACTAGGAAAGAATGGAAGTGGAAATTATGCTACATGAGCGGGTGGAATGTTAGCCGCAATGGCAGCACAATCGACTATTATTGAGGAAATTAAACAAAGGCAATTGAAGGATGAATTTCTCAAGAAATTGCATGATGAAATGGAAGCAAAGAAAAGATCGAGATTCTCTTTGGAAGCTTAAGTGTTGAAGTTCAAGGGAAGATTCTATGTTCCAAATGTCCCCGAAATTAAAAGAAAACTGTGGAAAGAAGCTCACAAATCCAAATTTGCTATGCATCCTAGAAATACCAAAATGTATCAAGATCTCAAGCAAGCCTTTTGGCAGCCCAATATGAAAAGAGAAATTGTAGGGTTCATTTTAAAATGCCTTCAATATCAACAAGTAAAAACGGAACACCAAAGACTGGCAGGGTTACTTTAATCTCTCCCTATTCCAGAATGGAAGTGGGAGCATATAACTACGGTTTTTATTGTTAGCTTACCTCGAACACCCCAAGGTATGGACTTTATATAGGTTGTTGTGGATAGATTGACTAAGTTCGCTCACTTTTTGCCTATGAAGACTGTATATAATGCTAATAGACTTGCTACTATGTACATTGCTGAGATTATTCAATTGTACGGTCTTCCGGTTTCCATTGTGTTGGATAGAGATTCTAAGTTTGTGTCAAGATTTTGGCAAAGCTTGCAAAAAGCATTGGGGACAGAATTGAGGTTCAGTATCGCATTTCATCCACAAATCAATAGACAATTTGAACGAACTATATAGACGTTGGAGGACATGCTCCAAATGTGTGCTTTAGATTTCCATGAAAGTTGGGAACCTCATTTACCTTTGGCAAAAGTTACATATAACAACAGTTTCCACTCCACCATATGAAGCTTTATATGGGAGAAAATGTCGAACTTCGGTTTGTTGGATTGAAGTTGGGGATAAATCAATGATTGGGCTTGAAATTGTGCAGGTTACTATGGAAAAGATTCAGATCATCGAATAGAGATTGAAAACTGCTCAAAGTCGACAAAAAAGCTATGCGAATCAAAGAATGAGAGACTTAGATTTTGAAGTTGGGGATCACGTTTTTGTCAAAGTCACCCCAATGAAAGGCGTATACACTCAATTTTTTACCGCCGTTAAGACTTGGGCGCCTCATGGTGAACACTCAATGATGAATTAGTGCACTGTATGAACTATACAATTTCTTCAGCAAAGAGCTTTGGTTTTGAGTTTCAGAACCTAAAACCTTGTATCTCCTTTGGACCAAAACCTAAATTTTTTCTAGTCTGACCACTCAAAGGCCTGCTGGCCAATAGGTGGCCGGCAGGAAAATTTTTAGTGGCCGGTCGTCCCCCTTTCTTGGCCGACTGGCAGATATTTTGCTATCAGCTGTCCTCCCATGTGCATGTACTGCACCAGTTGGCTTAATATAGATATTTCCGATAGGGGAACCTGTTTTTCTATAAATAATTGACCATCCCTTATGGTTTTAGGTTAGAAAATTCTCCAAGTGCCCAAATCTTGCTAAACACTCTCCCTTTCTATCTTGAATTATACGTACACTATACATACACTTCCTAAATCAATATTTTGAGGCTCCTTCTGATATTATTGAGCTAAAATTTCAGCTCTTAAGAGCGAGCACCTTGTGGTTTGTGAACAAAAGAGTGTCTTCTCTTCAAATGTATAACTCTTGCCATCTCTTACCTACTCTTCACTCCTCTTTTTCTTGGTATTTATACTCTGTTTTGGATTGTTTTTGTAGGCTGAAACTTGTGATTTAAAAGGTACTCAAGGTGGAAGGGTTAACCACCCTTTCTTGAACCTCATTACATAGTTTTTATCTTTGTGTTTCCCATTTGTTTCTCAACTTTTAGCTACTAATTTTCAGAGTTTTCAGAGGCTAAAACATGTGGTTTTAAGGTCCAAAAAGTGGAGGGTTTAGTCACCCCTCCTTAGGCTTTCTTACTAGTTTTTGTTCTATTCCATTTTGCTTACCTTTTTTAGCTTTTTTTTCAAAGTAATTTTAGCACTGTTTTTGCTGTTTCGGGGGCTGTTTTAATTGTTTACTTAGTTTATACTTTGAATATCATGCTTGTATTATTGCAAGTCCTCATAGATTTGTGGTTTAGGCCTTAGACAGTAATCTATTTTGAGTTGATAGCTTTTTTTATTCCATAGTTTTTATACATATACTCACACTTGTAATAATCATCTTTGCAACCTCTCTCATTTTCTAATTTTCTTTGTTTAAGAGTTGTTTTAAACAATGGATCGTTGTTTAAGGCATGAGAAAGAGACCTTCCATGCTTAATGATTTAATCTCTTCGAAGATTCATTAATAGGGCATTACATCTCTCCCATGCTAAGGACAACTTCTTGTTTGGCACTTCTCTTTATTAGTGGATGTAACCATCACTTTTGGACAAAAATGAATAACGAATGGAAAGGTAATAAAAAGGGCTAATAAAATGGAACTAAAAGTGGTGAAAGATGTAATAAAATCAAATCGGGTTCAATCGGACGTTATATTGAACCTATTGCGTCCTGACTCATTGCGTACTCTTTAGTGGCGTTCAATGGTTCAAGAAGCAATGTCCACCCCTTTCCTTGAGGTAAATCCATGATAGGAAGAGGTGTTATTGGTCTTTCATTTCATTTCATTGATCTTTTTGTCCTATTGGTTCATAGATCATCCCACAATAACTTTGCGACAATTGATGATTTGTGGATTGATTCTACTCCTCTCTTGATCAGTTTCATGACAGGGAGAAGCAGGGAGGATAAACATCTCCTGGAAACACTCTGTTTTTGCTCTGTTTTAATTTTGTGGCAGCAGGGCAATGCCTAAAAACAATGGCCTGCCGACCACCCTTCTATCTGGCCGACCAATTTTCAAGGTTGGTCAACCACCTTATTTTGGACAAATAGTGTCATCTTCATGACAGAATATAGCAGAAGTTAAGGCAAAAAACGAATTATTTTCTGACTGCAAACAGAATAGAATCTAGCAGCAAAACAGAGGAGTTTCTAGGAGGATGTTCTCGGTTGCACGTATGGTTCTTCGACTCCCATTCGAATTCATTAGCTTGTAGCTCTTAGATTAATTAGTGTATTGTAAATAGTTAATTAAATTCCTTCGAATTTGTATAATTAGTTAAATTTAGCTTATTCATTCATTTGGTGCTTGTAATATTTAGCTAATTAGGACATTTATTTAGACCTTCTTACATGAGAGCAAAATTGTAATATTATGTATGTCTTCCAACCCCTATTTCTTTCTTCCCTTTATTTACTTGTCTATGATGGTTGCATCCATATTTTGATTTCATATCATTACCATGTGTAAATATCTATTTTTGCATGTATTGGGTTTGGTTCATCATTCCAACCATTTTGTCATTTCTTACTTACTCGAGTATGTGCACTAATCACATGTTTTAAGTCAAGTCATGTGCCATGTTAATAAATCGAACCTATTAGTTGCATTTTGTATGTGTTGCATTAGTCATTTGCATATTAGAGCACACATTTTTCTAACTATTTTTTCCATTTTGGCTTGCCTCGGTTGAGTACTAGATGAACATTTCTTGCTTTAGCATATTGCATGCGTGTTGGCGTTACCATATCAAGCATGTTTACCATAAGGCTAAGTGCTTAGTTGATATACCTCTTGAATGCCGGTGGATGAAGACTTTTTTGTAAGTTAGGATAATTTGATTAATGTAAATATTAGCTAACATTTTCCAATAGCGCATATTCAAAATTCTTTTCAAACAAAACATGAAAACAAAGCATTCCAAAGTGAGTGACTTAGTCTACACTTGTGTACCTTACATAGTAAAAATAGCATAATAATCGGAACAAAAGCATATACTGTACATAAAAATCACATCATGATTAGTAAAGGCCGATCTTTGATCAGGTGAGTAGGGTGCTTAATTCATGACATTCATTTCTCATACTTAAGTTCCTGGGCTGAGACATTTTGGTTATGACGGACAAGTGGCCTTTGGCACGAGTCACGAGTTTCCTAAATTTTTTAAAAATATTTAGATGGCAACTTTGAAATTTGGCAATGCAATCCATTTTTGGCATTTCTGATTGTAAGTCGATTTTCCAAAGATTTGCCGGATTTGGACTCTTTTATGTTTTTATGTTTCACATTACACTTGTGAAACCAGATTCAGAACCACGAGAGTCCGAACTATAGGGCTATCGTATCCGAGGAGACTAAACCCCTCCGAGGAGCACGAAAAACAAGTTACAAAAGGGCACACCAAGTTTGGGAGAATAGGGAAATTGTTACCCCAGTACATAGGGCCATTTCAGATTTTAGAAATATTGGGTCTGGTTGCCTATCGGGTTGCTTTACCATCGGCATGGAGCAAGTGTATAATGTGTTCCACGTGTCAATGTTGCGGGGTTACATTCAGGATCCTGTCCATATTATTGACTATCAAGAGATTACTCTAGATGATGATATGATTTATGAGGAGAAACCTATTTAGATCCTTGACCGGCAAGTCAAGCAGTTAAGGAATAAGGCTATCCCAATGCTAAAAGTCGAATAGAAGGAACATTATGGAAAACAAGCCACGTGGCAATGAGAGGAAGAAATGAGGCAATAATATCCAGAATTGTTTTGACTTGAGACAAACAAGTTTGAAGGACCAAACTTCTTAAAGGGGGGAAGACAGTGGCAACCCCACCCATATTATACTTCATTATACATATGTTTATGTGTTTGATATGAAATTGCAAGTTTAAGTATGTGAATTATGTGAATTTGAAATAATATCTGTTGAATGTAGGAATATCTATTGCAATTACAACTCTGAACTACAATTGAAAGTCTTAGAGACGCGATAAACTGAAACCGACTTCATATCTATGATTAGTATGATTTTTAAAACCTACAGTGAAATTTTGAGAAAATACAATTCGTAATGATTAAATTAAAATTTAGGAGTTAAGTTATATATGTGTTTGGCCCTCTTGTGTTCTTCATCCTTGTTAAGAACTTGCTAGAGTGAGTTAGAGAGAAAGGAAGAGGAAATACTAGGGATTTGGAAGAAATTCAAGGGGCTAACCCTAGATTTGTACTAAGGTATGATAATTTACTTATAAACTTTGTATATGCCTCATTTTTTGCTTGAAATCAAGAAGAAATTGAAAATTTTGAGCTAGGGTTTTGAGTTGTGTAATGGTTTGAGCTAAACGCATGAAATGAAACCCTAATCTCTTCATATTTGTTTGATTTAAGTTCAATCTTGCAATTAATCCATGAAATAAACTCTAGATGATTCATACAACCAAGATTTGTTGCAAGATTCACCATGTTTTTATGTATATTGAGCATGTGTATGAAATTCACGTATGTAATAAAGAGATGAGACCATGATCTTAATGTTGAGGCAAGATTGATGTGTTTAAGTTGTAAGTACCTTTAGTCCATGTTAGTATATCATGTTTTTGAATTAGTTTTGCATGAATTAGGGCTTCAATTTGAGCTTGGAAGCTTAAGTTTTGCATCAGCTTTAGACTACCTAGAATAGCCAGAACTGCACGTGCGGGGCTCACAGCTGCACGTGCAAAAAATAGGGCAAATCAAAACTTCACTATTGAAATAAATGCACGTGCAGCACCCTTCTGCACGTACGGTGAGGGGCTTCTGCAATTGCGGAAAAAAGAAAAAAAATCTATCTTTTTCTGTTAACTTCCCCGACCCTCTAAATTCGTTTGTGAGCATGTTTTGACCCTCTGCAGTGCCTATAAATGAATAAAAAAATGAACAAATTGTAAAACGAATTAATAAAAGAAAGTGTATGAATTGAACGGATTATTCATCGAATGTTTGTGTAGGTCGTGTGTTGGAAGAAACACCACAGGACCTAACGTACTGTGAGTAATAGTATTTTAAAGATATGATTTTAACTGATTACTTTGAGCCATGAAAGCGATTCGTACTGATGTTATGTTTTGATCAAAATGAATGAAGTTTGTAAAAGTTATATGACATATGCAATGTGGACCTAAGGTCGTTTTGGTTATGCTATGATATGTTTGGGCCCAAGGCCATTCTATGTAATATATGGGCCTAAGGCTGTTCTGTATAATATGTGGGTGCGAGGCCGTTCTGTTAATGACATGATAAGATGTGATTGGACCTGAGGTCATTTTGAACAACTATTATCATGTGGGCCCAAGGTCGTTCTGTACCTTTGTAGGCTTGAGGCCGTTCCGATATGATGAGCCTAAGGCCGTTCTGTTTATGTAATGGGCCTAAGGCCATTCTGCTTATATGATGGGCCCAAGGTCGTTCTGTATTATGACTATGAAATTGTAAGAACCTTATGTTCATTTATTTACACTGCTTTATTGGATTATTATTCATTGAGTTTTGCGCACCCAGTATTATGTGTGCACATGTAGATGAGCCGCAGCATGACGCCCATCTTTAGAGTCAACTTCAGGAGTTATTTTTGTGACCCTATCGAGTCATGCCTTTGAAATTGAGTTTTGTCTTTGACTCACATTATACTTTGACCTTATTTTTGTTTTTTCTATTATGGTCTTGGGTTATGTAATCGATATGTATAAAAATTTCCTATGGTACTTACTTTTTGGCATGGTCATGTGAATTTATGAATATGCTTGGATATAAGTTGTACATTATTTTTGTTCATGTTGACACAGTTCAATGGACTTCTTTAGTTGTTGTATGCTTCCGCTTATAGCCCCATTATTATAGTTATTATCTTTATTTGTATGAGGCCAAAGGTAATCAAGTGATTACTGGTCGGTTATAATCCAAACTTTTAGGGGAGGGGAGGGTCATGACAGTTAGGGGGCGGTTCTGCGTTTTCGGTCCCCGAACATCCTTTTTCGACTAAGTCATTTTTCGACTAAGTTTAAGGCATTTTTAAGTCTAACTCTCTGTGCCTTATATACATTTTGTTTGTCCCTATAGCTCATATTTGACATGGGAAAACTACTCGTTACATCTCAATAGTGGTTAGGGGGCTATTTTGCATTTTCACCCCCCGGACGCCTTTTTTCGAAATTTAAAGCATTTTCCACTCTAACTCCCTACCTATGTTTTTTATTTGTGTATCATCTGTCCCTACAGGTCATATTTGCTATAGAAAAGCTACTCGTTACATCCCAACAGTGGTTAGGGGGTTGTTTTACATTTTCGTCCCCCCAGAACGCCCTTTTTCGACTAAGTTTAAGGCATTTTCTACTCTAACTTCCTATTTACGTGTCCTATTTACGTACCATCTGTCTCTATAGATCATATTTGGTTCAAAAAAATTGCTTGTTGCATCCCTACAGTGGTTGGGGGCTATTTTTCATTTTTGCCCGCCGTATGCCTTTTTTCGACTAAGTTTAAGGCATTGTCGACTTCAACTCCCAACCTACATGTCCTATTTACGTACCATCTATCCTTACAAGTCATATTTGGCATGGAGAAGCTGCCTGTTACACCCCAACAGTGGTTGGGAGTTATTTTTCATTTTTGCCCCCCCGAACGCCATTTTTTACTAAGTTAAAGGCATTTTTTTATTCTAACTCTCAATCGACGTGTCCTATTTACATATTGTTTGTCCTACAGGTCATATTTGGTATGGAGAAGCTGTCCATTACATCTCAACAGTGCTTGGGGGGTTGTTTTATATTTTTGCCCCCCAAACACCATTTTTCAACTAAGTTTAAGATATTTTCGACTCGAACTCCTTACGTGCGTGTCCTATTCATTGTTAAAGCTAACCTATTTTAACAAATTATATATGCCATCAATAAAATTGTTCTTACCAAACAGTCAACATCAAATGACTACCTCAAACTTGCAAGAGCTGTCTAAGTTTGGCGACTATGTTATTCATATGATCAATCTTTGTATTTGTCTCCTCTTGAATTTTTTGTCCCTACTCCCGCTCTTTCAACATCTCATTATAAGGGTAAGTATGACCCAAGTGTTCGAAGGATGGCTAAAAGACATAAGGGTAAGTATGACCTTTTTTATTTCATTTTTTTTTCCTTCTTCCAATTAAAGCTGTTAAGGCATTTTATATTGGTGTTTATTTCTATTTATTCATTTTTTCGTTTCATTTAGAAAATATTTGAGTAAATTATAAATTCATCCCTTGTGGTTATGGAAAATATATCTTGTCCCTCGAGGTTTCAAATCACATTATAATTTTCTTCTTCGTAAGACAACTGTTAGGTCAACCAACAATTTGCCCGATCCATGTGGAGCGGGGCACTTCCCTAGGATTAATCTAGGTGTGCGTAAACTAGTATGAACACTTAGTTATCAAAAAAATATTTGAATGAATTTGAGCAAAGATTTAAAGAAAAGAAAAGAAAAGTTATATTTTATTCTTTTTTTTTTTCAAATTATTATTTAAATTCAGAAAAAAAAAAAAAAAAACTTATATATCATATTGAGACAATTTTTGTTGATTAAATTTTTAATTAAATTTTATGTACGTTTATACTTTAAAAACGTGCACGCCACTAAAACACCCATTCACCTTTGAAGAATAGCGCCAAATTTATTTTATTTTATGTATAAGTTGTGAATGTCTTTTTGATGCATCCATGGAACGAACAGCGAATGTTGGGAATCTACAGCTGTGCCCTCACTCACTAGTAAGTAGTGTCAATCAGGTCATTCAACAGCAAATGGAAATGAAATAATAATCAAGAAAATTCCTTTGAAAGAATCTGAAATTGAGAAATAACAAATACTCAATTATTTGATTAATAACCCATGTCTAATGTATAATACAAGAATTGTAAAATAAGCCCTTAAACACAACGATCAAAATAATACAAATCGAGTCAAAATAGACCAATATATATATATATATATATGTTGATTGGACCTAGCCACCATTTATCCATTAATTGGATTATGCAATGAATAATAAGCATGGGCTGCGCTTGTAGACCATCTTGTAGGTTGATTACGTGGCCCACTTCAATCAACCAATTGATTGATCTATTTATATATAAAAATCAAATTCATCTGATAATTTTACTTAAATGATTTTTATCATATTTATCTTTAAAAAATAGTCAAGTTATTGTACTTATTCATTTTTTAAAAACATGTGTCAAAATCATATAGTTATAATCATTGAATCAATTGAATTATTTATTTATTTATTTTGGTGTGAATGATCTATACATAAAGATAAAGATAAGATAGAGAAATTCAATAGATTGAATTGTCAAATCGGGAGATGGTGTCATCTAAGCGGAATGGAGACAAATCGGGCCTAACAAGCATAATCCAGATTGAATTCGAGAAATCTTCCCAACAGAAATACACAAAGTAGTGCCATTAAGGCTTTGTGCAATATGTGCTTGGGATTAAATTAATAGTTTAATAAAATTATTAATTTGGTATTTGTTTAAAAAATTAAAGTATAGATTAATAATTTATTTGGATATAATATCTCACACATGATGAATTATTTAATCCCACAAAACTAAAGTCTAGACTAACTCATCAAATGACTAAATTAACTCTGACTATATATATACTAGTGTATGCTCGTGCCTAAAGGCACGGTGTAAATAATATTGGAATTAAAATGCAGTTGTAATTCATATCTATCATGTTGAAATTTATGAAATCTGTGTCATTTTTTTGATAAAGATACTAAGAAAATATAAAAAAATATTATTCTTCTACGCTGTAATATTCTCAAGACACAGAAAAGGGGAAAAAAAACTCACACACAAATATTATTGTCAACTCGAATTGCTACGGAATTTGTTTCCCAATGGAAACCAAGTACCCCATAACCAACAAATAACTTCAACTAATAATAATAATAATAATAAGGACCTTGCTACATCCCCTTAAAAATATCCCCCCTAATCCCCCTAATTTCCATATCAAGTAAAAAAAAAAAGGAAACAGTTGCCCAAATTGAAAATTAGGGGGATTAGGGGGGGTATTTTTAGGGCTCCAAATCATTTCCCTAATAATAATAATAATAAATCAACTATTAATAGGTACCAAAGGATATAGTTCAAATTTATCACAATTTTAGCAATAATTAATTACAAATCTAATTAATTAAATCCAGCATAATTAATTACAAATCTAATTAATTAATGTTTCTAGTAACTTTTCCTATGGTTTCAACATATCCGGCATAACTAACTAATTAAAATACCTGTTTGGGATAACATCTCTACCAAAACCAAGACACTAAAACAGAGCCAGCAACCCACAGCCCTAATCTTCTCTATTGTCACCGTTGAAGTTGTTGCACCCTATGAAGCAGATCACATAATGGTGCTTAAAGATGGAGCAGAAAAAACATAAAGAGATAGATTAATGGTGCCCGAACAAATAATCCAAGTCAATTAAGAAAAATAACAATTCAGAACATTAGCACTTGTTCTTGAGTACAAAACCCAATAAAAAAAATAATAATTTTGATAAAAATACATTCATAATAGACCTTTCAGTCAAACCCAAAAATGACAATAACCAAAAGAGGATAATAGACCTTTACTTTTGCTGCCACTTTCTCAGCAACCAAACAGGACAGAAATATTTTTGTATAACTACATCTGATAAATTTCTATGCTGATAACAAAAAAAAAAAGGAAAAAGAAAAAGAAAAACAAATCCAAATAAAAGAGGGGAAGTATGAGAGGGAAAGGGAGAGGAAGAGGAGGCAAAGATTTGTTATCATACGTGACAGTCAAAGATTTATTATCTTTTTAATGTTTTTTTTAATAACCTTAAACAAAATTAACCGTATATGACAGTCAAATATTTTTTCCAAATCACTTGGTAGCAAATCTATATAATCACAAAAGATTAGACAAAAGAACATAGGTCTAAAAACTAATTCCATTTAATCCAATAACAATAAAAAATGATAAAATTCTATTTTGAACTAACCCAACATTACAGAAAGAGGATACCATAAACTAATAATTAGCCAAAGGAAACTCAACAAAAATAAAATAAAATAAAATAAAAATTTGAAGCTGAAAAATATTTATGAACTATTTCCTCCACTTACTCACCAACCAAACATGACAGAATTTTTTTGGTAAAAACTACTGATTTATGGACTAATAAATATTTATACCGATTCAAAAAAGTCTTTCAAAATGGAAACAAACAAAAAATAAATATTACACTCACTGTGTAATTCCATTCCATGTGAAATAGGTCCATACTCTCACACTATTTAATTTCATTTTTAGAATTTATTTATTTTTAAATTTGACAAAAATAAAACTCAAACAAATATTTTCCAAATTTTAAAAAAATATTTATGATCCAAAAATAGAAAATCTTAGAAAGTTTTTAGAAAATCTTAAAGCTCAAACTCAATGATTTAAAACAAATCAAACTCTAGCATAGAAACAAAACAAATATGAAATCGGAAAATGATTTGGAGCCCTAAAAAAACCCCCCTAATCTCCCTAATCCCCAAAACGACGTCGTTTTGGAGTTTTTTTTTTTTTTGCCTTGGTGTGAATTTTCGGGGGATTAGGGGGCTGAATTTTCGGGGGACATAGCAGGGCCCTATGAAATCTATATAATATGACCGACACTTTGTTTTGGTCCGGCGGGGCAATCCTCTGAATTTATTCTTTTTAAATTTTAAAATTAAAATTAAACAAAATGATGATGAAAATGTGAATTAATCAACAAAAAAAAAAAAAGAAGAACAAATCAAACTCTAGCATAGAAACAAAACAAATCTGAAATCTATATAAACAAATCCAACACTCTGTTTTTCTTTTTGTGAGTGAAGCAAAAAGAAAAAAAGAAAACAAAAAGAATTCTATGAAGCTTTCAATTGGTAGAAATAACTCAGCATGGTCCAGCTTTAATTTGCATGTTTGAGTGAAACAAAAAGAAAAAAAAAATGCTCTGAAGCTTAGAAAGTTTTTAGAAGGACACAAATATGAAATGATTTAACAAATGCTTATACGATACCTTCAAAAGGAGTGTATACCATAGTGTTTCCCAAAGACTACAGATATATAGTAGACATTGAATATTAAGAAACAATGAAGAGGAAATATACCCAACAAATGCTTCAAATGGTTGAAGAAAGACAAAGATTGAATATAGCCATGAATTGAAAACACAAATATATAAATAAATAAAAAAATAGAATTTATTGGGGAAAATACAGCTTTGATGGACGATAGCGATGTTTCGGAACCAAAGAAATGTGTTCTGATGAAGTGCAGACTCTTCCAATTGGATATAATTTATTTGGATATAATATCTCACACATGATGAATTATTTAATCCCACAAAACTAAAGTCTAGACTAACTCATCAAATGACTAAATTAACTCTGACTATATATATATATATATTTGAAGAAGCTTGATTTTGCGAAGTTGTCTCTACCTCCTCTCTTGTGCTATTGTTGTCTTAGGAAATCATAACTAATAGATTTCTTTTTTTTTTTTTTTTTTTTTTTTAAATTTTTTGAAATATTTAAAAAAAAAATTCATAAAATATTTTTGTAATTTGTAAATATTTTAAAAAATTAAGAAAATTTTTAAATATTTAAAAAAAAAAACCATAATAGTTTCAAAATGTAACTAAGAACATGATATTGACATATTCTTAACTGGAAAAAATCTAAGAACAATAATATTATTATTTGTAACAATTATAAATGGTAGTAATCACTAATTACCATCATAGACTTTTGATTCAACATGCCTACAATTGGTATTTTGTATGTATCTTCTCATAAATGTATTTGCTCAATTTTCTATATTTTTTGATATCATTATTTTTCTAAATAGTTATATTTCATAGTTGAATGATTTTTGATATTTTTTTGTTTGAAAAAAAAAAAGAGTTAAATTTTGTCTAAATGAATGTTGTTTTGAATTTGGGCTGTGAATCAGATGATTAAAATAGCAGTATATATTTTGTGATGATTGCTTGTGTATATAAACTTTATAGTTAAATGATTTTTGATGTTTTCTGTTAAAAAAAGGGGTTAAATTTTGTTCAAATGAATACGTTTTTGAATTTGGGCAATTAATGATTAAAATAGCAATGTATATTTTTTAATGGTTGCTTGTGTATATATGAATTTTATAGTTGAATGATTTTTTATTTTTTCTATTAAAAAAAAGTGGGGGTTAAATTTTGTTCAAATAAATACTTTTTTGAATTTGTGCGATGAATGGCTAGATGATTAAAATAGTAGTTTTTTTTTTTTTTTTTTTTTTAATGGTTGCTTATGTATATATAAATTTTATAGTTAAATGATTTTTTATTTTTCTATGAAAAAAAAGTGGGTTAAATTTTATTCAAATGAATTGAAATGGATGCGGAACAACAATAGAGAAATTTGCTTTTTAAAAATTATAACACATGCTAATGCAAAATTTTACAATAATTATAATAGTTGTATTATGGTCAATATATTGGATGTCTCATATCCTATCCATTTCAATTCCCTTAAACAAATATCAGATTGGATAATATTTTATTAATCTCTCTTTATAATCCTAACTCAATCCAAACATAGGATATGATACACAATCCAAAGGGATTCGTAGTCCCAGAACTATTAGTCATATGAATGCTAATCTAATCTAATGCAGTCCGTCCAAAAAAACATAGTCTAAATGTATTGACTATTATTCATGAACTAGCTGGAAAATTTTTAGCATAATAAACTAGAAAATCATATATGGAATTCAACATGCCCAAAACAAAATTGAAACTTCTCAAAACTCAATTTGGATTCTAAGTCCCCAAATGGGAATACACCCTTTCTATTTTTTTGTCCGGAGAGGGGAATAGGAGAAGCGTCTCAATACTCCATATATATGAGTATGATTTGATCGAAAGACAAGTGCTTGAACCTCCTTGGTAAAGATTTGTTGATGGATTGTATACACATTGTATTATTTTTGTCAAGATTCAAGACATTTATTTCAAATTCTGATGGCTTTGTGTTTTGACATATACCTAAGCTAATTGATAATATCTGGGAGTCACTTGCTTTTCCAACACTTAATTTGAACACTGTTTTAGAAAATAGTTCCACAGTGATATCAACAAAAGAGATGTCTAAAAGAAAAGGAGTTTTCTTAGGTGTGCAACCCACAAAAGGTGTAAGTGGGTTGCACACCATGTGCCATTAACACAAAAGGTGTAAGTGTAAGGTGTAAGTGTAAGTGGAAGGTATAAATGAAATGTATAAGTTGCACACCATGTGCCACTTACACAAAAGGTATAAATGCAAGGTAAAAAAGGTGTAAGTGTAAGGTGTAAGTGAACACAAAAAGGTGTAAGGTGTAAGTTGCACACTATAGCATTACCCAAAAGAAAAATCCAAACTAGTTGATAAGTAAATTGTACACGGCAATGCAACAAATCAAATATCATTTGGAATCGAAAGTCACAATCCTCAGATTTTCTTTCTATGTAACAGCACAAAAAGTATGAAGCACTTTTTTTTTTTTTTTTGTTATTTTCTTTTTAAGACACATTTTTTATCTTTGATTTTTTTGGGTCTTGTAAAAATTAAAGAATATGATGCACGTGTAATATTGTCACAACATTATCACCAACGACACTGAATAACTACTTGTAACATCAACTATGATTAAAAAAATTGAAATGCATAGAATTTGATATCCTAAAAAATATTAAATGCTAATTGCGAAGTAAAATTTAATCCATCTATACTCTAAAACCAAAAGTAGTCTTTCTCGTTTTTACTTTTGTTTGATGTGGTTTAGTAGGACGAACTTACAAAAAAAAAAAAAAAAGGGGTTGCAAGGTTCTTGAGTGTTTCTTAACCTGATTAGTTTATCCTAGTAGTAAATTCAAGGTTAATTTCGGCAACAATTCACAATTTTTGTCTCATAGGGTTTAGTGTGTTTGTAGTTTTAACAAATGACAAAATTTGAGTCTTAAAATGTGTTTTCATGATGGAAGACTAGATAGAGTGCCAAGTCTATTCAAGTTGAAGAATTTAGTTACAAAAATGGCTCTATTATTCCTTGATGTATATTTATATTTCATGTAGAATATTTCTTCGGACTCTTGTGCTTTTAGCATTTTGATGTTTTTGTATTAGATAAGTATTATCACTACAAGAAAAAACACTTTCCGTAACCAACATTTTGGTCACGAAAAGTATCATATTTAGTCGCTAAAACCTTTTCGCAACCAAAATAAGTTGGTCGCGAGTTGGTCGCTAAACCCTCGTCACAGATAGTTTTTTGCGACCAAAATAGCCTTTGGTCGCTAAAAGTGACCATTCGCGACCAACTTTTTTGGTCACGGAAAGTCTAATTCATATTAGCCAAAAGTAAACTTTTAGCGACCAAAGATAAGTTGGTCGTCAAAAGTCAGCGCCTTGACCAAAAAAAAATAATTCTTTTGTGCTGCCTAGGACTTGAACTCATGACCAAGGAGTCACTATGCACCCAATCCACTCTGCCAATAAAAGATTTTTGTTCAAATTTGGAAAAAAAAATATATAACCCATAAAAATTGGGTTATATATTATTTCATAAAACTTTTAATGCCTAAATAAAAAAATAGCATGTAATTACAGTAGTATCTTTTTTTTAAAAAATTTATCCCGCTATAACTTTCTGCGACCAACTTTTTTTTTTGGTCGCCAAAGGATAATCTTCCGCGATCAAAAAACCCTTTGGTCGCCAATAGTATACTTTTCGTGACCAACTTTTTTTTTTGGTCGCCAAAAGGTGATCTTTCGCGACCAAAAAAGCCTTTGGTCGCCAATAATATACTTTTCGTGACCAACTTTTTTTTTTGGTCGCCAAAGGGTAATCGTCCGCGACCAACTTTTTTTTTTGGTCGCCAAAGGGTATACTTTCCATGACCAAATTTTTTTTTGGTCGCCAAAAGGTGATCTTCCGTGACCAAAAAAGCCTTTGGTCGCCAATAGGTATACTTTTCGCTACTAACTTTTTTTTTGGTCCCCAAAAGGTGATTTTCCGCGACCAAAAAATTGTGGTCGTCAAAAATTAAATTTTAGTCGCAGAAAGTGGACTATATGCGACCAAAAAAAATAGGTAGTCGCCAAAAGTGTTTTTTCTTGTAGTGTATATTAATGTGAGTGTTGATTTTCGACCTCACAACCAAGCAAAAAACTTAGCTGGAGAGCACGTGGCAAAATAGATTAAGCCAGCACATGTGCACAAGAAAACAAAAATATCGCAGTGGCTCATCCACCTAGGGGTAATCCGACGATCAAGTCAGTCAACTTATCTCTCAAAGATATCAACACAAGTACACAACTCACAATCAAAAGCATACTTTAGACCCACGGGGTGCCTTACTTTTATAATAATCAGTGTCCAATTTCCCCTAGAAGTCTTATTTCATGGGACTTTATCATTTACAAGGATAACATCTATCCAAGACTCCTCCTATTTAGATTAGGATCAACTCTCTTTAGAGTCCATCCTTACCCAAACAGGTAGTCCTTCATCATCTATGACTCTTGTCCTCTATCCGAATATCTAGGATTCCGACATTACTGCACCATATCTCAACAATATCTTAATAATCTAGGCATCATGGCTCGCCTACGTGGCACCTCGGCCAACACCTCGACCACGTGGCGCGACCCTAAAAATACGTCTCCATAACTACCCCCTATAGGTTATATTACATTAACAACCGGAGGTGATGGAACCTATCTCGTCTGATCTTCCAACATGTCGGTTAAACGACATGCTAGAGATACTCCTCCGACCGAGATCATGCCTTGTTGGCTTCAAGAAATAAGGACTAAAGTGTCCACTCATCAAGAATCAAAAGCCAACATGTTCTTTCATCCAAGATCAACATCTCAACTGAAATCATACTACTACCCAAGATCGTGACTCGCTAGTTTGAGAATTCCAAGAAACCAATACGCGTGTGAGCTATCATGCTATAACTATCTCCATCGTGTCGCATCAGTTCTACCCCATGTCGCCTAACGTCAACACCAAGGATTCAAAATCACAACCTTTTGCCTCATTTTTCCAATTCCAACAAAACCTTTTCACTTTCTTATTTCGTCTCTCTTTGTGTCCCCAGACTCTCTCTTTTTGCCTCTGCAAACCATCATTGTTGTTCTTGAAGCTTTCATTATTGTGAATACTCCATTCGTGCCCAAGGTTCAAATACCAGCTGAACCAGACTACCAACCAAGCATTTCATCAGTTGCTCCACGCATTAACCCACCATCTCAACAGCATTGCAAACGTCAACATAGTGACAATCCTACCGCCAAAACCAAGAGCAGGAAACACCGAGGTCATAAGCTCCTAGCCTACGACCTTGACAATCCTTCAATCATCCTATCTGCGAGTAACCATTATCGTAACCAATGACGACATGTCTCACTGAACTCTTGTCATAGAAAACCTTCTTGCTAACATCCCTGATGTCATAACTGTGTAATCCACTCCATCTCCTTATAGCCAATCTAACATGCTCATGCCTCCAACAACTCAACATCTCAGAAGAGAAGCATATGAAGCAAAATGACCAAGTTACTGCTGCCAAAGCTGAGGCCATTACTAAGGCAGCTGAAAAGAAAGCTGTTGAAGTTGAGAAGAAACTAGCACAGGCACTAACTAACAAGGAGAAAACGCCACGGCCTATCAAGAAGGCCAAGACTCTGTCCGAGATCAATATAAGGAACTGGTCAACATCTCGGATAAAACCATCATCTTGGATCATGTTATCTCAGGTATAAGTGTTATCTCAGATACCTTCATCTTATCAAATTTTTTTGAAAATTTCACCAAGTATCACTTTCAAATCACTGACTCGGTCTTCATTAACTCATATCTGCTCTCTACGCCCTAATGTGAATGTAAATACAAATTAGGTTCACATTAGGAATACATTATCTAAATCTTATCTAAGTCTGACTTAGACATCCATGACCAGAGTCATCGGGTTTAGCTTGTCTAAACAGAACACTTAAGGTTTAACCTTAACGCACCGAGAGTACTACCTACCTCAGCTTTTCGTACAAACTAGCCAGATCATGGCCGGTTTTGTCTTGTTTCTCGTTGAAACATCATTTTAACTTAGTTCAGGTCTGTCTTCCTGACACGCCTAGGTTAAACGCACAGTTCCTCATTGGAACATCCCTTAGTTTTAGTTCTACCTTTTTGGCATGCCTAAGTTAACTTGCTTAGGGGTCGTTTCCCACTTAGTGGTCATTCCTTCGATTTTATTTCAATGGTCATTCGCTTCGATTTATTCTTAACTTCAGCTATGGTTATTGACATCATTAGAGCCGAGCTCCAAATTTCATCAAGCTACGTTCCACGGCCTCGACAATCTCTTACCGTCAAGATCTTCTAATCTTGGGTAAACTTTATTTTATCTCAAGCCTCCAGTAAGTTCTGATCTTTCCAAAATTGTTCACCTAGGTCGAACTCCTGTATTCTCGGACCTACTCATCTAGGCCGAGATCTTGTCTTCTAGATTTGGGATCTGCTCACTTAGGCTGAGCTCTTGTCTTCTCCAACCTAATAATCTAGGCCGAGATCTTGTTTTCTGGGATCTAGGATCTGCTCACTTAGGCTAAGCTCCTGGCTTCTCAAACTTATTCATCTAGGCCGAGATCTTATCTTCTAGGATCTGGGATTTGGGATTAGCGCACTTAGGTTGAGCTCTTGTCTTCTCGGACATACTCATCTAGGCCGAGATTTTGTCTTCTAGGATCTTAAATCCAGGATCTGCTCACTTAGGTTGAGCTCTTGTCTTCGGGGCTTTGGGATCTGCTCACTTAGGCTGACCTCTTGTCTTCTAAAATCTACTTATCTAGGACGAGATCTTGTCTTCTGGGATCTAGGATTTACTTAATGAGGTTGAGCTCTTGCCTTTTCAGACCTACTCATCTAGGCCGAGATCTTGTTTTTTGGGATCTAGGATCTGCTCACTTAGGCTGAGCTCTTATTTTCTCGGACCTACTCATCTAGGTCAATATTTCATTCTCTAGGATCTGCTCACTTAGGCTGAGCTCTTGTCTTCTTGGACCTACTAATCTAGGCCGAGATCTTGTCTTTTGGGATTTGGGATCTGCTCACTTAGGCTGAGCTCTTGTCTTATCAGAATTACTCATCTAGGCTGAGATCTTGTTTTCTGGGATCTAAGATCTACTCACTTAGGCTGAGCTTTTGTCTTCTCAGACCTATTCATCTAGGTTGAGATTTTATCTTTTGGGATTTAGGATCTGCTCACTTAGGCTGAGCTCTTGTCTTTTTAGACCTACTCATCTAGTCCGAAATCTTGTCTTCTAGGATCTGGGATCCAGGATTTGCTTCACTAAGGTCATGCTCTTGCATTTTGGATCTGCTTCACCTAAGCTATACTCTTCCATCTTGGATCTGCTCCACCTAGGTTATGCTTTTCCATCTTCGAGCTGCTTCACCTCCTCGAGAGCATGCACGCCTCCTATCTTTGCATTCATTCCTTCTGGAAGGGTCTTCATTCCGTCTACCGTTGATGCATTCTCCATCTTTGCTGAACTCGTCGTTGCCAATACGTTGATCTTGTACGATGATGGCCATCTATTCCTACTAAGTTCCCACAGACAGTGCCAAATTATGGGTATTGATTTCTAACCTCACAACCAAAAAAAGAACTTAGCTAGAGAGCACACAACAGAATAGATTAAGCCAGCCCCTGTGTACAAAAAGACAAGAAATACCGCAGTGACTCATCCACCCGGAGTACTCCAACGATCAAGTCAGTCAACTTATCTCTCAAAAATATCAACACAAGTACACAACTCACAATCAAAAGCATACCTTAGATCCACCGGGATGCCTTACTTTTATAATGATCAGTATCCAACTTCCCCTAGAAGTCTTATTTTATGGGACTCTAACTTTTACAGGGATAACATCTATTCAAGACTCCTCCTATTTAGATTAGGATCAACTCTCTTTAGAGTCATCCTTACCCAAACAGGTAATCCTACATCATTTAGGACTCTTGTCCTATATTCGAATATCTAAGATTCCGACATTATCGTACCATATCTCAGCAATATCACAACAATTACGGCATCATGGTTCGCCCATGTGGCACCTCGGCTATGTGGCGCGACCCTAAAAATACATCCCCACAATTAACATTAAGATGCAATCCCCAAAGATAAAAAGAGCTCGCTAAGCACTTGAGGCCCACACACAACTAGATTTAGGAAGCTTCTGCACTTGTCATAACTTAAGCTAGTTCAAGTTTTTAATTCCCAAATCATATGTATAAATCATATTAGAGTGTTGTTAGGTTTAAACCTTGAAATTGTATTGTGACTTGTCTTCAAGGGATCCTCATAATTTTGGAAATGAAAAATGTATTATTTCAAAACTTTTATACATGATTACTGACCAAAATGACATAGCAGTGATATTTTATAAATAAAATGCATCTTGATAAATTTTAAATTTTAAAGTGGTAACTCACAATTCAACTCATCATTTTATTGTCTATTTGTATATCTTTAGTGTTATACCCATAGTGGTGTATGTATGTAAATTAAATGTTTAAATTAAATCAACAATAAAATAAAATAATTCAGAAAAATAATTATATAAATTAAATTCCAAATGAAATGCTTAAAGAAATTAAAGTCGAGGCTTGTGTTGGACACAATCTTCTTAAAGCAGATTTCGCCCTCGCTCCAGTACTTCGAGTTTTACCGGCGTCTACTTCCCAAGATGTAACGACTAACACTTAAATTTGTGGCACTACAAATTCTAGTCCGGCGAACCAGAACTCTGTTGTAACTCTCTCTTTTTCTTCCTAAAAAATAAATGCAGAAACAGATACAAGAGCACAAGAAGAATAGAAAAATAAAGACGAAATTCTAAAGGAAAAATTGAATACCAGAATGCTAGAATTGAAGGCTTTTTATAGTAGAAATGGTGGCTATTTCGAACAGGTAGAAACCTGTTCGGACAAATTAAACAGGTGCCTGGACATATTTGAATATGTTTGGATAGATTCAGTTTGAATTGAACAGGTATGAACCTATTTTGAACCCTTTTGAACTTGTTCAGGGGGGTTTGAACCCGTTAGAGATTTGTTTGGTTGAAAGAAAAATTCTGAACCAATTTATTTTGAATTGTAAAACCAAAATAAAAAATAAATAAATAATTACAAATGTTTTGGCTCAAAAAAATAAGTATAAGGCCGGACAAGCCCAACCAAACCTCACACCACGCACCCGCGCCTAAGCCCAGGCCCAGCCCAACTCGCCCGACCGACCGGACGGACGGCGGTGGCAACGGGGCACGGGTGTGGTTTTAGTTTTGGGTCCAATGGGTCTAGCCTACTTTACCCATAACCTCTCCATTCCACACACAAACTTGGGTACCCCTTGGGGCCCATCCCAAGTATCCCAAGCTAAGGTATATAAACCCATACAAATCCATACGGCTTCCAATGTGGGACAAACACATTTCACAAATGTGTAGAAAACTCACCTAAATCCATTTCCACAAACCCGAAAATGCGTGTTGAATTCTCATTCATCCGAAAATGGTTTTGAGCAACCAAATACACGGTTTTATTCACTACACGGCATTAAACATAAACCCAATTAGAAACGTTAAAAATAACGCTTGGGTCCCACCCTAATTAATGCTCAAAGTTAGCAAAAAAATAAGAATTTTCTAAAGCTATTTTCCAATAATCCCCCAGATGAATGGAATTCACAATAACGGACATGGAACAAGATGCAGACAAAGAAAGAGTACGTTAAGAAGATACACCACATCGAGATAGGTAGCTTTTGGCTTTGAACCTCCACTAGTGAAAACCTATTGGGACTTACTGGCTAACCAATGGACGCGATACCTTGAATTGTTCAGCAGTTTCTGTAAGCCAAGACAATAGACTACACATAGTGTACCCACAGACACAGTTTGGTTCTTATGGTTGTATTCATTTTGGCCCTGAACAATGCTTGGTAATTCATGAGTGCTCTAGAGAATTTAGCCTTCTCAATTCTCACAGAACTAGCCCAGTTCTTATTAAGAGTATCCTATTATACCCCACTTGGATATCCAAGCTATAAAAATCATTAAAAGTAAAGCTTATCCTACTAACACTGTAGGTATCAATCTTTTTATCATAGAAATGGGTAGGAGTAAACCTCCTTAGTTATACATGAAGTCATCCATAATTCGGTTGTCCCCTTGAACCTAGATCTTGGGATCTCCAGTCAACTAGGTTGGGTTGCCATTATGGCGACTTTTAAGTAATAGGCTTTAATCTCATTCCCAACGATAAATAGTACACTTGCTCTCTGGCTAGCCCTTTAGTCAATGGATCCGCAATATTCTCCTTTGACTTTACATATTTTATGGAAATTATTCCATGTGAGAGCAAATGTGTTGAGACTTACCGTTATACATATGATTATGTGCCTGTCCTATTGCTGCTTCACTATTACAGTGAATGCATATAGCTGGCACATGTTTAGGCCACATTAGAATGTCTTCTAAGAAATTACGAAGCCATTCTGCTTCTCCTATTTTATCTAATGCGATAAACTCATATTTCATTATTAACCTTGCTATGCATGTCTGCTTGGAAGATTTTCAAAAGACTACAGCACTTTCCAGGGTAAAGACGTATCCACTAATGGATTTTGAGTCTTTAGTATCCGATATCCAATTTGCATCGCTGTACCCCTCGAGTACTACTGGATATTTGGTATAATGTAAGCTATAATTCTAGATATGTCTTAGATACCTAAGTACTCTAATTATCGCTTTCCAATGATCGGACCTTAGATTACTTGTGTACCTACTCAATTTTCTCAATGCATAGACTATATCTGGCCTAGTGTAATTCGTTAAGTACATCAAGCTTCCGATTATCTGAGATACTCTAATTGTAATATGCCTGCACCTTTTTTTTTTTTTTGACAAATGAAGACTAATGTCAACAGGTGTTTTAGCAGAACGGTCGTTATGCTTTTCAAATTTCTCCAGAATCTTCTCAACATAGTGAGACTGAGATAAAGCATATCCTTCAGATGTTCTGGTAATTTTTATTCCTAGAATTACATCTGCTACTCCCAGATCTTTCATGTCAAACTTTTTGTTTAACATTTTCTTTGTGGATTTAATCATGTCATTATTGCTTCCAATAATGAGCATGTCATCTATATAAAAACAAACTATGACATAGCCTTTGTCTACGTTTTTAACATAGATGCATTTGTCACATTCGTTTATCTTAAAACCATTTGAAAGCATAGCATGATTAAATTTTTCATGCCATTATTTCGGAGCTTATTTTAATCCATAAAGGGATTTGTCAAGTTTACAAACCTTTTTCTCTTGGCCGAGAACTTGAAACCTTTCCGGTTGTTCCATATAGATTTCCTCATCTAACTCGTCATTCAAAAAAGCCATTTTAACATCCATTTGATGTATTTTCAGATTATACAAAGCTGCAATCGCAATCAACATCCGAATAGATTTTATTCTTGTCACTGGTGAATAAGTGTTAAAATAATCAAGGCCTTCCTTCTGCCTGTATCCCTTAACAACAAGCCTAGCCTTGTATTTATCTATTGAACCATTTGCTTTCATTTTTCTCTTGAATATCCACTTATATCCAAGAGGTTTACACCCTGGTGGAAGAGCCACTAGTTCCTAAGTATGATTTTACAGTATTGATTCAATTTTACTATTCACAACCTTTGTCCACAACAGAGCTTTAGGACTTGACATTGCTTCCTTGAAGTTTTGAGGCTTATTTTTTAATAGGTATGTCAGAACATCTTGATCAAATGATTTAGAGATCCTAGCCCTCTTGCTATGTCTAAGTTCATCTGATTCATTATCATTGTGGCCTTCACTGCTACCCATAGCAGTATCAAAAGTAATTTTATTTGAACTTTTCTCTTCAGTTTCCTTACTAGGAAAAATGTGTTCAAATAACGACGCATTCCTTGACACAATAATAGTATTTACATGCATATCTGGATTTTCAGATCTATGAACTAAAAATCTATATGCACTACTATTGTTTTCATAACCAACGAACACATAATCAACAATTTTTGGTCCTATCTTAGTCGTTTTGGGACTAGGGACTACCACCTTGACTGAACACCCCTACACTTTGAGGTAATTGTAGGTAGGTTGTCGACCTTTCCATAATTCATAAGGTGTTTCATTGAGTTTCTTGTGGGGTACCCTGTTAAGGATAAAATTAGCAAACAAAATCGCCTCCCTCCACAAGTTCTGAGGTAACCCTGAACTAATCAACATGGCATTCATCATCTCTTTAAGAGTTCGATTTTTTCTCTCAGCAATTCCATTTGACTGAAGAGAATAGGGTGCAGTGGTTTGGTGAATAATATAATGTTCAAAACAAAATTCCTCAAATGGAGCATCATACTCACCACCTCTGTCACTCCTCACTATCTTTATAGTTTTGTCATGTTGATTTTCAACCTCAAGTTTATATTGGCTAAAAGCTTCTATGGCTTCATCTTTACTTCTCAATAAGTAAAGATAGCAATATCGAATGCAATCATCAATAAAAGTAATAAAGTACTTCTTACCTCCTTTAGTTTGAACAAATTTTAATTCACAGATATCTGTGTGAATTAAACTTAGAGGTTTAGAACTTCTTTCAACTTTATTAAATAATGCCTTAATGAGTTTTGCCTCAACACAAATCTCACATTTATGATTAGGATCAAATTCTAAGTTTGGTAAACATTCTAAAGCAACAAGTCTACGCAAAGAACTAAAATTAACATATCCTAATCTATCATTCCATAAAAAATAAGACTCAACACTATAAATAGAAGATGTGTTCTTATTATTAATAGCCAAATTAAGTACAACAGTATTTACATTGAGCTTAAAAAGCCCATCACTCATATAACCTCGCTCTACATACATGCCACTCTTGGTGAGTACAACCTTGTCAAATTCAAAAACTAATTTAAACCTATTCTTGATCAACAATGACTCAGAAATCAAATTTTTGTGAATTTCTGGCACATGGAGTACATTGTTGAGCGTGAGTTCTTTCCCCCAGGTCATTTCAGCACGATCTTTCCTTGTCCTTCCACAGTTGAAGTGGAGGGGTGTTCCATAAAAAGTTGTTCCCAACCTTCCACCACTTTGTAGGTTGTGAAAATCTTCTTATTTGCACAAATATGGCGGGTTACTCTAGTATCCACCCACCATTCCTTGGGATTGCCCACCAAATTTTCTTTAGAGATTACTACAGCAAGATTGATGTCTGCCACTCCATCGGAAAGATAAAAATCATCGGCTATGTTGGCTTATGCTGGCTTTTTGCTTAAACTCCTTATGTCCTTGCGAACGTGACAATTCTTAGCGTGATGTCTATCTTTGCTGCACACAAAACACTTGCTTATGAACCTCTTATTGAACTCGTTGTTGATTCCTTTGATCTTACCTGTGGATCCTTTTTTGGGACTATTGTCATCATGTTTGCGCTTCTTGTTGTTGAATTTTGACTCATGTTCATTTTTCACAACATTTGCTTTAGCCTGCATGACATGATTTCCTAACTTCTTGTTGGAACCACGGTTGTCCTCCTCAATTCTGAGCCGCACTATCAGTTCTTCCAATTTCATCTCCTTGCGCTTATGCTTTAGATAATTCTTGAATTCTTTCCAAGATGGTGGCAATTTTTCAATAATTGCCGCTACTTGGAAAGATTCACTGAGAACCATCTCTTCCACGTGTATGTCATAGAGAATTAATTGGAGATCTTGAACCTGGCTAACAACCACCTTGGAATCCATCATTTTAAAATCCAAAAAATGGCCAACAACAAATTTCTTTATACCGGCATCCTCTGTCTTATACTTATGATCTAGAGATTTCCATAGTTCTTAAATAGTGCTTTTGACACTATACACATTGTACAGTGTATTGTACAGTGTATTGAGGATATAATTCTGATACAGAAAATCACCATGTTTCCATGCATCGACTACGGCAACCATTGCCGGTCAGTTTCTCTTTCGTTCAGTGCCTATGCTTTTTCATGAGTGAACCGAGCCAAATTCAATGTGGTAAGATAAAATATCATCTTTTGTTGCCATCTTTTAAAATCATTTCCATTGTATTTTTCTGGCTTCTCCCTATGATTTACCGGTACTGCCGAAGTCATCACTAGCACAACAGGTGTGGGGTTCGGAGTAATAACAGTCTCAGTACTGCTTATTTCAGTTGTCATAATTTTGGCGTAATATTAAGACACCAATCACAAATTTATACAAAAAAGAATTTACATACAAAAATATACAGAATAATATTTTGTAACAAAATTTTAATAATACACAGTATACTACTACTATGTTATTAAAGAAATCATTAAACAGTATATTACTACTATTTAATTTTCTGAAACAAAATATTCGTCTGTTTAACATAGAAAAATAAAAATAAAAAATCTACTTTAAGATTATTATAACCACAATGGTTTTTGTGCGTAAATTAAATGTATAAATTAAATCAACAATAAAATAAAATAATTCATAAAATAATTATATAAATTAAATTCTGAATTAAATACTTATAGAAATTAAAGTCGAGGCTTGTGTTTGACACAATCTCCTTAAAGTAGATTTCGCCCTCGTTCCGGTGCTTCGAGTTTTACCGGCTTCTACTTCCTAGGATGCAACAACTAACACTTAAATTTGCAGCACTACGAATTCAAGTCTGGCAAACCAAAACTCTGTTGTAACTCTATCTTTTTCTTCCTAAAAAATAAATGCAGAAACAGATGCAAGAGCACAAGAAGAACAGAAGATGAAGGACAAAATTCTGAGGGAAAAATTGAATGCCAAAATGCTGGAATTGAAGGCTTTTTATAGTAGAAATAGTGGCTATTCCGAACAGGTAGAAACCTGTTCGGATAGATTGAACAGGTGCCTGGACAGATTTGAATATGTTTGGACAAATTCAGCTTGAATTGAAAAGGTATGAACCTGGTCGGGTGGGTCTAAACCCGTTAGGGATCTATTTGGGTGAAAAAAAAATTCATAACCAATTTATTTTGAATTTTAAAACTAAAATAATAAATAAATAAATAATTACAAATGTTTTTCGCCCAAAAAGATAAGTATTGGGCTGAACAAGCCCAGTCCGCCCGCCTGCCTGAGTGTGGTTTTAGTTTTGGGTCCAATGGGTATAGCCCACTTTACCCATAATCTTACCCTTCCACAAACTTGGGTACCCCTTGATGTCCATCCCAAGTATCTCAAGTTAAGGTATATAAACCCATACAAATCCATAATCCTTTCCAATGTGGGACAAACACATTTCACAAATGTGTAGAAAGCCCACCTAAATCCATTTTCACGAACTCGAAAATGCACATTGAATTCTCATTCATCCGAAAATGGTTTTGAGCAACCAAATACACAATTTTATTCACTACGCGGCATTAAACATGAACCCAATTAGAAACGTTAAAAATAATGCTTGGGTCCCACCTTAATTAATGCTCAAAGTTATTAAAACATAAGGATTTTTTAAAGCCATTTTCCAACACTTAGTCTTTTGATAATATATACTTAGCAAGGATGGCTATATATCATAGTTCTAAATCGCGGTATCGAGTAACGTAACAGTATCGATCACGGAGTATCGTTCGGTACGTATCGAAAATCGGATGTTGCGGCAGTGAAAATTTTAAAAACCATTTCACAGATCTTTCAGCTTTTTCTTTTTCGTATCGGTCCGAACCGGAGAATATCGGCCTGTTGCGGCTTGTGTAACGGTTACAGACCGATACGTATCGAGGACTCTGCTGATTCTCTTGTGATTTTTGATTTTAATGATATACTGGCCTGTATCCGTCGCGGTGCCTTATTTTTTCGATACGAACCAATCGGTACGTAGCGTATCGGCTGATTTTTAGAAATATGCTATATATCACATGTTTTTGTTATCATTTCATATTATCGGATGTGGTAAGATATTAGTTTTTTTCATTAATTCATTATAATTATTTCCAAATAAAAAATAAATATTAAATATGTGATACAAAATAGCGATAAAAATTTGATCACGTAAAAATTAGAGTATTGCTACAGGGCCCGAAAATTTTTCGAGCCAAACGGCTCGAATTTCAGGCGGTTGGAGGAAGAAGAAGGAACGGAGGAGGAAGAAGAAGGAGAATGGAGGGGCCCTAAAATGGGGTTGGAGGCGGGGAGGCGGCGGCGGAAGTGAGGCGGAAAGGAGGCGGAGGCGGCGATGCGACGGCCGACGAGCTGCGACGATCGGCCGACGAGCTCCGACGCCAACGACGACCTGCTTCTCTCTTTCTCTCTCTCGCCTGTGTTCTCTCTCTCTCTCGCCTGGGTTCTTCTTCTCAACGAAGAAGAAGAAAGAAAAGGAGAAAAGGAAGAAAAAAAAAATAAAAAAACAAAACCCCAAAACGACGTCGTTTTGGGATTTTGAGCCAATTCGAGCCTCAAGTTTCGGGCCCTCAAACATTTTCCTAAAAATTATTAGAAGGAATATTCTATGAGGAATTTGACACAACTTTTTAGTGCATCACCATCCACGCCTTGAAAGTTAACACGCAGTAGCTCAATGTTTAAACAATTAACCCATCAAAGTTGCTTTATTACTTTATATAATTGAATACACTGATAGAGACCTAAAAAATAATAAATAAAATTGAAACTCTGTATTATTCATGGCACCGAAATGCATTGATTACATTTATTATTTTCCCAACCAACAAATGAATGTCACCCCCCTTTTAAGATAACTAAACAGCAATGCTAGGGACCTCTAATTAGTGCTGTACTGTGTCAGCTCATTACATAAATTAAAAAAAAAAAATGACGTAAATGACAAAATATAAGAAAGAAAAAGACAAATTAATACTCCATTAGAGCTCTCTTTTTAGAGGTCTAACTCATTTTTCTAAACTATAATAACAATTTCAAAAAAAAAAAAAAATCCCAACCCCAGCACCTCCATATCCATTTGATCTACTTTCCATTTGCATTTTCTTGTATCTCTCGATGTTCAAACACAGAATTCTCTGTCTCAAATCTCTTTACCCTTGTGCATCAAAAGATTTCTGTATCTCAAGAATTTTAACAAGATAGATTTGAGAATGGGATGATGATATTTTCAATGCCAATATGGTCTCCAAGTGTAGATCAAATTAAAAATTGAGAGAGAGAATGGTGAGCAGCGTGTGACTTTCAGTGTGACTGGGTTCCTAGTCACATGGGGCACAGTAGTGGGTCCAAGCCGAGTCACGAGGTCCATATTCGGGAAAGAACCAGAGCGATTTGATGAGGCAATACACATACATGATAACAACACCCAAATTCTGACAAAGTTAGGTGGTTCTTGCTTGTAAGGTAATGGGATATTGATGATGAATCAATGAAAAAGTTAATACTAGTATTATTGGTAGTATTAGTTGTTGTAGTCAGAAGATTTTCGCAAAATAAGATACAGATATAAAATATTTTCATATCTGTATATCATATTTTGTAAAAAAATCTTCCATATACGTAGATTTTTTTAGATGTGACAACGGAGAGGATCGAACGAGTTAGAAGAGCTGAGAGAACCGCCATACGGCAGTCATGATGGTGACAACACCGGCAATGGATTGGGAAGAAAACATATGGGACCACGGGTATAGCGACGATGCACTGCTAGTATCCGATGCACCTTCGTAAACCATAGTGCTGTTGATGTCTGTTGTGTTCGATGATGCTACTGGGTTTTGTCCTGATGATGATTTTTGGCTGCATCATATGTAAAATTTTAACTGTTAGATTAGTAAAGAAAAACCTTGAATACATTACATTGCATAGTAAACATTCCCTTCACGTCAAATATGATGCTCGAATGATCTCATTGTGTCGGTTGTTGAGTATCGCCGACACTACAACGCAAGTTTGCTACTATTCATATTATTGTCACAAATAATAATAATAATAATCATAATAATAATAATTTGATATTTTTAAAGTAAAGAGGAAATGTTATGAATATCAAGTTTTCCCTTCATATTAAAGATAGAGCTAATGATAGAGCTATGCATGTGATCAATTTTCGCAAAGTCGCTTTCATTTTTCCTTTTCTCTATAAATCTTTCTTTAGATAATGTTCGGATTATGGTGCTTTTGAGGAATTTATGAATAAAAAAAAGGAAATAAAGGAAAAAGTTTTTTTTTAAAAAAATACATATATTTGTAACTCTAAATAAAATGTTATTTATTCCCATATTTACTTTACTATTTTATTTCATATTTTATATATTCATGCAAAACATCATGTTATACCATACGCAAGTTATGATAAATATATATTTTTCAATTAAAATTAAAAAATAATAATAATAACAACCAAACGTCACATAAGATATAACTATTTTTTTTATAAAAAAAACTTACAACCAAAATAATATAATAATTAAAATCACAATCATAAATATTCATACTTTCAATTAGTTGATCACAATGACTTTTCCAATAAGGTTGTATTTGATTGAAGGAATGGAAAGAGAAAATAAAATACAACCCTACTTTTTCTTTAATTATAATAAAAAAACATAAAGAAAAAGAAAGAGAGAAATACAATATCACTTTTGCGTTTTACCTTCACTTAGACTTCTTTCATTTTCTATTCTTATCTCAACCAAATATAACTTGAAATTCGAATACTCTATTAATTCTTTATTAATTATTTATTTTTTTCTATTTTTCTTTCACTTTCCATTTTCCTCATCAAATTCTCAAAACAAACACATTTTAAAGAGAGATTATGAGTTAAACTCCCCTTATGTAGAGTTGAATTTAAAAGGACAAGCACCAGGTACAATTTGATAATTAATAATTAACATTCACCAATCAAATTTTTTTTTTGTTTTTTTATAACTATTATTATTTTTTTGTAAGGAAGGTGAATATAACACAAAAAATTATTTAATACTTTTAGAGTGTTACGTATTCATATTCTTTTACTAATCATATATCATATTTTTTTTATACTTTTCAATCACTTGACATAAAATTATAAACATATATATATATATATATTAACAATTATCACACTTTAAAATAAGATAAATTACAAATACACCCTCCGACGCTTGTTTAAAGTACAGATTATTTTATGTGCTTTGAAAAATTACAAATACCTCATCGTTAGTATTTTTTTTATTTAACAGAATTAACTAAAAAAATAATATTCATAATTGTTCTCCTATACAATAATAAAATTATCTAAATTATTAATTGAAACATATTTATAACATCATTAAAAACTATTAATTGACTTGATAATTTATAAATAAAAAGAATAATTCATTATAAAATTAAAAACTTTAAGAATAAGATGTAATTTTTAAAATCACAAAAAAAAAGGTTTATAATTTAATCAAAACTAAAAGATATATTTATAATTTATTTTTTAAAATACTATGTGACCGTCCTTCAGACTATCGTAACCGCTCATGTAACTTTTGCACACTTTAATCGAGATATAGGGGGGTGCCTACTGGTTCGCGCTAAAATTGACCGTTGCAAAATCGGGGCACTGACACTCAGGTAAAATCATGGGAGTGTGTGCCAGTTTCGTGTTTGTTTGAAACGGTAACGTTACCTGGATTAATTAATGTATCAATTATGATATTATTATTAATTTTATTTATTAATTATATTATAAATATTAAAAAATTTTAAATTATGTAATGTTTTAAAAAAATGATAAAAAATTAATTTTTTTAATTTTTTAATTTATTTTATCTTTTTATGAATAAAAATTGCAAGAAATGATATGTCTTAAAATGAATAAAAAAATTAAATTTTTTTTTTTTTTTTTCAAAAGATTCCCATATCAAATTATTAATTAATACATTAATTAATAAATTATTTTATATATTATTCTGGTTGAATGGCTCTATTAGGCCTAGACGGGCTTGCGTCCGGACTCGGGAACTGTGTTCGTTACAGATACAGCCACTACAACAGCAGACATGTTCCATGTGCATTGTTATTTGGGAAAAAAAAATCATAAAGATCTTACACAAAGATTTACCTAAAAGACTATATTGCCCTCGAAAAAGACTATGATACACAAGCATACCGTTTGTATCTTGTAATTATTAAAAAAAAAAAAAGATATAACTTTAAAATTTTTAAGTTCTAATTAAAAAAATATAACTCAGCACAAAAAATATATAATCAAATATCTCAAATAATAACATAACTAAAGAAAAAACTAACATAATTAAAGATATATATAATATAAGACTGTGTATAATAGAATTATTCACTACGCTTCCTGTGATTATGACTTTTTATATTGAATTTTAGACTCATAAGTAGTGGTAACCCAGACTTTGTTACTTCATCCTTCCTAAATTAATAGTCATTTTTGAAAATTTAAATTTTTTAACAAGACTTAATCGTTACCCTTTAAATTCAAATTTTAAAAATAAAATTAAAAAATAACCTTTCTATTCTCATTTTTTAATATTTTATAATTATTTTTTAAGGAATGATTTTTAAAAAAATTTAAATTTAAATTTTCATTTTTCAAAATCAACATGCATTTTAGAATTATAAAAAGTAAAATAGCGAATTAATAAAATGGGACAGAGCGGGTATTAAACATTGTGACGAATTGCGATTTCCAACCGATGTGTCGGAGGACCAAATATCTGAAGAAATCACAGGTGAAAAGTTTGACTACGGACGTTGCAACGCTCTCTAGAAAGGCATTGTTGTCATTTTAGGACGGAAAATGTTTAAAACAACACATCTTCTTAGTGTTGAAAATATTTATAAATAATATATAAAAATATTTTAAAATATGTAAAAAAAAAATTAAGAGGTTATTTGACATTATCTGAATAAATATATTTTTTTAATTTTTTTTATAGAGAAGTAAAAAAAATGATATGATTAAAAAAATAAAACAATTAAAAATATGTTATTTTAATATTTGCCAAACAAGCTCTAAATATGACATCAATAAATATATATTGAGATTATAAATTTTTTCCCTTCTTGTCGTGATTGATAGTGGCAACTCTTTTGCCAATTGCCAAACGATTTACAAAATACAAACTTTTACATAAATTAACATAATAAAATATTTTAAATTTTATAATCATGTTACAAGTTTGTGATATTTTTATTATATTAATTTATGAAAATATTATGTATTTTATAATTAATTAATATTATAAAATTCAGTAATAAAATTATACATTTCATTATCATTATCCGTCCGCTTAGATTTATTATTGGTTGCCAAATGCCAACCACATCCCCATGCATTAAGCTGGCGTTACTACAAATAAAGTTCCTTAAATGCCCCTCTTAAATTACTTAAATACCCCTATCAGCTAATGACAAAAAAACACATCATCACAGACGAATATTTATCCGTTTCTGCTTGGTAATGCGAACCCAACTCTTCTAACGTTCAAATTTACAGATTTTTCAAACCGCCCATTTTACCCTCGATATCCAATTCCCAAAAAAAAAAAAAAAGAAAAAAAAAAGGGGGGGGGGGGGGTGTTTTAAAGCCTATTTTTGGAAATTGCATTTTTTTATTTATTAACTTATTATAAAAAATATACAGAAAAAAAAAAGAAGAAAGATAATATGACAAAATAAACTAATAAATCAATAAATTTACTTTTTTGCATCTTGCCAAAAAGAGTTTCGGTAAATTGACATTACCTGGTGTTTGGTGATGGGCAGAAGGTGATGAGATAGTCGGCACCTGCACATGTGAACGTGCTGGTCTTGTCATCATAAGCATAACTATAAGCACTCGGACACGCACTCTTAAACAGCTCCGAATACGAGGACGGTTTACACGTGTCGGGCGTACTGTACGCGCCGCTACAACAGTACTGCTCTTGTCCAAACGCTTCGCACGCGCTCTTACACGCCACGCTCTCTCCCTCCGAACTCGTCACTTTCAGCTCCGACGGACACGCGCCGTTCAAGTCCACCTCGCATCCAGTGGTTGTACAATTCACTCCGGTCCCACCCTGAGGCACCACCAGCATCGGAAGGTTGTACCCATCGACTAAGCTGACGTCATAGAAGTCCAACCCGCCCGACCCGTCGAGAGTGAATTCTGCCAGCGTGGCGGGTGGGGCTGCGTTGCCGCCAGCGCATTCTAGCTGGCCGGAGCCGCAATCGCCTGTGACGCAGGTGAACTTGCCGGTGGAGTCTTGTGTGCAGAGGGTTCGACCCCATAATCGGCCGCCCCAAGAGGAGGGGGGGTTTATGGTCTTTGACTCGCCGGTTTGGAGAGAGAAACCGGTGGTGGAGAGAGGTGCGATTCCGGCGTTTGATAGAATGCCTGGCCAGACTGTGTAGTCGCATTTGTTTACGAATGTGAATGTTGTTGATAATACTCCTGCAAATTAAAAGACAAGTAGTCAAATCAGATTGTGAACATGAAATGAAATGCTAACATTTTGATTTATTTTTGGTTGGTGTTGTTGTTGTTGTGGGTTTTTTGAGTTTTTTTTTTTACCTGATATAAAGAGTTGGAGGATTGTGAATGTTAGTACTGAAATTAATAGCCAAATTTGAGCCATTGGGCTTGTAATATATAGCCAAATTTATATATATATATATATGATATGTATGAGAAGAAAAGAAGAGGAAGAAAAAGAAGAAGGAGGGGGGGTGGAGAGGGAAGAAAATCCCAAATTCTTCTTCTTCTTGCTGGGGGAATTGTTTCAAGTGAGTGAGATTCTACGAGGTAAGTGATAATGAGATGTATATATAGAAAAAAAAAATGTGTAGTAATTAAAGATGAGTGGGTTGGGCTGTGGGGTGTTGAAGAAAATGTTGTGGGCCCATAGTTCACTATCAGCTATTGCGGCCTAGTAAAAGCTGGCGTCTCTTTGACCTACCGTATGGGTTGGACCCGACTCTACTCTACTATCTTTCTGCTCATATTGCAAAGTCAGATTCGGGTAATAAAGAAATAAACAAGCGAAAACATTAACGTCACTAAACACGCATAATAAACGCATGCATGTTTTTGAAAATATGATTAAACGTTTTTTTTTTATTTATTTTTTTTTTTTTTGAGAGAGAGAAGTGGGTTAAAAATTGAAAAGTGACTTTAAACCCACTTTCCAAAATAGGCCATAAATTGTGTGCTCTTGGACTGATACATCTGTTTGGTCTTGAATTTTTAAAAATAACTTTAAAAATTTTAATTTATATTTTTAATAATTATCAAATATTTGCATAATATAAGGTTTATTACACATTTTACTCCTAAACTATCGCCGAATTATCTACTTAATTTTTAAACTATTGATTGAGTCTACTAAGTCCCTAAAATATATAAATCAAAATTTATTTAGTTCCTAAACTATTGATTGAATTTATTAAATCTCTAAAATATTCAATTCAAACATGTTTAGTCCTTAAAAAGAAATTTTATTCTAAGAAATATTAAAATTTTATTTTGTCTTTAAAAATATTTTATTTTACTGTGTGTTTAAACTACTATCAAAGTCTAATTTCCGAATCTTGCTAATAAAATTATACAAGTATTGGATATATTGGAAAAGTAAAAGAGCGTTGGGTCTATAAATTCAATTTTGAATTTCTTAATATTGTATTTAATTGGGAGATTTGGGAAGAAATTTGGGAAAGGAAAGAAAAAAAAAAAGGTGAAATATGAATAAAATGTAACGCCCCGAAATAAATAAAACTTACCCATCTCATAGTAATCAATAAATAGCAACATGAAAGAAATGATACGCTTTCATTAATCAGAGTTTGATATACAAAAGGTGATACATGCGATATATATTCATAAATGGTACTTCCTGAATCTATAGCATGCATTATAAGATTGAGAAAGAAATGAAAGCTAAATAGATAATCATATGTCCTAAAGGCTTACAATTTTCCAATACTATACTTGGTTACATAAAATGGATTCAAATCCAATATAAGTAAAGTACTAGGCTTGTATAAAATAATAACAAGAAGTAAACAAAATGAAACTCTTCTTCCAATCCTCCCAAGCGACTGCCTTGGCAGAGGCATCTTACCAACACTTGAACTTAGTTTTCCCATATAGGGTCAGCTAAAACCCAGTAGAAATAATCCAACACAATATATGAATTTTAACAAAGATATAAGGGTGAACTGCAAATGCAATGCCTATGTTAAAACGTTTTACATTTCTTTACCAAAGATCATGCTATGCTCAATCTATATCACAATTCTCAAATCATGTCCTTTATAACATAAAACAATGGAGAAATCTCAAACCGGTACAACCTTTCACGGATATTTCGTCCGCGAGAAACGTCAAACGGCACCATGTAAACGTAGCCTACACAAGCACTACTATTGCCATTTTATGAATATTTCGTCCGCGGGAATCGGCACCCGTGTATATGCGCGTTTTTCAAGGCTTTTACCTTGAGCACATAGGCCAACTTCATTTGGTGATACACATCTCTTTCTCACATTCATCTCTTTTTTCTCAAAATCATATACATTTGCAATGTATTAAATGAACAACATTGTTCAATGCACATGGATGATAAATTAGTTTCAATTCACTTAATCCTCATGCAATTTCTACAACAATCATAGCTATCCTCCACTAATAGTCCAAAACAAATATTTCTAAACGGATATAAAATATCTAATACAGATAAACTTTCCAAAACTTAAGATGTGAGCGATAATACATATCCAACTTCACCATCCATATCAACATTCATCTAATTTCACATTTCAAACATCAATTCTATTTATTTATACAAAATAAATATTTGAAACATTTAGGGCAAAATCCCTTTTTCTTCCAAAATCCATTCCAAGTATCAAATCAATATATCTATCACAATCCAACATCATTTCCAATCCCACAACCATTTTCCATACATCCATTTTAAAATTCATTTTTTGATTTTAAACCAAAATCCTAGATTTGTTCAAAATTCTCAAAAATCACAAGATTGTTTTATAAAAACAAATAACTAAGTTAAAAATCATAAAAAAGCGTAGAGAATCCCTATATCGAAGCTAAAAGACCAAGGAGAGAATGGAGAAACCTCAAAGAAGCCGAAATCTAACTCTAGTTGGGTGAAAACAAAGCTTTAGGTGAGCTCTACATTTTTCTCAAAGGAAGTAGGGTAGATAAATCAATGGATCCAAGTGTTTTAGAATAGAGAAGGTAAGTTTTAGAGACAAAATGCCTCAACTTAGGGTTTTTAGAAAGTTTAGAGAAGAGATATGAAAAAGTAATGTAAAAAGTGACTTTTACAGACTGATAAACTCACAGTCTGCTCAAGTGTAGGAAGTGTCACTCGATTGTAGAATACCCTCTCTCAGTAGTTTTATAGACAAATGTCTACCGTTTGAGCTCAAGAAGAGTCACTCAAGCTCACAACCGCTCGAGAGTAGGAAGCACCGCTCGAGTATAGAATACACTCTCCTAGTAGTTTTGCAGACCTGCAAAAGTATCGAGAGCTCATAAAGGCCGCTTGAGCGCAAAAAGTGACACTTGAGCATAGAGGTGAAATTCTGGGCAATACGGTTTTTGAAAAATGAGGTACCAACCTATTCCAAACGATCTCACCACCAATATGTGACTCTATACTGAGTGAAGATGCTAATTGAGCTAATTCTAACCCCAAAGCTGATGCAAATGTAGACAAGATAAATAAATAAGATGCACTCGTATCAATCAATGCATTAGCAATAGAATTGCATAACAAGAAAGTACCTCTCATTACCAAAGGCGCTGGTACTAAGTCTGGCGTGGTAACAGCATACACACGCCTTGTAGGTCTCTGCTCAACCTGCTCACCGCTCAGTGATGCACTAACTGAGCTGAAGAGGCTCCCTGATTAGCCCTCGAGGCCTGAACTGACTGTACAGGCTAGTGGCTTTGTATCTGCCTCGAACTAGACGCACCAGGTGTGCCACTCAACTAAGGGAAAAACCTCTTCAACTGCCTTGCCTACCCACATTGATAATAAGCTGAAGACTAGTGGCCCAACTGACCACACTTAAAGCAAATCAAATCTCCTTGACCACCTCTCTCAAAACCCGAACTTGGTATTGGAAAAATGGACCTCGACTATCCTTCCTAGGACTACTGTGGGTTCGAACCCCTCTGCCTTTTACTGTTCCCCTGAACATTCTGACTCCTCCTAAAGCCTCTCATCCACTCCTCCTTCATTTGCACCACGATCTCAAAATGAGCCGTCACCTCCACAAAGCGTCCATAATCTCTAATCATTGACCCGACCACTTTGAACATGAGCCCAGTTCTCAACCTCTTTTTGAACTCTAAACAACGGTGCTCCTCAGTCGCCACGAATTCTGGTACAAACCTCGACAAACTAGTAAATGGGGCCTCATACTTGGCCACTGGTGTGCTCAACTATTTGAATTGAGAAAACTGGTCCCTTAACTTCTCCCTAACAGTGGAAGGCAAACACTTGTCCTGGAAGGCGTCGACGAAAGCCTTCCAAGTTACTACAGTCTGCCCACGCGAATACTTCTACCATTGACTCGCATCTCCCTTTAGCTGGAAGGATGCCAAGGTCATTTTCAAACCACCATTTTCGATGCTGAGCATCATAAATGTCTTCACCATTTTTTCGAGCCGTTCATCCGCTTTCAAAGACTCTTTAGGATCGACCCAAAACTCATATAGGTTGGACCGGAAGAACTCTCTCTTTAAGAATAATGACCCTACCTCATTTACTTGGGCCTGGATTTGATTCTCAGCCATGAGAATGTCCATGGATTCTGGCAATGCTTCGGCCATCTTGCGGGCTAGGCTAAAGCGCTAATGGCCTGCTGACCTGTTGGTTCGGCCACATTGGCCTGACCAACTCCCTCATCTTGTGCCAGAATATCATCCGGTATCAGCATATTTTGCGGTCTAGGCCTACCATGCCTACCACCGCGACCACGTTTGATATCCTAATGAAAGTAACAAAGATATTAGCACATTTACAAATGTGTTGAAGCTAACTCACTCGCGTCTTAATGCGGTGGATAATAGTAATTCACTCCACATAAGCATATAATCACATAGACAGATACGGATTTTCTTCCTGGATAATGACCATCCAGAGTTCTAATTAGAAACAGCAGTGATCAGGTGTTCTTCTAATAGGACTTCTAGAAACCCGTAGACCCAATCAATATCCTAAAAATTAAATTCCATATCCATATAATCACCTAAGCATGTTATCACATAGTGTACCATATATATAATTATTTCTACCAAGCAAGACAAACCCATTGTGGTACTAACCACGTACCTAAAGTATTCAAACCCGATACGCTCTGATACCAGGTTGTAACACCCCAAAATAAATACAACCTACCCATCTCAATGGCCAAACTCAAGGAGGAAAAAGAGAAATAAGACAAGAACAACAATACAAAGCCATAAAACTCGAATCCAGAATGTCAAATGAGTCGGGTCTTAAACCAAAATCACTATATAAAATATACGTACATTTCATTTAGTTTCACACACCCCTTTTCTCTTTCTTTTTTCAAATTCCTTTCCAAATTTTTAAACCAAACATAGCATAAATCTAAAAGTCCACGGACTAATTTACTAGGTCTATAAAGACAAATTTTACTGAAATGACCAAACTATCTATACATATATCTATGTGTTCACCTCTCTTCTTTAGGGTTTTCTTTTTTTTTATCGACTCTCTACTCTGGGTCACAAATCTCTCTCTCTCTCTCTCTCTCTCTCTCTCTCCGTGATTGCCACGGCCACCCGTGAGCGATGGTTGGCGTTGAACACCATCCCGAACAATGCATTAAGCACCAGATCGACGCTAGGAATCATCGCCGGTGGAAGAGGAGTTCATTGAAGTACCACTTGATCTTGAAGTCAATGACACAATCGTGCTTCACAGTGTTGAACCAACGATGATTTTCAATATCGATCATGACATCACTTTGACATTGCTTTCACCGTCGGCCTCAGCTTGGGTTTCACATCACTGGCGAAGGCCACTTTCATCACCACCGCCGTCTCTCTTCATTTTCTCACCTCATCACCACCATATCTGTAGCTGCCACATTTGCATCTCTTAAATCTACCATCTCCTTCATCTCTGGATCCAGGACCACAAATCTATCACTATCTTCTCATCCTCTCTCCTGTTGTTGAGTTTGGTTTTGATTTTTGGTATTCTTGTGCAGATTCTTAGATCTGTTCACTATGTCAATATGAGTATTACATCTATATATGTTAATGTATAGATGATATATATTTCTAGATATATTTGTATTGCCATAGTTAGGTTTCTTGTAGGATACTCTTTTTCATAGTTGGGTTTCTAGTAGGATACTTTGTCTCAGCTTATATATACAGACCTTCTATTGTATAGGATCAATACATTGAATACAATACATATTATTCTATCTCTATCTATTTTTCTAACAGGGTATCAGAGCTAGGTTAAGTACCTAGTAATTTCACTTTACCGACGAGCAGCAGCCTTGCTTTGGCTACTTGCTGGACCTCAACCTATTTCACTATCATATTTTCCTGTCAGTATCGCTTTGTGGTGATGTCTTCTTTTGTCCGCTGGTTTATTCCTACCCTAAATATCTTTATTATATATACATATATATATTACTAGAAATTCTTTTTTTTTTTTTTTGTGTGTGTGTTTCTGCTCCACTTTATCTTTTCTTCTATTTCAACCTCAAATAGATTTCTATCTTCAAACCTATTTGAGTTTGAGGGGGGGTATTATACCTATATCATGATGAATATGGTTATAAACCATGCAAACCACCTAAGCCGTTCCATGTGGAGCACAACTCAAGCCGCCCCTTGTGGTGCATTACCCAAGTCGTCCCTAGGCGCATCACTTAAGCCACCTCCTTGGCACACTGTCACGACCCAAACCCGCCCCCATAGGTTTGGCACCGTAACCGGCCAGTAATCCGTGGATTACTTACGGCCTCTGAAGACATTAACAAATATTAAGGGGCTACGGAAGCAATAATGTAAAATAAACAAGGTCCAATGAGCTGTAATGACATACATGGGACAGAAAATTCAAAACTTATTTATATACATAATCATGCCAGTCAGATACACCCATATGTACAAAATATTTACATCAAACACTCCCAAGATCCGACACTACAAAACACAACCATCAACTAGCATGAAGTGCAATGTTAGGCTGGAACCTCCTCGGCGCAGCAGTGGTGACCAAAAACAAATGGGCCATCAACTCGGGGGTCTTGTCACCTACATATATATAATAATGTGAATAATAACAGAGTAAAGGGGTTTTCAATGAATGAGTTCATACAGATTTTAGAAATCAATTCATATTGTATCAAAATCATGCTTAATCATATCGAAATCATAATTCATCTTTTTCTAATTCATATACTTGATCGGATCATATATAGACAGAGTTCATAAGTCATAATTAAATTTACGTGATACATCCATTAGCATATGACAATGTAACGCATAAAAGCGTAAACGCATAAGCGTAGTTCCACAAGGAACCTCGAATGAAAGCCCCCATGGTGGGCCTCCGGTACGGGTAATTGTGCACAGGTAGAACGCATAAAGCGTGACAGAACAGAACGCATAAAGCGTAGTTCCACAAGGGAACCTCCGATACCGGGTAATGGCTGTAGGTATCACATAATACTAAGGATGTCACGATACATGTTAGAAATCGAACAATCATTCATTGTACAGAACATATCTTTACAGAAAACAGATCTCATTTTGTCTCACAGAAAATAAGTACAGTTGAACATATCTTTACAATGTTATTACTCACAGTGGGCGTTGAAACCAATAGGTGGAGCCAAATGGTCAAACAGAATGCGACACACGACCTACATGACACATTACGGATACACACTTGAAATACACATTTCAATTGTACAAAACTCACATCTATGATTCTAAGTGTATATCTAACCCCTTACCCTTAGTATGGAGTCTTAATCATGGCCTAAGAATGCCTAGGATGGGATGTGGATGCAAAAATGCCTTAGAAAATGTTTTTCAAAAGTTGCTGAAAACAGAGGTCTCGCTCGAGCGAGCCTTCCTTCGCCGGTCCGATGAAACAAGAAACGATTTTTCATTGATGCTCGGCGAAGCTTAAAATCAAGAAATCCTTCGCTCGAGCGATCTGATGAAATGAAAAAGTACTAGTTGTTGGAAATTTACGCGCGATGCTCGCCGAAAGCAAAAGGTGCTCGCGCGAGAATCCTTCGCTCGGCGAGAATCCTTCGCTCGGCGAAAGCCAACTGAATTTCAGATTTGTCTCCCAAGTTCGAACCAAGCATTCTACAACCCAAAGCTCAACCTCTTGGGCCCAAATTCTGGAAAAACACTTTAAACACATAGTACATCAAGTTCCAAAAGCCAATTTATAAGATCATTGCCCAAGAGTGAGTCAATTTTGAGCATCATGTCCATAAATTTCCAAGAACCAAGTTTAAACATTCATGCATGAATTCAAGTGCATTTCAAAGTTTCAAAACATGATCTAAGGAAACATTTAACTCAGAAATTTGTTGACTTCAAAGGCTTTATCAAAAATATGCACATGCATGTAGAAATTTAACACCCAACAACCTCAATTTCCATAAATGTGTACATGCATGTATGTTACACTACCCAATTCAACAATTCAAGCTAATTCTAGACTCCAATCTTCAATATGTCATGAAAATATGCAAGAACTAGTTTAATCATATGAATGAGGGGATGAATTTCTACCTTAAACCTTCAAGTTTGAGTGTGAGAGCTCAATTCTTCCAAGTTGCCTATAATTCCTCCAATTTTCTAAGCCAAACCTTGTTAAATCAAGTTTTCTTCACTCTCATTTGTCTCTCCCACGTTGGTCTCTCAAGAGAATGAAAGCAAAATGTTCCAAGGCTAAGTCTCCTAATTGTCTAAGTTAGTGGCCTTCAATGGCGTAATCGTAAATAAGCTAGGTTCATTATTAAAATGTTATTTAATCAGTTTTAAACATTCCAAATCGAATTTTAATTGAACCTACCATAAATTCACATAAAATCTAACGAGTCCAAAACACTAATCAATTTCGAAATCGGGTGCCGATAAGACTTCCAATTTGCAGTTTAAAGTCTAGAACACAAACAGATATTCCGACACCGAACAGATTTAAACACATAAGTCATGCAATGCACATGCAATTAAATTCCAAATTTTTTCCTTAATTATCATTAGACATAATTAAGTCCCAATTAGCGTTAATTAGGGTTGGGGTTATTACACACACTCTCTAAGCCGACTCTTTTGGCACACTCTCTAAGCCGTCTCATTGGCACATTACCTAAGCCTTCGCCTTGGCGCACTTCCTAAGTCGCCTCCTTTTGACGCACTCTCTAAGTCGTCTCATTAGCGCACCACCTAAGCCGTCTCCTTGGTATACTCCCTAAGCCGTCTCCTTTGGCGCACTCTCTGAGCTGACCCATTGGCACATTACCTAAATTGTCTCCTTGGCGCACTTCCTAAGTCGCTTCCTTTTGGCGCACTCTTTAAACTGTCTCATTGACCTATTGGTACACTACCTAAACTGTCTCCTTGGCACACTTCCTAAGTCGCCCCTTGGCGCACCATCCAAGCCGCACCCTACTGCACTTAGTCATCTGTTGCCATCATCGTTTAGCACAACGTCATAAGTTATGTGTGTGTCACATTTGCAAATTCAACATCCAGTCTCTGCAACGGTCCGGCATGACCCCGTAAACTGTTTTGACATTGATTCCAGTCAACGGTCTGGCATTAGTTTCAGCCTCTGATCTATCTCAAGCGCCCTTACGTTCCGGTTCAGACTTTGCAATATATTTGTCTTTTATTTTATTTAGTTTTATTTCATGTTTTAGATTCTCTCTCCAAACTCAAGATGTTTATACTTCTTGAGTTTGATGGGGGATGTTAATGTATATATGATATATATCCCTAGATATATTAGGTATTGATTTCCTAGATATATTTGTATAGCCATAATTAGGTTTTATTTATGATACTCTTTCTCATAGTTAGGCTTCTAGTAGGATACTCTTTTCCATTCTATATATACAAGTCTTTTATTGTATAGGATCAATACATTGAATACAATACATATTATTTCCCATCTCTCTACTATTTTAACAATGAGAATGAAAATAAAAATTTATTGTTTTGGTTTGGTTTTGGTTTTGGTTTTGTTGTTGCATATTCTTAGATCTATTACAGATTTGTTGTTTGGTTTTGATTTGTTATAGATCTCTATATATATATATATATATATCTGTTGTGTTTGTGTTTGATTCTTGCCGAAATCTTGCAGGAGAAGACTGATAATGAAAGGGTTTTTATTTTTTTCCCGAATAGATCTTGATAAACTGAACAAATAATTTGATATGCTTGATAAGCTTGATAAATTAAACATATAGTTTGATATGCTTGATAAGTTTGCAAATTTCAACAGATAATTGGATATGCTTGATAAATTGTAACAGAACAAATAAAAATTGAATAGATAGATATAAAAAATTGAACAGATAAAAAAAAGAACAAATAAAAAAATAATTTGAAAAGATAGATACAAATTTGAACTAATAGAAAATAATCTTATAGATAGATACAAATTGAACAGATAGGTTCGAAAAAATTGTACAGATAAAAAAGATTTGAACAGATAAGTTAAAGGATAAAATTGAAAATAAAATATCCTCCAAAACAACAAAAATAACTTCTCATCAAACTATTTTACAAAACGTGAACTTTTCATCAACAAAAAATATCTACTGGACCTAACGTTTACGCAATTATTAAATTGGATTTTTTTAATAATTTTCTCAAAATAAATTAGATAATTTAAATAGAAAAATATTTGAGACTTTCATAAATGTTCTATAATTGAACTCATAATAATGTAATCTGAGAATCGATCCTTGCTCGACTCGGTGGAAAGGAGATGCGTAATCCACTACTCACGTAATAAACTGGACCTACAAATAATAATATTTTAAATAGAATATTTACTTTTTCAAGAGTGAAATGCCTATGCATCCTTCTTATGCCTATTTGGGAAATCAAAGCATAAATGCCTCTTTCCATTTTTATTTTGTCCACATGGGACAAGAGCCAAAACCCTCCCTATTCTACCTCTTTTCTTCAAATATTAAGCTTGAACCTAAGAATTATAATACAGTAAATAATTTCAACACAAGAAACTACTTCTAATTATACAATAATCTAGTCTAAATTATTAAATTTTGAAGATAGAATTTCTAGAAGTATACAAAAGTTTTAAAAAACACTAACTTGCAGTAACTAAGCTTTAATTGGAAATTATCTAGTCGATAGCATGGAAATCTTCAAGTGTAAACAACATAATTTTCCAAGATTCATTGCCTTAAAACCTAGCCAAACCAACTTCTCAATCCCTCAACCGAACTAGTGGCCGAGTTAAAAAAAATTTAAATGAAATGGGACACTTATTAATTACTATATTGAAAATTTTTACAAAACTATTTCACATAAATTTTTACGATTGACTTCAAGAAGATATATATATATATATATATATTTGTAACTAGTGTATCATGAAAAATACAAAAAAAAAAAAATATAAAAAGGGTCATGGATATAAGTCTTAAAATAAATTATATAATGATAAAATAATTTTTTTTATACAAAATTTGAGTAAAAATTCAATATAATAGTAATACCCCACATATGATATCACCAACTAATAGCAAAGAAACACATGAAAGATGAATCCACTTGTCAAATGTAAAAAAACAATCCAATAAATTCCATATTTTCATAGTCCACAAGTTAAACTCACTTCTAGACCGGGTGATACGTCAAGAAGATGATTGGTTGATAATTAATCTCGCGAAAAATGATATACATGGTCACTTTTTAGACTCACTCTTTAGAGCCAGTGATATGTCAAAAAGATAATTATGTTTGCATGTCAATAATAATAGACATTACCATTATATTGAAATTTTTTCATAAAATTTTTGTAGATAATACGGCTTATTTTAGTCTCTTCATTTTTAATCAAAACAACCATTATTGTTCTCATAATTTAAAAAATTCCAATTGCATTTCACTCTAAATAATATTTTTGTAAATTTTTTTATTTAAATCATTTTCTTTATGTTTGCAATAATAATAATAATAATAATAATAATAATAATAATAAAATTTAAAAAAAAATTAATAAATTAAAATATGTGACCCTCCTGGTCCCTCTATACCTCCGTCCCTGAACCGAAGTATTAGTACCTTATTTCTCAAGAGTAATTATTCAGTGCTCTTAAATTATCATATGACATTGTTCACATAATACTTGAAACTAATCATGTAGTGAAAAATGTTATGTATTGGACATGCTGAATAACCTTTATTAAATAATTAAGAGACAACCGATCACCTATTTAAGGCTCATTTGTTAACATTATCAGTTTTTTGTTTTTTGTTTACAAAAATAGGAAACTTGTTTTCGTTTATTTTCTAGAAACCAAAAACAAAAAACAAACTTGGTATACAATACTATTTTAAAAACAAATGAAAATAAAAATAGAGAAACACATTTAATGAATTGTCAGAAGCGGTGGCTGACTACATGGTAAACGGATGTAATGACCGACAATAGATGGTACCTGGAGGTGGCCATTAGAGTTGGTGGTTGGATGTTGCTGGAGGCCACAATATGGTCCGAAGTACCCCAAACGGTAGCCAAAGGTCATGATAGTGATCAATTGGCCACTAGAGAGTCACTAGAGGTTGACCTAAGCTTGTCGAAAACTGGTTTTGTTGGTCAGGAGGTCGGTGGTAGTGGGTGGTGGGTGAGAGAAGGGAAAATGAAAACTTATTTTGAAAAACACTTGTTTTTTTAAAAAAAAAAAATTAAAAAAATTTTGGAATCAATTTTATTTTTTTGAAAATAAAAACAACATACAATATATATATATATAAATAAAATCGTTTCAGTTTCCAAAAAAAAAGAAAAAAAAGAAAAAAAAGTTAACGATCCCTAAGTGTGTTTTGCAATTTGTCATTAATTACAAATTCCACATGAATGATGTCACATGATACTTTATAAATATTTAATAATTTTTTTCTTTTTCACCCCCTTTTAGTGCTCAAATCCCAAGTCTATCCTATTAACATTCATTATTTTAGAATTTACTATATTCTTTGATGAGTCTAATATTATTTCTGCAACTCATGATCTCATGTAAATTATATATGTTCTTAATTGACCTTTTATCTACCTCCAAGCCAGTCCCTCCCTACCAAATTTCCAATTTGAAACATCTAAGGAAAGTTAGGGACTAAATTTTCAAAATAGATTACCAATGAAATGGGTATTTTCTAAATTCTACTTTATGCACATAACTTATGATGTACATGTATCTCCAACTATAATTCCTATCTAATGTCCTACCTTGCGGCTAGATTCCCAAAAAAAAAAAAAAAAAACCTACAAACTTAACGCAACATTAATGTATTTATGTGGTCACCATATGTTATGACAAAATAAATGTGCCTTCTATCTATCATTTGTGTGGTCACCACTAATACATGTTATGAAAAAATAAATGTTGCTTCTGTCTATCTAAAATGCTTAGTTAAGCATTAAGGACACGTGATTATTAAGGTTGAAAAGTGTACTTAGAGTAGATTCTTATAATATTTTATGTATTTTAATTAATTGAGGTAGTTCAATTGATTATTTCTATACATTTCAATTCGAAAAGTATATAAGAACATATGCGTGAAAATAGAGTTCTAATTTAGATGAAGAGTGAAAGCCATGTTTTAATATACATGCTCTCCACTTATCAGTTTAAAGTTTTAAGTGGAAATGAATTTTAAATAATGTATATTAGATATTAATGTTAAACATGTAAATTTTGGAGTTTTTCTCTAATGAATTGGGCTAGTACACCCAATTCCGTAGCAATTGATGTCAAAACCAATGCCTGACAATCTATGGGTGGACTTTCTTAGAGCATTGATGTTACTAGGCTTGCATGGTGACTCTCAATCGTGCAAGAAAATTTCCAGTGCTTTCGTAATAAGGTTGGACCACAGCAAGATGACTCTCAATCGAGTATAGTGGCTTATGATAGAGTGTGTGTAGGTGGTCTGCGTTAGACTCGGTGTTGAAGTGTTATAAATTATGATTAAGAGGGGACTGTGTATAATCTATGATGAACGAACCTATTAATGATAATAAATCATAACAAAGTGTACCATCCATACCGTTAATGACTTGAGACAAAAATTTAAAATAGAAGAAGTAGATAGAAGAAGCACTTAATCGAAAGGGATTCTTTTTTCTTAAAATGCTGTATTGGCCTTCTTGGGCTGGCTTGCTTAGTCACTATACCCAAAGGCCATACCAACGAACGGGTTTCTTCCATCTGAGCCAGGATCAAACTCTTCTTTTGAGTATGATTCGCCACTTTGTTCGTCTTATCGTGGATAAAGAAAACTGCTTTGATTCAGAATGTGTTCAATTCCGGGGGACCCTCCCTTTTATTTCCCCAAAGAAAAAAGAAAATATGAGACTAGAAATGGCTCCCTTAAACAATAAGCCTCGTATCGTCTAAGCCTGCTAGAGTTTCTTATCTTGTAAGCAATATAGTAGTTTTCAAACACTAATAGTGGAATGGCCAGGGAAGAGTGGACTGGTAAGCCAATGTGGCTGCTGGAACAAGAAGAATGAGAAAGTAGGGGGCGGCAACTTCATTGAAATGAGAAAGCCTCCTTACTCATTTCTTGTTTTAGAATCTCATTTCTCGTCTGATCCTCTTCAAGATCGTCTGAATTGTATATGATACCCTTCCCCGATCGAATTCAAGGATTCTAATTAGCTCAAGGATTAGAATCAGTTCAACACTACAGTCCATGAGGCTAGATCTTCAAAGAGAGTCATCTCTGGCTAGCGTTTCAATCTCAAGATCGATTAAATAGGTAGTTTACTATAAGAAAATAGGACATCTCGAGTTTCGAGCAGAAAATAGGATCTGAGCCAAAAGCACTCTTGCTATTAGTTTTAAGGAAAAAAGCATGAAAATCGAGACAGAATCGCCGAAATTTGCCCGAGCGGTTGGAATTCTGCACAAACGGAATTCCTTTAACCTCAAGAGCAGATTGCTCTAGAGAGCTACCCAGAGAATACCACCAAAATTTGCATAAGTGGGACCCAAAATCCTCTATGGCAGCAATGAAATCCACCTGCAACATGCGAGAGGCAAAGACAGTAGAGATTGAGGACGAGGACATGGAGGTCCTGGATGACATCAGCAAAGAGCCTATCGACAAAAGCGAGAAAGCCTTGAAAAAAATTCTGGTCTAGTAATGTGTCATGACCCAAACCCGCTCCTATCGGTTTAGCATCGTAACCGGCCAGTAATCCTTGGACTACCAAAGGCCTCTGAACAGATTAACAAGATTAAGGGGCTAGCGGAAGCAGATACATAATATAGTTGTCTAATGAGCTGTGCTGACTTATATGAACAGAATATTTAAAACTTTATATAAGTATGCAATAGTCATTCATACATTATACCTACACATATTAACGTATCTTAGGTATAGCCAACAAAACTACCAGGTCTTATATGTACAGAAACAACAAAACTTAAACACAGGACTCTTCGGGAACCTCCACGTGAGGCACAATGGTTGGCTGACAATAGAACACAGATCCGAACAAAAGCCTTCAGGCTCGAACTCCAGAATGTCCACCTACATATATATATACATACAGTGAGCTAAAGCCTAGTGAATAATATTAAGGTAAAGGGGTTAGTGAATGAAATCCAAATATATCATAAGCAGAAAACAGACCAGAGCATAATCATTCTCATATCATAACATAATAATGGTACATCCCATAGAACACATCACAGAACGTCTTCCGACTAGAGTAATCGGTTCCGGATACCGATTAAACACATATCACCACAATGAAGTGGCTAACGAGATCTCGTAATCACATGTATGTCATGGACCCACATTTTCATGCCGTCTCCCATGACTTAGGACTATCTATGGATGCCATAATAGACTTCAAACATGGAATATTCGTTCACGGAAACATATATCATTTTAGAAATCAAAACTTATCATATTTCATTTGGAACGTAATTCATATGAACGTATCTTTACAATAACGTTACTCACAGTGGTTTCCTGCAATGGTCAATCAACCCTCGAGTCTTGACCTACAACCACAAAATACATAACACAAGCATGTCTTATCATTAGACATTCAAGTGGCCATTAAGGCTTAGCTTTCATTACATTGGTTCTTATTCTTTCTTATCACATTGCCTAAAACATACACACTTACAGTCTCGGAACTTTGTACATTCTTTTCTTAGTGTGTTTCTAATCCATAACCTCATTACTATGGCTTAATTAAGGCTTAGGAATGCCTAAGATGCAATGAAAATGCCAAAACATGCCTTAGAACACTTAGGCAAAATTTTTGAAAATAAGGTCCACGCTCGAGTGTAGCTTTCCTCGCTCGAGCGATCTGTAAAAGACATGAAACTTCTGGGAGCTTGCAATTCACGCTCGAGCGGACTTTTGGTCGCTCGAGCGGAGTGCACGCACTCAGAGTGGTCACTTGAGCGTAAACTCCCACGCTCGAGCGTAGATGCAAATTTTGGAATTTCTAGATTGCACCTTCAAGCTCAAAACTTGAATTCCAACCTTCAAAACACATGTCTTGGGCCCCAAAACTTGAGATAGCATAGTAAACTTGTAAAACATGAAGAATTACAGATTATTTCATAAAATCATGGCCTAAGAGTTTGTTAAAAACTCACAATTTCAACTTAAAACATGATAAATGTTCATGAACACAACATGCATGGGTTTTCTTGGTCGTGAGCTTCCCAAAACATGATCAAATATCGCAAAACAACTTGAAACTTGATGATTTCCCCAAACGAAGATGAATTTCAAACATGCAAGAGAGGATTCATGGAAATCATGCTCAATTTGTAAGAAAATGTACATGCATACATGAATTGCCACTCAAATCTTCATTCTAAGCTCAATACACACCCTTAAACACATAATCTTCATGTTGATAACTTAGATTCATAATTTAGGGGTTGAATTCATACCTATAGTCTAGAATTAACTAGATTCTTGCACAAAATTGATGAACTCAAGCAAAGCCTTCAACTTCTACCTTTCTCTCTCTAGAATTGTACTCTCTCTCTCTCCCTAAGATGAATTCTCAGATTTTGGCACTCAAAAAATGAGAGAAAAAAAGCTAAATGTGTTGAATATATAGTCATGATGATACAATGCATTAATTGGCACATTAGGCTAACCAAACACAACCTAATTAATCGTTCTAAATCAATTTTTAATAAAACTTGCCATATTGTTCTAAAAATTCCAAATAACATATCGGTGTAGTCAAATTTTGTTTCGGATGCCGATAAGGCTTTCAATTTACATATGAAAGTGGAATTCCAAACAGATATTCTATAAGTAACAGATAGAAGGTCAAATATCATGCAATTTACATATTAATCCCACAATTCTTTTGATCCACTCAATTAGCATCTTTAATCACTAATTAGTTGCTAACTATGGGTCAGGGTTATTACATAATGGGATGAAGAGCGCTTCTTCCTCTTCGGCTCAAGCTTGGCCGAGAAAGAGAAAAGGGAGTTAGAAGCGTTCTTGCGAGCAAATATAGAGGTGTTCGCCTGGACGTCATACAAAATGCCTTGCATTGACCCCGAGGTCACATGCCACAGACTGAACGTAGACAGGTTGGCAAAACTCGTCATTCAGCGAGTGAGAAGGCCGACGTTGGTTCATGTGGAGGCAGTAGAGAAGAAAATAGACAAATTATTAAAGGCCAGAGCCATCCGAGAGGTAAACTATCCTACCTGGCTATCCAACACTGTAGTTGTGAAAAATAAGAATGGGAAGTGGAGGGTATACGTGGACTTTACTAGCCTGAATAAGGCTTGTCCCAAAGACAATTTCTCACTTCCCATGATCGATCAATCAGTGGATGCCACTTCAAGACATAGAAGGATAAGCTTCTTGGACGCTTATAGGAGGTACAATCAGATAGCAATGTACCCCCCCTGATAAAGAGAAAATTATATTTATCACTCCAAAAGGGTTGTATTACTACAAAATGATGTCTTTCGGGTTGACAAATGCAAGAGCAATGTACCAGAGGTTGGTGACCAAGATGTTCAGACATCAGATTGGCAAAACAGTGGAAGTATACATCGACGACATGGTCGTGAAGACCAAGGAACTTGAGGATCATCTAGCCGACTTGAAGGCAATCTTTGACCTCTTAAAAACATATTGGCTCCGACTCAATGCTTCAAAATGTGCATTTGGAGTTGGGTCTAGTAAGTTCTTGGAGTACTTGGTTACTAGAAGGGACATTGAGGCAAACCCAAATCAAATCAAGGTCATCCTGGATTTGAAAAATCCAAAGTCAGCAAAACAAGTACAGATATTGATTGGAAGGGCCACAGCCCTGAACAGATTCATAAGCAGAACTTCAAATAAGTGTAAACCGTTTTTTAGTTTGTTGAAAAATGGCCCCGACTTCTTGTGGACAGAGGAATGTGAAGACGCCTTGGCCGACTTGAAAGATACCTGACCATAGCTCTAGTTCTCTCAAATCCAGTACCTGAAGAGGAGCTGTTCTAGTACTTGGCGATTTCAGAGCATGCAGTGAGTGCAATGATAATTAGAGAAGAGAAGGGAGAACAAAGGCCAATATACTATGTGATTAAAATCCTAGCAGGCACAGATACTAGGTATTTATCCCTGAAGAAATTAACATTGGCCTTAATGATGGCCTCCAAGAAGTTGAACCATTATTTCCAAGCCCATAAGATTGTGGTATTGACTGAGCACCCTTTGAAGTCCCTATTACAACAAAGAGATCTAATGTGCAGAGTGGCCAGATGGGCAGTGGTATTGGGCCAATACGATTTAAATTTCAAACCTAGAACAGCAATCATAGGCCAAGTTTTGGCTGACTTCATGGCCGAGTTCACACCTGGAGCCATCCTACGTCGGGCTCCGCCGAGCCGTAGCCTAGAATGTCCAGGTGAACAAAAAGAAACCCAACTGGGGATAAAAAAACCCCACAGCAGAGCAGAAGAAAGAAGAGAAACTCAAGCCTTGTGATATTTACATCGGCGACTCCTTCCGCCTATTTGTTGGTAGGAGTTCAAACCGACAAGGAGTGGGGGCAAGAGTAATGCTAGTATCGCCAGATGGGTGGATGCTAAAGCAATTTATTCGACTAGGGTTCAAAGCCTCAAACAATGAAACAGAATATGAAGTACTGATCGCAAGATTGAAGTTGGCAGCAGCAATGGAAGCTGACGAGGTAGTGGTCTTTTGTGACTCCCAGCTTATTGTGAACCAGGCAACAGACGAGTATGCAGCCTGAAATGAAAGAATGATAGCCTATGTCAAAGAGATTGTTAGACTACTAGCCTTGTTTCAGGACTGCCGACTACCGCAAGTTAGCCGAAATGACAACAACCATGACGATGTCTTGGCTAACCTGGCTAGTGCAATGAAATCAGAGGAGACAGGGACAATAATGGTTGATTATTTGTCAGGCCCAAGTGTGGAATCACTGATCACAGAGTGCGAAGCAATGTCTGTGGAGATGGGACCAAGTTGGATGGATGCAATTGTAATATTCCTTAGAGATGGGAAGTTGCCAGATGATCACAAGGAAGCACACAAGACCAGACTGAAGTCGGCTAGGTTTAGTCTAACAGCAGAAAGACATCTCTACAAAAGGTCTTTTACTACTCCCCTTGTGAGATGTGTTCATCCTTCACAAGTTGAAGACTTCCTATATGAAATACATGAAGGAGTATGTGGAAGCCGCGCTATGGGTAGATCACTTGCTCATAAGGCCATTACGCAGGGGTACTGGTGGCCCTATATGCAGAAGGATGCTGAAGCCTATGTTAGAAAGTGTAAGAAATGTCAGAGGTTTGCACGTTTGATACATCAACCAACGGCAGATTTGAACCCAATATCCAGCCCTTGGCTATTTGCCCAATGGGGCATGGATCTTGTTGGACAACTACCCCAAGCAACTGGACAAAGAAAGTTCTTGTTGGTAGCAACTGACTATTTCACAAAGTGGATAGAAGCCGAACCCCTCGCAAAGATTTAGGACGCTGATGTGAAGAACTTCATATGGAAGAACATTATCACCAGGTTTGGGATTCCAAGGGCAATAATAGCAGACAATGGTACATAATTTGACAGTAAGCTAATCAAAAGCTTCTGTGCAAAGTACAAAATCAAGAACTATTACTCCACTCTAAGTTTCTCTCAGAGTAATGCTCAGGCAGAAGCATCTAACAAAACTATCTTGGATGGGATCAAGAAGAGACTGGAAGCAGCAAAAGGAAAGTGGGTGGAAGAGTTGCCTAATGTACTCTGGGCATATCGGACTACGCCGAGAAGATCAACTGGGGAATCCCCATTTGCTATGGCTTATGGCATAGAAGCAGTCATCCCACTGGAACTCGGCATTCCAGGGATTAGAACTCAAGGAGTAGAGAATGGGACTAACAAGGCATTCTTGGTCCGAGATCTAGACCTACTTGAGAAGAAAAGGGAGAGAGCAACAATTCGACTAGGAGCATACCAACAACAACTGGCTAGGGCTTATAATAAGAAGGTTAACCCCAGAGAGTTCAAAGTTGGGGACATGGTGACAACAAGAAGGATCCTAGGGAGGGTAAGTTGCGCCCAAACTGGGAGGGGCCTTATAGAATCATCTCGGTCGTCGGCAATGAGGCATATCGGCTTGAGGATAGTGAAGGCAAAGAGTTGCCAAGACTCTGGAACATTTGCAACTTAAAGTTTTTCTATCATTAGACTTTTTTGTTTTTCGAAATTTATGTCATAATTTTCTTAGCCAAGGTAGTAATAAAATTTTTTAACCTAATTTTTTAAGAATTTGAAAATTTGTGTGATTGGACTTACCAGTCCTTTGGCGATGTTTCTGATTGAAACATGACGAATAACTTAGACTTATTATATGGCAGAGTCGAATTATACTTGCATATAATAAAGTTGAACTAAGTTGGCGATGTTTCTGATTGAAATATGACGAATAACTTAAACTTATTATATGACAAAGTCGAATTATACTTGCATATAATAGAATTGAACTAAGTTAGCCATGTTTCTGATTGAAACATGACGAATAACTTAGACTCATTATATGACAGAGATGAAATTAGACTTGCATATAATGGAGTTGAACTAAGTTGGTTTAACATAGCCTTTCCATGTGGACAAAATTAAAATGAAACTAAGTGCATTTCAGTTAGATTAACAAAGAAACCAAGGTTGGGAACCTCAGCTAGTCTTTCTTTGAATCTGATTTCGGCAAAAACTATACGTACTTAATGTGGACATAAGTGAAACTTAAGTTCACATTAGGGGCAAGGAGTTGGATAATGATAAGTAAAAGTTTAAAGTTCTTGGGAGTTGGAAGTTTATAGAAAAATTTACAAGTTAAAGCTGGCTTAACACTTGTTGAAATTTTCAAAAAAAATTACAAGTTGAAGTTAAGCTAAGATAATATTGTAAGAAGTACAGGCGTACTTGCCGGGATGACCATGTTGCCAAACTTAGGAAGTATAGAAGATAGAAGTCTTGATAGAAGACAGTAAGTAAGAGTGAAGTGACAAAATTAAAGAAACAACACTTGTAAAAATATTGCAAAGTATTTTTAAGTGTTAAGCCAGGGCCAAGATAAAAAATCAGAAGTATATCCAGGGTACTTTATTCTGAGGAGATTATACAGTTAAAGGTATACTTTGAAGAATGCAAAATTTTTCTAAGTATGAAAGTGGTAAACATGCATAAGAAAACGAAGGCATTCAAACACTTAGAAGAAAGGAGGAGACTTGGATTAAAAAAAGATTACATAAAGGGCACATCGGCCAAGTATGAAGCTAAACATTTGTTCAGACAAAACAAAACAAAATATAACTAAAAGGAGACAGTACAAAGAAAAGATAAAACATCCTAAGTAATAGGACTGATTTGCAATTTCTCCACCTTCGATGGCGGTGTCGCATTCTGTTTAGCAGCAATCTCGGCGTCTATCTCCAGCAAAGTTTGATCCAAACTCTTTTCAGCACACTAGACCTCGGCCTCAGATGTGGTTGGTTTGGGGGAGACACCTTTGGAAGCCAAGTCATCCTCCTCATCTCGAGTCAGATCTATTTGCTTATTGAGAGTGGGAGACTTGACATTAGTAGCAACCTCCTCCTCCACTTCGTCAGCTTCATTGTCCTCGGCGTTATCTTCAGGCTCTAGTGGGAAGGGCACCTCAAGCTGGTTAATGTCTCAAAGGTCGGAGTCCATGGAAACAGCTAACTTGTTGAGGGCCACCGTTCAACCGAGGTAATAACCTCGGTTGCAAGCCAAGTTGACTTGCTGTTTGTATTGATCACAGATGGCGGCCTGACCCTCTTCGAATGCTTTTTCGTCAGCCACCTTTACCTCGGCCTCATTAGAGGCAAGGGCCTCCTGAAGCTTGGCCTTGACAATTTCTAAGTCGGCTCTTGCTGCCTCGGCTTCGTCATTGGCCAAACTTTGAGCAACTTTGGCATCCTTTGCCTGATCTATTAGATCTCGATTGTTGGGCTCCGCCTTGTTGAGTGAGGATAGGAGTTTGGCTGCTTCTTTTGTCTTTCTTGCCAACTCCTTTCTCATCATCTCGATTTTGACAGTATATGAGTGAGTATGCTAAATAGCCTACAAGAAGTAAAACAGATTAGTGAGATTTTTTCTAAGTATAAGAAAGAATTGTGAAGAAATGAGTATAAGAGGATTACCAAAACTGAGTGTTGCATCATAAGAGCAAAGTTCTCATACTCATGTAACTCGGCCATGCGGTTCATGTTTTCGGGCAGAAGAACAGCCGTTGATAGGGCCACGCCAACTTTAAGGTTTGCTGGATTGTCACCGGCAATAAGAGGTTTGTCATCAACCATGACCTCTACCCAGGTCATGTTTCGAGAGTAGCTGCTACCTTCTTGGTGGTCGGACCTCGGCTTTTTAGTCGGTAGGGCATCGGATGATGGGGCCTTGGATGGATGTTTATCGGCAGAAGGGGCGTTCTTCTCGGCCTCGGCTAGTTTTGAAATAGGCATAGTGTCCTGAGAATCAATCTGAGTCACTGTGGCCTTTGCTTTGGCTTTCTTCACCCATTTTGGCTTCAGAATTTGTTGGGAATGAGAGGACGAGGACTGCACTGTCACAACCCCAGGGATATTAGCGGCGGTGTCTTCAACAATCGCCGGTTTGCGCCCATCTCTTCAAAGATGGGCGCTGATTACTTTGGTGCCAAGGCGGATAGCTGGAAGTGCAATTGGTGGGTTTTCTGGGTCGTAGGCTAATGACTCAGAAAGTCGGCGTTCGCCATTGCGGCTATGAAATTGAAACTCGGCGATGGCATTGGCGCCAAGGCGAGGAATCGCCAGGAGAAGATGTTGATGGTCGCTCATTGGGTCAGAAGTTGAGGCTTGGTTAGGCCGTGGTGATGAAGTAGTAGGGGGAGTTATTGCTGAAGGTGGAGATTTGCTCTTCTTGGAGACGTCGGGAAGTGCGGATTTGTACATCGGTATATAGTTGAGCAATAGGGGGACTTTTCCTTGGTTAACTGGTAAACCTAGCAGTTTCTTAAGGTCTTTGCTGGGAAAGAAGGTTTTACGGAAATCTTTTGATGGCTGAGGGAAGGCTGCAGGTACAAAAATCAGATATTAGAGCAGATAAAGGGAATAAAGTGGTAAGACTTAAAAGCATGCAAAGTGACACTTGTTTCTTACCATCATCCTTTTTAAACACCGTTCGGCTCAAAGGATAGAGATGGAGGTCATCATCAGGTGATAACTCCTAGTTACCCGAGACGATGAAATAATCACCTTTAGCACCTTTGTTGGAGTCTAGGAGGTCGGCTATGAGTTTGTACTCAGTGGATCTCGGCTTAAGGTAATAGACGTAGCCTTTTTTGGATTTTAGGCCATACATGGTATAACAGTATTGGATATCGGCTAATATTATCCTAGCGTTTTCTCGGCTAGCTAGAGCAATTATACCATTAATGACTCTATAAGAGTTAATGGCCAGTTGCATCGGGTTAAGTTTGTAGTAATGAAGGACTTGTCGGAAGAGGATGTTTAGAGGGAACCTAAGTCCACACTCTATGAAAGCGATTACAAGGAAAGGCATGGAGTCTCTATCAGGCATGATGGAGTCCTCCTCCCCTGCCAACCTAAGGTGAACATCGGTTGGAATAGAAAACTCTTCCCTAAAGTACTTAAGTTTTTCTGGGGTATCTACCCTTCATCTAAACATACCCATTATGTCGGCTAAAAGAGGAAGATGTAAGATTTCAGAGGGGAATGCTTGATGTGGATTGGAAGGACCTCGGCTAAAACCCTAAACAGTTATGAGGGCAAGGGTTTTTTAAGATTTAGGGGAGTTTGTTTCAATCTTCCTAAGTATGTGATTTCTCTATCAGAACCCAAGCCTAAATCTATATGGAAATAGAGAATCGATAGCAAGAATTTGAAAACAAGACCAAAAAAAAAAAAAACATGATTCAGACCCAAGAAATTCAAGAACACTGAGTGAATGTGTGTAGATGTGCAAAAACTCAGAACAAGGGTAAAGTTCCTAAAGTCTCAAGTGCATGAACAGTGTGCACATGAAGACCCAGAGACAGATTGGGCAAAACACAAAATTGCAAACAAACATGCTCAACACACAAATAATGAAATTTAAAACACAGGCAAAGATTGAAGTACACGAACGGATTCACAATGGCAACAAACAAATGCAATAGAGATTGAAATAGATCAAAAATTGAAAAGAGGGAAAACAGTGACTTACCGAAGAGAATGACACCAGTATGAGGTACGCCGGAGTCAGACGGTGATGGTAAATGGAGCAAAACGGTGAATGCTTCACCGGAGGAGATGAACGGAGCGAGTTGCAGAGCTTGAGAACTTGGACAAAATCGAAGATGTAAAGTGAAAAGATGGAATGAGAGAAACTATTTTTGTTAAAACACGAAAAGGCGGCAAAACCATAATGAATGTGCCTTGGACAACGTACCTGTCAGGCGGCCCGCGCAGAAGTGACGAGACCTGATGGCGCGTGTTAGGTACGAATCAATGAGAAAAGGACGCGTGGATAAAACGGTTGAGAAATACATGCGTAACAACTTATACGCAGATGAAACTCTTGGAGTTCTTAATTTAATGAAGTAAAGACCTCAGCTAGGGGAACGATCCTGGTTAAGGAACTTGGAGAACTTGGTTCATGGCTCTTGGTCATTAAAAAAGTAGACTGTAGAGTCTTGGTTATGTGAAACCAACGTGTGATGATCTCGGTCATGAAGGATGGAGTAAGTCTTAACCGATGTGCTGTATGGACAAACGGTATTGGTTTCATCACCTCAGGATGCCAAGGTAATAGAACCTAGGGGGTAGGAATAGAGGCATATTTTGTGAATGACAATACGTGGCCAAGGTGACACCGAAGTGTCAGCCGAGATACCACATGTCTTAGTCATGGAACCGAGGTGATCTTGGCTAGGCCAAGGTTATCTGCGGAAATATCGGAATCCAAGATGAACAGATAAGGGACAAGAGTTCTAGAATGAGGGAGGACCTCAGTCTGAATAAGATAGAGCTCTTAGAGAGTTTATCTCTATCTAGCTGGGAGTCCAAGATGAGTATTAAGCCAAAGTCCATTGAAGCTAGGCTTCTATAGGGATCAGGTTAGTGTTGGCTATAAAAGTAAGGCACCATTGTGGGTCTAAGGTACGCTTTTTGGATTCTGACTTGTGAGTTAGGCACTATTTGTTATCTTTGAGAGATTAACTAACATGATCGTCGGAGTGCCCCTGGGTGGACGAACCACCGCCGGAGCCTTATCTTTCTGTGATAGGTTATTCGGGCATAATTTATTTTACCTGTGCTCTCCAGCTTGACATATATAAATATAGTAGTATTGATAGATACAACATTGAGTGAAGTTAGAGCAATGTCCCCAACCATATCTGGTTGATTCATGCTGCATGAGTAAAATAGGAAACACGTCCAATACAAGTGCGTATTTGTCTACATATCAGTGGAAAATGCATCATCAAATTCTTGACAGAATTATTAATCCTCTCTTAGAAACATGGGATAATTTAATTAAATTAAAGTGCCAATATGCACAACCTTCAAAAAGTACATATATAGTGGGTATTAGAGAAGAAAAGTGTCAACAAAAGGCATTAATGTGATAAAAGAAAATGACAAATTATATTAAATCCTTCAAACTATTGGCCATTTACATTTTTATATTTTAAATCTAACAATTATCCTCTTTAAACTATTTGAATTTGACATTAAGTTTTTTTTGTTAGTCATCTATTAGATATTTGGATAAAAATTATCAAGTACTGTGCACATGATGATTATATTAAATTTTACAAAAGATAAAATACGATAATTTGGTCATAAAATTTAATAGGGTAAATTACATTGAGACCCTTTGAGGTTTATATTTATTACAGTTCCCTCCCTCACCTTTTGAAAATTACATCTTCCTCCCTGAGGTTTAAAGTTTCATTACAGATTCTCCCCTCAGCAATTTAATTTTTTTAAATATCAATTTTTCCCTCATTGGGTAAATTACATTGACACCCCTCACATTTTAAAAATTACAATTCCCTCCCTAGGATTTAAAGTAACATTTCCAATTGCCCCCTCGGTTAGTATTAGTTGGAAAAAAAATTCACTGAAAAAAAAATTAATTGGAAAAAAAATTATTTGAAAAAAAAATTAACTGAAAAAAAATTTTGTTACTAAAATTTTTAAATTTCTGTTTAAAAACTAACGTAAACTCATTTGTTGAATTTATGTTTTTTTTTCTCAAATTTACAAACTGGGACAACAATTTATAAACCAAAAAAATTATCAAACAAGTTTTTATGACAGTTTTTAAAATTTTTGTAAATATAAATTAAAAACTAAAAACAAAATAGTTACCAAACAAGCTTCAAATGGTAAAAATGTCGTAAAATTAACAAATAATTAAATAAATTACTAACGTAAGAAATGACTTATCAAAAGATTTTTAGGCTATGTACGGTTTGATTTTTTAAATTTTTTTAAAAAAATTAAAAATTGATTTGGTTAAGAAATAAAAAATAAAAAATAAAAAATAATGATCATTTAAGGGTAAAAAATAATTATCATTTTAACTTTTTGGCAGGTTATATACATACATATGGCTGTTTCAATTTAATTTGTAAAAAATTATTTCTAACCACTAGAAAGATAAAAATTATATAAAAATGATAATTATTTTTTATTTTTTTATTTCTTAACCAAATTAATTTTTAATTTAAAAAAAAATTCTAAAAATCAAACCATACATAGCCTAAGAATCTTTTGATAAGTCATTTCTTACGTTGGTAACTTATTTAATTATTTATTAATTTTACGACATTTTTACCATTGGAAGCCTATTTGGTAGCCATTTCGTTTTCAGTTTTCAATGTATATTTACAAAATTTTTAAAAACTGTCATAAAAACTGATTTGATAATTTTTTTGGTTTATAAATGGTTGTCTCAGTTTGTAAATTTGAGGAAAAAAACATAAATTCAAAAAATGAGTTTACATTGGTTTTTAAACAAAAATTTAAAAATTTTACTAACAAAATTTTTTTTCAAATAATTTTTTTTCCAATTAATTTTTTTTTTCAATGATTTTTTTTCCAACTAATACTAACCAAGGGGGCAATTGATAATACTACTTTAAACCTTAGGGTGGAGATTGTAATTTCTAAAATGTGAGGGGTGTCAACGAAATTTACCCAGTGAGGGAAAAATTGGTATTTAAAAAAATTAAATTGCTAAAGGAGGGAATCTGTAATGAAACTTTAAACTTCAAGGAGGGAGATATAATTTCTAAAAGGCGAGGGGGAACTGTAATAAAAATAAATCTCAGGGGGTGTCAGTGTAATTTACCCAATTTAATATAATCCTCACGCGCACAACACTTAATAATTTTTCGTCCAAATATCTAACAGATGACTAACAAGGACTTAATGTTCAAATTCAAATAGCTTGAGGAGAGTAATTATTGGGCTTAAAACATTAGAGAGGTAAAGTATAAATGATCGATAATTTGAGGAGGTTTAATATAATTTTTCCTAAAAGAAATATAAGATAGAGTTGTGACTATATTCTATTTATATCTATATCTATATCTGTATCATTATAAAGAGAACACTGAACTTGGTATTTATCTCACATTTTTTTTTATTTTAATTATTTCCTCAAAACATTCCTAAGCAATTAGGTGGGCACTTACGCTCTAAATTATTATTATTATTATTATTTTCAAATCTCTCGAATTGTAATTTTATATTTTGAATTCAATTACACAATTTACGATCTTATTTTTCTGAAATAAAATGATTATATGCACACACACCACTTAGTTAAATAATATGCAAGGGAAACTAGAGAATTGCGGACTGTGATTGAGACTTCCTCAATCACCAATCCCCACCACCCCCACATACATGTTGCGAGTGGTGATTGGAGGAGAAGGAAAAAAAAGAAAAAGAAAAATTGGCCAATCAAGAAAGAGAGGGGGTCAAAGGGGGTGGGGGAAAGGGGGTCTTAATCATTTTTCATTATTTAATTGGGATGCAAAAATTAATTTACCTTGATTTGATTAGATAACAACTGCAGTAATAATTTTTTAGGAAAAACCAAAAAAAAAAGAAAGAAAGAGAGAAAGAAAAAGTATGATGGGGATTGGAACTAGGAGTTTTTTTTTTTATTTCTTTTTTTTTTTCCAAACATTAAAAAAAAATCAAACTATTTACAAAAATAACACAAATTTTAAACTATTTAGCAAATTAATCCACTTTTTGAAATCGCATTTTCAAAATACAATTTTATGGCAAAATCGCATCTTCAAAATACACTTTTATGGTGACATGGCCACCTAAGGGTGCTAAATTGGGCATGTTGAAATCGTATTTTAAAAACACAAATTTATTTTGAAGTTGCATTTTCAAAACACAATTTCAACCTTGACAAGAAATTGTATTTTCAAAATGCGATTTCAACATGGTGTGTGCATTTTGAAATTGATATTTCACTATGATATTTCATTTTGAAGATGTGATTTCAAATTTTGATATTGCATTCTAAAAAGGAGATTTCAGTTAAATCACATTTTAAGTAAATTTTCAAGAAATCATAATTTAGGAAATATGATTTTTTGGAATCACAATTTCAAAATACAAAATGAAAATGATTGTTTTAATTTCAGAATATATTTTTATTATTATATTTTTAAAGAAATAAAAATTAGTTTGACACAAATAATCAAAAAAAAAATTTGAATTTGTGAAAATTATTTGTGCTCTTAGAAAAGATAAAATCTTGTGAAAGTAATGAGTGTTTTTATTTTTCATTTCTTTACATTAGTTTCAAGGTTTTTTTAAAAAAAAAATTCTTTTAGAAATTAAATTCTCAAAACAAAGCCAAACGAAGTTGGTATGGGATTTCATGTTGTAAAATATTTAATATAGCGAAATTTTATTCAGTACATAAATATGATTTCATTAACATATACACAATTTCATTAAATAGTTAAGATAACAAACTTTTTTATTTTTTATTTTTATGTAATAAAATTGTATGAATTTGGATTATGTACTAATACAAGTTTGCTATATTAACTATCTTTCAATATAGAATTACATCTTGAAATTGTAATTTCATTAGTTTGCTTTTGCAAATTGTGATTCGGTAAAATCATGTTTCCTAAATGAGGATTTCTTGAAAATTGATTTAACTACAATCTCATTTTCAAAATGACATCCAATTTTCAAAATGACATCCAATCTTATGTTGAAATCACGACTCAAAATGAGTACTAAAACATCATTTTTGCATTAATGTTGAAATTATGTTTTGAAAATGAAATTTCAAGGCAGTGTTGAAATTGCATTTTGAAAATGCAACTTTAAGATAAATTTGTATTTTCAAAATGCGATTTCAATATAGTCACATTGGAAATTTTCTGTGGCCAGTCACCATGAAAGTGTATTTTGAAGATGTGATTTTGTCATAAAATTACATTTTGAAGATGCAATTTTAAAAAGTAAGTTAATTTGTTAAATAGTTTAAGAAGTGTGTTATTTCTGTACATTGTTTAATTTTTTAGAATATTATGAAAAAGTAAAAAAACTCTTGGAACTAGGGGTGGGAATTCTCGACACAACAAATGTAACACAACTTGAACCATACACAAAGTTAGGAAGTTAGGGTTGAGCATTTTCCGACACGAACATGTATATGACACGACCCATGAACCTCGTATTTGGGTTGACCCTGTGAAATCCGATAATGACATGTGTAACCCGTTTATTTTAACATGTAACCCGTTAACACGGACATGACTTGCGACCTGAAAATGGCCTAATTACGACCTGTTTAACTTTATGTATAGATAGATATTTATATTAATTAATTGAATATATAACATGACCTTTTTGGTTCTCTTGATTTTATTTTTTATTTTTTTCTTTTCTTCCAAACAAGATTTTTCATGTTTGCTTTTCTTTCTTTAAAACAGGTTTTTTTGTTAGGTCAATCGTGTCGTATCATGGTAAATAAATAGGAGTAAAAATTAATTATATCAATCGTGTCACTTACGGGTTGACACGATTATTAACAGGTTGTGTTATTATTTACATATATGACATGTTTATTAAACAGATCGTGTTCATGTTTATACTTTCGACACACAAAGCTAATACGACACGACATGATACCCACCCTTAATAAGAACCGACTATAAACCAAAGTAGAGAGAGTGTCAATCATATCCATTGAAGCCTTGATGATTTAATCCAGCTGAAAAGTTTGTCATTCCTATTCACATTCTAAGAACTTGACCAAATTGTATACTGGTGGAACAATTTTAAAAAAATTACATTATATATATGAAATTTTTTTGTGAAAAATAAAATAAAAAAAATAATTTGTGTTAAACACTGAAAACAAATCTTACACCAAATACAAGAAAACTCTTGTACATATCACTAATTCCATAAACACTTACTTTCAATTATTTAGGAGGCTTTTGTCAGTTGCCAAAATTATCAAAACAATAAACATTAGCTGATAAAAGCCAGCTGAAACCATACTATTTGTTGTCATTGTATTTTCTTTATCATCAAAATTGATAAAGGAAAGAAGATTGGCGAGTTCTCAACCAAAATCCCTAAATGAAAATTACAATGAAGTTTGAAACAGAGGCACAAAATGAACTCAATGATAGGCCCTCTCCTTTTTCTTGCCAAGAAGCTCGTAATTTGGAAGTTGTCAAAATCGATTGCCAACTTAATCATGTGATAGAGAGAGAAAGTGATCGCACAAGAGCAAAGAAAAAGAAAGTGGGGGCAAGGGTTGAAGGAACGAAGGTTGAAGTAGTGTTGGTAGCAGATTAGAGGGTGGGATTGTGGACGCCCGCGATCTGAGGTTGCTCTAGAGGCTGGGATTGTGGATCTAAGCATGAAAGCTCTAGCAAAGATTCAGAGTTGTTCTAAGCGGAGTCCTTTCGCCAAGTCATGCGTTGACTGGGACGGAATTACATGTGGACCTACAGGGGCCCTGGCCCCCCTGCTTTGCACAAGATGCTTTGCTATATATAGGTTTAACACACCAACTTCTCCTATCGGCCTCCTTTCATCTTATAATTTTAACTATTTTTTTTAACAGTTCTTTATAAGATATATAATATATAAAAAAAATGTTATTATAAGAAATATATGATTTCTTTTTTCATGAAAGTTTAGAATATTTGTAGTGTTATGTGTAGTAAATATTATAAGTAGTTAATTTATGGTGTGCATCTCTAAAGTGAAGTGAAAGTTATGAATTATTGTAATTACGTTATGAACGGTGTAGTGTAAATCTTACAAATTATTTGTGATGCAAAATGTTACAAACTATTTTGGCGAAAGAAGTTGCAATTTGTTATGGTTAATATGCACCTTTTAAAGAGTACAGACCATGATAACTCCCTAACATATTACGTTCTAAAATATATTTTTAATTATACTATTCACTTTATAAATAAAATTAAGTTCACCATTTTTGTATCTCATTAGCCCCATCATTATTTGTCGCTACTGCAATATAAAAACTCTCATTGATTAGTGATGCTATAACATAATATTAATGTTACATCAAATATTTAATGAAAATAAGAGTTTATCCATTTTCAATTAATAGCATGAAAAATCACAGTTGTTTATTGCATGAAAATCCATTGCTTTAAATCTAACCTCACTTATCTTCCTATGTTTGTTTTTGGTCCCCCCAATGATCGAATTTTGGGTCCGTCCTTGTGCGTTGACAATCTCAAATTTTAGTGGGTAGCTGTGGCATCTGGGAGGGTAAGTGATTTGGGATTTGTGATTTGGGCTTGGTTTTTTGATCTGATTTTTTCGTTTTGGGGAAGCAGAGAGCTGGTTACTGGTCCTGTTTTGCTTAGTTGTTGGTTTCGTCCCCTACCTGTTCAAAAAAATGCCTAAGTGAAAATGTTATGGAGCACGGAGGAAATGGAGGTTGGATTCCGGTTGGGAGGTAGCGTAAAGGTGGAGAAGCACAAGGCAAGGAGGCTAAACATAGACTGTTTAAAGTTAGAGTGCTCTTGTAGGTTATAAGCTTTTGTAGAGCTAGTCTTTGGGTGACAACAAGTGTTGGTTTAAGCTAGTGTTGGTTTCTCACCAATATTATGTTTTGTTCCCTTTTTTCTTTTTCCTTTCCATCCTTATTGATATAATCTCATATGTAATGTATGTTTTCTTCATCAATAAAGATTTTCTTTGCTGATAAAAAAAAATTTGATAAAGATTCTAAAACAAGATTGATGTGCACTCCTCAACTCTTAATCACATCAGCTAATTCAAAATGCAAAAACCATGTTGGAAATATTTAGACATTATCATCGAATTTTCAAGGGATGTTGGCTCATAAATTTCTACAAAGACAAACTTGTTAATGTCTGTCTTGTAGGTAAAAAGAATCTTTGTAAATATTCAATTATTCGTCAAAGCTATTTCTAAGACGACATATTTGTGTTGATCTGTCATATTGAATAATTTGCCATCTGTGATATCTACTATTATTTATCTACTATCTATCTATCTACTAGTATTTAATTTGTCATCTGTGATATCTACTACTATTTATTTATTATCTATCTATCTACTAGTATTTAAAAAGCACGAAGAACACAAAAGTGTTTTCTACTTTTTTTTTTTTTAATTCCTAAATCTATCTACTATATATATCTACTACTATTATTATATCTATCTACTATCCACTATCTACTACTATTATAAATTTGTCACGCTCTACCATGCATTGAAGAAGAAAAGATTTTGAGTATCACAATGTTTCAAAATTTTGAAGACCAAAACAGACATTCAATTGAAGTAGAAAATCAAGTTGATTTCAACAATGGTGAGAACATTGAAATTGATAAAAGAGAGGTCACTGAAATTACTTTGATCAAGAAGTTTGAAGAAGACGATGAAGAGGTGAAGTAAAAGAAAAACGTTGAAGTTAGCCAAGAGCTTCTAATGATGGAACTATCATTTCTTGATTATTATGATGGCTATGAGATTGCAAAAGAAGGAGATCAAGTTGAACTCAATGACAAAGAAGAAATAAAAGATGAGGTAATAAAGTTGGCATGTGCACCAGAGAAGTTGATTGAGCATGCAATTGATGTTCGAAAGATGATAGTTGAATGTCCAACTGAATCTAAGACAGAGCAAAGTCTAGAGAGTATCCAACATCAACATAAAATGCACTTCATTAATTTTCTTAGTGTGCAGCAATTTAATTTGATTTTCAATGCTTGTCTAATTAATCTTGTCAACCAATTGAAGCATATAGAGAAGAACTTCAGAAAGAAAACTTTTCTACATACAACTTTTGGAAGAGGGGCAAACAATTGAATTATTCAAAATATCTCTTTATTTGGCATGGAAGATGAAAGATCTCTAATATGAACTCGAAGATGAATTCTTTCAAAGAAGAGGAGCCTCATGTAGGACAAGATTTTAAGAATTTTTATATTTTTAACTTAAACTTTTTTACATACAACTTTTGGAAGAGGGGCAAGCAACTGAAGTATTCAAAATATCTCTTTATTTGGCATGGAAGATGGCAGGTCTCTAATATGAACTCGAGGACGAGTTCTTTCAAAAAAGAGGGGCCTGATGTAGGACAAGATTTTAAAAAAAATTATATTTTTAGTTTTAAAATTTTTGATATATTATTTTATTAGGATTCTTGTAATTTAGTATAAATATTTTAGAATTATTAGGTTTCTAATTTTATTATTTTAGAATTAGATTTTGATTAAAATTTTAAATAGTTTAGAATTTCAGTTTCCTATTCTCTTATATTTCCTAATTTGTATTGATTTACGTTTTCCAGTTTATTTTAGAATTACTTTTCCTACAAGTATGAGGTTTAGTTTATTATAAATAGCTATGTAAGCCTCATGGCAAAGACAACTTTTATTAATTCAATTAATAATATTAAGATATTTTCTATTCCTTGTGGATTCAAGTTTCTATTTTTCTCGTGGATTCGAGAGTCATTTTCGTTTACTAAAACGATATCTAGTCCTCGTGTATTCCGCTGCGTCAAAATATATATTACCTTTGTTTATTTAAGTGTCTATCTACCATTTGCATTAATTTTGATTACTTTAATCTTATTAAAATGGATGCCACTATAATCATACCAAACTTATGAGACTTACTATATTTTTCTCTAATTTAAAGAAGAGTTAGTGTAATTTACTTGTGAGGGTTTTTGGAGTTTCGTCCCAACTAATCCATAGCACCAGATAATTACGGATCCAAAATTTTTTACTACAAAATTTAAACACATAATTTTTTTTTTTATATAGGAGAGACAATCCCTACTCAACTGCAACTTGCTTTGCAAATCATTATTTTTACACGAAAACAACATAGGCTCTCCAAATCAAACAGAAATATATATGCACATTAAAAATATGAAATTTGTTTATATGAATGAATAGACCCTACTGTACAAAAAAAGAAACACAATAATGCAAGTGCTTCGAAATTTCCTAAGAACTTTGTTTGATTAGACTTAGCAACCTAAGCCAAACACGTCCTTTTTATATGTTTCATTTAGGTTGCGTGCAAATTCATGTTTTCTTACGTTAGTACGTATGAACCAACTGAATAAAAAAACTAACTGAATAGCAGATGTTTTCTGTGACTCAAATAATAATAATAATATTAATAAAGTGCTTCACTAAAAAATAACCAATCACCAAACAAGGTCTTATCCCCTTCCTTTTCGCTTTGAAATTAGGGGATATATGGTAGTTGAAAAAATTATTTGTCTTTTTGTTTGGGGGGATTATGATATGAGATCCCTAAAAAAAAAAATAAAAAAACACAACATTACAATTTTAGGGTCATTCAATGCGTCTGAAGGGAGTGGGGCTTTACCTCATTGAGCAATATGGAGCATCACCTAGCTCATAGCAATCATCATGTTGTTGTCGTCTCTTTAATCTCTAACATAAAGTGGTGGATTTCATCATCTCGACCATCTAGAATGAAAATTATTCAATACTCAGAGTATGTGGCATGGCCTATATGCTATTTTTTGTCAATAAAAAAATCACAATACATATTAACTAAGTTATTTATTATTATTATTATTATTATTATTATTATTATTATTATGTTTTTTTGGTCAGTTATCTATTTAATAGAATTGAATTAACATGTCTCACTCATAAAATTTTACGTTAGGTAAATAAATTGAAACACCACGTAAACAATGATGTTATAAGATTACTAAATAATTATTGTATCGTACATGGAATAATTTATCTCTACTCTTAGGGCTTGTTTGGAAAATTGACTATTTTAGTTAGTTTTTTTTGAATTATTTGATAGTTGGTTGGTTTTTTTTAGTTGATTTAATGGTTGTGAGAGAAAAAATGAAGTGATTATGGTTTTAATATGATATTTTGTCTTATTGACTATTTTAGTTAGGTTTTTTTGAATTTTTTGATAGTTGGTTGGTTTTTTTTAGTTGATTTAATGGTTGTGAGAGAAAAAGTGAAGTGATTATGGTTTTAATATGACATTTTGTCTTATTGACTATTTTAACTTATTTTCTCTTTATTGACTATTTTAATCCAAAATCATCTTCTCAAATAGGGCCAGAGATGGGAACAAGAAATTTATTTTGTCTTTTGAGACTTATTACTCATTAAGTCCTACTGATAAATTTTTGATAAATTTATCAATATTTTTTTTTTATGAATAAATTTACGGTAATAAATTTATAAATAAATAAATTTAATTAATTAGACTGATTTTTAAGTGATAGTGGGATCAATGCTCTACGAGCTAGGTAACACAAAACACGTTAATTAATTAGTAAGAATAGTTAGATATGAGTTAAATGCTACACATGCTATATATATATATATATTAGGTGCAAAATGATATATATATATTGGGAATGGCTTCTGTCCAGTCCTTAATCAGACTGGACTGGACTGTACTGTTGGCCCCGTGAAAGCCTACCACAGGTTCCGTTTTGATAATCTGAACCGTTTAATGTGTAGAACTCGTTGAGTACTATGTGCTTATAAAAAATCATGTTGATCGGATATCGATAGCTATGTGATCAAAATAGATTTTTGTCAACCGTTAATTTATTCACCGTCTATTCTTTTTTATACAAAACTGATTTGATCACATAGCTATTGATATCCGATTAACGTGATTTTTTACAGGCATATAGTACTCGACGAGTTCTACACATTAAACGGTTCAGATTATCAAAATGAGACCTGTAGTGGATGCCCTCGGATCCAACAGTACGATCTAATCCGATTAAGGACTGGACAGAAGCCATGCCCCTATATATTCACACTTGAAATGCTAGTAGTAATAAATAAATAGTCCAAGTACTATGGGAAAATAGTTAGGTACTCTCATAGTATTCTGGGATGTTATTATGGTGTCTTTAATAAATATAAGAAATTACAAAATATATCAGGGTTAGTTTTTTTTTTTTTTATTTCTTATTTAGTTAATAAAGATGGATCAACATTATTTTATCACAAAAAATATTTTACCATATTAGTGATTAAGAACACTACATAAATAATGTCACATAATACAAGAAAGTACGAAATAATTATTCTAGTTCCATGTCTTGAACATAAAGTCAGTCATGTACAATAATAATTTAGTTTTGGAGCTCCAATTTAATACGCTGATCTAATACTTCCACATTAATAAAAACAATAATTATGTGACAAATAAAATTGACCAAATTTAATTAAAGTTGATCCCTTTTAAATTGATGAAATACGAATATGCAAAACACATTAAACAATTGATCAATCCTTAGGTCCTGTTTGTTTTCCAAACTCAATGGCCAAATTAGACTATTAGTGAGGTGATGAGCACCAATATCATGTTTGTTTGCAAAATAAAGCTCCAGACTCGGAATCCGTTCAAATTACGAAAGTTCTTAGAGGAACGAACTAGCAGTCAGCCAGAGAAAATAATATTCAAAAATAGTCTATTAAGATTAGAGTAAAACCGATTGTCTAGAGGATATTTGTGCGGTCGTCCTGTTTAAGTACAAATTAAAGCTCATAACCGTGGACTATTTTGAAAAACCATGGCTGATTTGGTTTTTTGTTTTTTGTTTTGTTTTTTTGGTGTCTCATTGTTTTATATTTATTTTATATAAAATAATTTAACACACCACACTAACTATCATCAAAATAAAATAATTATATTTAATTCATTCACTAACAATTTCTTTACTAACAATTTCATCAATCCTATCTGAAAATAAATCAACCCTTAGGCCCCGTTTGTTTTCAGAGATAGAATGGAGCGGATTGATAGTGAGGGGATTGTTAGTGAGAGTATTGATAGTGAGGGGATTAAATAAAATTGTGTTTGTTTTGATGATAGTTGTTAGTGTAGAGATTGTTAAATTATTTTTATATAAAATAAATATAAAATAATAAAACAAATAAAAAAATGCAAAAACATTAAACATTAATGTTTTTAAAAAAATGCCCAACATGTAAGAAATTTTAAAAAAATAAAAATAAAATAAAAAATTTCCAGAGAAAAATAAAATAATAATTTTTACTTAACAAAAAATACAAAAAATTAAACATTAATGTTAAAAAAAAATGCCCGATATGTATAAAATAAAATAAATAATAAAAAAAATATAAAATTTTTAGTCCGTCGGAATATTTTTCTAATATCAAGTCCCGTAGGCCCATCCGAATCCTCTTGGGGAGGCCCATCTTAATCCGGAGCTCACTATCAATCCCCTCTCCATCTCTCAAAACAAACACAATATTAGCGGGTCCCACCTCACTACCAACCCCAATCCTCCCTCTACTCTCCAAACAAACGGGGCCTTAAGACTTGCTCGCATTAAAGACGAAAAATAAATTTTCAATTGGACCACAGTCCCAGTTTCTCTTTGGGCAACCATGAGAAGATATTATAAGATTTTGTCTCATAAAATGTCATCGCCTTTGATCATAACAACGAAAGGAAAATTTATGTTACAGACCCTCTAAACGTGTGTATCATGTCACGTCCCAAAAATTAACACAAATTAAATTTATCAACTTTTATTGTTTAATATAAAGGGAATTAAATCTCAATATTAATACCATCTTTAAATATCTAACATTTGTATTCATAACCATCAAGAAATTTACAAAAGAATATTCCGTATGCGACTATACATTCAACATCCCTAGTATATGAATTTATAACATATAGCATAGTAAGTCAAGTATGAATAAATGGCCCCAAGGGTTACAAATTTCAAAACTTAAGTCCGATTACAAAAACGTAGTTCTTGAACCCATATATATGAAGCCCTTGGCTTATCAAAATAATTACAATAAGGAAAAGAGTTTTGTGCTCTCAAAACATATTCCACACCTCCAACTAAGTAGGATCACTACATCTTTTCTTACACAAAATCTCATAGGGTGAGCATAAAACCCAGTAAGAAAATCTCAACAAAGTATATACATTTATACAATCTCATGGGATAAATGCATATGCCATGCCATGTTATATAAATATATATATATATATCTTTATTTTTGAAATTTTTTGTGCATGATGCAATCTTGAGAATTTAACAATTCAATAGTTTTCAATGTAATTCAAAATGACGGTAAATACGACTCAAGCAAATCTTCATGGCTAGTGTTTGCAAGTAGGCTTATCAAGTACTACCAATCCCTACCTTACCAGCTTCTAACCAGAGGGCTTAGGCACCCGTGCGTGCGTTTCTGGTCTTACACCAAAGACACTCAAGCCAACTTAATTCTTAAACTACACCCCCTAACACGATTTTCCACCATATTTACCCTAAAAACAAATCAATATGATCTTGTTTCACAAAACAATTTCATTTTTTCAAAGCAATAGTCAATATCAATTCTGTCAATGACAAAATGAAATGGCTATGCAAACACTACAAGAAAAAACAGATTTCGTGACTAAAAATGAATTTTTCGTCGCTGAAAGTAGCAGAATTGGCGACTAAAATTCAATTAGTCGCCAAAAGTGAACACTTTTGGCGACTAAAACAGTTTAGTAGCCAAATGTAGGTGCTTTAGCGACTAAAAGTCAGTTTAGTTGCCGAATGTAGGGGTTTTAGCGACTAAAAAAATTTTAGTAGCCAAAAGTGAAGATTTTTGGCGATTAAAAACATTTAGTAGCCAAAAGTATAGGTTTTGACGACTAAAAATTAGTTTGGTCGCCGATTATACGTGTTTTACCGACAAAAATCAATTTCGTAGCCAAAAGTGAAACTTTTTGGCTACTAAAAAAAATTTAGTAGCTAAAAGTCAAGAATTGCTGACTAAAATGCAATTTAGTCGCCCAAAGTAGAGGTTTTGGCTGCTAAAATTCTGTTTAGTCGCCAAAAGTGCTATCCTTACATGGGATTTAATTCTTTTAGCGACAAAAAAGAAATTAGTAGCCAAAAAATAAAGAATTCGCGACTAAAATTCAGATTTAGTCGCCAAAAGTGCTATCCTATTTTTTTTAGTAAATAATTTATTTTTTACATAAAATATATTAAATAAAAATAATTATTTTATATATATAGTTTTGTATTAATACCGGTCAATATAGTATATAAATAATACATGTTGCATTAATATTCACGTGATGTTGTAGTGGCGTAGTGGGGGGAGAGTGTTGGTAAAGGTTGAGAATGTTGGGAGGTTGGTGGTTCGAAACTTGGAAGCAACAGAGGCAAATTTTTTTTTTTTTTTTTTTTTTTTGAAAAATGCTTTTGGTGACTAAAGTCTGTGGTCGCCGAAAGATTGGCTATTGGCGACAAAAAGTTTAGTCGGCAAATGTATAAATAATAAAAAAAAAATTCACTATTGGCGACTAAAAGTTTAGTCGCTAAATGTATAATTTTCAAAAATGGAATTGACTATTGGCGACAAATTCTTTGGTCGCTGAAGACCTATATATTGCCGACTAACAGTTTTTTAGTCGCCAAAGGTATTCGCGACTATGTATTAGCAACAAAACCGGCGACTAAAATATTTAGTTGGGGAAAATGAAAATTCGACATTTGGTGACTAAAAAATGACTTTTGGCAACTAAAAATTTAGTCGCCAAATGTGTGTTTTCTTGTAGTGAAATGTCCAATACAATAATAAAGTTCCATTTAAGCATCTCAACAATGCCAATTCGAAAGCTGAAAAATAATTAAATGAAATGCCAATGCAATATATTTCTTTATCAATACCTTGAAATTTTTCAATTTTTTAATTCATCCACACAATCTTCCATTGTGATCAAATTCCACATCTCTTATCAATGTAACATCATAATATATTTTTCTAAGAGACAAAATACAATATTAAGATTCATGTATTCTTCATATGTTAAATATCATTTTTAGTATTTGGTCTTTCTACAACAATAACAACAAAATATTGTTCTAGCTTTCCAATTCTACAATTTCTCATAAAATCTCTTCATTTGATACAACTATAGAATTTCCTTCATCATTTACTCACATGGCAAATTATCAAGTATCAATTTCACAATATCACAACTTTTTCCAAGATTACCAAATTCTAGGGTTTTCATCAAAATAAGATTTTTATTTTATTTTTAAAAAAATTTTCCAAAATAACACCCACATCCTAGAACATACTCATATTATCAAAAGTTTTTTGGAAAAAATAACATCATCTAGGGTTCAACAATCCAAAATCATAACTCACAACATGATGAAATATTCAAAACATGTATAAACTTACAAAAATGTATATATAACTCAAAGATTATCCCTACCTCAAGCTTTGGAAATGAAGAAGATGAAACCCTAGAAATCAAAGTCGAAAAAAACACGATCCAATCGGTTATAAACGTAGTTGTCGTCACCCTCTTCAATTTGGTGTAAGAATCCCCCTCAAACTCTTAAAGATTTTATCTAAATCTTAGAGAGAAGTTGAATTTTTGATGTGCTTTTAGAGATAAGGGAGAGAATAGATGGATATATATATATATATATAGAGAGAGAGAGAGAGAAAAAATTGAGCCAAAAGCACTCTTGGCATCAGTTTTGAGGAAAAAAGCATGAAAATCGAGACAGACGCGCCGAAATCTGCCCAATCGATTTGAATTCTACACGAGCAGAATTCCTTCAGCCTCAAGGGCAGATTGCTCTAGAGAGCTGCCCATAGAATACCACCAAAATCCGCTTAAGCATTTTTCTACCCAAAAAACTTTGAAATTTTTGAAAAATTCTGAGAGGATCCACTAGGGCAGTTTTTAATTCCACACAGGCAGTTTTGCCCAAATTTATAAAGTAATTTTGCAAACCAAGGCAAGTTCCAATGCCCAAAATTCAAAGTTTACAATCCGATAAAGTTACGAGAGGTTAAATAAAAGTAGAAAGAAATTCTAATGACTCAAAACGATGAACAAAACATCGAATAAATTACATGCTATTCTACTAGACAACACTATTCAAGCCCGAAATCTGAGAAATCATGTAATTAGTATAATTTTATTATAAAATTTTATAATATCAATCATATAATGTGTAATCTTACCACAAATTGAGTAACAAAATGTCCAAATTTTATGATTCATGTAACAAAAGTTTGTGGCTTAGTTAAGACATTTTTTATTACGCTAATTTGTGCTGAAATTACACATTTTATAGTTGATGTTACGAAATTTTATGATAAACTTACACCAATTTGTGATAAGGTGCATATGGTACACCCTCAATAAAAAGGTCTTAAACAAGTTGCCTCTTGATTAACAAGAAAATAACATCTAGTATATTGTTTTATTTTCAATAATGTTAGAAACACTAATTAGTGAACAGTTTAGATTATCGAAACATGACTTGTGATGAGCTCCATAGGCCACTTGTAACAACTCCGACCTATGATTAGCCGATAAACCATGATTAATTATGCCTAATAAGTAATTAAGATGAAATTCTTAATTAATTGTATGCGTATGACATTATTTATGTTTATATTTGTCTGTTGTAGGAATATCTGTTTGTGTTTCTATTTTGTTCTGCAAATTGAAGGACTTATCGGCGTCTGATCAAGAAATTCACTCGATTTATTTTTTATTTGGAATTTTTAGAGTTTTATGGTAGGGTTGATTGAAATTTGATTTGGAACGAATTAAATTAGAATAATTAATGTCAATTTTGTTAGCTTAAGTTAAGTTTAATTAATTTCCTAAGCAAACCTATATAAGGCCTATATACACCACTTGAGTCATCTTTTCTTCATTATCTTTGAGCCTACAAGAAACAAAATGTGAGAGAGATGAAGAGGAGACCAAGAGGGTTGAGATCAAAACTTGAGCTTAGAAGAAATTGCTAGAGAATTTAAGGGAGTTAGTTTGGAGCCTTAGTGAATTCACCAACTAGAGCTTAATTGAGAAGTTGAGGTAAGGATTCAACACTTAGATTATATAATTATGATATCTAGAACATGAATTCTAGGGGATTAAGTTGAATTATGGAAGAAATGAGCTAGTAAAGTAGAGAAGATGAACATTTCATACTGTAACAACGCCCGCGGGGGACCTCGCTACTGTTCGGACTCGGTTTTGTTGCGGTTCTCAATCTTGAACCAAAGAGTCCAAATCCGGCAAATCGTTTTGAAGGAAAACAGATTTTTTGAAAGAAGTGCCAAACATGGGGCTTTGCGGATATGAGTCGCCACCTAAATATTTTAAAATGGGAAATTTAGGAAACCCTGACTCGGTGCCGAAAGGCCACGTGTCCGTCATCACCAAAGTTGGCTCGGGAACTTGGGTACGATTAGGGAAGGTCACATCGTGAGCACCCCCTCTCGCCTGGTCAAAGACCGGCCTCTACTAACCATGATATCTGTTTTTGAAAACATTGTGAGTTCTTATTCTGTTTATTAGCCTAGGTTACTATGTGATGCTCGCAGCAAACAAGTATAGACTGGGCCGTCTGAATTGGAACTAAACATCTCATGTTTGTTTGTGAAAGATGGTTTGCTACCCGCAGGTAGGCTTAAAATACAGATTTTGCCACAATCTAGTGGGCTTAACAAACAATTGATGAATTGCTCCAATTCAGATAACTCAACCTCCACCCACAGGCATTCAAGGCAGATATATCACATAAGCACTTAGCCTCATGGTAAGCATGCAATCATGGCAACACTCACACGCATGCAAGTATGCTAAAGCATAAAACTCACCTAGTACTCCAAGCCAAAACAAAAGCTCATTAGAAATCCATGCATGATCCTAGATATACTGAAATGCCTAATGCAACACATGCAAAATGCAACTAAGATAGCAGGCTCGGCTATTCTAAATATGGCATACGAGATGCAACAGCTATCAAGTACTCAACTTGGAATTGAAATACAGATGCAGTTTGTATGATGCGCCGAGTCGTGCAAAGCAGATGAATGATGCAAACATCTTTGTCATCTTGTATGCTAATTGAAATATGCCCTATATCTAACCATCCAAAGCGGGTAAATAAAAGGGAGAAAGAAATGGGGTTGGAAGACATACATCACACTCACACCCTTATTACAACATTGCCCTCAGCGAGGGTCGAATAAAATAATATCTGAGACCGAATAAAAGAATATTACAGATTTCTAATTAATGTACAGATTAAACTAAGAAAGTCAGAAAGGCGCATGCAAGCCGTGGCTTTGCTCGATGAATGATGTATGCTGGGCTATTCTGGCACGGAAATCCACTGGGATGCCCCAATTAGCCTCTGTTTGCACTGTTTCTCGAAATGCGTACCGGACTCCGGAAAGTTGTTGATCCTTGATTTTGCTGTAACAGAGAGCAGGAAAAGGGCATAGCAATGTATTTCACAAATATATGCATACCTCGATCCTCGTGCCACCAATCACGCATACCGATGCATGATGGCCGAGGAATCGGATTGCACGACTCAATATAGGGATGAATGCGTATGAATGCGACAACAAAACCTAACTCCATCATGGGTAATCCGGAGTGGTGGTGACTTGGGAATTGAGACTCGTTCCGTTACTCAGAGTACAAAAAACGTGCCTCGTTTCCCGTGCAATATGCAATGATATGCATGAAATGCAGCAAACATGTGATATAGCATGCACAATGCCATGAAAATGAGTAACCTCGAAATGCGTGCACACGGGCACGCAAATCGAGGAAATGTATGAATGCAATCTAAGATACAACCTAGTATGCACTATGCTGTGAAAATGAGACGAAAATGAAACGCCTCGAAAAGCGTGCGCGCGGGCACGCAAACCGAGGCGATGGCATGAAATGCAAAGCGGATAAAACAGAGTACCTCGAAACGCGTGTACACGGGCACGCAAACCGAGGCGATGATGTGCGATGCAAAATTGGATAAAACCGAAGTGCCTCGAAACGCGTGCACACGGGCACGCAAACCGAGGCGATGATAAAATAGAAATCGGGTAAAACCGAAGTGCCTCGAAATGCGTGCCCACAGGCACGCCGACCGAGGCGATGATGTGCGATGCAAAATCGAATAAAACCGAAGTGCCTCGAAATGCGTGCACACGGGCACGCAAACCGAGACAATGATGAAAACTGCAAAATCGGATACAACCAAAGTGCCTCGAAATGCGCGCCCACATGCACGCAAACCGAGGCAATGCTGAAACGGAAATCGGATACAACCGAAGTGCCTCGAAATGCGTGCACACAGGCACGCAAACCGAGGCGGTGCTGGAACGAAAATCGGATACAACCGAAGTGCCTCGAAATGCGTGCACTGCAACGCATAAGCAAACCGGCGATGATGTGATGGAAAATCGAGAATGGCGTCTGGAATGCAACGATGGGCTTACACCAACATGGGAGAGCCTCGGCTCACTCACATAGGAGGCCGTCGGATAAAAAAGTGCCTCAATTGCGTGCACAGACGCATAAAACCGAGGCAATGGCATACAAGCATGAAAATGCAAATTGGGCTTACGCCAACATGAGAGGGCCTCAACCACACTCACATAGGCTGCCGTCAGATAAAAAAGAGCTGCCTCGAAATGCGTGCACACGGACACGCAAACCGAGGCGATGCGGAATGACATGTGAAATGCAAATTGGGCTTATACCAACATGAGAGGGCCTCAGCCGCACTCACGTGGGATGCCGTTAGATAAAAATGAGGTGCCTCGAAGTGCGTGCACACGGGCACGCAAATCGAGGCAATGCATTAAGGCATGAAATGACATGGGAAATGATATGCAAGCATGCAAACCATATTTCAGCACCTAAATGAAGGGGGAAACAGCCCCGAAACAATTCGAAATGACACCCGAAGCATGCAATCATCCCGAAAATGTGAAATTAAGCCCCGAAATGGCCTATAGCCATGCTATACATGCAAAATATGATTATGGCAGCAAGAACAGTAGCAAGGCAGCCCAAAAAATAGCACTTTTCCAGCACAAAACATGGCCAAATTATGATCACAAGTATGGAAACAAAAGCTTGCAAAAATACGGTAAAAGAGGGGAATTACAAAGCAAGTGATATGTACAATGCTCAAACCCAAAAAATCAGTTCTACAAAAATAAAGATGAGCCAAAAATATTCACAAATTCAAGAGATGACAACCTCTAAATCAGTATGTATATATGCTAAACATAGCATGCAAAATAAGGGCCAAAAGAGGGTTATAAAGAGAGGTACCAAATGGATGCACCAAACCACTTAAGACCCTTGACAAAAAGTGTAGAATAGACCAAAACAAGACACTCCCTAAGCCTGATGGAGGCTCAAAACAGTAGCTAAACAAGTCTAACAAAGCATGCAAATTTACGGTAAAATGAAAGGATTTCAAAGGAAGTACCAAAAATATACACCAAATGTCTTAAGACCCTAAACAAAACATGACAAGGAGACAAAAATAAGTTTCTCTCTAGGCCTGATGAAGGCTGAAATCCGAAGCATGGTGAGCTTAAAAAGGCATGCAAAATAATGAACCAAAGAGAGGTCTTGAGACAAGTAGTATATAGAAAATTCAAACAGCAAAATTTCCTTCTACAACATTGAAGAGGAGCCCAAAATATGCATATTTACAGGAGATTTCATGCTCAAAATCAGATTACTCATGAGCCAAACAAAGCATGCAAAATAATGGCATAAAGAATGATATTGAAACAAGTGCATCATAGAGGGCTCAAATAGGGTTGAGCCCTTAAACAAACATGTAGAATAGCTCAAAATAAGGCCCCTTTCAGCTAGGGCCGGAGCTCAAAACAGTGGGAAAAGAGGGCTAAGAAATAGACCAAGAAAAGAGCAAAAAAGGGGAAAAGCGAGACTCACCCTTGTAGACCAATCTTGGCTGCCTTTTGAACTGAAAAACAGAGCCTCCTAGCCTCTGAAAATCCCTCCTTGCTGCCGGAAATGGAGTGGTGGTGGTGGTGCTAGGTGGTGGTGAAGGAATGGTGCCAAACTTGGAAGATTTTTGAGAGTTTTGGAGCTTGGAATTATAGAGAGAGAGAGATACAATATAGGAGCTCTCAAACCAGATTTTCTAACCCTTAAAACAGATCTGGAGGGCTGTATTAATAGGCAAAAACGTTTAGAAAAGAGGGGGAAAAGAGGAAAAAGGGGGAAACATTTCAAGTTTCCTCCAAAAATGGCCAAAAGGAAAGTGGTAGCTACGGGTTTCAAATGGCGAGAGCCCTTCAACAAAGTCGAAGAGGGCTCAAAATAAGACGCTTTTAGTTTACGACCAAGTCCAACGCAGCCCACAAGTACGCCTAAAATACCGTGCAAAAAGACCCAAAAAGAGGTAAAAAGGCAAGTGACAAATGGAGATGTCAACAGTAAAAGGTCCTTAATCAAACATGAAAAGGACCTCAAAATATGACTATCTCAAGTTCGGTCGGGCCCAAAAATGCAAGATGAGGGTTCGGGAGCCGAAACACGCAGTTCGGGGTCTCGAAAGTGGGCTGTTAGGCACCGGCAGTGGCATACGGCCACGAAGTGGGTATCAAAGGCCCCAGGGTTCCTTGTAATGACAAAACAGAGGTTCTTGCTAAAAATCATAGAAAACCAATGCAAAATGAATGCTCGGGGCCCAAACCGCAATTGGGGTCCCAAACCGCCATGCAGCAAAGTGGCATACGGCCTGAAGTGGGCATCGAGGCCAGTGTTCCTCGGACCTACAACACAGACGTCTCCGCCCAAAACCGGAGAACTTGGAGATGGTTGGGCGGTCCCGAGCCGAGGCACACGGCCAGACGATTCAAACCGAACCTCCGAATGGGCGAAATGGCCTCACGGCCACGAAAAAGTAGCTCACGGCCAACGGAGATAGTCTACAGACCACCCTTCCTCGTGAAAGAAAAACAGAGAAAACCGAGTCGGGTTCGCAAACCGAGACAAGGCACAAAGAGGAAGTCCGGAGGCGGGGCGCCGGCGCGACTCCGAGACTGAAACAGCAAGATGCAACATCACCGAGCGCTCAATCGGTGACGTCTGAGTCTTAAGGTCGGTCAAAAATGGGGTGTCTACACATACATGTATGGGCATTTCATAGATTTTGAGTTTTGATTTCAACAACTTGTCACATGCAAGGACCTATTTTTGTTCAATTATCTGAGCTCATTGTGATTTTACACTTTAACACTCCATTTGTACATGTTTTTTGAAGGTTAAAGTTTTTGACAACACATGCATGTCATGTATACATATTGTTCAAGTTTGGTTTTAAAGAATTCACTTACTTTTGGGCCTTGATTTTGCCTAATGAACCTTAATTCATGATGTTTCGTAAGTTTACAAGTGTTTTCTCAAGTTTTGGGGCCCAAAGGTTGTGTTTTGCAGCTTTGAGTTTGAGTTTTGGACTTAAAACATCAATCTGGAAATTCCAGAATTCTGTCTCTTCGCTCGAGCGACCAAAAGTTGGCTCGAGTGTAAAATGCATGCTCCTAGAAGTTTACACATTTTTGCAGATCGCTCGAGCGACAAGAGTTGCACTTGAGCGAGACATCAGTCTCATGCTCGAGCGACCGTCAAGCGTGCGTTAAACAGAAAAATCAAGCAACTAGTACTTTTACAGAATTTACAAACCGCTCAAGCGAAGGAAACTGCACTCGAGCGACCACTCACATTTTTGAACACCCGCTCGAGCGAAGGAAGTTACGCTCGAGCAAGGCCCTTGTTTTCAGCATATCTGGCTAAGTGTTTTCAAGTACATTTTAGCATTTCTCATTCATCCTAGACATTCCTAGGCCATGATTATGACACAATAATGATGATAAGATTTACAAACACATGAAGAACAAAATTAAATAAGTTAAGTACGACCTAAGTGTGTGTTTCAATATGTGTATATGTTATGTTCGGTATAGGTCACGCCCCGTGAACTGTTGATCTATTGGTTGCCATCAAAGCTATCTGTGTACTTATCTGTGAGTAATAACTTAGTAAAGTTATGTTCAACTTTATTTATTTTCTGTATAATGAAATAAGATCTTCTTTCTGAAATGATATGTTCTGTACAATAAATAATTGTATGATTTCTAATAATGTATTTGTAGCATCCTTAGTATCATGTGATATTTGTTAGCTGTTACCCGGTATCGAAGGTTCCATTATGGAACTTAATATGTCTGCAATCTGTTATCCGTATCAGAGACTCCATCATGGAGCTCAGTATATCTGTTATCTGTTACTTGGATCCGAAGGTTCCTTTATGAAACTGGTTATACATAACCACCATCTGTTCTGTATCTTTCTGTATCTGTTTGTATCTGTTCTGTTAACGTTAATGGATATACCACATATGATTAAGCATGAACTCTGATTTCCATATATGAATATGAATCTGGTTCTGATATGAACTTTGATTTCCAAATTTGATATGGGACCTTATTCAATTAAAACATTTTACTATATTATTATTCATTGGGCTTCCGCTCACTATTTATATTATGTATATAGGTGATCAGGCGCGTAACCAGGCTCAATGATGATTGCCTGGAGCTTGTTTTGTCGGCCAACCCTTGTGCTTCCTGAGGAGGTTCCGAAAGTCATGTGGTCATGTATTGTGAATGTATAAGACTTGTTTTCTTTTAGTATATGAACAAGTTTTCTGTTTATCTATACATTGGGCTAAGTCCTCTTTTTTACTTTATTTGTGTAAATGGGTAACGTAAGATTACCGTATTTATGACCTCACATGTATATATATAAGCTTTTGAAATTTCTGCCCCATGTACGTCAACACAACTCAATGGACTGTGTATGTTTTATATATTTGCTTCCGCAGTCCCTTAATATGTGATAAATTGTTCAAAGATCTTTGGTAATCCAAGAATTACTGGCCGGTCACGACGCTAAACCTATAGAGGCAGGTTTGGGCCGTGACACTACTCAAGTTTTCTCAAGTTCATATCAAAACTTGAAAGAATTTGAGGGTACCATAGGGCCCATTATATGTCCCGTTTTGACTATCTGAACTATTTATTTTACAGAGCCTTCAATATATACTATATTTGAAAAAATTAGATTGATCTAATAATCGTAACTCTTTTCATTTTATTGTGTTTGTTTTTTGAAAAAATAAACAACAAATATATATTTTAAAATAAATTATTTATTTTTTTAGAGACAAAATAAAATAAAATAAAAATGCTACCATTATGGAATTAACTCAATTTTTTTTATGGATGATATACATAGAAAATCTTATAAAATAAATGATTCAAATTATCAAAATAAGACCTGTGACGAGTCCCGCAACCATCAATTGATATAATTATTGGTATACTACTTAATATTTCTAACACTACTTTTCATTTTTTTATTAACATGAAGTGAAGTTAGCGCAATCCCGCAACCATTTTTGGCTGATTCATGCTGCTGCATGACTAAAATGGAAAACACGTTGTCAATGGGAAATGCATCATTAAACTCTTGGTTGAACTGCTATTAATTTTTTCTTTTAAGCATAGGATGATTTAATTAATTACAGAAAACTGCAACTATACACCATTTTAAAAGGGGCTTATAGTATTCAAATAAAATTTTAATTACAATAGTTTATAATCTTCACCAATTGTTTGAACTATGACATAATCAAATTGGTTTATATAGGGTTAATTGGTTTAAAAGTTTATTTATAGGAAAATTCTAATATACACCTCTTTAAAAAGGGTGTATCGTATGCACCCTTAATTGTGTCATTTTCTTTTTTAATTATGATTAATTTTCTTCTTTAGTTATGACATTATTTTAGTTATGACCCATGAGTTCTTTAGTTATACCTTATGTTGTGTTTATTTATTGAGAGGGGGGATTTGTGCCTGACTGTACGGCCGAGCAAGGTAGCGTCAGGCGTGACGGACCACACGGCGCCGAGCTAATCTTTCTGTTGACACGGCCAGCGGCCTGACTTGCACGGTCGGAGATATTGACCGGTCAGGCATCAACCGACGTAGCCGAGCTGCGTCTTGCACGTATTGGATGGAGCTCGAGTTAGCGGATGCTGGCCGAGCTAAAATGTAGCCTGAGCTAGACCGAGCCGCGATCAGGGCCGGTACACCTTTAACCGATCAGTCAATATAAAGTGGCTTCGTGTGACCGAGATTGAAGGTAGAACGGTTGGAGGCCGGCATGCCTCGCAACCGGCTGGTCATGATGAACCGAACAAGAATAGTTCGGTCGAGGTTTTTAGCCTGATTCCAAGTTATAGATCAGCGACACATAGCTCGGTTGTGTGCGTGTAATGCAACTCTCTACAAGTGACAGGCCGGTCGTGGTACTCCAGTTAAGTATGCCACCTGGGCCAATGGCGTGGAGGAGAGGACATCTGCTCCACGCACGCCTTAATACCGTTGGACAGTTTTGTGTATACTGGTGGGAGTACTAGACCTTTACACGCGTGAGGTGGTGAGAGGCGAGCACTGCCACCTGTCTAGGGAAGGACAGCAGAGGTAGTGCGCGCACAATCTTGAGGCTGCATGGCCAGCCTAGAAATATGGAGGAAGAGGAGCGTTGGAGGTAAGCGAATTCACTCTATCAAAAACTCCCTCTCTCTGATAGCCTTCTTCTTCCCCAAGTGATCTGACTTGATCGTCGGAGGGTCTTTTCGGCACACCACCGCCTGGCAGCTCACCATTTTTGTGTTGCAGAGATAGACGCCGTCACAAGAAGCTTGACGTCCAAGGAGTACGGAAAGCAGAGGATATTTCGCCCCCGTACATTTATGATGTTTTTCTTTTTTAAGTTATTACTCAGAAAATTAAAGTTTTACCATTTTTCTTTTTAGTTATAAGGCCCATATGATACATACCCTACTTTGAACGGTGTGCACCATAGTATTTTCCAATATTTATATGAGTGTGTATAGTATAACGTCTAATCAAAACAACCTAGGTAAAAAATTAGTTTCATAATGTATCGATGAATAGATGAACAAATTACATTTTATTTTATAAAATTAGTGGTTTAAATTTAAATTCATAGTTGTGCTTCATTTTAAAAGATAAAATGTAATTTGTTCATGTCCAGTGAAATTGATTTTTTTCATAACTCATATTTATAATTGAGTTTAAAAAATGAACGATTTGAATCATTATTGTGGTCACAAGATAGGATCCACAAAATATAATATATCTCAAAATGGAGAGAAGCTTAGTCCCAATGGTAAAAAAAAAAAAAAAAAAAATCAGTACAAGAGTGATATCAATGATATGTATTACCATTCAATAGTTTCTTATTAATTTTTTTGTTTTTTTAAATGGCAGGGTAACGTTAAGGAATTGTCTTAGCAAACACAACTTAAGGCATGAGGATATACTCCCTTTAAATCTCTGATTCAATACTTAATAATTATATTGTAATAAATTTTTTCAAAAGTTATGTTAAGATTTTTAAATATTCTATTAAATATTTTATTAAATTTCTCACATGAATTTGAGACTTATACATGTATAAATTTATGTAATTCTCATTCCATACAAAAAATTTAATAAAATATTTGAGATAGGTACCATTTCTCTTTCTTCAAATCAAAACGTTTGCTCTTGCTTTGAATAGTGTGAAATGTAAACTCGAAAACTGTACGGCAAGCGCACAACTGCGTTGGATAGCGGCTGGCGGCTTGGCTTCCACGTGCTGTTTGAAAAAGTCCTATTTGGCTCCTTTTTATTTTTAGTTAGGCAAAATGAAGTCCACGTTTATGTCATTGTACGAGGATAGATAATGTGAAGGATATTAAATTTTTACTAAGGTCAAGTTTGGGAAGACTAAATAAGTATACTTTTTGACTTTTTATGAAATATGGGTTAGGTTTGGGTTGGGTTTGAAGTGATGTATTAGAGAGGTGATGTGACTTAAATAAGATGATGTGACTTAAATAGGATAGTGACGTTTTAACTTTTTGGCTTTTTCTAAACATCCCAAACTTAGCCTAAATAAATTATTAAATATTTAGGTACAGGATCTTTAATTTTGTGGGATTCATATTTATATGAGACATTTGATTTTTTGTTTAGTAGAAAATTTAGAATCTATAAAATTTTCCTCTTAGGATAGGATAGTATAAATTATGGAAATTCTAATATACATAATTTAACAAAAAAATATTATATGTATTTTTAATTATGTTATTTTTTTTAATTATGATTTTTTTTTAGTTACCATATTATTTTAACTATGACTCATGAATTCTTTAATTATAACTCATGTTATGTTTGGTTATGATTTTTTTTAATTATAACTCAAAAAATATAAAATTATGATATTTTTTTCTTTAGTTATAAGGTACATATGGGCGTTGTAGGATAGTGTTTTCCTATAAATAAAGGTACTACATAAAAAAAATAATGAAAAAACTATCACATCAGTGATGTTTTAAAAAAATAATTATAAATTAATGATAAATTCTATAAATATTAATTGTTAAAATTATAAACTTTTTCATTAAAATATGCATGTTTTTCTAAATTGCCACTAGGATATAATTATCTAAAAAATCTACTACTATTATAAAAGTGTAAAGAATCTATAATGTTTTTTACTTTTTTTTAAATCTCAATTTTACCCTCTCAAATTCATTATATTTTTTAACAGTCATAAAGAGTTCTATATAAACCAACTATCTCTTTATTTTTGGAGTTGAACACTCAAAAAATTCAATTCCAAACGATATTTACAAACATGAAAATCAAAAAATTCAAAACAAAATTGTGAAAAAACAAACCAAACCAAATAATGTAAACTTCTATTTTTTAAAATTTTTATTCACTAATCTCTAATTTACACAAATTATTCACAAAATTCCTTTCAATTTTTATGTGAACTTAATAATCTCATTAAAAAATGGTGCATATATTAAAAAATGTAACACTAAATATTTACATTATGATCAACTATTTAATTATAAATAATAATTTATCATTGTTACTTGCATTATTTTGTTGCAAAAGATTTCACATATTACTTTTGTGATATCTTATATATGTCAATGTCTACATATATAAATATATATATATATATAAATGTAAATTTATATATGTTACTGTATTTATACATTGTTAATCTGTAATGCTATATTACTATCGGATGCTTTAATTTTCTAATATGTATCGCTTTAGTAATATAGTTATATTTGTTAGGAAAAAATTGTGAAATTGTGCATTGTTCTCCTATCAACGTATGTTTAATACATATATACATAAATGTCATACAAACAAGTGTTTACAATAAATATTTTTAATAACAAACCAAGGCTTTGAAAAACACTTCCATCCATCTCAACAATAATTGTCTTTTTTTTTTTGTTCCTCATTGAAAAAATCACATTATTTAGGGAAAATGGATTTTGAAATTCATAACAATATGATATTGCCTCAAACTCTTACTCATCAAAATATTTTTGTTACAATGAGCTATGATGGTGAGTAGGAAGAAAAACAAGAAGATGGTGAAATAAAAACTACGGAAGATTTTTTGCAAAATGTTCTCCAAGTAAAGTTAGACAAGTTGAAATAAGAATTGTTCTATCTGTTGTGAAGTTAAAGAAAAATAATATTCCTCATGTACACATTTTAGTCAAATCACAAGAAAAAAAATCAAATGATGTCCAAACATTATTACAACAATTCAATGATGCAGAAAGTAAGTATATTAAATAAAAAGTTTCGATCAATTTTTATCATATGCTAATTACTTATAATGACATAATAAATTATGTAATTTGACAGTTTCATGAGAGTGATCATACAAACACTTATAAGCATGAATCTATAATCATCAAGAAAATAATTATGAAATTCCTATATCGATCGAAATATTAAGCTACAATATCATTATATTTTTTTAAAAAAATTATTCCACATTTTCTACATAAATGAAAATATACTAATGACTAATATTATATTTTTCATCATACAAGATATTTGTGACACAAGAAACGAGACTCAACAACTCTTAATGTAAAACAATATATTACATATTAATATTAATGCATTCTTACACCAATAGTATGTAAATAATATGTAATAGCGGGTTCAATGAATTTATATTATAAGATGAATTATTAAACAAAATTGTGTAATTGTACAATTATTTTCATGTTTTCAATTGTATTACATGTATGGATTATGAAAAATTAAAGTAAGAAGTTGATAGAAAAATATTTGTGTAATACTATATATTTAAAGGACCTATTTATTGTTTAAAATAAGATTGTGATCTCAACAATCTAACTATAAATTAATGTTTATATTTATAAAATTTCTCATTTATCATTTCTCATTTAAATTCTTCAACCGAGTATGTATTCATTTCTTACTTAGTTGTATTTTGGGTTAGATCAATTTACCTATACAAATTTCTATACTTTGTATACATATCACATACCAATTTAACAGATACGTATAATTACAATACTAATAGTTAATAAAAAATAGCATGCCACGTGCAACGCACGTGCTCAATCATTAGTAATCTATATAACAAAACAGCTCAGCTTTTTTTATCCTGATGGGACGTTTGTCCCTTTGTCAAAATATGAACCATTAGATTGATATCAATCTAACAGCTAAAAATTCAATCCAAAATGTAATCACCTTACATTATCAACACACCTCTCTCTCTCTCTCTCTCTCTCTCTCTCTCTACTTCCATTGGAGCCCATTCTCGTGCTTCCCTGTCGAAGCCAAACCCTTGTCAGTGACTAAACCCCAAAGCCCCTATTACTCTTTTCATCTTCTCCCTTCCTCCCTCCCTCCCTCTCTCCGCCATCCCAATCATCATCAACAGTGGCAGCTCCAAATCCTCTTCAATATTGACGAAGACCGAATGGAGCCACTGCAAAAGAGATCAGAGAGCTAGGAGAATCAGAGATGGGAGTCAAAAATGTATGTATATATATGTATATATATGACTCCAATATGCATGTATATATATATGATTCCAATATGTAAAAATTCTAAGAAAGCTCTTGCTAGAGGCACAAGACAAAACCTGTGCCAATTAAGAGAAAATTAACCATAATTAATTCAAAGATTTTAACTTTAATATTTCAATTAGAAACTTGAGAAAATGTGAGAAAATCATTGGAATGAAGACTGAAGTGGGTCTTTCTGAGTGGAGAATTCTAATTTTACACAACGAATCAATTGAAATGTAAGGTTTAGCTTTCTCGGCAACCAAACAGAGGGTGTTTTTTTTTAAAAAAAAAATGAAAAATTAGAAGAAGAAAATAAATATACATTCCTCTGCCTCTAGCTAGGGCTTCCTCAGATGGGTCTTTCCATTCATCAAAACTGCATAGAACAAAATTCACAAATGATATATGTATGTATGTATGTATGTATGTGATTCACAACTTTGTTCCTAATAGTTTTTTGAAATTTTCAAGCAAGTATACAAGTCTATATATATATATAAATAGAGAGAGAGAGAGAGAGAGAGAGAGAGAGAGAGAGAGGATTTTGATATATATGCAATTTGATCCCAACATATATAGGCACGGGTGTTTTTGAATTGGGTGTTTTTGATCCCATACAAATTACAATGAAGTGGGCAAAATATATATGATTTCCATGGATGTACAAGGATGGATCCCAAACCCATTAATCTAGGTTGGGACTGATTTCCATGAATTGGGTGTTTTCAAGGGTGTTTTTGAATTGGGGATGGGATTGATATCTATACATTAATCTGGGCTTTGATTTTTCAGGTGAGCAAACCCATCTTAAACAATGTTTCAATAATTTACTCTAATTTTTTGATATCTTTTGTTTCAATAATTTTTAATTTCAATAATCTTTTGTTTCAATAATATTGACAACAGATTTATTGATGTTTACATTGAAACATTGTGTCTGAACCATTGTTATTCTGTAATTATTTCTTTGGTTGATTGTGTAGGAAATTTATAAGTTTGGTTTTTTTATTTTATTTTTTCTTACAATTACCATTATTGGGGTGGGTGGGCTAGGCGGAGCAAGATGGGGTAGGCGGAGCAAGAAATCAACTATTATACGGCTTTTTTTTTTTTTTTAACATTTTGTCTCAGTTAAATCTAAACCACATTTCATTTTTCTATTTCAACGAATAGGCCTTTTCAGATTCACTTTTCTAACATCTATAAAATTTTATGACACATAAGCATTCAATTTTGCTATAGAATTGTTGATTATCTTCTTCATTATTACCTTTGGTCAGGTAACTAATTGCAAATTTTGCTAGAAAGTTGTGGCGGTTGTTTTTAATGGTCAAATTTTGTATGTTTTGTAAAATGGCTCACTTAAAATAGTTTTTTTTGTTATATAATTATACTGTTTTGTTGTTCAAATAGTGAAGTGAATCTATCAGGCCAAGTTAATGACTGAATCCATCATAGTAAATGATACATGCCTTGGATATTTGGTAAATTTTATTAGTGGGAGTTGGATCTTATTTTTGTAGGGAGTTGATTTTGGATGATGGACGATGGATAATGGAGCTTGCTTGCTTATATTTTCTATTCTTCCTTTTGTTTTTGGTACATATGCCTTTACTTGAAGAAGTGTTTGATTAGCTTATAAAAAGTTGTTATGGGTTTGTTTGCTGCAATGGTTGATTAGGTAATTGGTTTGCCTTCCATTGATAGATTTGTCAATAATTTGTTGCTTATCTATTATTTAACTTGGCTTCATTTTACATGTTGCAAAAATTAAGAATCTTAAATTTTTATTAACTAGGTTTCATTTTACATGTTGGCTATCTTCTGGATTATTAGCTAGGTTCAGTTTATGTTTTTTGTTCAGAGATGGTAGAGAAGCAAGAACCAATAAGAACGAGTACTTGATTTTTTGAATTTCATACAATTTTGATGATAATCATTGTGATAATTTTTACTATAATTTTAGAAGTTAGCATTGTTTAGAATGCCTTTATGTTTGATTTTATTGTTTTTAAAAAATAAGATGTTTTACTTTGTTTTGATTAGACTTGAAAAATTCAGGTTATACAATGAATGGAAGTGTTGTGTGGGTCTATTAGTGAATGTTTCAAGAAATGGAGAGCAATGGCACAACGGCCCATTTAACAAGTGATACTTTTTTTTTTTCTTCACAATTTTAGATCTTTGTTTTGGGGAACTAGAAGTTTATTTATTGAGTTTCTTTTTATTGGAATTTTTCTTCTTGATATAGGTGATTTTGGGGGTGGAAGAGAAATTTAGATTATGTTGATTCAATAGAATAATTTTGCCTATTACTTTTTTCACACTCTATAACTCTACCAACGCTTATAATCAATTAAAATTTTAATTTCAAAACTTAGATACTGTAGGCACAAATGTATATTCATTTTAAAATAGATGTGACAAAAAAATGTGGTTATAATGTTAAAATTTTGATTGGATGGGTTAGAGTTAATTTTTCCCCCCCCTATTCCCTTTACCTTATGACTCTTAACTCAATATATTTTAGTTTCATTGGGTGAAAACCGTCTGTTATTTTTTACAGGAGCTGAGCCTATTCTTTCCTTTCTTTTTTTTTACTTTTTTTGTTTTTTGTTTTTTTTCCCCTTCCTTCCTTCTTTCATTCTTCTTCTTCTTTTTCTCTTCTCATTTTTTATTTTACTTTCAGAGTGAGGATTGTAAGTTCTGATAAAATAAAATAAAAAAAAACAAATTATGTTTTCAGCTTCTCCAGTTATTTTGTAAGACTCTATAAACAATGCTAAGATTGGCTCAATAAGGTCTACAAAGATTTTGTAAAAAAAAAAAAAAAAACAATAAAGAGGTCTAGAGTAACAAAAATCAACTTTAAGCCAATTGGCCGTTTTGATTTTTCTTCAAATATTTGGTTTTGGAACTACATTAATTCAGTAAACTTACTTTATGCTTGAAGCAGTTTAAACCTGCTTCATACTTTTAATTGGATGATTATGCATAATGTTACCTCATAAGTGAAGAAGAAGGTGGTTTCACTTTCAACCCTTAATGTTGGTGAAGTGCCCTCTTAAATGTTGTAGGCAAATTCTTGGTGATTGATGGCTTCTCCTTTTTGGTTTCAGCTATTCACTTTTGTATTTATTTATTTTATTTTATTTTTTGTGTTAAAAAAATAAAGTTATTTGAAAATGATCTACTTGGATATTTGAGGTTCAACAGATGGATGGTAGCTTCCTTTTAATTAGTTCCAATTCATGTCTTAAAAATTTAGATTATTTTGATTTTAACTACTTGTGTCTTAAAAGTTCCAATTCTTTCTACTTGGAATTCTTTCTACTTGGGTTTCATAGGTTCAATTTGATTTTTTATTCTATATTTTTTTGGGTACTTTTGTGTTTGATTCAAAAAGGAAAAGTGCTCCTAGCCTTTAATGAAAGATATTAGTCCAGTTAATTTTATTTGGTTGTAATCTTTGTTTAAAAAAATAGTCCAGTTAATTTTATTTAATGAACCTTGGGTTTAATTTTAATTAGATTTTCCCATTAACATTGATTTCAAGTTTGATTCTTTTTTGTTTTTTTTTTTGCCTACTAATTGTTATACATAATGCTTCAACTAGAAAATGAGGTATGCATTATCACAGGGATGGAAACTCAAAGGAACATGATCATCCAAAAATGGATACTTCACACAAGGTAAGCTTTAATTATTTTAAAATATAATTTTGTTGGTTTCTGACCTTCAAAATTCTTCTTCCTTATAGCAAGACTCTCTTAGTCTTAATAAAGAAAGTTATTTGCTCCATTTATTTGAGTTTAATTCTATTTGGAAGTTTGTATGCTTTATCGGAATTCTCAATTGGTCTATCTATACTATTATTTGCTTTTCTATTTGTTTGTTTACTTTAGCAATGCATACATATGTATATTCTCACTTCACCATTGAATGACATAATTCAGTTGATCATAATAGTTATGTTAAATTCTTCTTAATTCATAGCTATTGATTTTCCTATTTCTCTATATCTACTTTCTCGATTAGCTTTTATTTTTTGTATTGTGTGTCTATTTTTGTTACTTTTAGATTCATCACTATAAATAGTAGTAGCTTGGTCAGTTTCTTTCAATCTGTTATAGATTCATTATTACTAGTATAATTCATTTTCTTCTATTTTATTTTGATTACTAATTTTGAGTTTTTTTTGGTTATTGTTCAGTGAAGGGATTTTAATTTTTTGTTATGAAGTATATTGTTGATGCCACGTGAGTATTTGTTTTTTCTTTTTTCTGCATAACAAGGCACAAATATCTGATTTTGGTTGTCATGCTTCTCTTCCTCCAAAATGAGTACTACTAGATTTTTGTAAAAAATTAATGTTCCTTTCTTTTCCTTTTAGGTTTTGGATGATGTGTAATTCTTGTGTGCTTTATAATCAGGTAGTGAGTGCAAAAAAAAAAAAAAAATGATAATGGCAAATGCTACATGTATAAATCCAAATAAATTTCACTACTCTTTGAAAAAAAAAAAGGCAATATGTTTGGTCTTCCCCCTCCCCCCCCCCCTCCCCTATATTCTTTCTACTAGGTTTCATAGGTTCAGTTTGATTTTTTATTCTATATTTTTTGGGTAGTTTTGTGTTTGATTCAAAAAAGAAAAGTGCTCCTAGCCTTCAATGAAAGATAGATGCATCGGTTATTGCTTGCGCGGAAGTTTCTCCTCAAGTATGAAACAAATGTGCTATTCATAAGGGGTGCTCAATCTGTTATCAATTTAAGATTAGTATTTCTCATTTGTCCACATGGTTGAGGAATGTTATGTTTATTGCCTAAGTTAATTGATTAGTTCTCCATTGAAGTCTTTTCTAATTCAAAATTAATTTTTTTTATCGGGTTTTCTACTCAAGAACAAGTGTTGATGTTCTTAATTGTTATTTTTCTTAATCGACTTGGGTTATTTGTTCGAGCTCCAATAATCTATCTCTTTATATTTTTTCTGCTCTATCTTTAAGCACCATTATGTTTTTCACCTCATATGATGCAACGACTTCAACGGCAACAATGGAGCAAATTAAGGTTGTGAGAATTCATTTTGGTCTTGCTGGCTTTGTTTCAGTGTCTTGGTCTTGGTAGTTTAATTAGTTAGTTATGCCGGATATGTTGAAACCATGGGAAAAGTTGTTGGAAACTTTAATTAATTAGATATGTAATTAATTATGTTGGATTTGTATTTTAATTAGTTTGTTTCATTGCTAAAATTTTGATAAATTTGAACTATATCCTTTGGTACCTATTAATAGTTGAAGTTATTTGATGTATTATTATTATTATTATTATTTGTTGTTTATAGGGTGCTTGGCTTTCATTGGGAAACAAATTCTGTAGCAATTCGAGTTGACAATAATAATTGTGTGATTTTTTTTTTCCCTTTTATGTGTCTTGAGAATATTGTAGGCTTCAAATAATAATAAAAAATAGAAAAATTATATTGGTTTTTTCTTTTTCTTTTTTTTGGTTAACGCTGTGTGATCTCTCATTTTTGCCAGGTGACTTAGGCTATTTTGACGATCATTAAGGTGACTTAGGCTATTTTGACGATCATTAGATTCTCAATGGAGTTGTTTTCCGGTGACTCTCTCTCTCTCTCTCTCTCTCTCTCTCTCTCTCTCTCTCTCAATTGACAGCGGCATATAACTTACGTTATTTCCTCTTTTATTAGCTGTTTTTGTTTAGTGTCTTTTGATGTAGTATTAGTTTTCTATCTCTTAGTTTGTTTTCTCTTTGTGAGCATGCAATCTTTTTGTTTACAATGTTCTACAGGTTGTGGGTGAGTGTACCTTAGTTTTTATTCTCTTTGTGAGCATGAAAATCCTTTTATTTTTAAGAGTTGAATATAGACGTATCATTTTTTTGTGTTTGAATTCTTAATCCTTAATTTTATTGTTTCACATTTGAATTCAAGTATGTTGAGGAGTGCTATCGGTATGTGTCATCTACTTAATCTCTTTATTTTTTTAGAAAAAAATGCAAATCAAGCCATTTATTTGTGATATTTACATCCTTTATTTTTTATTTTCTCAACTGACGATACATTTCTCAATCCATATGGTTGCTTGGTTTGATTATTCCTCAAGTGGCATGACTTTGCTACCAATTCAGATTTCCTTACAGATATTGATGACAGTGGTTAAATCCTGTACAATATGAGACTCGGCCGATGATTACCCTCTGACAAGAATAGCTTATAATAGCACGAGACATAGACAACCAAGAATGCAAAGAAGAATATCACTCTTTGCCCCCAAGAATGCAGCAAGAATATTTACATCCAGGTACTCATAAACTACCCTCGGCAACTCAACCCGAACTATGTCACTCACTGCCCCCAAGAATGCAGCAAGAAAGAGGCTAAGCTCGCCTCGACCACGTGGGTCACAAATCGACAACAAAGCCCTATCAACCCGATCTCCCAAAAAATAAAAGCAGTCACCGCTCGAGGTACACACAGCAACCCTCTAACGGTAACAGTCTATAACAACCTGATACATAGACAACCAATCCATAACCAGTATAATATCAAAACTCAACGTATCAAGCAAAACAAAAGAAAATGGAAGTCGACGACCGGTAACCTCTATATCACAACCCCGACATCCCTATTCTAACACAATCTCACCCCCAACCGGTGACTCTATGCAGAGTGGCAATGCTAACTGAGCCAACTCTAACCCCAATGCCGATGCAAATGCAGATGAGATAAAGGAATGTGACGCACCCGTGTCAATCAATATATTGGCAATATAATTGCAGAACAATAAGGTACCTCTCACAACCAAAGGTACTGGCACTAACTCCGTGAGTAACAAAGATACACACGCCCAATAGGTCTCTAATCCACCTGCTCCCCTCTTGAAGCATAAGTCAGATGTACAGACTGAGTCGAAGAGGCTCCCGGAGTGTCCCTCAAGGCCTGTGCTAACTATGTTGGCTGGTGACTCTAAGTCTACCTCGATCTAGATACACCAGGTGTGCCACCCAATTATGGATAGTACCTCTTCATGTGTCCTGCCTTTCCACACTAAAAGCAAGTCAAAGACTGCCCCCTCCTCTGACTTTAGCTCGGTGGGCGGATTGAAGATGGAGCAAACCGTTGTCCTTCCCCATTCTGTGGGCAAGAAAAGGACTTGTAACCCAACTGCCACACTTGAAACAAGAAAATTCTCCCTGGCCACCTCTCCCTACCCCTGAACTTGGCATTGGAAAAGTGGACGTAGACTGTGCCACATGAGACTGCTATGGTTTAAAACCTCTCTGCCTCTTGCAGTCTTAGGCTTCACTCTGCTTCTCCTGGCCTCTCTGCTTGAAACCCTCATCTCCCTCTCTCTAACTCCTAACCGGGTTTCCATATGTGCCGCTGCCTCAATAAGACGGTTGTAATCCCTCGTCATTGACCCGCCCATACAGTAAGGAAGCTCATCTCTTAGTCAAGTCTCAAACTCAATACAACGACGTTCCTCTGTCGCCACAAGCTGAGGAGCAAATCTAGACAAACTAGCAAAAGTGGCCTCAAACTCCGCCACTGGTGTGCCAAGCTGTTGTTTGAGGTTCTTGAATTGTTCCCTCAACCTCTCTCTGACAGTAGTAGGCAGATACTTCTCCTGAAAGGCGTTGACAAAGGCCTCCCAGGTCACCCTAATATGTCTTCGCGCATATTTCCATCACTGATCCACTTCTTCCTTCAACTAAAAGGATGCTAAGGTCACTGTCAAAGCGTCATCCTCATTGTCTAGCATCTCGAACGTCTTAACCGTCTGCTTTAGCCACTCATCTGCCTTCAATGGCTCCTTAGGATCTCCCACAAAAATATCCAGATTGGTCCGAAAGAACTCCCTTTTTAGCAGGAGTGCTCCTGTCTCTGCAACTAGGGCAGTTGGGGCCTATGCTAGGTTATCAGCCCTCCAGATATTCAGTGCCCCTGCTATCTCTCATGCCAAAGCACCCGTGGCCTGTTATCCAGCTGGCTCAACTACATTTGCCTGCCCTGTCCCATCCTCTTACGCCGGAATCTCATTCGGTATTGGCATCTCGTACCTTCTGGGCCTGCCACGCCTACCACTGCCCCTTCCGCGTCCTGACATCCTAATAAAGGTAACACTGAAGATTAGCACAAGTCACAATTGTGCCGAAGCTAACTCACTCACGTCCTAAGGCAATGGACAATAGTTAATTCATTCCATATAAGCACATAGTCACATAAGCACATACAGATTTTCTTTCTAGATAATGATTGTCCTATGACGTTGCTAGAGTTCCAATCAGAAATAGCAATGATCAAGTGCTTTTCTGACTGGACTTCCAGGAACTCACAGACACAATCAACATCTCAGAAATCAAACCTCATACCCATATAATCACATAAGCATGTTATCGCATAGCATATCATCATACAGATATCTCTATCAAACAAGATAAACCCACTGTAGTACTAACCACCCCCTCACGTACCCAAAGTATTCAAACCCGGTACGCTCTGATACAAAGTTATAACACCCCGAAAATTGAGAAGGGTATATCTATTTATACAACAAACCCACCTAATAAAAAAACACACACATATATATAGCTAACTATTCCATACATCCATTTCCATTTAATCCCAAATGCCAAATACATGTTGTTCACATCTCAATGCCCTAGTTCCAATCCCAAGCATGCATTTTATAACATATATGAAATGGAAGCCAAACAGATAATAAGTGTCCTACAGGGTTACAAATTTATCCAAGAACATTCTTGGTTACACAAAATGGAGTTTCAACTCAACACAAATACAACCTTGGGCTTACATTTAATAAATAACCATAAAACAAAAATGGAGTATTAGCTTCGAGTCCTTCCAAGTCAGTGTCTTGGTGGAGGCATATTATCTGTACCTGAAATGGTTTCCCTTATAGGGTGAGCCACATCCCAGAAGAGATATACTACACAACATATAGACCATAACAAGACTAAAGAGAAGTATGCTCATGCCATGCTCATGATAAAACAGTTATCTCTCTTTTTATAAAGCATGTAATGCTGAGATGCAACAACAGATATAAAACCATTTCCATTTTAAACCATATCTGTTACATGAATACAGGTTTTGTGAATATCTAGGTAAGTGTCTTCAAGTAGGCCCTAATGCACTACCACTGTCATTTTTACCAGTAAACTGGAAGGCTCGATACCTAACTGCGTAGTTCTATACCCTTTACCCAGATTCACCAAGTATTCATCTTTTCGCAAATAGATACATTTCCAAACAATTCTCAAAAACAGATACATTTCCAATGAAATGAATGTAATGCAATATCCAATGCAACAAATGAGAAATGTGGTTTAATTTACCTAAGTTTCATGCATTTCTACAACAATCATAGTTATCCTCCACCGATAGCCCATAACAGATATTCAAACAATTAAATTCTAAATTTTTTGATAAATACAATCTATTCCACATCTCATCAAATATGAACAACTACACTGGTTTTCATATCACAATCACGTCCGATAACCTCTCAAGGTCTATTTCTAACCGTGTCGGTTTTATTCTAACAGATACATTAAGCAAAATAATACCGTTAATGCCCAAGAAAACATCATTATTTCCAAACTCATTCTCCAAGCATTATTCAACTATGACATCCTATTTTGATCAAAAGCCCCAAAAGTTAAACATAATTCCTTTGTTTTCTTTAAAAATGCTCTTTTGGATGTAAACCGGTAAAAATTTCAAAACCAATCGAATCGAAGCCTGTTTTTGTTCAAATTTAAAACATAGCTCTTTTATAACCTTACCAACATATTCCAAGTTTACACTTTCACAATTTGGGCATCAACTCTTTATTTTTCTCAAAATTTCTCTTTTTAGCAAATAAATCACAAATTTTTCAAAAATTATAATTAAACTATATACAACTTTAAGCTCCATATAATCAAGTAAAAGTGCATAAAGAAGTGTAGGAAAAATCCCTACCTCAAGCCAAGAAGCTTTCAAATTTTTTGGCAACAGAAATTAAATCTATTCGGAGCCAAATGATGTCTTTTCCGCCCTCCACGTTTTGATCCAAAGCACTAGGGGTCAAAAATGATTTACACTAGATCAAACCTATGAAAAAACCAACATTGGAACCCTTTTTCTTTTCTTTCTCACAGCAAGAACCCAAAGGTTGAAAGAAAAATCCTATTTGGTCACTTATATATATATAGTATAAACAAATATCTAACCATATATATACACCTATATATATATCAATTTAAAAATACATTGGAACATTTTTAATGACAAAAGTAAATATAATATTTTCTCACCACAAAATATATTTCGTTTAATGGTATACACCATAAATATTCACAACTCTTTTATAGTAATCAAATAATAATAATAAAACCACAACAATATTTCATGGTTACTAACGGGTCACGATTCAATCAATTTGGTCTAAAATGAATGAAGTTTAATAATTTAATATAAATTTCTAACTGAGATTAAAGTATAAATTCAATTTGATTCAACTCGTTACAACTATGAAAGTGATTCAAGCTGTGACAGAGTCATCTAAGATACTGTTATTTTCTTTTTGTTACTCTGTGTATAATGGACATTCATGTATATTTTCCCTTGCACTATCTACAGACATTGATGGTACTTTGAATAATTATTTGCTTTCCTTTGTTTCGATTGCTATATTTCTATAAATCAATTTCTAATATCTGATTTCGTCTTGCTGCAGTTCACCAATTTTCGACGCAGTTCATTAGTTTCTATAATGAAAGGTATTCAATTTTTTGATTTCTTTCATAATATTTTTCATTAAAGTTTTGATAAATATGTCATTTCTTTTCTTCCTCTAATCATTACTTTTCTCCCATGTTTTATTTAATTTACTTTCTCTGTTTTCATATTATCTTTGTGTTTTTTCTTTGGTGGTCATCAATTTCTAGGTTCTCAATATAATCAAAGGTATAAACCCTCTCACACAACTTTTCTTTATTACATTTGTTTCATTACTCATATAATTTAGATAAAAGTTAAATTTGATGGTTTGTTACTTTTGTAGTTATGTTTTAAACAAAACTCCTTTTGCATTTGCATAAAAGATAGAAGGAAAATGGGACAAATGAGCAGTAAATCATGATAAAAAAAAATAGTATTGCTCAAACTTTTTACTTTCATTTGCTTTTTCCACTAGATTATATTGCTTAATCTTTCTTTCTTTCTTATGGAGCTTAGTAAAGGGTGTTGTAGTAGTCTTTGTAACTTTTTTCTAAGTGGTTTTGGTGAATGTTAAAGTAGTGGAATGAAATAGAATAGATTGCTATAACCTATGCACTGTACTAGTAGTCTTTGTAACTTTTTTCTGAGTGGTTTTGGTGAATGTTAAAGTAGTGGAATGAAATAGAATAGATTGCTATAACCTATGCACTGTACACTAGATTTATTTTCCCCGCACAAGAAAGTATTGGCTTAGCCATTACATATTTTGGTGATTGTTGGGAGTATGTGTCGAAGATTTAAACCAAAAAAAAAAAAATGTGCATAATGAGGATTGAAAAAATTGAAAAAAAGAAAAGAAAGAGAGAAGATAAACATAGATAAATCTCTTTCTTTTTTTTTTTTTTTTTTTTGGGTGAACAAACAGACTAATCTTAGTAACAAAATAAATGCCATTCTTAAGACAATATACTTTGGTAACTTTTGAGTTACTTTGGAAATAACTTTGTGCTAAGTTTTGGAATCCCTTATTGTTAAACTAAAAATTGATGTCTAATTGTCTCTTCAATTGATTTTTTTGCTCATATATTTTTAGGATTTATAAATTTACATGTTATTTAAGAGAAAACTAAAGTTGCAATTTCGTTTTTCCTCTCTATTTTTGTCTTATCTTTTTTAACCTCTTGAAACATGAGGACAACAAAATCGTGGTGTAAAGCTTTTGTTGTCCCATTTTGTTCTTGCCTGGTTTAGTTAGTAAAGGAAAACAGTGTTTTCATTTTTTGTCAAGTACATAGTAAAGGTAGTAAAACAAGACAAGGAAATATGTAAAGAAAGTGAGTTGGACTGTGTGTGATAGCAAGTGGTGTCTAATAAATGATAAATGCTTTTGAGCAGTTAGAAAGTTTATTACATACTATATGACGTTGATTTGAAAATACTGAACATTAGGCATTTTTTTTAATTAGATTTTTTGCTTTAATCCATCTAATTTAACATTATTATTAATTTTCAAATTTAATTAATTAATTTTATTTATTTATTTATTTATTTTTTTAATTTCAGGTATCGATACTAGAATGGCTATTGAATGATTTTTAAATACTTTTAACTTTGGCCAATTTTTAGGGTAACAATTTCATTTTTAAAATTGTTTTTGTTAATGTAATTGATGACTTTTTACATTAATCATCTTTGCAATAATTCTTTGGTTTACCTACATTCAACCATTATATGAATGCAATAATTTTTGTTTGACAACTTATTTGGGTAAGTTGGATCAAAGAATGGATTTTACTCGACTTAGGTTTGGATGTGTACTATACATGCCTATCAAGTTTTGAGCTTCACAAACTGTATGAGTGGCTGGAAGGAAAGTGCCTTTAGGCATGGGTGAAAAATATTATTGAAATTATGCACCAATTATATAGATAAAATTATATAAGCACGGGTGAATCCAATTACTGTAATAAGGTAATTTTAATCTCAAAGTATTTTGATATATAATTTTTTGCTAATTTATATTTTTTTGCTAATCCAATAAATGTATTAATCTATAGATTTTTACTCGCATAAATTACCAGATTGTTGTGCATGTTCCTCAATAGAAATATATACAAGTTGATATAAAGACTTTTTGGAAAGTGATGAGAAGGAAGTTTGGATAAACACATATTTGAAGACATATTATTGATGCATCTTTTGTAAAGCATACACCGACTTTATGTGAAGCAAACACATCTTTTGTAAAGCTTTTTCCCACTCTTTTGTAAGGTATACATATATTATTGGCTTATATGTATGACAATATAATATTTGTTTTGCTTATATGGTCATAATTTGATTGGCAGCAATAGTACTAACTGTTATGCATTGGTTGGTATTTAATTTTTTTTGGAATTGTAGAGTACAGTTTGATATGCATTGTTTGATATTTAATTTGTTGAGATTGCAGAGCATTTGTTTATGTGCTTTATATGGTGTTTAGTAATTTTTTTTTTTTATTTTTTATACAATGTTAACAAGTATACAATAGCTTTGATTTGTGTATTTTGTTTAATGTTTATAATTTTTTTTTTTTTACTTACTCTTATATTTTGATTTGCAATATTGGTAAACTTTATAGAACTTATTTTTTTTTAAACGCTATAAAACTTATATGTTTGTTTCATAATTTGCATTAAGGTTAAGGAGAGTTGTTATTTTATTTGAGTTTTGTACAGCTTGTGGTACAAGCAAAATTGTTATAAGTTCTTTAAAAAAAAATAATATTTCTTTATATTTTTTTAGTATCTTTATCACAAAAAAAAAAAAAAAAAAAGACACAGACTCCATAAATTTCAATATGATAGGCATAAATTATAACTACATTTTAATCTCAATATTATTTGTTTCACTGTTTTGTGATTTTCCCCCTGTTTTAACCCTTTTTCTTTGTCAAAGTCGCACCTCATCCTCCAAAAGTAGGAATTGAGTCAAAAACATCTTTAAAACACCAATTCATATTGTATGCTTTGCATTTCCTAGAATTAGGACTTTTTCCACTCCCAAATGAATAAACTATATTCTAACATGAAAACAACAGCACAGAGAGAGGTTCACAAAAATTCATGTGCGTAGAAATTTCCGAAGAAGTTTCGGTTGTTTAGACGCCTCCGTTTTGGAAGAATTATTTAGTTTGATATTTTAGCATTTTGGCTAATTTATGGCCATTTTGGTAAATTGGTTAAAAGTCAATTTTTTAATTTTTTGATTTTTTTTTTTTGTATTACATCACCTCTCTAGTTTTTACATATTTTTTTTTTTTTAAAAAAAGTTAAAAAAAAAAAACCAAAAAGCTAATTTTTAACCAACTTTTCAAAACACCCTTAGTTTAATTGAATTAGTTTCGTTTGGAAAGAATTTTTTTATAATTTTGTAAGAAAAAAAAATAAAATGATTTATGATTTAGATGTAACATTTTGAAATTGTTTGGGAAGAACTTTTTTTGGCTTTTTAGGCTAAAATAACACAAAAAGGCAAAATAAGTTAAAATAATCAATAAAACAAAATATCACATCAAATCTATAATCATTTTATTTTTTTTTCTGATAAACATCACATTCAAGTATAAAAAAATTCAACACTCTTCTTAAATACAATTATTTTAGTCTATTAAAATAGTCAAAAACTATAATATCTAACTTTCTAAACGGTCAACTATACAAACACTCACTTTGTCTTTTTAATTTTTTTTTTAATGTATTTTATCTTTTTATAGTTATTTAGTCCATGTAGCTCTTATCAAATAAAGCCTTCCATATGGTGACACATACATACATTAACCAACTGCACAAGAAATCTAACTTTTTTTTTAATTAAAATAAAAAGTTAAAAATAGTTATTAAAGAAGTCAAAATTAAAAATTTATACAAAAAAATATTTAAAAAAATCAAAAAAACACTAAAAAGGTAAAATGACATTTTAATTTTTTTTATGAAAAACGTACCCAAAAAAAAATAGAGAAAAAGAAAAGATATCTTTAATTCTTTTTGTATGATTTTAAAATTTGTTAACATTTTGACTTCTTTAATTTTTGACCAAAATAGTTTTTTATTTATTATTTTTTTTTTGGTCAAACATGGCCTGAGAGATGCCTTCTGGGACTCAAAAAAAAGAAAAAAAAAAAAGAAAAAAAAAAAAGTGATTTATTAGAAAACAGCAGTGGTCAAACAATAACAACCCAACCCTTTTCGCTTTCAGTTAAGAAGGTTTGACAGTGGGTTGACCAAAAATATTTGGCCACCTTTTGAGAATTGATCAACCCTCCCCTCAGTCAGAATTGCTTTCTAGCATTAGTAAGCCTTCGTTTGATATGTGAGTTGATTTTTTAATTTTTAATTATTTTAATTTAAGATTAAAAAGTTTTATTTAGAATAGATTTTTGAACTTTTATGGGAGAAAAAATAAAAAATAATTACGATTTGAATATGATATTTTGTCTTATTAGATTAAAAAATATATTTTGTCATTTTATGACTATTTTAGCCAAAACCCTATATGCCAAACAAAGCTTAAAGATGAAAAATGAAATTTCAAATCAACCAAAGTCCCAGTCCGAGTCTCTGCCTGAATTAATGCACCATAAACTATTATATGATTTATTTGTCTCATAAAGTTTCATGCCTTTGATCATAACCAAAAAAAAAAAAAAAAACAGTATTAAAAGGGGGGTGTATGTGGCCTCCTAAAATATTATATGATTTTTTTTTAATTGGTGAAAAGTTTTTTTTTATAGGTGTATATGGCATAAAGTCTAATTATTTATTTGTTTTGGTTATAAGGACTTGATTAATAAAATATACATGTGACAAGTACAAACTATTATTTTAAATGACTTTTTTCTTCTTCTTCTTGTTCTTTTTTATTTTTATTTTTTATCTATACTTTTTTCTCTTTCTCACAAATTGCCTATCGTTGCCGCTACCCATCTTCGCTTCTGGCAATTTGTCAAAAAAGTTCCAAAAAAACTTACAGTTGTTGGAAAAGTTACTAGCAATGGACGACAGACAAATGGACACAGACAAATTATGTGGACATAGGTGAATAGATAGGTGAACATGTGGACATTACTAGACAAATGGACATATAGATTTGATAGATAAGAATATTATATTCTTTCAAATTGTTATTGTCCTTAAGGATTAAAAATAATAGAGTTTTAAGGCAATTGCCCTAACAATGTGTCTAGATATAGATTTGGGCAGGAATCACTTCTTCTTTTTTTTTTTTTTCTTTTTTCTAAATTTTTATCCAAATCCAAATGCACTTTAAAATTTTGAAAATTAGACTCCTGAGCACATTATGTATATACTAGAAGTAACTGCACACGCAACGTGTGCACATATGATCATTTTGTTTTAGAAAAATAAGATTATAAATTATATGATTGAATTCAAAATTTGAAAATGGAAAATGAATTTGGAACAATTAGAAGTTGAGAGAATTAAAAAAAAAAAAATACTGAATTTAAGACTAATTATCCACGTAATTGCTATAGATGTATTTGAGAAAACAAAAAAATGAAATATAAACACCAAGTCTCATCTTGAGATATAGAAATATAGTAGCATTGATAGATACAACATTGAGTGAAGTTAGAGCAATCCCCAACCATATCTGGTTGATTCATGCTGCATGAGTAAAATGGGAAACACGTCCAATACAAGTGCGTATTTGTCTACATATCAGTGGAAAATGCATCATCAAATTCTTGACAGAATTATTCATCCTCTCTTAGAAACATGGGATAATTTAATTAAATTAAAGTGCCAATATGCACAACCTTCAAAAAGTACATATATAGTGGGTATTAGAGAAGAAAAGTGTCAACAAAAGGTATTAATGTGATAAAAGAAAAGGGCACATTATATTAAATCTTTCAAACTATCGGCCATTTACACTTTACCTCTTAATGTTTTAAATCCAACAATTATCCTCTTTAAACTATTTGAATTTGACATTAAGTTCTTCTGTTAGTAATCTATTAGATATTTGGATAAAAAATTGTCAAGTATTGTCCACATGATAGTTATATTAAATTTTACAAAAGATAAAATACGATAATTTGGTCATAAAATTTAATATAATCATCATGTACACAATATTTGATCATTTTTCATCCAAATATTTAACAGACATAATAATTTTTCATCTAAATATCTAACAGATGACTAACAAGGACTTAATGTTCAAATTCAAATAGTTTGAGGAGAGTAATTATCCTAAGCAATTAGGTGGGCACTTATGCTCTAAATTATTATTTTTTTTCTTTTCAAATCTCTCGACTTGTAATTTTATATTTTGAATTCAATTACACAATTTACGTTCTTATTTTTTTGAAATAAAATGATTATATGCACACACACCACTTAGTTAAATAATATGCAAGGGAAACTAGTGAATTTATTTAATTGGGATGCAAAAATTAATTTACCTTGATTTGATTAGATAACAACTGCAGTAATAATTTGGGGTTTTTTTTTAAGCTCCCTAATAATAACAATTTTCTGCATAAAGGACATTAAAAAATGTAATACTGCCTCATGTCCCTAACCAAAATACTTGCCCATTTTATCAATTTCTTGGACCAAAATATCCTACGTCAGTTCATCTTCAGATGAGTTGATTTTTTTTGACCTATCTACTGGATATTCTCCTTTGTGATGCTGGTACTGGTGTTGGGTATTTTCTGGCGAGTACGAAAACAAATTTAGCAAAACAAAAGCACTAAATTTGGCAAATTTGATTTTCTGGGTAAACAAACAGAGTGGAGTGGAGTTGATAGATGTATATATATATATATACAATCTGTTGCTTACTCTCTTGACTAGTATATATATGATAATTAATCAATTAAGACCATTTGCAACCATAATCAAACAGTCACTCTTAGTTATCTTATCTATGGTTGCAAACATATATATATGATACATACATATATATATATATACAATGTCAGCACATATATATATCCAGTGTTGAGTATAACATCTTCAGGTTCAAAATTTCTGTGTGTTGAATATAACGTCTTTTGATTTTTTGGGTTTAGTAGAATTGAAGTTGTTTCTGGAAAAGCAATATTTGGACCCCTACTTGAAGAATATTGGAAAAAGAAGCTTGACGAAGAGGCAGCAGTAGAGAAATGCTTAAAGTGATTCAGAGAAATTTGAATTTTCTCTGGATTTAACCCAGAGAAATTCATAGCATTAAGTTTAAAGAAAATCTATCACAAAACTCATAGAAGAACTATTAATTTGTTTTGTGTAGGAAATTGTGATTGAATCAGCAGCAGCAAAACCAAAGACAAATTGATCAAATCAGAGTTTTATCAGTCCAGAGAAATTCTGGACCAGAGAAATTTGAATTTTCTTTAGGTTGAATCCAGAGAAATTCTTTGGAAGTCCAAAATTTCTTTGCTTCCAAATGATAATGGGTTGCTTTCCTTCCAACTGTCAAAATTGAACTGATTTCTGTGCATTTGGGGCTTCTTATTGAAGCTTCTTGTGTTCTTGTTTTTGTAAATTTCTCTGGCTTGCTACATTTGTGTTTCTCTATTGTGTAATTTTATCTGGCATGTTTATGTTTCTTCATTATTTTCTCAAGCAAATTATCTGTGGCTTACTACTCTATTGGTGTGTCTAATTTTCTCTGGCATTTATAATTTTCTCTGGCCAAATTACTTTTCTTACTTGTATGTTTAATTTTCTCTGGCAGCATTTATAATTTTCTCTGGCCACATTATGTTTATGTCTTGTGTCTAATTTTCTCTGGCATGTTTATTTTGTTCAATGCTCCATTTTCTCAAAATTTCTCTGTTGTGTAATTTTCTCTGTCATGTTTATGTTGCTACCTTGTAATTTTCTCTGTTGTATAATCATTGCTACCTTGTAATTTTCTCTGGGATTTAATATTTATGTTTTCATTCTATAGAAATGGCAAAGCGTAGAAGCAACACAATCCCACAAATCCCGAAAAAGAAACCAAAAGTCTCTGTGTCTGCGTCTTATGATCTTAGATCAAAACGCAGTAGCAGCACCAGAACACCACAGAAAAAACAAGTCCAAGTTGAAGAAGCAATAAGCATCAAGATCAAGACACCAACTTCAAGGGTGATTTTCACTCAACTACAAGCTTCACATTTTCTCTGTCATTTTCATTGGATTATAATAACAAACCTACGATTTTCTATATACTACAAAGAAAAGTCCAGAAACATGAATAGTGCAAAAAAAAAAAAAAAAAAAAAAAAAAAAATGAAAAGTGCAAAGAAAACATATCAGAAAACTTTGAAAAGTGCAAACATATAAAAACACATAAAAACACAACATATAAGTCCAGAGAAATTTGTAATACTTATCGTTTGTAATACAATCATATGATTTTCTCTGGACTACAAAGAAAAGTTCAGAGAAATTTGTGAACTTATATTCACTTTCAATATAACAAAAACAAAAACACATTAACATCAAGAGACAAAAATATATTAAACACAAGCACATAAAAAAATTACGGAGAAGATCTGTTATGTTCACAAAACATTCAATTCAAAAAATTTAAAAAAAAAAAAAACAAAACACTTACTATTCTATTGCTACGTCTGTAAATTTCTCTGCCTACTTACAATTTTCTCTGTGATTTTCACTGCACTACAAGCTTACAATTTTCTCTGTGATTTGAGTTCAATTATAGTAACAAACCTGCAATTTTCTCTGCACTACACAAAAAATGCAAAGTGAACAAAAAACAGAGCACAAAAATGCAGAAAAACAGAGCACCAAAAAGCAACTCATAAGCATGTTGACAGAGAATGAAAAAGCAACTCCAAAAATCAAAATCAACTCCATCGAAAATTCATCGATAATAGATAATGAAAAATTAACTTCAAAAATCAAAAACAACTACACTGAGTTCGTCTCTCTCACATTGATCAAAACAAAAAACAAAAACCTAATTCAACACCTACACGATCCAATCAAATCAAAAATTGAAAACTTATCTAATTCAACTCCACATGAAATCAAATCAAACACAATGAACCAGATTTCAACTCCTACACGATCGATCAGCACCTACAAACAAAGAACATGATTTCAACTCGTACAGGATTTCAACATCTACAAACAACGAACAGGATTTCAACACCTACAAAACCCCTAGAAAATCTCCACAAAAATCTGAATTGTCAAGTTCATCCTCACGTAATCTCCCACAAGATATCAATATGATCTTTAGCTGTCAAATTCAAAACAACGTATATTATAAATAAGGGTAAGACAGGTATTTTACACTCTAAAATAATATTGAGGGACCTTAGGCTACAAAAGAACACATTGTGGACCTAATCCATTACTAAAAGTTGGATAGGGACCTTAAACCGATTTTCCCTAATAATTTTTTTAGGAAAAACCAAAAAAAAAAAAAAAGAAAGAAAGAAAGAAAAAAAACGTATGATGGGGATTGGAACTATGATTTTTTTTTTTCCAAACATTAAAAAAAATCAAACTATTTAAAAAAATAACACAGTTTTTAAACTATTTAGCAAATTAATCCACTTTTTGAAATCGCATTTTCAAAATGTAATTTTATGGCAAAATCGCATCTTCAAAATACACTTTTATGGTGACATGGCCACCTAAGGGTGCTAAATTGGGCATGTTGAAATCGCATTTTAAAAACACAAATTTATTTTGAAGTTGCATTTTCAAAACACAATTTCAACCTTGACAAGAAATTGTATTTTTAAAATGCGATTTTAACATGGTGTGTGCATTTTGAAAATGATATTTCACTATGATATTTCATTTTGAAGATGTGATTTCAAATGTTGATATTGCATTCTAAAAAGGAGATTTCAGTTAAATCGCATTTTAAGTAAATTTTCAAGAAATCATAATTTAGGAAATATGATTTTTTGGAATCACAATTTCAAAATACAAAATAAAAATGATTGGTTTAATTTCATAATATATTTTTATTATTATATTTTTAAAGAAATAAAAATCAGTTTGACGCAATTAATAAAAAAAAAAATTTGAATTTGTGAAAATTATTTGTGCTCTTAGAAAAGATAAAATCTTGTGAAAGTAATGAGTGTTTTTATTTTTCATTTGTTTACTAAATTAGTTTCAAGGTTTTTTTTAAAATTTCTCTTAGAAATTAAATTCTCAAAACAAAGCCAAACGAAGTTGGTATGCGATTTCATGTTGCAAAATATTTAATATGGCAAAATTTTATTCAGTACATAAATATGATTTCATTAACATATATGCATTTCGTTAAATAGTTAAAATAACAAACTTTTTTTTTTTATTTTTATTTTGGGCGAATTATACTAACAGTCCCTATAGTTTTAGAGTTGTATCACTTTGGTCTTGACTTTTTAATTGTGACACATTTGACAATAAATTTTGAATTTTGCTCCAAATAAGGAAAATTAAAGATACCATTGCTTAATTTCAAGGGCAAAATTATCAATTTGATAAAATATAAACTAATTTGATAAAAATAAATGTCAAAAAAATATTTTTGAATTTAAAAAAATTATTTCTACCCACCAAAGATAAAATTATGTAAAATTGATAAATCTTTTAGATATTTATTTATTTTATCAAATTAATTTTTATTATGTGTTTTAATGATGATCATGTAATGGGTGGTTGTTAGGATTTTAATATGTAATCGATATGTTTAATATATGAAATGTTTTTAGTTTTGGATTTTTTGATTTAATGAATTTGTTTAATAATGATATCAAAATTGTCGCCATATTTGACTTTTGAAAAAATAGAAACTAATTTAATGAAAATAAAAACAACCACTCATTACATGATCATCATCCAAACGCATAATAAAAATTAATTTTGTAAAAAAGTAAATAAATAAATGTCTAAAAGATTTATTAATTTTAGATAATTTTATCTTTAGTGGGTATAAATAATTTTTAAAAATTCAAAATATTTTTTTGACATTTATTTTTCAAATTAGTTTATATTTTATCAAATAGACGATTTTGCCCTTGAAATTAAGTAATGGTATCTTCAATTATTCTTAATTGAAATAAGATTCAAAATTCAAGGTCAAATGTGTTACAATTGAAAAGTCAATGACCAAAGCGGCACAACCTCTAAAGTATAGGGACTGTTACTGTAATTCGCCATTTTATTTTTATGTAATAAAATCGTATGAATTTGGATTATGTACTAATACAAGTTTGCTATATTAACTATTTTTCAACATAGAATTACATCTTGAAATTGTAATTTCATTATTGTGCTTTTGCAAATTGTGATTCGGTAAAATCATGTTTCCTAAATGAGGATTTCTTGAAAATTGATTTAACTAAAATCTCATTTTCAAAATGACATATCCAATCTTATGTTGAAATCACGACTCAAAATGAGTACTGAAACATCATTTTTGCATTAATGTTGAAATTATGTTTTGAAAATGGTATTTCAAGGTAGTGTTGAATTGCGTTTTGGAAATGCAACTTTAAGGCAAACTTGTATTTTCAAAATGCGATTTCAATATAGTCACATTGGCAACTTTATGTGGCCAGTCACCATGAAAGTGTATTTTGAAGATGTGATTTTGTCATAAAATTACATTTTGAAGATGCAATTTTTAAAAGCAAGTTAATTTGTTAAATAGTTTGAAAAGTGTGTTATTTTTGTACATTGTTTAATTTTTTAGAATATTATGAAAAAAAACAAAAAAACTCTTGGAACTAGGGGTGGGAATTTCCAACACAACAAATATAACACAACTTGAACCACACACAAAATTAGCAAGTTAGAGTTGAACATTTTCTGACACAAACATGCATATAACACGACCCGTGAACCTCGTATTTGGGTTGAACCTGTGAAATCCGATAATGACATGTGTAACCCGTTTATTTTAACATGTAACCCGTTAACACGGACACGACTTGCAACCCGAAAATGGCCTAATTACGACCTGTGTAACTTTATATATAGATAGATATTTATATTAATTAATTGAACATATAGCATGACCTTTTTTATTCTCTTGATTTTTTTTTCTTTTTCTTTTCTTCCAAACAAGATTTTTCATGTTTGTTTCTCTTTCTTCAAAACAGGTTTTTTTTTGTTAGGTCAATTGTGTCATATCATGGTAAATAAATAGGATTAAAAATTAATTGTATCAATCGTGTCACTTACGAGTTGACACGGTTATTGACAGGTTGTGTTATTATTTACATATATGACATGTTTATTAAACAAATCGTGTTCATGTTTATACTTTCGACAAACAAAGCTGATACGACATGCTATGACACGACACGATACCCACCCTTAATAAGAATCGACTATAAACCAAAGAAGAGAAAGTGTCAATCACATCCATTGAAGCCTTGATGATTTGATCCAGCTGAAAAGTTTGTCATCCCTATTCACATTCTAAGAACTTGACCAAATTGTATATTGGTGGAACAGTTCAAAAAAATTACATTATATTTATGAATTTTTTGTGTGTAAATCTCACACAATAAAAAAAAAAAAAAAATGTGTGTTAAACACTGAAAACAAACCTTACACCAAATACAAGAAAATTCTTGTACATATCACTAATTCCATAAACACTTATCAAAACAATATCCACAAACATACAATAACTTAGGAGGCTTTTGTCAGTTGCCAAAATTATCAAAACAATAAATGTTAGCTGATAAAAGCCACCTGAAACAATACTATGTGTTGTCATTGTATTTTCTCTATCATCAAACACTACAAGAAAAAAGTCTTTGGTGACGAACTCATTTTGTCTCGAAACATCAAATTTTCGTCACTAAAGTGATCTGTAACGAAATAATTTTGTCACCACGTTTGTCGCTTATACGTTGTCGCTAAAAGTAGCTAGTGACAAAAAATCGTTTCGTTGCCTATTTTTTATTTTTGGCGACGAAATTTTTCATCTCTAAATGTTGCATTTTTCATCCTCTATAATATAAATTTCATCACTAAAATTAGATAATATTTTATTTTAATTGTTTTGGTCACGAAATATTTCGTCACCAAATATGAAGATAGAGGTTTTAGTGACGAAATTTATCCTCACCAATGATATAGATTAAGGTGACAAAAAAGTTTGACACGAAAATGAGTACAAAACAAAATTCTTCAATGACAAAAAAAAAAAAAAAAATCGCCAAATATTTCAATTTAGCGACGAAATATTCAACAAATGTGACAAAATTATTCGTTATATTGTTTGAAAACTAATAGCGACGGTTTTTTATTTTGTTGCTAATAATAATTAAAAATTTTAAAAATGAGGATAATGTTTTCAATTTTTCTTTTCACTAAAAATTCCCTGTGCATTTTAATAACATGTTCAATAAAATATCTATTACAAATCAATACAACAATTTGTTCATTTTCATAAACATCACAGTCGAAATGTCTCATAATATCCACAAACATACAATATCAACTGCGAATTACCAAACACGTCTTCTAATATCCACAAAAAACATGTCTCATAATATCCATAAAAATATAATATTAAGTGCGGATTACCAAACATGGCCCCTAATGCCCACAAAAATATAAAATTTACAACGCAACCAAAATACATATAAGGTAAAATTATCCAAAACACAAAATGTGCAAGTTTTTGCTCTCCAGATTACCACACACATCCATATCTAATCTCCAATCTACAACAAAACAAAACAAAACAGAAAAAAAAAAAGAAAAAAAGAAAAAGAAAAAGGAAGACAATTATTATCTTATCAATCAAATATACAATTTAACATTTTTCAAGCCTGAGTGTTGGAAAAGTGCATTTTCTGACTTAGTTTTCAAATTGGGAATCCCTTGCTAGTTTCGTAAATTTTGACAATTTACATTGGTCCCTCTCGAGGTGTTCAGGGTGTTCCCTAGGCTTTCTCGTGACTGTTTCATGATTTTGGCCTCCGATGACTTATTTTCAAGCCTAAGTGTTGGAATGCATTTTTCAAACCTGGTGTCCCGTGCTAGTTCCGTAGGTTTCCATAACTTACATTGGTCCCTCCCAAGGTGTTCAGGGTGTTCCCGGGCCTTCTTATGGCTGTTACATGATTTTGGCTCCTGATGGCCTATTTTCAAGCCTAAGTGTTGGAAAAATGTATTTTTTGACTTAATTTTCACACCGAGAGTCCCGTGCTAGTTCTGTAAGTTTTCACAAGTTACAATGGTCCCTTCCGAGTTGTTAGGGGTGTTTCCCAGGCCTTCTTGTGACTGTGTCACGATTTTGGCCACCGATGGCCTATTTTCAAACCTAAGTATTGGAAAAAATGCAATTTTCTACTTAGTTTTCAAACCAGGAGTTCCATGTTAGTTCCGTAAGCTTCCAAAACTTACATTGGTCCATCCCGAGGTGTTTGGGGTGTTTCTCGGGCCTTCTCGAGGCTGTTTCACGATTTAGCCCCCAATAGCCTATTTCCAAGCCTAAGTATTAGAAAAGTACATTTTTAAACTTAGTTTTCAAACTGGGAGTCCTGTAAGTTTTTACAACTTACATTGGTCCCTCCTAAGGTGTTAGGGTGTTCTCGGGCCTTCTCATGACTTTTTCACGATTTTAGCCCCCGATGACCTATTATCAAGCCTAAGTATTGAAAAAGTGCATTTTTTGATTTAGGCCTCGTTTGGGAACAAGCTTTTTTAGTAGCTTTTTGGCTAAAATATGATGTAAAAAAAAAACTAGTATATTTGGGATGATTTTATGATTTTTTACGAAAAGATATGCAAAAAGTATATTTTTCTACATAGTTTTCAAACTGGGAGTCCCGTTTTATATCCATGCATATATTATTATGACTTATGAAGATGTATTAGATATGTTATTGGTTATGTTTCTTTTTATTTTTTCTTGATGTTGCATTTCCATTTAACATTCAATAATGCTACAATAAATAAAACAATATACATGGGTTTTCAGGAGATTCACCTGCAATCTCTACCAACAACCCATACAACAAATATAACATATCCGGGTTTTCAGTAGGCTCACCCTTAACCTCATCCACGTGTGTGATTATGTACATGCGTGTATATATATATCAATGTGTAGAAGATACTTACTCGTCAATTCGTGTCTAAGGCCTTTGAGAAGAGTCACTTAAGATCAAACTTGATTACAAGATCTACAAAACCTGTGGCCAAAACATTCAAAGAAAAGCACAACATAACTAATAAGTGTTCAAAGAAAAACATTCACCTAAACTTAATTATATTTAACATGAAGATTACACAAAAATTATAGTTGTAACAGATCATAAGCAAGCGGTAGAAGAAAAACTATCTTGGATTTTCATAACTGTTCTAATTTCCAAGAGAACTAACATTCAGTAAAATTTATAATACACAAAATTGAAACTTCTTTACCCACACTGTTTGTTTGGTTTTCCAATTTTTAGTACTCATTTTCTTTTTCTTTTTTCCAGTTCTCCTTTATTACCCACACTCTTTGGAGAACAAATATGAAAATCATGAATTGATTTTTATTTGTGGGATTTTTATTTGAAGCAGAATTTTCAACTTATAAGTATAGAAATAGCAGAATTTTCACATTTCTATTACTCAACCTCACAGCATACACAGTTGGTACTCCATAGCTTAATAGCATAAATTTTGATCAATACATTATGTTTTGTATACTTTGTCCCAAAATGTGAATTGGGCCATTTTAATATTACAACACTTAGGAATTAAATAACTCAATGTGTTTAGAAATACCTAAAATATCTACAAAATTTGCTTAATGAAAAATTAAATTTGATCATTACTTTTAAAACATAGAATTATCTGATCTAAAATTGCAAGATTCACAATCTATTCTCCTTGTATTGTTCCAATTTTATTGGATGTGCCCAAAGGGACAAGAGATTCAATATATATATATATATATTCTATTTTATGCGAACACAAAATTTAAGGATAAGTCATTTACAAATTTAACATTATTTTTCATTAGTCAACTCAAAATGAAATAACTCCATCTGCACAAGCAAACAGACCTAACTTTTTCAAGAAACCAACTTGCTCCTATTATCTATAGGTCACATAAATAAATACATACATACATCAAGTTTTATGCACAATTTCAATTTTATGTGTAACGGCTTGTGTATAAAACTTGAGTAAATTAAATAAGAGCACCTAGATATGTAAATTGTGATGACAAGGCATGATGAATTTCCAAATCCTTGGCAAGGCTGGAGCTGGATGGAACTCACAACTTCGGTTTCAGAAATTTACTCTCTTGGGATTCCCAGTTGAGATTCAAATTACTTCTGTCATTCATAATTGGGAAAAAAAATGAAATTGTTTCTATACACCAAAATAAAGAAAATGAATTCTCAAAAAATAAAATAACAGTAGATTGTGACCCCATAAAATATGTGACTTCAGTAAGCCACTGTAATAGTCACAGAGAACTTAAAGCAATTAATTCTCAAAATTCAAGAGAACAAAATTAAACAAGAGCACCTAGATAGAGAAACTTCATGAACAGTAAAGCAACTTGCTCAACAATTATGACAAAAACCTCATTAATGTTGCATGATATATATTTTAGTAATGGACCTCACCTACGACCTACATGGTTAACCTCCCAGGTCAATTTTGCTAGACATAACTCACTTTTAATTTGAGTTGCACAAACACAAGAATTGATGGATTCATGCGACTCAGTGAAAAATTATACGAATATGTTGAATTTAACACACTATAGAGTTACAAGCATAGTTCACAAGTCTCGGTAATCAATAATGACCACCTTTTATGAGAGAGTAAAATCATATAAAAAAGCTACCTGACAATGATCATCCGTGAGTTCCTGGGAAGAGTGTATTATTTGATGTACATTGGTATCCATAAGTTCATATGCAATATAGACATCACTGAACTCATCTTTCTCTGGTGGCCGTATGATATCCTTAATTTTAATAACCTGCACAATAGTAGTATGTCAAATCATTTCAAACTCATAGCAGAACATAAAAGCATCCAGAAAATAAGGGTCTGACATTTATTCTCCATACTCTCCTCTGTAAATCTTGAATTTTTTTTATCACAACAATGGCTAATGCCTTTGTTGACATAATTGATCACGTTTTAAAATAGAAACTAAACACAAACATTGGCATGAAATGCAGCAATTTATGATTGCATAGCTTGCAGAGGAGCTGTAGAAGATATGTGACCCCAAACAACTAACCAAGTACTATAATTTATGTAAAGTTGTGATTACATTCTCATGATCCATATGGAAAAACAGTTTGATTTCGCGTGGGGTCCTTTTAGCATCAATTCTGTTATCAAATGCATTCGCAATTCTCTTGATTTCAACCTCTTCCTTTGTCTCAGAATTTGTTGCACATCTGCAAGAAGGAAATAAATTTAACCCACACCCAGCTATAAGTAAAATAGAGAGAAAAAGATATTTGGAAATATTGAGGCAGAAACATGTTGGGTGTGATGCTGACCATTAGAAATGTATGTCTCTACAACAAATAACACAATTCCTTGCATCTTAAATAGGTAATAAGCTTCAAAATCACACTCACCGATTGTAGTATTGACCAATGGATTATATATAAGTATGCAACGTAAACAAAACTTATAAAGGTATTGGTTAAAAAAGGTCAAGCATAACCATTGTATACTAAGAAGAGCAATTTTGATTTAACTTACTATATCATCTTTAAGTAGAGTTATAATGAGATAACTGAATGAGTTACCTTTATCTTTTTAAAGCGATATGTTAGCATATATCAAATCGTATTTGAAATTGGCATTTGGAACTTGGAAGTGAAAATAGCATCATTGAAACTTGGGAAGTTGAAACGAAAAAGAGATCATTTTTCTATTCTTCAGTCCATACTAAATCCAAAATAAAAACAAAAAATTCCAAGTGAACCCTGATGTCACATTACAAATTGGCATTTCGAAGCAAATACAGTCAGTTTGCTTGCCAAGAAAACTTAGGAAAGCAGAATGCCCATGAGTTTTGAAGTTTTATAGATTTTTCTTTTTTTAATTTTCAATTAAACAAAATTATATTTACAATCACAATTTCCTTGAATTTTTTTTTTATTTTCGCATACCCTCTGTTCGGATCATAGATTTGGGTACAGATTTCGAAAGGGAAAGACCCAAATCCATGATCCAAACATAGCCTTAATTTGCACTGGTTTCTCATTTAAACGAAATGGTAAGAATATACAGATAATTACATACAAATGCACATATGTATATACATCCCAATTGGCATTTGGAAGCACATATAAAATCAAAACCCAATTACGAAAACTCCTTAAAACAAAACAAAACAAAATTTAGGGATTGAGCTATGAAATCGAGTTTTCTTTCATTTTATTACACAAGCACACACACATATATCATTTATATATAGGGAGAGAGTGTGAAGAAGAGAGAGAGAAAGAGGGGTTACCAAACGATGTCGTAAGCACCACGGCCGACGTGTTGAATCGGAGGAACTTACTTGGAGGGGACCTAAGAGGATCGAAAAGAAGAGAAGAAGACCCATACTCGCCGCCGCTGCTCACAGTCATTTTACGCCACTCGCTACTCTACGCCGCTAAGCGAGTAAGAGAGAGACGATTGAGAATGAGTGAGCATGCGACAGAGAAAGAGAGAGACGTCGTTGAGAGAGAGAGAGAGATGAGCGACTGAGAGAGATGCTGTCACTGCTAGACGTTGCTGCACGCCGCCGCCTCTGCTGCACTACGCCGTTGAGAGAGAGAGATGAGCACGACTGAGAGATAAAGAGACAAATGAGAGACTGAGCAAGAGAAGAAGAAAAAGGGGGGAATTTTGGGAATAATTTGTTAGTTTTCTTTTTTCTTTTTTCTTTTTGCAGATGTGGCAAACGGACGGGCTTGAACGACTCAAAATCAGTTTTGTATTAAAAATTTGTTTCAATATTTGAAAATTATTTTTTGAGTTTTTAATTAGTATTTTTTTTTTATTTTTAGTGAAATTTTTTAATATTTTAATCAATTAAAAAGATGATTAAAATATTAAAAAATTTCATTAAAAATTTAAAAATTAAGGATTGAAACTTGAAAAATAATTTTTGAAAAGTGAAACCAAACGAAATCAATTTAAACTGACCTATTTAATAAAAGGGGTTTAAATGGGTTCGGTGGAGATGGAGTGCTAGTGGTGGTGGTAGTGGAGTGGCGGCAGTGGAAGTGGAGTGGCAGCAACGGTAATGGTAAAGGTAAAGTAAAGCAGTGGTAGTGAAAGAAAAATGGTATTGACAGCAGTGGTAATGGTAGTGGTGGGGCAGTGGTAGTGGTAGTGGTAGTGGTAGTGGAAGTAGTGAAGAGGTGATGGGGGTAGTGGGGTGATGCAGTGGCGGAGGCGGCGGTGGTGGAGTAGCGGCAATGGTGGTAGTGAAGTCGTAGCGGTGGTGGTGTAAAGGTGATGGCGGTGGTGGTAAAGTGGCGGTGGTGGTGGAAGAAAGTTAGTGGCGGCAGTGGTAGAGTGTGATGGCGGTGGTGGAAGATAGGTGGTGGTAGTAGTGATAGTAGTGGTGGAGTGACAACGGTAATGGAGTAGTGACGATAGTGGTTGTGGAGTAGTGGCAGTTGTGGCAATGGAAGTGGAGGAGATGTGGTGGTGGAGTGGTGGTAGCAGTAGCGGTGGCGGTAATGATGGATCTGTGGCGGTAAAGATGGTGGTGGTGTTGGAATGATGGCAATGGTGGTAGTAAAATCCATTTAAACAGGTACTCATGTCTAACCCAAAGAGGGCTTTGCAAAATAGGAACTGATTTGGGCAAATAAAGAGGGGTTCTCACTTATAGCATGAAACGACGTCGTTTTGCATAATAAAATTATAGGAGATGAAATTATTTTTCTCACGGAAAATTTTGTACAATGGTGACGAAAATTTTCGTCTCTAAAATAACTCCCAAATATTCTGCTAAATTTTCCAAGGGCGGTAATTTTTTTTGCGACAAAAAATAAAATAAAGACGAATAAAATTTTCATCACTTATTGTTTTATTGATTTTAAGCATTTGGTGACGAAATTTGATTTTTCTCTCTAAAAATACTACAATTGGAGACGAAATCTTACTTTTATCTCTAAAATATGTATATTTAGAGACAAAATTTTTTTTCATCATGAGTTTTCGTCACCAAAGACCTTTTTTGTTATAGTGAAAATTGATAAAGGAAAAAAGATTGGCGAGTTCTCAACCCAAATCCCTAAATGAAAATTACAATGAAGGTTTAGAATAGAGGCACAAAATGAACTCAATGATAGGCCCTCTCCTTTTTCTTGCCAAGAAGCTAGTAATTTCGAAGTTGTCAAAATCGATTGCCTACTTAATCGTGCTATAGAGAGAGAAAGTGATCAACCAAGAGTAGAGAAAAAAGGGTTGAAGCAACGAAGGTTGAAGTAGTGTTGGTAGCAGATTAGAGGGTGGGATTGTGGACGCCCGTGATCTGAGGTTGCTCTGGAGGCTGGGATTGTGAATCTAAGCATGGAAACTCCAACAAAGATTCAGAGTTGTTCTAAGCAGAGTCCTTTTGGCAAGTCATGCACTGACAATCTCAAATTTTAGTGGGTAGTTATGTCATCTGGAAGGGTAAGTGATTTGGGATTTGTTATTTGGGCTTGGTTTTTTTATCTGGTTTTTCGTTTTGGGGAAGCAAAGAGCTGGTTACTAGTCTTGTTTTGCTTAGTTGTTGGTTTCATCCCCCACCTATTGGAAAAAATGCCTCAGTGAAAATGTTATGGAGCATGGAGGAAATGGAGGTTGGATTTTGGTTGGAAGGCAGCGGAAAGGTGGAGAAGTACAAGGCAAGGAGGCTAACATGGACTGTTTATTGTCTTTGTAGATAATCTACCTTTAGCAATGGATGCTAAAACACTGTTTGAACTTTTCACAAAGTTTGGGATAGTGAAGGATGCCTTTATACCTGCCAAAAGAAAGATAGTGACAAACTCAAGATTTGGGTTTGTGAGATTTGATTGCCATGTAGCAGCATAAATTGCCATCTAGAAAGTGAATGGTCTATTGGTGGAAGACATGGTGCTGGAAGTCAAAAAAGCTGCTTATGTCAAGAACATCAGAGATGAACAAAGTAGGAGTAGGCCTCAGATCATTAGGAAATATTTTAAAACAAGCAGAAATAGGGCTGAAGTTTCTTTTGCAGGCCAAAGATCCTTTGCTAGGGTACTAAAAGGGGTCTCACCCACCGTGGCTGGGAAAGCAAGTTTGAGTTTAAAATTTAATGATGATGGCCATGGCTGGCTCTATGATAGTGCCATAGTCAGGATTAATACTGAATACACCACTCATTTCATTGAAAATGCCCTGAAAGAGAAAAGAGTGGATCAGGTATTGGTCAGAAAAGGGAGGGGACGAGATGTAGTTTTAACCTTCAAATCTCAAGAGGAGTTGAAATCAAATATATGCAATATCAAAGATTGGTTTAAGGATTGGATTCAATTTGTGGTAGATTGGAAGCCAAGAGTTAATATCGAAGAAGAGAGATGTGTGTGGTTGAGATGTCATGGCATACCCTTAAATCTCTAGAATAGGAGCACATTCAATAGCATTGGAAGCCTTTGGGGTTCAGTTCTCAATTTGGAGGGAGATATTTGTCAACCAAAGGCATTCTCCTATACCAAAATTAGAGTGGTTACATCTTGTATGTAGTTTATAAACAAAACTATAGTATTGGAGTGTAAGGGTAAACTTCGTCTCATTTTTGCATGTGAAGATCTTCTATCAGACTCTAGTAACATGAAGCACAATGGCATAGAAGAGATCAACTCCAACGACATCTATGGCAGTGAAGTGAAAGGAAATGTTCTAGAGGAGTGTTGCAAGGAGAAGGAAGAAGATGTTGAGGTGGCAGGAGTCAAAGTACATAGCCCAAACAGTGGAATAGTGGTAAACACAGTTGTTGAGGAGACAAAGTGGGATGAATGATTCAGTAGAGATAATGGAGCATGTACCAAGGAGGTAGAACAGATGGAAGGGCTTATTGACTGTCACACAAGAAAGGAGTTAGTGGAAACTTTGATGGAGGAGCCAGTGCATAGCCCAAAATGTCAGGTGCAAGTCTCTACACCTGCATTTATCAGAAGCCTTAGTGGATCTAGAGATGGACTTGGGCATGGCATCAATCTTAAAGTAGACTTGGCCCAAGCACTTAGTAAGAACTTAAATGGGAGGGGCATATTGAGCCTACATCATTCAGGCCTAGGTAGACAAATTGCTTCTGTCCAAAAATTCCTGTGGATTGAGAAGAAAATAAGGAAGAAGAAGGTTCAGTTAGAGAGATTCACTAGTTTTGCTAGACTTCATGGGCATGAAGCTGCTACAGTTAGCAAGCACAACTCTAAGTCCATCATCTACCGACCAGCAGCAGCTGCTATAGCACTTTCAGATCTGTCTGAAGTCCGAATATTGTCTACTCAAAGAAGCTAAAGCCACTCTACAATTGGGAAAATCTCTTGGCATCAATTTCAATGGTAAAGAAGATGTTGTTTTGAACAAGATTATTGAGCTAGAGCTACAAGATAAAGAGAAAACCAACAAAGAGGGGTAGGCCTGTGAAGAAAGGTAGGATCTTGAAGCTTTTATGTCTATGGGTCATTGGTAGGATTGTAGGAATGATTGTTTGGCTTAAAGTATCTAGAGTTGAAAACAAGATTGTGTAAACCTCTACTGTTGGCATTAGTGTGGTAATTGTGAAGGATTTAAAGTTAGAGTGCTCTTATAGCTTATAAGCTTTTGTAGAGCTAGTCTTTGGGTGGCAACAAGTGTTGGTTTAAGTTAGTGTTGGTTTCTCACCAACATTATGTTTTGTTCCCTTTTTTCTTTTTCCTTTCCATCCTTATTGGTGCAATTTCATATGTAATGTATGTTTTCTTCATAAATAAAGATTTTCTTTGCTGATCAAAAAAAATAAAAATAAAAATGATAAAGATTCTGAAACAAAATTGATGTGCACTCCTCAACTCTTAATCACATCAACTGATTCAAAAGACAAAAACCATGTTAGAAATATTTAGACATTATCATCGAATTTTCAAGGGATGTTGGCTCATAAATTTCTACAAAGACAAACTTGTTAATGTTTGTCTTGTAGGTAAAAAGAATCTTTGTAAACATTCAATTATTCTTCGGACTTATTTCTAAGACGACATATTTGTGTCGATCCGTCATATTGAATAATTTTCCATCTGTGATATCTACTATCTATCTATCTACTAGTATTTAATTTGTCATTTGTGATATCTACTACTATTTATCTACTATCTATCTATCTACTAGTATTTAAAAAGCACGAAGAACACAAAGTGTTTTCTATTCTTTTTGAATTCCTAAATCTATCTACTATATATATATCTACTATCTACTACTATTATTATATCTATCTACTATCTACTATCCACTATCTACTACTATTATAAATTTTTCAGGCTCCACCACGCATTGAAGAAGAAAAGATTTTCAGTATCACAATGTTTCAAAATTTTGAAGACCAAAACAGACATTCAATTGAAGTAGAAAATGAAGTTGATTTCAATAATGGTGAGAACATTGAAATTGATAAAAGAGAGGTCATTGAAATTACTTTGATCAAGAAGTTTGAAGAAGATGATGAAGAGGTGAAGTAAGAGAAAAACGTTGAAGTTAGCCAAGAGCTTCTAATGATGAGACTATCATCTCTTGATTATTATGATGGCTATGAGATTGAAAAAAAAAGGAGATGAAGTTGAACACAATGAAAAAGAAGAAATAAAAGATGAGGTAATAAAGTTGACATGTGCACCAAAGAAGTTGATTGAGGATGCAATTGATGTTCGAAAGATGATAGTTGAATGTCCAATTGAATCTAAGATAGAGTAGAGTCTAGAGAGCATCCAACATCAACATAAAATACACTTCGTTAATTTTCTTGGTGTACAGCAATTTAATTTGATTTCCAATGCTTGTCTAATTAATCTTGTCAACCACTTGAAGCATATAGAGAAGAACTTTAAAAAAAAAAAAAAAAAACCTTTCTACATACAACTTTTAGAAGAGGGGCAAGCAACTGAAGTATTTAAAATATCTCTTTATTTGGCATGAAAGATGACAGATCTCTAATATGAACTCGATAACGAGTTCTTTCAAAGAAGAGGAGCCTGATGTAGGACAAGATTTTAAGAATTTTTATATTTTTAGTTTAAACTTTTCTACATATAACTTTTGAAAGAGGGGCAAGCAACTGAAGTATTCAAAATATCTCTTTATTTGGCATGGAAGATGTCAGATCTCTAATATGAACTCGAGGACGAGTTCTTTCAAAGAAAAGGGGCCTGATGTAGGATAAGATTTTAAGAATTTTTATATTTTTAGTTTTAATATTTTTGATATATTATTTTATTAGGATTCTTATAATTTAGTATAAGTATTTTAGAATTAGATTTTGATTAGGATTTTAAATAGTTTAGAATTTTTGTTTCCTATTATCTTATGTTTCCTAATTTGTGTTGATTTAAGTTTTCTAGTTTATTTTAGAATTATTTTTTCCTACAAGTATTAGTTTTAGTTTATTATAAATAGTTATGTAAGCCTCAAGGTGAAGACAACTTCTATTAATTCAATTAATAATACTAAGATATTTTCTCTTCCTTGTGGATTCAAGGTTCTATTTTTTTCGTGAATTCGAGAGCCCCTTTTGTTTACTAGAACAATATCTAGTTCTCATGTATTCTGCTGCGTCAAAATGTATATTACCTTTGTTTATTTAAGTGTCTATCTACCATTTGTCTTAATTTTGATTACTTTAATCTTATTAAAATGGGTGCCACTATAATTATACCAAACTTATGAGACTTACTATATTTTTCTCAAATTTAAAGAAAAATTAGTGTAATTTACTTGTGAGGGTTTTTGGAGTTTCGTCCCAACTAATCCATAGCACCAGATAATTATGGATCCAAAATTTTTTACTACAAAATTTAAACACATAATTTTTTTATATAGAAGAGACAATCCCTACTCAACTGCAACTTGCTTTGCAAATCACTATTTTTACACGAAAACAACATAGGCTCTCCAAATCAAACAGAAATATATACGCACATTAAAAATATGAAATTTGTTTATATGAATGAATAGACCCTATTGTACAAAAAATTAAAAAAAAATAAAAATAAATAATGCATGTGCTTCGAAATTTCCTAAGAACTTTGTTTGATTAGACTTAGCAACCTAAGCCAAACACGTCCTTTTTATATGTTTCATTTAGGTTGCGTGCAAATTCATGTGGTCTTACGTTAGTACGTATGAACCAACTGAATAAAAAAACTAACTGAATAGCAGATGTTTTCTGTGACTCAAATAATAATAATAATAATAATAAAGTGCTTCACTAAAAAATAACTGTACGGGGGCGAAATATCCTTAGCTCTCCGTACGCCTTGAACGTCAAGCTTCTGATAACGGCGTCTGCCTCTGTAATACAAAAATGGTGAGCTGCCCGGCGGTGGTATGCCGAAAAAACCCTCCGACGCTCAAGTCAGTTCACTGAGGAAGAAGACAATGAGAAGAGAGAGAGTGCTTGTGAGAGTGAGTTCGCATACCAGTAACGTTCGTCTTCTCTCTCTATATCTAGGCTGGCCACGCAGCTCCGAGATTGTGCGCGCACTACCTCTCCTGTCCTTCCCTGGACAGGTGGCAGTGCTCGCCTCTCACCACCTTACACGTGTAAAGGTTTTGTCCTCCTTATAGTACATGCAGAACTGCCCAACGGTATTGAGGCGTTCGTGGAGCAGATGTCCTCTCCCTCACACCATTGGCCCAAGTAGCACCTTTAACCGGGGTACCATGACCGGCCTAATCCTTGGGAGATTTGAAATCACTTAACCGCGCTACGTACCGCCGGCCTGTGACTTGGGACCAGGCGAGAACTCAACCGCCTATGTCGAGCCATTCCTGATCGGTTCGTCGTGATCGACCAGTTGCAAGGCATGCCGGCCTCCAACCGTTTTATCTCCAGTCTTGGTCACGTGCAACCGCCTCGCCTCGGCTGGACGGCCGGAGGCATATCGGCCAGGCCGCATCATCCGCAGAACGGTCGATCCTTCAGCTCGGTACTCAAAAGGTTACCGGTTGACCTCGCCGACCGAGCAAGACAGACCGTCTCGGTCGTTGCAACCGCCCAATCTGCTCGGCGCCGCGTAGTCTGTAACGCCGAACGTTACTTTTGCTCAGCCGTACTATCTGATGGAAATCTTCCCTCTCAATAACCAATCACCAAACAAGGTCTTATCCCCTTCCTTTTCGCTTTGAAATTAGGGGATATATGGTAGTTGAAAAAATTATTTGTCTTTTTGTTTGGGGGATTATGATATGCGATCCCTAAAAAAAAAATAAAAAAACACAACATTACAATTTTAGGGTCATTCAATGCGTCTGAAGGTAGTGGGGCTTTACCTCATTGAGCAATATGGAGCATCACCTAGCTCATATCAATCATCATGTTGTTGTCGTCTCTTTAATCTCTAACATAAAGTGGTGGATTTCATCATCTCGACCATCTAGAATAAAAATTATTCAATACTCAGAGTATGTGGCATGGCTTATATGCTATTTTTTGTCAATAAAAAAATCACAATACATATTAACTAAGTTATTTATTATTATTATTATTATTTTTTTGGTCAGTTATCTATTTAATAGAAGTGAATTAACATGTCTCACTCATAAAATTTTACGTTAGGTAAATAAATTGAAACACCACGTAAACAATGATGCTATAAGATTACTAAATAATTACTGTATCGTACATGGAATAATTTATCTCTACTCTCAAGGCTTGTTTGGAAAATTGACTATTTTAGTTAGTTTTTTTTGAATTTTTTGATAGTTGGTTGGTTTTTTTTAGTTGATTTGATGGTTGTGAGAGCAAAAGTGAAATGATTATGGTTTTAATATGACGTTTTGTCTTATTGACTATTTTAACTTATTTTGTTTTTATTGACTATTTTAATCCAAAATCATCTTCTCAAATAGGGCCGGAGATGGGAACAAGAAATTTATTTTGTCTTTTGAGACTTATTACTCATTAAGTCTTATTGTTAAATTTTTGATAAATTTATCAATATTTTTTTTTATGAATAAATTTGTAGTTATAAATTTATAAATAAATAAATTTAATTAATTAGACTGATTTTTAAGTGATAGTGGGATCAATGCTCTACGAGCTAGGTAACACAAAACACGTTAATTAATTAGTAAAAATAGTTAGATATGAGTTAAATGCTACACGTGCTATATATATATATATTAGGTGCAAAATGATATATATATTGGGAATGGCTTCTGTCCAGTCCTTAATCGGACTGGACCGTGCTGTTGGGCCCGTAAAGGCCTACTACAGGTCCCGTTTTGATAATCTGGACCGTTTAATGTGTAGAACTCGTTGAGTACTATGTGCTTATAAAAAATCACGTTGATCGGATATCGATAGCTATGTGATCGAAATAGATTTTTGTCAACCGTTAATTTATTCACCATCCATTTTTTTTATACAAAACTGATTTAATCATATAACTATCGATATTCGATTAACGTGATTTTTTACAAGCATATAGTACTCGACGATTTCTACACATTACGCGGTTCAAATTATCAAAACGGGACCTGTGATGGGTACCCACAAATCTAACAGCACGGTCCAGTCCGATTAAGGACTGGACAGAAGCCATGCCCATATATATTCACACTTAAAATGCTAGTACTAATAAATAAATAGTCCAAGTACTATGGGAAAATAGTTAGGTACTCTCATAGTATTTGGGATGTTATTATGGTGTCTTTAATAAATATAAGAAATTACAAAATATATCAGGGTTAGTTTTATTTTATTTTATTTCTTAATTAGTTAATAAAGATGGATCAACATTATTTTATCACAAAACATATTTTACCATATTAGTGATTAAGAACACTATATAAATAATGTCACATAATACAAGAAAGTACGAAATAATTATTCTAGTTCCATGTCTTGAACATAAAGTCACGTACAATAATAATTTAGTTTTGGAGCTCCAATTTAATATGCTGATCTAATACTTCCATATTAATAAAAACAATAATTATGTGACAAATAAAATTGACCGAATTTAATTAAAGTTGATCCCTTTTAAATTGATGAAATACGAATATGCAAAACACATTAAACAATTGATCAATCCTAAGGTCCTATTTGTTTTCCGAACTCAATGGCCACATTGGACTATTAGTGAGGTGATGAGCACCAATATCATCATGTTTGTTTGCAAAATAAAGCTTCAGATTTGGAATCCGTTCAAATTACGAAAGTTCTTGGAGGAACGAACTAGCAGTCACCCAGAGAAAATAATATTCAGAAATAGTCTATTAAGATTAGAGTAAAACCGGTTGTCTAGGAGGACGTTTGTGCGGTCGTCCTGTTTAAGTACAAATTAAAGCTCAAAACTGTGGACTTTTTGAAAAACCATGGCTGATTTGTTTTTTTGTTTTTTGTTTTGTTTTTTTGGTGTCTCATTGTTTTATATTTATTTTATATAAAATAATTTAACACACCACACTAACTATCATCAAAATAAAATAATTATATTTAATTCATTCACTAACAATCTCTTTACTAACAATTTCATCAATCCTATCTGAAAATAAATCAACCCTTAGGCTCCGTTTGTTTTCAGAGATAGAATGAAGGGGATCGATAGTGAAGGGATTGTTAGTGAAAGTATTGATAGTGAGGGGATTAAATAAAATTATTTTTGTTTTGATGATAGTTGTTAGTGTAGAGATTGTTAAATTATTTTTATATAAAATAAATATAAAATAATAAAACAAATAAAAAAAATGCAAAAACTTTAAACATTAATGTTTTTTAAAAACTTCCCAACATGTAAGAAATTTTAAAAAAATAAAAATAAAATAAAAAATTTCTAGAGAAAAATAAAATAAATAAAATAATGATTTTTACTTAACAAAAAATACAAAAAATTAAACATTAATGTTCAAAAAAAAAAAAAATGCCCAACATGTAAAAAATAAAAAAAAAATATATAAAAATATAAAATTTCTAGTCCACCAGAGTATTTTTCTAATATTAAGTCCTGTAGGCCCATCTGAATCCCCTTAGAGAGGCCCATCTTAATCCGGAGCTCACTATCAATTCCCTCCCCATCTCTCAAAACAAACACAATATTAGTAAATCCCACCTCACTACTATCCCCAATCCTCCCTCTACTCTCTAAACAAACGGGACGTTAAGACTTGCTCGCATTAAAGACGAAAAATAAATTTTCAATTGGACCACAGTCCCAGTCTCTCTTTGGGCAACCATGAGGAGATATTATAAGATTTTGTCTCATAAAATGTCATCGCCTTTGATCATAACAAAAGGAAAATTTATGTTACAGACCCTCTAAACGTGTGTATGATGTCGCCTCCCAAAAATTAACACAAATTAAATTTATCAACTTTTATTGTTTAATATAAAGAGAATTAAATCTCAATATTAATACCATCTTTAAATCTTTAACATTTGTATTCAAAACCATCAAGAGATTTACAAAAGAATATTCCGTATGCGACTATACATTCAACATCCCTAGTATATGAATCTATAACATATAGAATAGTAAGTCAAGTATGAATAAATGTCCCCAAGGGTTACAAATTCCAAAACTTAAGTCCGATTACAAAAAGTTGGTTCTCGAACCCATATATATAAAGTCATTGGCTTATCAAAATAATTACAACAAGGAAAAGAGCTTTGTGCTCTCAAAACATGTTCCACACCTCCAACTAAGCTGGATCATTACATCTTTTCCTGCACAAAATCTCATAGGGTGAGCATAAAACCCAATAAGAAAATCTCAACAAAGTATATACATTTATACAATCTCATGGGATGAATACATATGCCATGCCATGTTATATATATATCTTTATTTTTGAAATTTTTTGTGCATAATGCAATCTTGAGAATTTAACAATTCAATAGTTTTCAATGTAATTCAAAGGGGCGGTAAATACGACTCAAGCAAATCCTCATGACTAGTGTTTGCAAGTAGACTTATCAAGCACTACCAAATCCTACCTTACCAGTGTAACAAGCCTGCGGAGGGACCTCGTTACAGCTCGGACTCGATTGTGTCACGGTTCTTAATCTTGAACCAAAGAGTCCAAATCCGGCAAATCGTTTTGAGAAAACAGATTTTTGAAAGAAGTGCCAAACATGGACTGCTTTGCCAGATACAGAGTCGCCACCTAACTATTTTATTTTTGGGAAATTTAGGAAACCCTAACTCGTTGCCTAAGGCCACGTGTCCGTCATCACCAAAGTTGCCTCGGCTCGGGAACTTGGGTACGATTGGGGAAGGTCACTTCGTGAGCATCCCCGCTCGCCCGATCAAAGATCGGCCTCTACTAACCATGATATCTAGTTTTGAAAACTTTGTGTGCTCTTATTCTGGTTATTAGCCTAGGTTACTATGTGATGCGCACAGCATACAAGTATAGACTGAGTCGTCTGATTTGGAATAAAACATTTCATGTTTGTTTGTGAAAATGGTTTGCTACTCGCAAGTAGGCTTAAAATGCGGATTTTGCCACCCTCGGGTGGGCTTAGAAAACATGATTTTGCCACTGTCTAGTGGGCTTAAAACAAACATTTGATGAATTGTTCCAATCCAAATAACCCAACCTCCACCCACAGGCATTCAGGCAGTTATATCACATAAACAGTTAGCCTCATGGTAAGCATGCTATCATGGCAGTCACTCACACACATGCAAGGATGCTAAAGCATAAAAACTCACCGAGTACTCCAAGCCAAAACAGAAGCTAATTAGAAATCCATGCATAATCCTAACTATACAGAAATGCCTAATGCAACACATACAAAAATGCAACTATAGCAGGTTCAGCTATTCTAAACATGGCATATGGAATGCAACAACTAACAAGTATTCAATTTGGAATTGAAATACAAATGCAGTTAGTATGATGTAGAGCAGTGCATGCAAAACAGATGAATGAATGCAAACATGCTATCATACTGTGTGCTAATTGAAACATGCCCTAATCAAACCATCATAAGCAGGTAAATAAAAGGGAAGAAAGACGTGGGGTTGGAAGACATACATCACACATACGCACACTTATTACAATTATGCCCTCGCACAGAGGGTCCAAATAAATATACAATCCCGAATAAAAGAATAGTATAGTCCAAATAAATATTACAGTCCAAATATATACAAAATCCTAATTAATTATCAAATTAACTAAGAAAATAATAAACTGGCATGCAAGCCAAGGACTGCCTTGATTCCACTTCGGATGATGAATGATGCATGTCCGGGATTGCCTTTGCGCGGAAATCCATTGTGATGCCCCAATTAACCTCTGTTTTGCAATAATTTTCGGAAAGCGCGCCAAGCCCCGGAAGACTGTTGATTCTTGATTTGCTGCAACAGAGAGTAGGAAAGGGGCATGGTAATGTATTTTCACAAATGTATGCATGCCTCGATCCTCGTGCCACCAATCACACATATCGATGCATGATGGCCGAGGAGTCGAATTACACCATTCAATATGGAATGAATGCACATGAAAACTCAACTAAAACCTAACTCCATCATGGATAATCCGAAGTGTCGGTGACTGGGGAATTGAGACACGTTCCGTCACTCGGAGTACGAAACGTACCTCGTTTTCCGTGCTCGGGCTAACTCCTGTCCCGAAGACAATGCAATATGCATGACATGCATGAAATGCAACTAAGATATGTCCTAACATGTGACATGCTATGAAATGGCATACACGATGCACGAGGTAACATGGCATACACAATGCGCTAACATACAGCCTAGCATACACAATGCTATGGAATAAAATGGCATACACAATGCATAATGGACTTACACCAACATGAGTGAACCTCAGCCACACTCACATAAGAGGCCATTAGATGAAAATGAGACACTCGAGATGCGTGTACACGTGCACGCAAACCGAGGACCGAACCTACGGCACGGAATGCCACTCTAACAAGACATGGCAAGACATGGAATATGGCATACTATCATGCAAATTTTAGAGGCAAAATAAGAGGCAAAACAGCCCCGAAACATGGCAAAATGGTACCCGATGCATGGAACGAGTCCCGAAACATGAAATTAGTCATACGAAATGACCTATAGCTATGCAATGCATGCATAATTTAAACATGAAGTGTAAAGACAGAAGCAAGGAAACCCCAAAAAAAACACATTTACCGTTTTAAGAAAGGCCAAACAGTGGGCACAAATGGGGTTAGACAAGCATACAAAAATGGCCCCGAATGTAAGATAATGAAGCAACTAACAAATTATGGACCCAAACAGAGAAGGGCCCTTCTACAATGTCGAAGAGGGGCCCAAAATATGATGTTTTACATTTTATGAAAAACCACAAAAACAAACACAAGCATGGAAAAATTCTCATGCAAGGTGGGGCCAAAGTGGAGACAAAGAAGCAACTGATGCATGCTGGTCCCAAAAAGGTGAGGGCCCTTCAACAATGTTGAAGAGGGGCCCAAAATATGACCTTTTACAGTTTATGATCAGACCCAAAACAGTGTACAAATATGCTTAACATATAATGCAAGATATGGTCTAAAAGAGAGGCTACAACACAAAGTATACAAAAGATGCTCCAAACAGTAATAGACCCTTAATGAAATATGGATAGGGGGTCAAAATAGGACCATTTTTATTTTGGACCAAAGTCCAAAAACAGAAGCACAATAGGCTAATAAATCATGCAAAAATGGGGCCAAAAATGATATTTAATGGAAAGTGACATATGGAGGCCCCAAACAGTGATGAACCCTTCAACAATTTTGAATAAGGGCTCAAAATAAGCTACTTCACAGTTTACAACATGCCTCAAATCAGTTCATACATAAGCCAAAAACAATGTGCAAGAAAATGGCATATTAGGGAGATAGTGAAGCAAGTGCAACAAAGAGGCCTCAAACAGTGAGAGGCCCTCAATCAAACATGGAATATGGCTCAAAATAAGCCTATTTATAGTAAGGGTCGGAGCCCAAATATACAAGCACAAAGGGCTTAGGTAGGATGCAAAAATAAGCTTAAAAAGAGAAGAAATGTTGCTCACCCTTGTAAACCAAACTTCAACACTTCTTGGCTTGAGAAAAGGTGCTTCCTAAGCTCTGAGAAGCTGCTCCAAGTGGCTGGAATGGAGGTGGTGGTGTGGTGCTAGGTGGTGGTGTAGAAAAGGGTGTAGGACTTAGAAGGTTTTGAGGCTTGGAAGTGTAGAGGGAGAGAGATACAATGCAAGGGGCTCAAAGGTGTTTTTTTCCAACCCTTAAACCAGAGCTGGAGGCTGGTTTATATAGGCAAGAGAGGGGGAGAAAGAGGGGGAAAAATGGGAGGGGAAATGAATTCAAGTTTCCCCCCAAAAAAAAGGCCCCCCGGATACAAAATCTGGGGGGGAAAATGATGCATATTTGAAGTGTACCTGTAGCAAGGAGCAAGGCCGGCCAGGTATTGGGCTTGAAGGTGGCCGACCGGCCCTCTCCATGGCCGGCCGGCCAAGGGTCAAAAGGGCCAGTGTGATTAGTGGCTGGCCACCACAGATTGGTGGCCTCCTATGTGTTCTCAACACAACCCTGTGGTCAAAAATTGGAAACAGTGAACCAGGAAAGAGAACAACCCACTTTTCAAAGGGGTTCAAAAGGTTCAAAAGCAATTACTGGCCAGCCACCAAATATTGGTAGCCTCTCAGATGTGTACATCACAAATATGGGGTTTAGGGTGCAAGAAAGTGGCCCAAGGGTGGTCAACATTGGCTTTGAAGTGAGAAAAAACAGGCGACGGAGGGCGATGAAGGAATATAACTGGTTGCTGAAACAATTACTGGCCTCCCACCCTTCTATGACCTTCCTGGTGATGAAACAGAGGTCCCTGCCAAAAATGAACCAAAACCGATGCAAAATGAAGGTTCGGGGGCCGAAACGCGCAGTCCGAGGCCCCGAAAATCGACTGTTAGGCACCGGGAGTGGTGTTCGACCACGGAGTTGGTCTCTCGGACCACAGTGTCCCTCAAAAGGGAGTAAATAAGATGCATGCCAAGAACCGGAGCAAACGAAGGTGGTTAGCCGGTCCCGAACCGAGGCATTCGGCCTGACGCTCCGAAAACCGAGAACCGGGCTCCGAAATGGGCGAAATGGCCTACGACCACGAAATGTAGCTCGCGGCCACTGAGAGATAATCTACGAGACCTCTCCCTCCCTTTGGGAAGAGAAATAGAGAAAACCAAGCCTGGTTCGTAAACCGAGGTAAGGCACAGAAAAGCCCGGAAGTCTTGAGGCAAGGCTCACGGCCGAGACTCTGAAACCTCTGGACGAGCACGATATGCAACATCACCAAGCGCTCAATCGGTGACGTCTGAGTCTTAAGGTCGGTCAAAAATGGGGTGTTTACAACTAGCTTCTAACCGGAGGGCTTAGGCACCCATGCGTGCGTTTCTGGTCTTACACCAAAGACACTCAGGCTAACTTAATTCTCAAATTACACCCCCTAACACGATTTTTGTAATAACCCGACCCTGATTAACGCTAATTGAGACTTAATTATGTCCAATGATAATTAAGGGAGAAATCTGGAATTTAATTGCATGTGCATTGCATGACTTATGTGTTTGAATCTGTTCGGTGTCGGAATATCTATTCGTATTTTAGACTTTAAACTGCAAATTGGAAGCCCTATCGGCGCCCGATTCTGAAATTGATTAGTGTTTTGGACTCGTTAGATTTTATGTGAATTTATGGTAGGTTCAATTAAAATTCGATTTGGAATGTTTAAAACCGATTAAATAACATCTTAATAATGAGCCTAGCTTAATTTCAGAATTGCCATTGAGTAGCCATTGTTTAAGCTTATTCTTGAGTTCATACACTTAAACAAAACATCTTCCCTCAGCCTATTTTGAGCCCTCAACCAACGACTAGAGAGAGAGGGGAAGGGGAAATTGGTGTAAAATTGGAAATTTTGACTCAACAAGTGATTTGGCTTGCTCTTGGAAGGGATTGAGGAAGTGTGTGTGTGTTAGAGCCTCTAAGCTTGACATTCTAGACTTAAAAAATGTAAGAATTCATCCCCTCATTCATGTGATTAAACTAGTTCTTGCATATTTTCATGACATAATGAAGATTGGAGTCTAGAATTAGCTTGAATTGTTGAATTGGGTAGTGTAACATACATGCATGTACACATTCATGGAAATTGAGGTTGTTGGGTGTTCAATTTCTACATGCATGTGCATATTTTTGCTAAAGCCTTTGAAGTCAACAAATTTCTGAGTTAAATGTTGCCTTGGATCATGTTTTGAAGCTTTGAAATGCACTTGAATTCATGCATGAATGTTTAAACTTGGTTATTGGAAATTTATGGACATGATGCTCAAAATTGACTCACTCTTGGGCAAAGATTTTATAAATTGGCTTTTGAAACTTGATGTACTATGAGTTTGAAATGTTTTTCCAGAATTCAGACCCAAGAGGTTGAGTTTTGGGTTAGTGAATGCTTGGTTCGAACTTGGGAGACAAATCTGGAAATTCCAGATTTGGCTTCCTCGCTCGAGCGAAGGATTCCTCGCTCGAGCGAGCCCTTCAATTTTGCAAGCTCGCTCGAGCGAGCATCGAGCGACCATCGCGCGGAAAAAATCAGCGTCCACTATTTTTACTATTTCATCAGACCGCTCGAGCGAAGGAAGTCTCGTTCGAGCGAAGCCTTTGATTTTGGAAGCTCGCTCGAGCGAAGGAAGGCTCGCTCGAGCGAGGCCCCTGTTTTCAGCAACTTTTGAAAAACATCTTCTAAAGCATTTTTGCATCCTCATTCCACCCTAGGCATTCCTAGGCCATATTTAAGGCTCCATAATAAGGGTAAGGGGTTAGGTACACACTTAGAACGTGGATGCAAGTTTTGTACAATTTGAGTGCATATTTCAAAGTGTGTATCCGTAATGTGTTATGTAGGTCACGTGCCGCAACCCGTTTGACCCTCTTGACTTCGTCTACTTGTATCATCGCCCACAGTGAGTAATGACTTTGTAAAGTTATGTTCAATGTTATGTATTTTCAGTATACTATGATACGAAATGATTGGTTCTTGAAAAGCTATGATATGTTGGAAATGAATGAATGAATGTCCAGTTTTCTGAAAGGTATTTGTGGCACCCTTAGTCGATAAGGCCCTCGCCCGGGGGATACAATACTGTGGCATAAGGCCCTCGCCCGGGGGATACAATACCGTGGCATAAGGCCCTCGCCCGGGGGATATAATACCGTGGCTACTTGCGCGCAAGATATGGACCTTTATGGTTGTTGGTACCAACTCTGTCTGTGGTCCTTGGACCTATCTGATCGGTTAGCTAATGGGTGTACCGCATATGATCTTATGCAAAATCTAAGTATGTATATGGAAACAAGCATGTATCTGTACCTGTTTCTGATTCGAAATCTGAAAATGCATAAGCCTCTGTTTCTGATAAGATTGTGTTCCTGATATAAACTTTGATTTCTAACTCTGTAATAGACATCATTCATTAAAATCTTTACTCGGTTATTATTCACTGGGCTTTCGCTCACAGTTTATTATATATATGTAGGTGAGCCGGCACAAGACCCTGGCCAGAGTTAATGGCCCTCTGTTTTTGTTTTGGTCAGCCACCTGTTGCGCCTCCCGAGGAGGTTCCGCCTGAAGCCTAACATCGTGGCAGTTTTGTACTTCATGCTAGTCAGGGGTAGTGTTTTGTAATGACGGATCTAGGGACGCACTTATGTAAATATTCTGTACATATTGGAGTACTATGACTGGCATGCTATGTATATAAATAAGTTTTAAAATTTTCTGTCCTATGTATGTCATCACAGCTCATTGGACCTTGTTTATTTTACATTATTGCTTTCGCAGCCCCTTAATATTTGTTAATGTCTTCAGAGGCCGTAGGTAATCCACGGATTACTGGCCGGTTACGTCGCTAAACCTATACGGGCGGGTTTGGGATGTGACAGAGTGGTATCAGAGCACGAGTTGTACCGCACACACAGGGCCCTATGAGCTTAGGATGTCTTAGTAAGAATTAGGGGCATTCCATTTGCATGTGTGAGTGTGTGGTAATGCAACTGAATATTGAAACTGAATGTACATTTGAATATATAAAGTCTTGTTTGCCTATAGCCATGGACAATGCAAGGAATGATGACACAGCAGGGTCTTCTGATGCCCGAATGGATAGAATGGAACAAATGTTGGCAACCTTGACCGAAGTGGTAATGCAGCAATAGAGACAACAACCCTTACCCCCTCCACCTCACAAGACAAGCCGTGACAATGTTGAAATCATTAATCCGACACGTAAATTCTGAAAATGAAACCACCAATGTTCTACGGTGGGATTGAGCCCTTGAAAGCTGAAACATGGCTGCTTGAGATGGAGAAGTTGTATGAGGTGTTCCCTTGTTCTGAAACTCAGAAAGTCTTGTTAGCAACCTACACACTGAAAGATGAAGCTCGTAGGTGGTGGTTACTGATTCGAAATGGTCACGAAAATATGACATGGACGCGGTTCAACGCAATCTTTTATGATAAGTATTTTCCCCAGTGTTTTCGAAACCGGAAAGTCTCAGAATTTCAAGAACTTAAACAGGGCAAGATGTCTGTAGCCCAGTATGAGGCCAAGTTCACTGAGTTAGCCAGGTTTGCTCCCCATATGGTGGACACCGAAGACAAGAAGGCCCGCAAGTTTGAGGATGGATTGGATCTGGACATACTGGATAGGGTGGGAGTTCTGAATCTACCCACATATGTGAGCGTTTTGGACAGGGCATTAATGGCAGAATCTATTCTAGCAGCAAAGAAACAAACTTCCGCTCCACGGACGGAGTGGACAGGGAAAAGGTCCGGGAATAATTTTAAAAAGGGCCGTTCATTTTCTGGGAATAAGAAGCATAACACAGGGTCTTACAGTAACTCAAGCCAAGGTAATGACTCTACGCCAAATTGTCCCAATTGTGGGAATAAGCACGGAGGTCCTTGTTACCGAACATCGGGGGCATGTTACAATTGCGGCCAGAAAGGCCATATGGTGAGAAATTGTCCGCTTAGAGCTGAGACTACTAACCGACCTACGGCAAGTTCGGAGGGGTCCGCTTCTGTGGCCAAAACCAACGTCAAAGCCAATGCAGGAAAGGAACCGTTAAGACAAGGCCGAGTGTTTGCTTTAGTGCCTGGTGATGTACCGAACACCTATACCGTGGTGTCAGGTACACTCTCTGTATGTTCTCAATATGCATATGTGTTGATAGACTCTGGTTCTACGCATTCCTTTGTGTCGCATGCCTTTTCTCAAAAATTGACTAGGCCATTAGAACACATGACATGTGTATTATCTGTATCTACACCTTCTGGGGATTCTATGATGTGTACTCATGTTTATCCAGCATATGATGTTGTGGTGGGTGATATGACGTTGTATGTGGATTTATTGCCTTTGGACATTCATCATTTTGATTGTATTTTGGGGATGGATTGGTTGATTAAATACTGTGCTACTATTGATTGTGCAAACAAAACTGTGGTGTTTAGACCGCCGGGTATGCCTGAATTTACCTTTAGAGGGAATGGGGTAGTTCCTCCCCCGTACTTAATTTCGGTTATGAAAGCTGTAAAACTACTTAGGAAGGGTTGTAGGGGTTATCTGTGTTGCATATTGACTACCCCATCTGACAGTCCAACCGTAGAAACAATCCCTGTTATTTGTGACTTTCCTGATGTGTTTCCAACTGATTTACCGGGGGATTTAGTTGACAGAGAAATTGAATTTACTGTTGAGGTGATTCCGGGGACACAACCTATATCCAAGACTCCCTATAGGATGTTTATCTCTGAATTGAAGGAATTGAAAACCCAACTCCAGGAACTGTTAGACAAGAACTTCATCCGTCCGAGTACTTCACCTTGGGGTGCTCCAGTGTTATTTGTCAAAAAGAAAGATGGGTCTTTGAGGTTGTGTATAGACTATCGGGAATTGAACAAAGTGACTATCAAAAATAAATACCCTCTGCCCCGAATAGACGACTTGTTTGACCAACTTCAGGGGGCCCAAGTGTTCTCTAAAATTGACCTCAGGTCTGGGTATCATCAGTTAAAGGTTAGAGCTGAAGACATAGAGAAAACTGCATTCCGGACTAGATATGGACATTATGAATTTTTGGTAATGCCGTTTGGGATGACAAATGCACCTGCTGCTTTCATGGATCTTATGAATAGAGTGTTTAAATCGTATCTGGATGATTTTATTGTTGTATTTATTGATGATATTCTGATATATTCTAAAGACAGGGAAGAACATGAAAAGCATTTGAGAACCGCCTTGCAGATATTGAGAGAAAGGAAGTTGTATGCTAAATTGTCTAAGTGCGAATTCTGGCTGGATAGTGTAGCATTTCTGGGCCATGTGATTGACAAAAATGGTGTTTCTGTAGACCCTTAGAAAATTGAGGCTGTTGTAGATTGGCCGAGGCCTACAAATGTGATATAATAAGTTTTCGGGGACTTGCAAAGTTACTACAGGAGATTTGTGAAAGACTTCTCAAAGCTTGCCTTGCCATTGACTCAGTTAACTCAGAAAAACATGCCATTTGACTGGAATGATCAAAGAGAGGCAGCTTTCCAAGATTTGAAAACCAGGTTAGTGACTGCACCAATCTTAACTTTGCCAAACGATACTGATGGGTTTCAAGTGTACAGTGATGCTTCATATAAGGGCTTAGGGTGTGTACTAATGCAGAATGGGAAGGTGATTGCCTATGCTTCTAGACAACTCTGACCTCATAAAAAGAATTACCCAACACATGATCTCGAATTGGCAGCCGTGGTATTTGCTTTGAAGATATGGTGGCACTATTTGTATGGGGTAACTTGTGAGGTTTATACAGATCATAAAAGCTTGAAATATTTCTTCACCCAGAAGGAGTTGAATATGAGACAGAGACGATGGATGAAACTAATCAAGGATTATGACTTGCAAATCTTATATCACCCGGGAAAGGCTAATACTGTGGCGGATGCCTTGAGCCGAAAATCTGGTGCAACTGTGTCGTGTTTGTTATCTAGCCGAAAAGACTTGTCAACTGACTATGAACAAGATGGACTGATATCTGCTATCTCTGCTCAACCTGCTATTCTTGAGGAGATTAAACAGAAACAATGTGAAGATGAACATTTGAAAAAGATTATAGAAGAGTTTGATTCGAAGCCGAGGCTCGAATTTGTGTTTGAAAATGGCGTCTTTGAAATTTCGTAACCGCTTTTGTGTACCTGATTGCTATGATTTGAGAAAACGTGTTATGACAGAAGCTCACAGTAGTAAGTTTGCTATGCATCCGGGGAACACGAAGATGTACCACAATTTGAAATAGAACTTTTGGTGGCCTGGAATGAAGAGGGGTATTGCAGACTTTGTGGCTAGATGTCTACATTGCCAACAGGTTAAAGCTGAACATCAACGACCTGCCTCTACAACCACTCCTAATACCAGAATGGAAATAGGAGCACATCACCATGGACTTCATTGTGGGATTGCCTCGTTCTTCTCGAGGTATGGACTCTATTTGGGTTATAGTTGACCGTTTGACTAAGTCTGCACATTTTCTGCCTGTTAAAACTATTTATAACGCTGATAGACTGGCTAACATCTATATGACTGAGATTGTGAGATTGCATGGAGTGCCAGTGTCTATTGTGTCTGACAGGGACTCGAAGTTTGTGTCTAGATTTTGGCAAAGTTTGCAACAGGCTTTGGGAACGGACTTGAGGTCGAAAGAAGGTTACCACCCACGCATCGATGGCCAAACTGACCAAACAAACCAAACTCTGGAGGATATGCTCAGAATGTGTGTATTAGACTTTCAGGGAAATTGGGAAGCTTATTTGCCATTAGCTGAGTTTGTATACAACAACAGTTACCACTCAAGTATTGGGATGGCTCCCTATGAGGCGTTGTATGGAAGAAAGTGTCGATCTCCAGTATGTTGGGCTGAAGTAGGCGACAGACCTTTGTTGGGACCAGAACTTGTGCAAGAAACAACTGAAAAAGTGAAACTGATACGACAGCGTTTGAAAACTGCACAAAGTAGGCAGAAAAGCTATGCCGATGTTCGAAGAAGAGAAAGGGAGTATGAAGTGGGGGACCATGTGTTTATTAAGGTGACCCCGATGAAGGGTCAAACCCGATTTGGTGTTAAAGGAAAATTGGCTCCGAGGTATGTTGGACCTTACGAAGTTCTTGAAAAGATCAATCCGGTGTCCTACCGAATAGCCTTACCGCCGGTGATGGAACACATGCACAATGTCTTTCACGTATCGATGCTTCGGGAATATCTGAGAGATCCACTCCACGTCATCGAACCAACGCATGTGCTTTTGAAGGATGACTACACCTATGAAGAAAGACCTATACAGATTGTGAATCGAAGGATTAAAAGACTGAGAAATAAGGAGATATCGTTGGTGAAAGTTGATTGGCAGAACCACGGGAGAACCTATGCAACTTGGGAAACCGAGGAAGACATGAAGAAGAGATATCCGGATTTGTTTCCTCTAGACTCGACATTGACTCCGAATGAAGGTAACTTGAGTTTGGGGACCAAACTCTTTTAAGGGGGGAAGACTGTAATAACCCGACTCGATTAACGCTAATTGGGACTTAATTATGTCCAATGATAATTAAGGGAGAAATCGAATTTAATTGCATGTGCATTGCATGACTTATGTGTTTGAATCGTCGTGTCGGAATATCTGCTCGTATTTTAGACTTTAAATCGCAAATTGGAAGCCTATCGCCGCCGATTCTGAAATTGATTAGTGTTTTGGACTCGTTAGATTTTATGTGAATTTATGGTAGGTTCAATTAAAATTGATTTGGAATGTTTAAAACCGATTAAATAACATCTTAATAATGAGCCTAGCTTAATTTCAGAATTGCCATTGAGTAGCCATTGTTTAAGCTTATTCTTGAGTTCATACACTTAAACAAAACATCTTCCCTCAGCCTATTTTGAGCCCTCAACCAACGACTAGAGAGAGAGGGGAAGGGGAAATTGGTGTAAAATTGGAAATTTTGACTCAACAAGTGATTTGGCTTGCTCTTGGAAGGGATTGAGGAAGTGTGTGTGTGTTAGAGCCTCTAAGCTTGACATTCTAGACTTAAAAAAGGTAAGAATTCATCCCCTCATTCATGTGATTAAACTAGTTCTTGCATATTTTCATGACATAATGAAGATTGGAGTCTAGAATTAGCTTGAATTGTTGAATTGGGTAGTGTAACATACATGCATGTACACATTCATGGAAATTGAGGTTGTTGGGTGTTCAATTTCTACATGCATGTGCATATTTTTGCTAAAGCCTTTGAAGTCAACAAATTTCTGAGTTAAATGTTGCCTTGGATCATGTTTTGAAGCTTTGAAATGCACTTGAATTCATGCATGAATGTTTAAACTTGGTTATTGGAAATTTATGGACATGATGCTCAAAATTGACTCACTCTTGGGCAAAGATTTTATAAATTGGCTTTTGAAACTTGATGTACTATGAGTTTGAAATGTTTTTCCAGAATTCAGACCCAAGAGGTTGAGTTTTGGGTTAGTGAATGCTTGGTTCGAACTTGGGAGACAACTGAAATTCAGATTTGGCTTCCTCGCCGAGCGATTCTCGCCGAGCGAGCCCTTCAATTTGCAAGCTCGCTCGAGCGAGCATCGAGCGACCATCGCGCGGAAAAAATCGGATCCACTATTTTTACTATTTCATCGACCGCCGGCGAAGAAGTCTCGTTCGAGCGAAGCCTTTGATTTTGAAGCTCGCCGGCGAAGGAAGGCTCGCCGAGCGAGGCCCTGCTTTCAAAGAACTTTTGAAAAACATCTTCTAAAGCATTTTTGCATCCTCATTCCACCCTAGGCATTCCTAGGCCATATTTAAGGCTCCATAATAAGGGTGGGTTAGGTACACACTTAGAACGTGGATGCAAGTTTTGTACAATTTGAGTGCATATTTCAAAGTGTGTATCCGTAATGTGTTATGTAGGTCACGCGTCGTAACCTGCTTGACCCTCTTGACTTCGTCTACTTGTATCATCGCCCACAGTGAGTAATAACTTTGTAAAGTTATGTTCAATGTTATGTATTTTCAGTATACTATGATACGAAATGATTGGTTCTTGAAAAGCTATGATATGTTGGAAATGAATGAATGAATGTCCAGTTTTCTGAAAGGTATTTGTGGCACCCTTAGTCGATAAGGCCCTCGCCCGGGGGATACAATACTGTGGCATAAGGCCCTCGCCCGGGGGATACAATACCGTGGCATAAGGCCCTCGCCCGGGGGATATAATACCGTGGCTACTTGCGTGCAAGATATGGACCTTTATGGTTGTTGGTACCAACTCTGTCTGTGGTCCTTGGACCTATCTGATCGGTTAGCTAATGGGTGTACCGCATATGATCTTATGCAAAATCTAAGTATGTATATGGAAACAAGCATGTATCTGTACCTGTTTCTTATTCGAAATCTGAAAATGCATAAGCCTCTGTTTCTGATAAGATTGTGTTCCTGATATAAACTTTGATTTCTAACTCTGTGATGGACATCATTCATTAAAATCTTTACTCGGTTATTATTCACTGGGCTTTCGCTCACAGTTTATTATATATATGTAGGTGAGCCAAGACAAGACCCCGCCGAGTTGATGGCCCTCTGTTTTTGTTTTGGTCAGCCACCTGTTGCGCCTCCCGAGGAGGTTCCGCCTGAAGCCTAACACCGTGGCAGTTTTGTACTTCATGCTAGTCAGGGGTAGTGTTTTGTAATGACGGATCTGGGGACACACTTATGTAAATATTCTGTACATATTTGAGTACTATGACTGGCATGCTATGTATATAAAAAGTTTTAAAATTTTCTGTCCTATGTATGTCATCACAGCTCATTGGACCTTGTTTATTTTACATTATTGCTTCCGCAGCCCCTTAATATTTGTTAATGTCTTCAGAGGCCGTAGGTAATCCACGGATTACTGGCTGGTTACGTCACTAAACCTATAGGGGCGGGTTTGGGATGTGACAATTTTCCACCATATTTACCCTAAAAACAAATCAATATGATCTTGTTTCACAAAACAATTTCATTTTTTCAAAGCAATAGTCAGTATCAATTGTGTCAATGACAAAATGAAATGGCTATGCAAATGTCCAATACAATAATAAAGTTCCATTTAAACATCTCAACAATGCCAATTCGAAAGGTTAAAAATAATTAAATGAAATGCCAATGCAATATATTTCTTTATCAATACCTTAAAATTTTTCAATTTTTTAATTCATCCACACAATCTTCCATTGTGATCAAATTCCACATCTCTTATCAATATAACATCATAATATATTTTTCTAAGAGACAAAATACAATATTAACATTCATGTATTCTTCATATGTCAAATACATTTTTAGTATTTGGTCTTTCTATAACAACAACAACAAAATATTGTTCTAGCTTTCCAATTCTACAATTTCTCATAAAATCTCTTCATTTGATACAACTATAGAATTTCCTCCATCATTTACTCACATGGAAAATTATCAAGTATCAATTTCACAATATCACAACTTTTTCCAAGATTACCAAATTCTAGGGTTTCCATCAAAATAAGATTTTTATTTTATTTTTTAAAATTTTTTTCCAAAATGACACCCACATCCTAAAACATACTCATATTATCAAAAGTTTTTGGAAAAAATAGGTGAAATCCACCTCTAACATCATCTAGGGTTCAACAATCCAAAATCATAACTCACAACATGATGAAATATTCAAAACATGTATAAACTTACAAAAATGTATAAATAACTCAAAGATTATCCCTACCTCAAGCTTTGGAGATGAAGATGATGAAACCCTAGAAATCAAAGTAAAAAAAAACACGATCCAATCGGTTATAAACGTAGTTGTCGTCACCCTCTTCAATTTGGTGTAAGTACCCCCCTCAAACTCTTAAAGATTTGATCTAAATCTTAGAGAGAAGTTGAATTTTTGGTGTCCTTTTAGAGATAAGGGAGAGAATAGATGGATATATATATATAGAGAGAGAGAGAGAAAAAAAATTGAGCCAAAAGCACTCTTGGCATCAGTTTTGAGGAAAAGAGCATGAAAATCGAGACAGACGCGCCAAAATCTGCCCGAGCGATTTGAATTCTGCATGACCAGAATTCCTTTAGCCTCAAGGGAAGATTGCTCTAGAGAGCTACCCATAGAATACCACCAAAATCTGCTTAAGCAGTTTTCTACCCAAAAAACTCTGAAATTTTTGAAAAATTCTGAGAGGATCCACTTGGGCAGTTTTTAATTCCGCACAGGCAGTTTTGCCCAAAATTTATAAAGTAATTTTGCAAACCAAGGCAAGTTCCAATACCCAAAATTCAAAGTTTACAATCTGATAAAGTTACGAGAGGTTAAATAAAAGTAGAAAGAAATTCTAATGACTCAAAACGATGAACAAAACACTGAATAAATTACATGCTATTCTACTAGACAACACTATTCAAGCCCGAAATCCGGGAAATCATGTAATTAGTATAATTTTATTATAAAATTTTATAATATCAATCATATAATGTGTAATCTTACCACAAATTGAGTAACAAAATGTCCAAATTTTATGATTCATGTAAAAAAAGTTTGTGGCTTAGTTAAGACATTTTTTATTACGCTAATTTGTGCTGAAATTACACATTTTATAGTTGATGTTACAAAATTTTATGATAAACTTACACCAATTTGTGATAAGGTGCATATGGTACACCCTCAATAAAAAGGTCTTAAACAGGTTGCCTCTTGATTAACTAGAAAATAACATCTAGTATATTGTTTTATTTTCAATAATGTTAGAAACACTAATTAGTAAACAGTTTAGATTATCGAAACATGACTTGTGATGAGCTCTATAGGCCACTTGTAACAACCCCGACCTATGATTAGCTGATAAACCATGATTAATTATGCCTAATAAGTAATTAAGCTGAAATTATGAATTAATTGTATGCGTATGACATTATTTATGTTTATGTTTGTCTGTTGTAGGAATATCTGTTTGTGTTTCTGTTTTGTTCTGCAAATTGAAGGCCTTATCGGCGTCTGATCAAGGAATTCACTCGATTTATTTGTTATTTGGAATTTTTAGAATTTTATGGTAGAGTTGATTGAAATTTGATTCAGAACGAATTAAATTAAAATAATTAATGTCAATTTTCTTAGCTTAAGTTAAGTTTAATTAATTCCCTAAGCAAACCTATATAAGGCATATATAAATCACTGGAGTCATCTTTTCTTCATCATCTTTGAGCCTACAAGAAATAAAATGTGAGAGAGATGAAGAGGAGACCAAGAGAGTTGAGATCAAAACTTGAGCTTAGAAGAAATTGCTAGAGAATTTAAGGGAGTTGGTTTGGATCCTTAGTGAATTCACCAACTAGAGCTTAATTGAGAAGTTGAGGTAAGGATTCAACACTTAGATTATATAATTATGATATCTAAAACATGAATTCTAGGGGATTAAGTTGAATTATGCAAGAAATGAGCTAGTAAAGTAGAGAAGATGAACATTTCATACATGCATGGGCATTTTATGGATTTTGAGTTTTGATTTTGTCACACCCCAATTTTTAATTACACGAAAACATTACCAAAGCCTGTGAATTTAGGTCCATATTTTTTTTTTCATATACAAATATCTATTACACTTGAGTAACAGAAGTACGATAATACATGTTCTCTCTCTCAATGAATACAACAACAATAATACATGCCAATGCTTCTGCCGCGAAGCTACAAATAAATGAATACAAATACAAATCCACTTCTTTTACAACTACCATTAAGTTATACAAATGACTCAGGAACCCAGTACATCTTCAATCAAATAATCCAAACATTCTTCCTGTAAAAAGATACAACAACAACGGGGTGAGCACTAATGCCCAGTAGGAATCTCGCAGTTCTAAATCAATAACTAACACACAGATAAAAATGATCATGCATGCTGGGTGATGCCATATAGTAGGGTGACATTTCATAATCTCAAAATATCATAAGTAAGGTATCTTTTTTCTCAAAAACAATTGAAACACTTGTAAGAAAAACCTTCAGCCATTAAAATCATTCCTTAACTTTAGAAAAACCATAGATCCTTGTGAAACAACCGTATTTAAGAAACAACATCATTTAAAGGTTAATAACCCATTTCCCAAAATATTTCTCATTTAACTTCCATTTTTAATGTTCTTCTTTTCTTTCATTCTACTCTTTTACTATTCATTTTTAACTTAAAACCCCATAACTTCAAGTTCAAGTTCCTTTTTGATTTGCCAACAATTCTCCTATACTCAATTCACCCCGTTAATTACACCCACAAAGTTTCATTTCAAGATAACACAATGTTAATAAACTCTTCCAAGCCAATCCTTTATTTAATTAAGGAACAACTCTCACAATTTACTTTTATTAACAAAACTACTTCGTTAAGTTTATCATCATAATCTATAATCCTCATATCTATTTTTTTGGTTCCCATTATTTACAAATAATGCCCATGCACATTTCCTCTTTAAACCAAATTATACATCTGTACGGGAAAGAAATACGCCTTCTCGTATAATCCTGTTGATCAAGTCTGCGCTCCTCCGTACGACGTCGCTTTATCACCTGAAAACACAAACGTAAGCTAGCCGGCGGGTGTGTGCCGAAAACCTCTCCGATGCCTAAGTCAGTAAGCTTGACAATAGACAAAAGCTCTGTGTATTCAGAAAATAAAGTTGTGTTACCTCTCCAAAGGTGATATTAGTGAGCTTATATAGGTTTCGCGTGGCACAATCCTGGTAGGACTCTTATTTCTCCATGTGCAGTCCTTCTAGGATTACTCCTTCAGAGAGTCCTCCTTGGATTCATACTCGAAGACAATGCTTATCCTCCAACACCCCCTCACCGCTTAAACCAAGTGAGATGGTTTTACCTCGGTTGAATGTCAATACAAATTAACTAACATGACCATGCTTAAGCGCAAAGTAGACCGAGCTCTGGACCTCACTCCGGCCGTGGTGACCGTCTTTACACTTGGACCGAGCTACCACTCATCACTCCGGCCATGGTGCCCGTCTCCACACTTGGCCCGGACTACCACTCTCCTCTCCGACCGTGGTGACCGTCTTCACACTTGGCCCGAGCTACCACTTCCACTCGACCGTGGTGACCGTCTTCACACTTGGACCGAGCTACCACTTGATCGCGGTGACACCTCTACCTCGGTGACTCTTTACCTCGGCCGATATCTTTACCTCGCTAACATTGCGGTCAACCAAGTTACTTGGCTCTTCTCTGCTTTTGAATACCTTGCTTGGTAGCTCGGCCATAGCATTGACCGCCACTAGGAAGTAGCTAAGTCCCGTAGCTAGGTCCCGTGGCTAGGTCTCAAGCCAGGCAGCGTAGAGCTAGGTCCAATAGCTTGGTCCCGTAGCTAGGTCTTGTAGCTCGGTCTCGTAGTTAGGTCCCTGTAGCTCGGTCTCGTAGTTAGGTCTGAGGCTCGGTCTCGTAGTTAGGTCCTCAGGCTCGCCTCGTAGTTAGGTCCCGTAGCTCGGTCTCGTAGTTAGGTCCCGTAGCTCGGTCTCAGAGTTAGGTCCTCAGAGGCTCGGTCTCGTAGTTAGGTTCCAAAGCTCGGCCCAACTTGTTTACAAATTACCCTCTCAATTGCCCCTTAATTCCATCTCGCATAGCATGATTGGGATTATTTTTCCTCCAAATGAGCTAAGAACGCCCCACTGCCGAGCTAAGAATGCCGACCATAAGCTTCAACCGGGCTATGAATCCTCGCTTTTGTAATGCACTTTTGGAATGAAATCTTTAGTTCTCTCAACTGCTTGTTCGCTTGCTCCATGCTTGCATTTATTTTTCACTTATGTTTTGAATGAAGTATGACATTCTCGCCGAGATATTCATCTCGGTCTTAACCTTGCAATCTATCTTGTCATACTGCCAACCACTTTTCAAATTTTGATCCTTATCTCGGTGAAGAGTACCAAGTGTTGGTTTTTCCAACCATTAAATCGTCATTTAGATCCTTATCTCGGTGAGGAGAAGTAAGTGTTGGTTTTTTCCTAACCACCTTTAGCCTAGGTCCTTACCTCGGCTAAAGAGTGCAAAAGAGTTTTGTTGGTCAAACTCGCTAACCACCTTTAGCCTAGGTCCTTACCTCGCCAAAGGGTGCAAAAAGTTTTTTGTTGGTCAAACACGCCAACCACCTTTGCCTAAGCCCTTACCTCGCTAAAGGGTGCAAAAGAGTTTTGTTGGTCAAACTCGCCAACCACCTTTAGCCTAGGTCCTTACCTCGCCAAAGGGTGCAAAAGTTTTTGTTGGTCAAACTCGCCAACCACCTTTAGCCTAGGTCCTTACCTCGGCCAAAGGGTGCAAAAAGTTTTTGTTGGTCAAACTCGCTAACCACCTTTAGCCTAGGTCCTTACCTCGGCCAAAGGGTGCAAAACAGTTTTTGTTGGTCAAACCTGCCAACCACCTTTAGCCTAGGTCCTTACCTCGGCTAAAGGGTGCAAAAGAGTTTTGTTGGTCAAACCTGCCAACCACCTTTAGCCTAGGTCCTTACCTCGGCTTAGGAGAGGTAAGTGTTGGTTTTTCCAGCCAACTCTGCTTTCAATGCCCCTAGCTTACTAAAACAACTTTTACAGAAGAAAATATTCTATGCTGAAAAGGGATCTACTTGTTTTATTGAGGAAAATGTAAATTACAAGTACCCTATCGAAAAAATAGCTCGAGATTGGCAGTGCTTCATGGTCTGGGGATAGCCTAGATGGCTCCATCCTCCAAGTGATATGCCCCTTTTCAGCTAAACCAACCACTTTGTATGGTCCATCCCAATTGGGCCCTAGCTTGCCTTCTCTGGGTTCTTTACATCTATCATCTCCTGTACCAAGTCTTCCACTGCCTTCTGTTCAGCTGCCTCGCTAACATCTGCGAACAGTTCCTTGCTCTCAAGTTCTTCCTTTTATGTATTGGTCCAAGTGCCCTGCTGCCACTAACTCCTCCAAATGTTGCTTCAATGGCATACAATTTTCAGTGCGGTGCCTGTTCATCATGGAAGGTGCACCGCGATCTCTCGTCGTAGTCTTTTTGCTCTTCTCCCACCTTAGCGTGCCATCGGACGAAAGGTTCATTAGATTCGCTGAGGATCCGATAGACCGGTTTTTTGAACATTGTGGTAATGGCAGTGCGGACTCTCCACCTCCTTTCACCTTGGTCCTCACCGTTATCATTCCTGTCTCGCCCGTCCCTGCTTGGATGTTCTACCGTGTTGACTTTTGTCGTAGTCTTTTATCCGCATATGCGGTTGTGCAGATTTTGCTTTAGTGCGAGCGCTATCCTCCTCCACCCGAATATGTTGGTGTACTCTCTCCATTAAGGCTTCCATCATGATGGGTAGCGTCATGGTAATTGAGTCCCTCAACCTGTTTCCGACTGGAAGACCTCTTTTGTATTGCGCGATGGCGAGATTGGTTGGGCGATACCAACTGTTGAATGTCTCCCAAGAGCGATCGTTGTATGCGACCTCGTGGTCTCCTTATCGCCCATGTCGATGGAGAGTAATCGGTCGATCTCCACCGGGTTTTGTGTTTGTTTTGAATCGCGTTACAAATGCCTCGCCGATTCGCCTGTGAGGCTATGCCGCCTCGGTAGTTTTTTTCAAACCAAGTCAAGCCAAGGTCCCCAAGGCTTGAAGGAAATAGGATGCACATCAAGGCCTCATTCCGCCAGATACACCATGACTGCGAAAGTGGCTCAAGCGCGTATAGGGTCCGCTTTCCTCATATGTTGTGAATTTAGGTCAGAGAAGCTCGACGGAAGGTGCGTTCTCTATTGCTGGACGAATGGTGAGGTCCGCACCTCGCCAAAGCCTTTGTCCGCCGGTTCAGATGCCGGGCGCGATTGGCATTCCAACCTCGACGCCCATGCGTCCGAGGAGCCAACCGCAAGGCAGAACCCTGTGGATCGCGCTCAAGGCGCCTCCTTCCATCGTGCCTTTTCTTCTAGCATGGATCGAGGTCGGACGACTTGGGTAATTCCGTCTGTTTAGACCTTCAGTGCGTATGTGAGGGCCAATAGGTACTTCCTCGGTGTATGACCTCTCGGACCTCGCCCTCTCGGACTGGAGGACGAGTCCCGAAGATACGGATCGCGTGTCACCTGTCCCGAGGCTTCGATCTCGGTTGAGAGGGTGTAGAATTCCTACCACGACCCTCGAGTGGTGAGGCGTCTTGTTGTTGCGCCTCTGCCGCCACTTCTTTTACCCTTCATCCGGCGCTTTAAGGATTCCATGTCCGCCGCCATCCGCCAGACACTCGTCTTGTTCTCGACACGATCCTCCGAGCTTGAGGATCTACCCGCGCCTTTGTCTTTCCGGGCTCTGCGGCGAGAGGGATGAGGGTTATTCCTTCTTCTACCCCGCATCCCTCCCCAAATCTTGTCTATGTGGTTCTGTGTTCGCCATGGAGGGACCAAAGGTAGGCCTCGCGCTTTGTCTTTCCTGGGCTCTGAGCGAGAGGGATGAGGGTCATTATTCCTCCTTCTACCCCGCATCCCTCCCCGAAATCTTGTCTATGTGGTTCCGTGTTCGCCATGGGAGGGACCAAAGGTAGGCCTCGCGCTTTGCACCTCCGTCGAGTTTGTCCGTCAATGGCTAATCGAGGTAGTTCTTCGTTGTTCGCCATCGAATTTTGAAAGAAAAAGCTTGATCAAGAGGTTGTTTGTCCGAGTTCCCACAGACGGCGCCAATTGTACGGAAAGAAATACGCTTCTCGTATAATCCTGTTGATCAAGTCTGCGCCTCCGCACGACGCCGCTTTATCACCGAAAACACAAACGTAAGCTAGCCGGGCGGTGTGTGCCGGAAACCTCTCCGATGCCTAAGTCAAGAAGCTTGACAATAGACAAAAGCTCGTGTATTCGAAAACAAAGTTGTGTTACCTCTCCAAAGGTGATATTAGTGAGCTTATATAGGTTTCAAGTGGCACAATCCTGGTAGGACTCTTATTTCTCCATGTGCAGAGTCCTTCTAGGATTACTCCTCCTCATGAGAGTCCTCCTTGGATTCATACTCCCGGAAGACAATGCTTATCCTCCAACACCCCTCACCGCTTAAACCAAGTGAGATGGTTTTACCTCGGTTGAATGTCAATACTTAAACTAACATGACCATGCTTAAGCATAAAGTAGACCGAGCTCCAGACCTCACTCCGACCGTGTGGTGACCGTCTTTACACTTGGACCGAGCTACCACTCTTCACTCCGACCATGGTGACCGTCTCCACACTTGGACCGAACTACCACTCTCCACTCCGACCGTGGTGACTGCTTCACACTTGGACCGAAGCTACCACTCCACTCCGACCGTGGTGGCCGTCTTCACACTTGGACCGAGCTACCACTCTCCACTCCGACCGTGGTGACCGTCTTCACACTTGGACCGAGCTACCACTTGGATCGCGGCTGACACCTCTACCTCGGCTGACTCTTTTACCTCGGCTGATATCTTTACCTCGGCTAACATTGCGGTCAACCAAGTTACTTCGGCTCTTCTCTCTGTTTGAATACCTTGCTTGGTAGCTCGGCCATAGCATTGACTGCCACTAGGAAGTAGCTAAGTCCCGTAGCTAGGTCCCGTGGCTAGGTCTCATAGCTAGGCCGCGTAGCTAGGTCCAATAGCTTGGTCCCGTAGCTAGGTCTTGTAGCTCGGTCTCGTAGTTAGGTCCTGTAGCTCGGTCTCGTAGTTAGGTCTTGTAGCTCGGTCTCGTAGTTAGGTCCTGTAGTTAGGTCCTGTAGCTCAGTCTCGTAGTTAGGTCCTGTAGCTCGGTCTCGTAGTTAGGTCCTGTAGCTCGATCTCGTAGATAGGTCTCGTAGCTAGGTTCCATAGCTCGGCCCAACTTGTTTACAAATTACCCTCTCAACATCAATATGAAATTTCATAAATTCATCACAAGCAACAAAAAAAACATCATCAACTCAACTTTCCTCTCAACATATAGCTCAACACAATCCACCTTTTGCCGGCTTACTACGGCGGGATGTGAACTCCCAAAAATCATTTTCGAAAACCAACCATTCTTTTAAAATAAATTTCCAAGTTCTGTAGAGTATTCTCACAAAGTATGTACATAGTTATGCTTTTTCCTCAACGTAAAAGTAAATGTAAATGCAATGCTATGCCAAGATAAATCAATGAGGAAAAACATCTGTTCCAATGCATTGTTTCAAAATCACCATGTTCTCAATGTCATCATATGATCTCATCAATTTCAAACTTCCATCATTACTTTAAAAGGGGCGGTAAATACGACACTGGTAATCCCTAGGCTGGTGTCTGCAAGTAGGCTCAACAAGCACTACTAAATTGTTATTTTTACCGGTGCTAACCGGAAGGCTCGACACCTATCCGCACGGCTTTTGGGTCTTTCACCCTGGACACTCATTGCCAACTTAACAAATCAGTTACACCCCCTATCCGGACTTACCATGTATTTACCCCATTCACATTTCTATATTTCTCATACAAATCATTTTCTGTCATGAATGCAAATCTCTTGGATTTAAAACCACAATGCACAATGATAAATGATATGATATGCAAATGCAAAAATCTCCATGATTCATAACATTCCTTCTCAAATCAACCGTATACCATCAACTTCCTTATTTCACAAGTCAAGCAACATGGTCCCGCCAAGGACTACACATGAAGTTTTCAAAACCATCTCTCCAACTCAATAAATTTAAAAGATTACCAATCTTGCAAAACACATTATGGAATTTACACACATCCATCTTCTATTCAAAGAAAGAAAGGAGTTTTATGAACATTTCCATGTTCCTCAAAAATCTCTAAAGTTCTACTGTTTTCACCAAAAACCAAACATTTCCCATCCCCATAAAGAAACCCCATTAAATCATCCACTTGAGTTTCAAAATAACTAAGCCAACCCACTAGGAATTTAATAAAATAATTTGAGATTAAGCCCATTTTGGAAACTCTACATTTTATATCACAAAACCAAAATCAACATAGTCAATACAATTCTACATAATTACCACAATTCAACATATCTTAACTCAACACCACTAATTATAATTCAAAGTGTACTCCTAAATTTTCATTTCATCATTTCATTCCAAGGCTCATGTTATCCATATCATTAACTAATCCTTTTTCCCAAGTTTCATTTCATATCATAGCATAATTTACAATATCCATAAATAAAGTTCACACTACAACAAAAAACATTTTTGGCGACGTTTTTTAGCAACCAAACTGAAATTAGTCGCCAATTTAATATAATCGGCGACAATATAATTGTTCGTCGCCAAAAATTATACTATTGGCGACAAGTTAAGATTTTTAGTCACCAAAAGGTTTGGCGCCAACTTAATTTTTTGGGCGGGAGCGCCAAAAATATTTTCGCGACCAAATTAACATATAGCGACGAAAATTTTGGTCGCCGATTGTAAAGTTTGGCAACAGATATGAAATAGTCGCAGAAAAGATGAACGGTACTTATGGCGACGGAAGGATTTTTGTCGCCAATAAACTAGCAAACGAAACTACATCGTTTTGCATTTTTCAAATTTTTTTTTTTAGGACTGGACTGACCCTTTTACTGAATAAACAAATAAGCCCTAACCATTGTTCATCTCATTCTCTCTCAATCCACAGCCTCAAGCGGCGCACAGCAAAATAGAGGTATGTCTCCCTCTCCTCTCACTCTCTCACACCGCCTCCTCTTTTTCGTCTTCGTCTCTCTTCACTCTCACTCTCTCACACCGCCTCCTCCTCAACAGACACTGATTTTTTTTTTTTTTTTTTTAACATCTGCAGAAAGAACTCACTGCTTGTCATTCAACTTACTCGCAAGATCTTCTTGGTCGCTATGAGTGGGTATGTTTTTATTCTTCCCCACAATGATAGAAAGGTAGATTAATATTTTTTCGGTTTGTTTCCATGGAAAACATTTTAGTCCAATGACTCATTTAGTAGTGGACGGAGGGGTTGAAAATCTTATGTCTATCTTGTAATTTTGAATATTAATTATAAAAAAAATTTGTATTTTGACCCTTTAAATTTTGTATATTTTTGTTCTAATCCTTATAAAATCTAAATAATTTTACCTTTACTTTCCAAAATTTTGAATTCTTTTCATTATTTTGATACATTTTTTAATAATTATAAAATCGACTAGTATTTTAGGAACTCCAAACCTTTGAAAAATCTCATTATTTTCATGCACTTTTGAATGATTTTAAAATAAATTAGTATTTGAAGATGCGAGAGTATGGATAGAAGATGTTCAGCTCTTGTTTACTTGAATGTTCTGCTGAGTAGTACTTAGTTTTTTATGTTTTTCCCCTATCTAAAAATAATAATTAATTAATTAATATTTTAGTCCCAAAAATTTTGTGTAATTTATATAATTTTAATTATTTCAATTTACTTTAGTTCCAAAAATAAATTAGTATTCATGATCCACCACTACATACGGGTAAATTATTCTAACCTCTCTTCAAGTTTGGAAAAGCTATAGCAATTTTCATAATTTTAGCATAATTACATCAATCTCCTTTTTAGTAAAGTTAAAGGAACCAAACTTAATATACATTTTTGTGTAAAAGAGATAGTGTAAAAGAGATAAGATTATCATTTTTCCCATCTATATCACTAACGAATTATTAATAAAAATGGGCGAAATATTATGTGAATTAAAACCTTAAGGGAACCAATGTAAATAGGCCAAACTTGTAGGAGTTTACTATATTTTCTTAAAATCTCAAAAGACATTAGTGTAATTTACCCTATATTTATTCTATTATAGCACATGCTTGAATTGGGAGAAATTCTACTTACACTACTATTTTATCTCCTTAAACTTAATTTCTCATTACACCAAAATCAATTTTGCTTTCGCTCTTTAAGAGTTCAACCTGCACTTGTCCTGCATGTACATTAAAATCCCTAAAATGACATTAAAATAATTTTTTATGTTTTTAAGACTAAAATTTGCTTTTTATTTTTTGAGGTCAAGGTGGATTAAAGCGGAAAATACCTCCAAAGGGCTATATATGTCATAGGTGTAAGGTGGCTGGTATGTATATGTTATGTTTGGTTTCGACTTTTAATAAGAAAGAGGAAAAAATATAGAGAGAAAAGCAAAGTTCTTTTTTGGTTGTAATATGTAATCACATAATGGTTAAAATATATGGAATTGTCTAATTGTTTTTGTCAAGGCATTTTATTCAAGATCGCCCACCAATGGAGATTCTAACTTTGACATCAAAAGAGTGAAACCTCCTACCGGTATTCCAAAGTCCATGTTAATGGCAACCCCAAATGGCTCATATGCATTACCAAGTGGTGTTTATTCTTTGTCTTTAAAGCCGAATGAGTAAGTGGTCTCGTTTTTTTTAAGCAACCTTGTGTCTCGATCTGCTTTTTTTTGCTAGGAATCTTGTGGCTTTGTGTTGTTTAAGGACTACCTCATATTTGAGAATATTTATTGGTTAATTGGATTTTGTACAGATCTGCTTTTGATAAAGAGATGGATGGGTGCCTTCCACTCGTTCGTTGGTGATCTTCCACTCAATTTCACGCTCTTTGTGCAAACAAGTTATGAAGATGCAAAGGTTGACAAGCAAGTGTTGTTTTAAGAGTTTTTGTGATAAGTGTAAGATTTCAAAGTTTCTAAAGTTGATATTGGTCTTATACATAAGATATATGTTATAGTGTGAATAAATCTAGCATTTTTATTTTGTTTCATATGGACTTCTTGTATTTGTTGAAGTTAAATGCTTTTTGTGGTTTTCATTATTACTTGATGTGGTTAGCAATAAGGATGCATCTGACGTGAATCGACTGTAAAACACAAATACCCCTTTTCTTCTTCTTGTTTTTGTGTGGTGAAGTCTTGGTTGGCTGTTATGGATAATTTCTTGCCATGCTTCTTTGATTACCCTTTTTTAAACTTTGGTTTGTCTCTAAATTTTATATATTGATTACTAAAATTGATTAAAGTCTTGCTAACAATATTACTCAAAACAGTGCCCAGAATTTTTTTCTTTTCAACATTCCACTTTATCCATCTCATCTTTGGCACGTGCTTTGTACATCTCGTAGTTTCAAACATACAGTGCAGGTACATCAGGATGTTTAAGTGACTAGTGAAATCACTATATAAGGTTGATCTTTTTTAATTCAAATTGACTTGTTGAATTGTAATGGTTTTCTTTAATTGTTGACATTGATTATGCATCTCTATTTGTCCTTATTAGTTATTGGAGGTCATTAAGTTGGAAGGTGTTGGCCATTATCCTGAAGATGCAATAATGCCTAGAGACATGTTTCTCTTGCAAGTAAGTCTTGTTTCTTAACATTGTGTATTATATTTACTACATAAATAATAACGATCTCATTTAAAAAGTTGTTTTTATTAGTTCTTCTGACAATAGCCTGCTTGTGATGAATCTTGCTGGGCCTGATTTAGTGGCCATTGGGCAGATCAAATCTATTGGCTCAATTTCAGACCGAGAGGTTTCCATTTTTTGATTAAGTTTTCCTTCGAATTTTTTTTATGTTTACTTGCTTTTTTTTTTCTTTTGTTTTGTATTATGGGCATACACAAACCATTTGCATGCAGCTGGGCATTTATAGTTGAATATTGTATGTGGACACATGTATGCATACATCCACCCAAACAGAGATATAATAAACTATTGAGATGTTATATATCAACTGGAATCATGAGCAAACACTAGACAAAAGGATTATCAGACCATGCCAACCAAGCTGGACTCCTTTAAGCTGAGCCAACAAAATAACATCGCAGGCCGAGGTCACCGAAATATGATAGCTCGAACACCAAATCCGATGATTTTGTTTTTATTTTTGCAATTAGTGTTGTGGTAAGGACCGGTGGTCATAGAGAATAGAAGGTTTGCTAATTCTTGAAGGTGTGACAACTAACTAACTGTCAACTATGGTGATTTCTGTTGGAATTTTTCAATAAGGCGGTCTTTTGGGCGATTTGTCTATCTTGACTCTGCTCGAGATAAGTTAGCAAAGTCTTTCCTGTCTTTCTTCTCTATGCCCGTGATGTAAACTTGTAGGATAAATACTTGAATTTTGTTGAAGATGATATTTTCATCCTCAAGATGTAGTTATGTTAAGTAGTTGAAACTCTCAGAAAATGAAAGTGTACGTGACATCACAAATAGACAGAAAGAGGAATTTCCTAAGTGGTTCAAAGAACATGTAAGATATAATCCCAAACTTTATTCAGCTATACTTATATGAATACTAACATAATGATTGAAATTGATGTCGTTATGTAGATGAACCAATTACGAGCTCAAGGATTACCAGAAGCAACTGATGATTTGTGGTCATTAGCAAATGGTCTTAGTGCGAATGTTGACCCTTATAGTAAACCATACAAAGGGGTCAATTCTGAGGCTTGGGTATACATGATCGATCATGTATGGCTTGATGGCGATTATCAGGTAAAATTTCCTAATTTAGAGAATCATGTTGTAATTTCAATTTAATTTCCTAAATTAGAAGGAAAATTGTAAAACACAAGACTTAAAAGGTCTGCTCGGGGTTGAAATTGTGAAATGACCACGAAACCACGAAACTTCAAGACAGACATTTTGTTCAAGCCTCAATAGACTTAGTAGAAACAAACGGGATCTCGATTGGATCTCCGGCTAGAAAATTAGAAGGAAAATTGTAAAATACAAGACTTAAAAGGCCCGTTCGGGGGCCAAAATTGTGAAATGACCACTGAAACCACCAAAACTTGGTACAGACAACTTGTTCAAGCCTAAATAGACTTGTAGGAACAAACGGGATCTCGATTGGATCTCCGGTTAGAAAATTAGAAGGAAAATTGCAAAACACAACACTTAAAAGGCCCGTTCAGGAGCCGAAATTGTGAAATGACCACCGGAACCACCAAAACTTGGCATGGATGGATTTTTCAAGCCTAAATAGACTTGTAGGAATAAACGAGACCTCGATTGGATTTTCTGTTAAAAAATTAGAAGGAAAAATGTAAAACACAAGACTTAAAAGGCTCGTTTGGGGGCCGAAATTTGGAAATGACTGTCGAAACCACCGAAACTTGGCACGGACGGCTTGTTCAAGCCTAAGTAGACTTGTAGGAACAAACGGGACTTCTATTGGATCTCCGGTTAGAAAGTTAGAAGAAAAAATGTAAAACACAAGACTTAAAAGGCCCATTCGGGGGCTGAAATTGCGAAATGACCACCGAAACCACTGAAACTTGGCACAGACAGCTTGTTCAAGCCTAAATAGACTTGTAGGAACAAACGGGACATCAATTAGATTTCCGGTTAAAAAATTAGAAGGAAAAATGTAAAACACAAGACTTAAAAGGCCCGTTCGGGGGTCAAAATTTCAAAATGACCACCGAAACCACCAAAACTTGGCACAGATAGCCTTTTCAAGCCTAAATAGACTTGTAGGAACAAACGAGACCTCTATTGGATCTTCGGTTAGAAAATTAGAAGGAAATTGTAATACACAAAACTTAAAAGGCTTGTTCAGGAGCCGAAATTGTAAATGACAACCTAAAACCACCAAAACTTGGCGCAGACAAATTTGTTCAAACCTAAATAGACTTGTAGGAACAAACGAGACCTCGATTGGATTTCCGATTAGAAAATTAGAAGAAAAAATGTAAAACACAAGACTTAAAAGGCCCGTTCGGGGGCAAAAATTGCAAAATGACCGCTGAAACCACCAAAACTTGGCACGGGTAGCTTGTTCAAGCCTAAATAGAGTTGTATGAGCAAACAGCACCCGATTGGACTTCCCGTTACAAAATTAAAATCAAAATTGTGAAGTTCATATCGAGTTTTTTTTTTTTTTTGTCAATCTAATATTGTTTTCTTCATGTGATGATTGGCAATGGTGGAAAATAGTTTGGGCTACATCAGAAGATTTGATTTTGTGTTTTTGGAAATATTTTGACATAGGATTTTGGTAAATGATTTATGGATTAAATGTTTAGTATCAAAATATTTGGTGTTGTGTTTTTGTAAATATTTTGACATAGGATTTTAGTAAATGACTTGTTGGTTAGATGTTTAATATCAAAATATTTGGTTGTAATTTTGAAAATATTTTGACATAGGATTTGGTAATGTATTTATGGGTTTGATATTAGTAGTTTGTAAGTACTTTTGTATGCATGTTTTAGATTGTCAGAGAATTGTAATTATGTTTATTGGGATTTTTCATAACTATTAATTTTAAATTAGTATGAATGTCTTGCACAGGTGTATTATTATTTCCATTACATTTGTGTATATATTGTACACAGGAAAATAGATGTTTTGGATTATTTTGAACAAGAAAATTATTAAAATCAAAATTTGTGTAGTGAATTTTTAATAACAGGTGTTTTTGTCGCTGTTAATATATTTGGTGACAACATATTATTTTTGTCGCTAAAAGTTAGTGGTTATTCCAGGAACTTTTAGCAACCAAAACTTACTCGTCGCTAAAAACGTGATTTTTAGCGACCAAATTAATTTTGTTGTTAAATAGTACTTTTGGCGACACATTTATTTGTCGCTAAAAGTACATAGCCTATCCAAATTTTAACCTTTTAGCAACAAATTGTAATTTTATAGCGACAAAATATATGATTTTTGGCGACCAATTTTGCTTGTCGCTAAATGTCTACATACGGTGACAATTTCTAATTTCGTCGCCAATACTTTTAGTGACAGGGCTTTGGCGACAAGTTGTATATTTTGTCACCAATTCTTTTGGTGACGAAATTTGTACTTTTGGCGACGAAATTTGTGGGTCGCCAAATGTGTTTTTTGTTGTAGTCTCAATCGCTAATTTTTAACATGATTTTCAAACACTTCCAAAATTCAATTAAACTTGTATATATACAATTCCATACCTCAATTTCGTGATTCTACTTTCAATTTGCGCAAACTCATTGTTTATCATCATAAATCAACCTAGGGTTTCAAGAAAAATCTAGAAATTTCAAGAAAAATCCAAATTTCTTAACCCATTACTTTTTGTTCCAATCTTTCCATTTATTATACACCCTAGGTCCATAATCCATAAACCATAATCTAAACCCCATAATAGAACCCCAACATTTCAAACCCTAACCCCAAAATTTCATGATTTACACTATATGCCCAAAATATAGATTTTGCATTTATATATTCCAAAATACCACAAATCTAGCTATCAATGTAAGCATTGAAGGAGAACTAGGACCCCTACCTCAAGATTCAAGCAAGAAAAGCAAGCTTCGAGAAGAATCCTCCACAAATTCGAATTTCAATCGGTTGAAAAATGTTGATCCTCTCTTGTTCTCCATCCTTGATGTAAGATCCATGGTGGATTTGTTGATAAAAGTGGAGGAAATCAAGGTTTTGGGAGCTAGGGTTTCGGACATGGAAGAGGGGAGAAGAAGAGAGGAAAAAAAAATGTAAGAAATGGGCCAAAAATCTCGTTTTTGAGTTGCTGTCCCAGATACCGCCACGCGGCGCTATTCCCCGCACGTGCAGCCCTGCTCCCAACACAAATGTGAAAACTTCAAATGGGTATAACTCTCTCATCGGGACTCCGTTTTAGGTCGTTCTTGTATCCAAATTGAAGCCCGGAAATAAGCTTTCAATGGTTCTAACCTCACATTCAAATTCAAAGTGTAGAAAAAAGAAAAGAAAGAACAAAAGAGTGACGGCTGGTCAAAAACTCAATCTCCATTTTGGGACTTTCTATCTAATCTTATCTATATATCTTGTTAAGACTTCAATCAAGGTTCCAAACATCACCCAAGGGTCCTCAATTATAATATTTAAAGTTCACTTGCCAACCCATCAATACTAAGAGTCCGACAACTGTACAAGTTTTAAGGTGACGGGCACCACTATACATCAATCCAATGTGAATTTAAAATCTGAGTCGTTATAGATTTCAACAACTTGTCACATGCAAGGACCTATTTTTGTTCAATTATCGGAGCTCATTGTGATTTTACACTTTAACACTCCATTTGTACATGTTTTTTGAAGGTTAAAGTTTTTGACAACACATGCATGTCATGTATACATATTGTTCAAGTTTGCTTTTGAAGAATTCACTTACTTTTGGGCCTTGATTTTGCCTAATGAACCTTAATTCATGATGTTTCATAAGTTTACAAGTATTTTCTGAAGTTTTGGAGCCCAAAGGTTGTGTTTTGCAGCTTTGAGTTTGAGTTTTGGACTTAGAACATCAATCTGGAAATTCCAGAATTCTGTCTCTTCGCTCGAGTGACCAAAAGTTGGCTCGAGTGTAAAATGCATGCTCCTAGAAGTTTACACATTTTTGCAGATCGCTCGAGCGACAAGAGTTGCACTTGAGCGAGACATCAGTCTCACGCTCGAGCGACCGTCAAGCGTGCGTCGAACAGAAAAATCAAGCAACCAGTACTTTTACAGAATTTACAAACCGCTCAAGCGAAGGAAACTGCACTCGAGCGACCACTCACATTTTTGAACACCCGCTCGAGCGAAGGAAGTTACGCTCGAGCAAGGCCCTTGTTTTCAGCATATCTGGCTAAGTGTTTTCAAGTACATTTTAGCATTCTCATTCATCCTAGGCATTCCTAGGCCATGATTATGAAACGATAATGAGGATAAGATTTACAAACACATGAAGAACAAAATTAAATAAGTTAAGTACGACCTAAGTGTGTGTTTCAATATGTGTATATGTTATGTTCGGTGTAGGTCATGCCCCGTAAACTGTTGATCTATTGGTTGCCATCAAAGCTATCTGTGTACTTATCTGTGAGTAATAACTTAGTAAAGTTATGTTCAACTTTATTTATTTTCTGTATAATGAAATAAGATCTTCTTTTTGAAATGATATGTTCTGTACAATGAATAATCGTCTAATTTCTAATAATGTATTTGTAGCATCCTTAGTATCATGTGATATTTGTTAACTGTTACCCGGTATCGAAAGTTCCATTATGGAACTTAATATGTCTGCAATCTGTTATCCGTATCAGAGGCTCCATCATGGAGCTCAGTATATCTGTTATCTGTTACTTGGATCCGAAGGTTCCTTTATGAAACTGGTTATACATAACCACCATCTGTTCTGTATCTTTCTGTATCTGTTCTGTTAACGTTAATGGATATACCACGTATGATTAAGCATGAACTCTGATTTCCATATATGAATATGAATCTGGTTCTGATATGAACTTTGATTTCCAAATTTGATATGGGACATTATTCAATTAGAACATTTTACTGTATTATTATTCATTGGGTTTCCGCTCACTATTTATATTATGTATATAGGTAATCAGGCGCGTAACCAGGCTCAATGATGATTGCCTGGAGCTTGTTTTGTCGGCCAACCCTTGTGCTTCCTGAGGAGGTTCCGAAAGTCATGTGGTCATGTATTGTGAATGTATAAGACTTGTTTTCTTTTAGTATATGAACAAGTTTTTTGTTTATCTATACATTGGGCTAAGTCCCCTTTTTCACTTTATTTGTGTAAATGGGTAACGTAAGATTACCGTATTTATGACCTCACATGTATATATATAAGCTTTTGAAATTTCTGCCCCATGTACGTCAACACAACTCAATGGACTATGTATGTTTTATATATTTGCTTCCGCAGTCCCTTAATATGTGATAAACTGTTCAAAGATCTTTGGTAATCCAAGAATTACTGGCTGGTCACGACGCTAAACCTATAGAGGCAGGTTTGGGCCGTGACACTACTCAAGTTCATATCAAAACTTGAAAGAATTTGAGGGTACCATAGGGCCCATTATATGTCCCGTTTTGAGTATCTGAACTATTTATTTTACAGAGCCTTCAATATATACTATATTTGAAAAAATTAGATTGATCTAATAATCGTAACTCTTTTCATTTTATTGTGTTTGTTTTTTGAAAAAATAAACAACAAATATATATTTTAAAATAAATTATTTATTTTTTTAGAGACAAAATAAAATAAAATAAAAATGCTACCATTATGGAATCAACTCAATTTTTTTATGGATGATATACACAGAAAATCTTATAAAATAAATGATTCAAATTATCAAAATAAGACCTGTGACGAGTCCCGCAACCATCAATTGATATAATTATCGGTATACTACTTAATATTTCTAACACTACTTTTCATTTTTTTATTAACATGAAGTGAAGTTAGCTCAATCCCGCAACCATTTTTGGCTGATTCATGCTGCTGCATGACTAAAATGGAAAACACGTTGTCAATGGGAAATGCATCATTAAACTCTTGGTTGAACTGCTATTAATTTTTTCTTTTAAGCGTAGGATGATTTAATTAATTACAGAAAACTGCAACTATACACCATTTTAAAAGGGGCTTATAGTATTCAAATAAAATTTTAATTACAATAGTTTATAATCTTCACCAATTGTTTGAACTATGACATAATCAAATTGGTTTTTTCATATAGGGTTAATTGGTTGAAAAGTTTATTTATAGGAAAATTCTAATATACCCCTCTTTAAAAAGGGTGTATCATATGCACCCTTAATTGTGTCATTTTCTTTTTTAATTATGATTAATTTTCTTCTTTAGTTATGACATTATTTTAGTTATGACCCATGAGTTCTTTAGTTATACCTCATGTTGTGTTTATTTATTGAGAGGGGGGATTTGTGCACGATTATGCGGCCGAAAGCAAGCGTCGAGGCGTGGCGAAGCTAATCTTTTCTGATACCGCGGCCGGGCTTGACTTACCAATCGGAGATATTGACCGGTCAGGCACCAACTGGCGTAGCTGAGCTGCGTCTTGCACGTATTGGATGGAGCTCGAGTTAGCCACTACAAGAAAAAACACTTTCTGTGACCAACATTTTGGTCGCGAAAAGTATCATATTTGGTCGCTAAAACCTTTTCGCGACCAAAATATGTTGGTCGCGAGTTGGTCACTAAAGTCTCGTCACAGATAGTTTTCTGCGACCAAAAAAGCCTTTGGTCGCTAAAAGTGACCATTCGCGACCAACTTTTTTGGTCGCGGAAAGTCCAATTCATATTACCCCAAAGTAAACTTTTAGCAACTAAAGGTAAGTTGGTCGCCAAAAGTCAGCGCCTTTTACCCAAAGAAATGTAATTCTTTTGTGCCACCTGAGACTCGAACTGTTGACTAAAGAGTCACCATGCACCCAATCCACTCTGCCAATTACATGCTTCTTGTTCATATTTGGAAATAAAAATATATAACCCATAAAAATTGGGTTATTTATTATTTTATAAAACTTTTAATGCCTAAACAAAAAAAATAGCATGTAATTATAGTAGTATCTTTTTTTAAAAAATTTATTCCGCCATAACTTTTCGCGACCAACTTTTCTTTTTGGTCGCCAAAGGGTAATCTTCCGCGACCAAAAAAGCCTTTTGGTCGCCAATAGTATACTTTCCGCGACCAACTTTTCTTTTTGGTCGCCAAAAGGTGATCTTCCGCGACCAAAAAAGCCTTTGGTCGCCAATAGTATACTTTCCGTGACCAACTTTTCTTTTTGGTCGCCAAAGGGTAATTTTCCGCGACCAAAAAAGCCTTTTGGTCGCTAATAGTATACTTTCCGCGACCAACTTTTTTTTTGGTCGCCAAAGGGTATACTTTCCGCGACCAACTTTTTTTTTAGTCGCCAAAATGTGATCTTCCGCGACCAAAAAAAGCCTTTGGTCGCCAATAGTATACTTTCCGTGACCAACTTTTTCTTTTGGTCGCCAAAGGGTGATTTTCTGCGACTAAAAAATTGTGGTCGCCAAAAGTTAAATTTTAGTCGCAGAAAGTGGACTATTTGCGACAAAAAAAAAAAGGTGGTCGCCAAAAGTGTTTTTTCTTGTAGTGAGCGGATGCTGGCCGAGCTAAAATGTAGCCCGAGCTAGACCGAGCCGCGATCAGGGCCGGTACGCCTTTAACCGATCAGTCGATATAAAGTGGCTTCGTGTGACCGAGATTGAAGGTAGAACGGTTGGAGGCCGACATGCCTCACAACCGGCTGGTCATGATGAACTGAACAAGAATAGTTCAGCCGAGGTTGTCAGGCTTTCGCCTGATTCCAAGTTATAGGTCGGCGACACATAGCTCGGTTGTGTGCGTGTAATAGCAACTCTCTACAAGTGACATGTCGGTCGTGGTACTCCAGTTAAGTATGCCACCTGGGCCAATGGCGTGGGGGAGAGGACATCTGCTCCACGCACGCCTCAATACCATTGGACAGTTTTGTGTATACTGGTGGGAGTACTAGACCTTTACACGCGTGAGGTGGTGAGAGGCGAGCACTGCCACCTGTCTAGGGAAGGACAGCAGAGGTAGTGCGTGCACAATCTTGAGGCTGCATGGCCAGCCTATAAATATGGAGGAAGAGGAATGTTGGAGGTAAGCGAATTCACTCTATCAAAAACTCCCTCTCTCTGATAGCCTTCTTCTTCCCCAAGTGATCTGACTTGATCGTCGGAGGGTCTTTCCGGCACACCACCGCCGGGCAGCTCACCATTTTTGTGTTGCAGAGATAGACGGCGTCACAAGAAGCTTGACGTCCAAAGAGTACGGAAAGCAGAGGATATTTCGCCCCCGTACATTTATGATGTTTTTCTTTTTTAAGTTATTACTCAGAAAATTAAAGTTTTACCATTTTTCTTTTTAGTTATAAAGCCCATATGATACATACCCTACTTTGAACAGTGTGCACCATAGTATTTCCCAATATTTATATGAGTGTGTATAGTATAACGTCTAATCAAAACAACCTAGGTAAAAAATTAGTTTCATAATGTAGCGATGAATAGATGAACAAATTACATTTTATTTTATAAAATTAATGGTTTAAATTTAAATTCATAGTTGTGCTTCATTTTAAAAGATAAAATGTAATTTGTTCATGTCCAGTGAAATTGATTTTTTTTCATAACTCATATTTATAATTGAGTTTATAAAATGAACGATTTGAATCATTATTGTGGTCACAAGATAGGATCCACAAAATATAATATATCTCAAAATGGAGAGAAGCTTAGTCCCAATGGTAAAAAAAAAAAAAAAAAAAAATCAGTACAAGAGTGATATCAATGATATGTATTACCATTCAATAGTTTCTTATTAATTTTTTTGTTTTTTTAAATGGCAGGGTAACGTCAAGGAATTGTCTTAGCAAACACAACTTAAGGCATGAGGATATACTCCCTTTAAATCTCTGATTCAATACTTAATAATTATATTGTAATAAATTTTTTCAAAAGTTATGTTAAGATTTTTAAATACTCTATTTAATATTTTATTAAATTTCTCACATGAATTTGAGACTTATACATGTATAAATTTATGTAATTCTCATTTCATACAAAAAATTTGATAAAATATTTAATAAAATATTTGAGATAGGTACCATTTCTCTTTCTTCAAATCAAAACGTTTGCTCTTGCTTTGAATAGTGTGAAATGTAAACTCGAAAACTGTACGGCAAGCGCACAACTGCGTTGGATAGCGGCTGGCGGCTTGGCTTCCACGTGCTGTTTGAAAAAGTCCTATTTGGCTCCTTTTTAGTTAGGCAAAATGAAGTCCACGTTTATGTCATTGTACGAGGATAGATAATGTGAAGGATATTAAATTTTTACTAAATAAATTATTAAATATTTAGGTACAGGATCTTTAATTTTGTGGGATTCATATTTATATGACATTTGATTTTTTGTTTAGTAAAAAATTTAGAATCTATAAAATTTTTCTCTTAGGATAGGATAGTATAAATTATGGAAATTCTAATATACATAATTTAACAAAAAAATATTATATGTATTTTTAATTACGTTATTTTTTTTTTTAGTTACCATATTATTTTAACTATGACTCATGAATTCTTTAATTATAACTCATGTTATGTTTGGTTATAATTTTTTTTTTTAATTATAACTCAAAAAATATAAAATTATGACATTTTTTTCTTTAGTTATAAGGTACATATGGGCGTTGTAGGATAGTGTTTTCCTATAAATAAAGGTACTACATAAAAAAAATAATGAAAAAACTATCACATCAGTGATATTTTAAAAAAATAATTATAAATTAATGATAAATTCCATAAATATTAATTGTTAAAATTATAAACTTTTTCATTAAAATATGCACGTTTTTCTAAATTGCCACTAGGATATAATTATCTAAAAAATCTACTACTATTATAAAAGTGTAAGAATCTATAATGTTTTTAAATCTCAATTTTACCCTCTCAAATTCATTATATTTTTTAACAGTCATAAAGAGTTCTATATAAACCAACTATCTCTTTATTTTTGGAGTTGAACACCCAAAAAATTCAATTCCAAACGATATTTACAAACATGAAAATCAAAAAATTCAAAACAAAATTGTGAAAAAACAAACCAAACCAAATATCAGAACTTCTATTTTCTAAAATTTTTATTCACTAATCTCTAATTTACACAAATTATTCACAAAATTCCTTTCAATTTTTATGTGAACTTAATAATCTCATTAAAAAATGGTGCATATATTAAAAAATGTAACACTAAATATTTACATTATGATCAACTATTTAATTATAAATAATAATTTATCATTGTTACTTGCATTATTTTGTTGCAAAAGATTTCACATATTACTTTTGTGATATCTTATATATGTCAATGTCTACATATATAAATATATAAATATATATATATATATATGTAAATTTATATATGTTACTGTATTTATACATTGTTAATCTATAATGCTATATTACTATCGGATACTTTAATTTTCTAATATGTATCACTTTAGTAATATAGTTATATTTGTTAGGAAAAAATTGTGAAATTGTGCATTGTTCTCCTATTAACGTATGTTTAATACATATATGCATAAATGTCATAGAAACAAGTGTTTACAATAAATATTTTTAATAACAAACCAAGACTTTGAAAAACACTTCCATCCATCTCGACAATAATTGTCTTTTTTTTTTATTCCTCATTGAAAAAATCACATTATATAGGGAAAATGGATTTTGAAATTTATAACAATATGATATTGCCTCAAACTCTTACTCATCAAAATATTTTTGTTACAATGAGCTATGATGGTGAGTAGGAAGAAAAACAAGAAGATGGTGAAACAAAAACTACGGAAGATTTATTGCAAAATGTTCTCCAAGTAAAGTTAGACAAGTTGAAGTAAGAATTGTCCTATCTGTTGTGAAGTTAAAGAAAAATAATATTCCTCATGTACACATTTTAGTCAAATCACAAGAAAAAAAAATCAAATGATGTCCAAACATTATTACAACAATTCAATGATGCAGAAAGTAGTATATTAAATAAAAAGTTTTGATCAATTTTTGTCATATGCTAATTACTTATAATGACATAATAAATTATGTAATTTGACAGTTTCATGAGAGTGATCATACAAACACTTATAAGCATGAATCTATAATCATCAAGAAAATAATTATGAAATTCCTATATCGATCGAAATATTAAGCTACAATATCATTATATTTTTTTTAAAAAATTATTCCACATTTTCTACATAAATGAAAATATACTAATGACTAATGTTATATTTTTCATCATACAAGATATTTGTGACACAAGAAACGAGACTCAACAACTCTTAATGTAAAAAAATATATTACATATTAATATTAATGCATTCTTACACCAATAGTATGTAAATAATATGTAATAGCGGGTTCAATGAATTTATATTATAAGATGAATTATTAAACAAAATTGTGTAATTGTACAATTATTTTCATGCTTTCAATTGTATTACATGTATGGATTATGAAAAATTAAAGTAGGAAGTTGATAGAAAAATATTTGTGTAATACTATATATTTAAAGGACCTATTTATTGTTTAAAATAAGATTGTGATCTCAACAATCTAACTATAAATTAATGTTTATATTTATAAAATTTCTCATTTATCATTTCTCATTTAAATTCTTCAACCGAGTATGTATTCATTTCTTACTTAGTTGTATTTTGGATTAGATCAATTTACCCATACAAATTTCTATACTTTGTATACATATCACATACCAATTTAACAGATACGTATAATTACAATACTAATAGTTAATAAAAAATAGCATGCCACGTGCAACGCACGTGCCCAATCATTAGTAATCTATATAACAAAACAGCTCAGCTTTTTTATCCTGATGGGACGTTTGTCCCTTTGTCAAAATATGAACCATTAGATTGATATCAATCTAACAGCTGAAAATTCAATCCAAAATGTAATCACCTTACATTATCAACACACCTCTCTCTCTCTCTCTCTCTCTCTCTCTCTCTCTACTTCCATTGGAGCCCATTCTCGTGCTTCCCTATCGAAGCCAAACCCTTATCAGTGACTGAACCCCAAACCCCCTATTGCTCTTTTCATCTTCTCTCTTCCTCCCTCCCTCTCTCCGCCATCCCAATCATCATCAACAGTGGCAGCTCCAAATCCCCTTCAATATTGACGAAGACCGAATGGAGCCACTGCAAAAGAGATCAAAGAGCTAGGAGAATCAGAGATGGGAGTCAAAAATGTATGTATATATATATGTATATATATGACTCCAATATGCATGTATATATATATGATTCCAATATGTAAAAATTCTAAGAAAGCTCTTGCTAGAGGCACAAGGCAAAACCTGTGCCAATTAAGAGAAAATTAACCATAATTAATTCAAAGATTTTAACTTTAATATTTCAATTAGAAACTTGAGAAAATGTGAGAAAACCATTGGAATGAAGACTGAAGTGGGTCTTTCTGAGTGGAGAATTCTAATTTTACACAACGAATCAATTGAAATGTAAGGTTTAGCTTTCTCGACAACCAAACAAAGGGTGTTTTTTTTTTTTTTTTTTTTAAATGGAAAATTAGAAGAAGAAAATAAACATACATTCCTCTGCCTCCAGCTAGGGCTTCCTCAGATGGGTCTTTCCATTCATCAAAACTGCATAGAACAAAATTCACAAATGATATATGTATGTATGTATGTATGTATGTATGTGATTCACAACTTTGTTCCTAATAGTTTTTTGAAATTTTCAAGCAAGTATACAAGTCTATATATATATAAATAGAGAGAGAGAGAGAGAGAGAGAGAGAGAGAGAGAGAGAGAGAGAGGATTTTGATATATATGCAATTTGATCCCAACATATATAGGCACGGGTGTTTTTGAATTGGGTGTTTTTGATCCCATACAAATTACAATGAAGTGGGCAAAATATATATGATTTCCATGGATGTACAAGGATGGATCCCAAACCCATTAATCTAGGCTGGGACTGATTTCCATGAATTGGGTGTTTTCAAGGGTGTTTTTGAATTGGGGATGGGATTGATATCTATACATTAATCTGGGCTTTGATTTTTCAGGTGAGCAAACCCATCTTAAACAATGTTTCAATAATTTACTCTAATTTTTTGATATCTTTTGTTTCAATAATTTTTAATTTCAATAATCTTTTGTTTCAATAATATTGACAACAAATTTATTGATGTTAACATTGAAACATTGTGTCTGAACCATTGTTATTCTGTAATTATTTCTTTGGTTGGTTGTGTAGGAAATTTATAAGTTTGGTTTTTTATTTTATTTTTTCTTACAGTTACCATTATTGGGGTGGGTGGGCTAGGGGGAGCAAAATGGGGTAGGCGGAGCAAGAAATCAACTATTATACAGCTTTTTTTTTTTTTTTTTTTAACATTTTGTCTCAGTTAAATCTAAACCACATTTCATTTTTCTATTTCAACGAATAGGCCTTTTCAGATTCACTTTTCTAACATCTATAAAATTTTATGACACATAAGCATTCAATTTTGCTATAGAATTGTTGATTATCTTCTTCATTATTACCTTTGGTCAGGTAACTAATTGCAAATTTTGCTAGAAAGTTGTGGCGGTTGTTTTTAATGGTCAAATTTTGTATGTTTTGTAAAATGGCTCACTTAAAATAGTTTTTTTTGTTATATAATTATACTGTTTTGTTGTTCTAATAGTGAAGTGAATCTATCAGGCCAAGTTAATGACTGAATCCATCATAGTAAATGATACATGCCTTGGATATTTGGTAAATTTTTATTAGTGGGAGTTGGATCTTATTTTTGTAGGGAGTTGATTTTGGATGATGGACGATGGATAATGGAGCTTGCTTGCTTATATTTTCTATTCTTTCTTTTGTTTTAGGTACATATGCCTTTACTTGAAGAAGTGTTTGATTAGCTTATAAAAAGTTGTTATGGGTTTGTTTGCTGCAATGGTTGATTAGGTAATTGGTTTGCCTTCCATTGATAGATTTGTCAATAATTTGTTGCTTATCTATTATTTAACTTGGCTTCATTTTACATGTTGCAAAAATTAAGAATCTTAAATTTTTATTAACTAGGTTTCATTTTAGATGTTGGCTATCTTCTGGATTATTAGCTAGGTTCAGTTTATGTTTTTTGTTCAGAGACGGTAGAGAAGCAAGAACCAATAAGAACGAGTACTTGATTTTTTGAATTTCATACAATTTTGATGATAATCATTGTGATAATTTTTACTATAATTTTAGAAGTTAGCATTGTTTAGAATGCCTTTATGTTTGATTTTATTGTTTTTAAAAAATAAGATGTTTTACTTTGTTTTGATTAGACTTGAAAAATTCAGGTTATACAATGAATGGAAGTGTTGTGTGGGTCTATTAGTGAATGTTTCAAGAAATGGAGAGCAATGGCACAATGGCCCATTTAACAAGTGAGACTTTTTTTTTTCTTCACAATTTTAGATCTTTGTTTTGGGGAACTAGAAGTTTATTTATTGAGTTTCTTTTTATTGGAATTTTTTTTCTTGATATAGGTGATTTTGGGGGTGGAAGAGAAATTTAGATTATGTTGATTCAATAGAATAATTTTGCCTATTACTTTTTTCACACTCTATAACTCTACCAACGCTTATAATCAATTAAAATTTTAATTTCAAAACTTAGATACTGTAGGCACAAATGTATATTCATTTTAAAATAGATGTGACAAAAAAATGTGGTTATAATGTTAAAATTTTGATTGGATGGGTTAGAGTTAATTTTTCCCCCCCTATTCCCTTTACCTTATGACTCTTAACTCAATATATTTTAGTTTCATTGGGTGAAAACCGTCTGTTATTTTTTTACAGGAGCTGAGCCTATTCTTTCCTTTCTTTTTTTTTTCTTTTTTTGTTTTTTGTTTTTTTTCCCCTTCCTTCCTTCTTTCATTCTTCTTCTTCTTCTTCTTCTTCTCTTCTCATTTTTTATTTTACTTTCAGAGTGAGGATTGTAAGTTCTGATAAAATAAAATAAAAAAAACAAATTATGCTTTCAGCTTCTCCAGTTATTTTGTAAGACTCTATAAACAATGCTAAGATTGGCTCAATAAGGTCTACAAAGATTTTGTTAAAAAAAAAAAAAACAATAAAGAGGTCTAGAGTAACAAAAATCAACTTTAAGCCAATTGGCCGTTTTGATTTTTCTTCAAATATTTGGTTTTGGAACTACATTAATTCAGTAAACTTACTTTATGTTTGAAGCAGTTTAAACCTGCTTCATACTTTTAATTGGATGATTATGCATAATGTTACCTCATAAGTGAAGAAGAAGGTGGTTTCACTTTCAACCCTTAATGTTGGTGAAGTGCCCTCTTAAATGTTGTAGGCAAATTCTTGGTGATTGATGGCTTCGCCTTTTTGGTTTCAGCTATTCACTTTTGTATTTATTTATTTTATTTTATTTTTTGTGTTAAAAAAATAAAGTTATTTGAAAATGATCTACTTGGATATTTGAGGTTCAACAGATGGATGGTAGCTTCCTTTTAATTAGTTCCAATTCATGTCTTAAAAATTTAGATTATTTTGATTTTAACTACTTGTGTCTTAAAAGTTCCAATTCTTTCTACTTGGAATTCTTTCTACTTGGGTTTCATAGGTTCAATTTGATTTTTTATTCTATATTTTTTGGGTACTTTTGTGTTTGATTCAAAAAGGAAAAGTGCTCCTAGCCTTTAATGAAAGATATTAGTCCAGTTAATTTTATTTGGTTGTAATCTTTGTTTAAAAAAATAGTCCAATTAATTTTATTTAATGAACCTTGGGTTTAATTTTAATTAGATTTTCCCATTAACATTGATTTCAAGTTTGATTCTTTCTTTTTTTTGTTTTTGTTGCCTACTAATTGTTATACATAATGCTTCGACTAGAAAATGAGGTATGCATTATCACAGGGATGGAAACTCAAAGGAACATGATCATCCAAAAATGGATACTTCACACAAGGTAAGCTTTAATTATTTTAAAATATAATTTTGTTGGTTTTACAGCCTTCAAAAATTCTTCTTCCTTATAGCAAGACTCTCTTAGTCTTAATAAAGAAAGTTATTTGCTCCATTTATTTGAGTTTAATTCTATTTGGAAGTTTGTATGCTTTATCGGCATTCTCAATTGGTCTATCTATACTATTATTTGCTTTTCTATTTGTTTGTTTACTTTAGCAATGCATATATATGTATATTCTCACTTCACCATTGAATGACATAATTCAGTTGATCATAATAGTTATGTTAAATTCTTCTTAATTCATAGCTATTGATTTTCCTATTTCTCTATATCTACTTTCTCGATTAGCTTTTATTTTTTGTATTGTGTGTCTATTTTTGTTACTTTTAGATTCATCACTATAAATAGTAGTAGCTTGGTCAGTTTCTTTCAATCTGTTATAGATTCATTATTACTAGTATAATTCATTTTCTTCTATTTTATTTTGATTACTAATTTTGAGTTTTTTTGGTTATTGTTCAGTGAAGGGATTTTAATTTTTTGTTATGAAGTATATTGTTGATGCCATGTGAGTATTTGTTTTTTCTTTTTTCTGCATAACAGGGCACAAATATCTGATTTTGGTTGTCATGCTTCTCTTCCTCCAAAATGAGTACTACTAGATTTTTGTAAAAAATTAATGTTCCTTTCTTTTCCTTTTAGGTTTTGGATGATGTGTAATTCTTGTGTGCTTTATAATCAGGTAGTGAGTGCAAAAAAAAAAAAAAAAATGATAATGGCAAATGCTACATGTATAAATCCAAATAAATTTCACTACTCTTTGAAAAAAAAAAAAGGCAATATGTTTGGTCTTCCCCCTCCCCCCCCCTATATTCTTTCTACTAGGCTTCATAGGTTCAGTTTGATTTTTTATTCTATATTTTTTGGGTACTTTTGTGTTTGATTCAAAAAAGAAAAGTGCTCCTAGCCTTCAATGAAAGATAGATGCATCGGTTATTGCTTGCGCGAAAGTTTCTCCTCAAGTATGAAACAAATGTGCTATTCATAAGAGGTGCTCAATCTGTTATCAATTTAAGATTAGTATTTCTCATTTGTCCACATGGTTTAGGAATGTTATGTTTATTGCCTAAGTTAATTGATTAGTTCTCCATTGAAGTCTTTTCTAATTCAAAATTAATTTTTTTTATCGGGTTTTGTACTCAAGAACAAGTGTTGATATTCTTAATTGTTATTTTTCTTAATTGACTTGGGTTATTTGTTTGAGCTCCAATAATCTATCTCTTTATATTTTTTCTGCTCTATCTTTAAGCACCATTATGTTTTTCACCTCATATGATGCAACGACTTCAACGGCAACAATGGAGCAGATTAAGGTTGTGAGAATTCATTTTGGTCTTGCTGTCTTTGTTTCAGTGTCTTGGTCTTGGTAGTTTAATTAGTTAGTTATGCCGGATATGTTGAAACCATGGGAAAAGTTGTTGGAAACTTTAATTAATTAGATTTGTAATTAATTATGTTGGATTTGTATTTTAATTAGTTTGTTTCATTGCTAAAATTTTGATAAATTTGAACTATATCGTTTGGTACCTATTAATAGTTGAAGTTATTTGATGTATTATTATTATTATTATTATTTGCTGTTTATAGGGTGCTTGGCTTTCATTGGGAAACAAATTCTCAGAGTAATTCGAGTTGACAATAATAATTGTGTGATTTTTTTTCCTTTTACGTGTCTTGAGAATATTGTAGGCTTCAAATAATAATAAAAATAGAAATATTATATTGGTTTTTCTTTTTTTTTTTTTTGGTTAATTTGTGTGATCTCTCATTTTTGCCAGGTGACTTAGGCTATTTTGACGATCATTAAGGTGACTTAGGCTATTTTGACGATCATTAGATTCTCAATGGAGTTGTTTTCCGGTGACTCTCTCTCTCCCTCTCTCTCTCTCAATTGACAGCGGCATATAACTTACGTTATTTCCTCTTTTATTAGCTGTTTTTGTTTAGTGTCTTTTGATGTAGTATTAGTTTTCTATCTCTTTTATATGAATTAGTTTCCTTTTTGTTTTCATTATTTTTTGAAATTATTGGTTTAGTTTAACTTCTTCTTCTTCTTTTTCTTTTTCTTTTTTTAATTTCTTACTTATTTCCCTTGGGATTTATTAATCTAGGAAAAATAAAATAAAAAATTAACCACAAATTAGACCCACTACCAAATGCAGGTTAGGTTTTACAATGTTCCCCAACTGTGGGTGAGTGTACCTTAGTTTGTTTTCTCTTTGTGAGCATGCAATCTTTTTGTTTACAATGTTCTACAGGTTGTGGGTGAGTGTACCTTAGTTTTTATTCTCTTTGTGAGCATGAAAATCCTTTTATTTTTAAGAGTTGAATGTAGACGTATCATTTTTTTGTGTTTGAATTCTTAATCCTTAATTTTATTGTTTCACATTTGAATTCAAGTATGTTGAGGAGTGCTATCGGCATGTGTCATCTACTTAATCTCTTTATTTTTTTAGAAAAAAAATGCAAATCAAGCCATTTATTTGTGATATTTACATCCTTTATTTTTTATTTTCTCAACTGACGATACATTTCTCAATCCATATGGTTGCTTGGTTTGATTATTCCTCAAGTGGCATGACTTTGCTACCAATTCAGATTTCCTTAGATATTGATGACAAGTGGTTAAATCTGTACAATATGAGACTCGGCCGATGACTACCCTCTAACGGTAATACTATAATAGCCTGAGACATAGACAACCAAGAATGCAGCAAGAATATCACTCTTTGCCCCCAAGAATGCAGCAAGAATATTTACATCCAGGTACTCATAAACTACCCTCGGCAACTCAACCCGAACTATATCACTCACTGCCCCCAAGAATGCAGCAAGAAAGAGGCTAAGCTCGCCTCGACCAAGTGGGTCACAAATCGACAACAAAGCCCTATCAACCCGATCTCCCAAAAAATAAAAGCAGTCACCGCTCAAGGTACACACAGCAACCCTTTGACGGTAACAGTCTATAACAGCCCGATACATAGACAACCAATCCATACCCAGTATAATATCAAAAATCAACGTATCAAGCAAAACAAAAGAAAATGGAAGTCGACGACCGGTAACCTCTATATCACAACCCCGACATCCCTGTTCTAACACAATCTCACCCCCAATCGGTGACTCTATGCAGAGTGGCAATGCTAACTGAGCCAACTCTAACCCCAATACCGATGCAAATGCAGATGAGATAAAGAAATGTGACGCACCCGTGTCAATCAATATATTGGCAATATAATTACAGAACAATAAGGTACCTCTCACAACCAAAGGTACTGGCACTAACTCTGGCGTAGTAACAGCATACACACGCCCAATATGTCTCTAATCCACCTGCTCCCCTCTTGAAGCATAAGTCATATGTACAGACTGAGTCGAAGAGGCTCCCAGAGTGGCCCTCAAGGCCTGTGCTGACTATGCTGGCTGGTGATTCTAAGTCTACCTCGATCTAGATACACTAGGTGTGCCACCCAATTATGGACAGTACCTCTTCATGTGTCCTGCCTTTCCACACTAAAAGCAAGTCAAAGACTGCCCCCTCCTCTGACTCTAGCTCGGTGGGCGGATTGAAGACGGAGCAGACCGTTGTCCTCCCCCATTCTGTGGGCAAGAAAAGGACTTGTGACCCAACTGCCACACTTGAAACAAGAAAATTCTCCCTGGCCACCTCTTCCTACCCCTGAACTTGGCATTGGAAAAGTGGACGAGATCGCCACATGAGACTGCTATGGTTTAAAACCCCTCTGCCTCTTGCAGTCTTAGGCTTCACTCTGCTTCTCCTGGCCTCTCTGCTTGAAACCCCTCATCTCCCTCTCTCTAACTCCTAACCGGCTTTCCATATGTGCCGTTGCCTCAACAAGACGGTTGTAATCCCTCGTCATTGACCCGCCCATACAGTAAGGAAGCTCATCTCTTAGTCGAGTCTCAAACTCAATACAACGACGTTCCTCTGTCGCCACAAGCTGAGGAGCAAATCTGGACAAACTAGCAAAAGTGGCCTCAAACTCCGCCACCGGTGTGCCAAGCTGTTGTTTGAGGTTTTTGAATTGTTCCCTCAATCTCTCTCTGACAGTAGTAGGTAGATACTTCTCCTGAAAGGCGTTGACAAAGGCCTTCCAGGTCACCCTAATATGTCTTCGTGCGTATTTCCATCACTGATCCACTTCTTTCTTCAACTAAAAGGATGCTAAGGTCACTCTCAAAGCGTCATCCTCAATGTCTAGCATCTTGAACGTCTTAATCGTCTGCTTTAGCCACTCATCAGCCTTCAATGGCTCCTTAGGATCTCCCACAAAAATATCCAGATTGGTTTGAAAGAACTCCCTTTTTAGCAGGAGTGCTCCTGTCTCTGCAACTAGGGCAGTTGGGGCCTATGCTAGGTTATCAGCCCTCAGTATGTTCAGTGCCCCTGCTATCTCTCATGCCAAAGCACCCATGGCCTGTTATCCAGCTGGCTCAACTACATTTGCCTGCCCTGTCCCATCCTCTTACGTCGGAATCTCATCCGGTATTAGCATCTCGTACCTTCTGGGCCTGCCACGCCTACCACTGCCCCTTCCGTGTCCTGACATCCTAATAAAGGTAACACTGAAGATTAACACAAGTCACAATTGTGCCGAAGCTAACTCACTCACGTCCTAAGGCAATGGACAATAGTTAATTCATTCCATATAAGCACATAGTCACATAAGCACATACAGATTTTCTTTCTAGATAATGATTGTCCTATGACGTTGCTAGAGTTCCAATCAGAAATAGCAATGATCAAGTGCTTTTCTGACTGGACTTCCAGGAACTCACAGACACAATCAACATCTCAGAAATCAAACCTCATACCCATATAATTACATAAGCATGTTATCGCATAGCACATCATCATACAGATATCTCTATCAAACAAGATAAACCCACTGTAGTACTAACCATTCCCTCACGTACCCAAAGTATTCAAACCCCGTACGCTCTGATACCAAGTTATAACGCCATGAAAATTGAGAAGGGTATATCTATTTATACAACAAACCCACCTAATAGAAAAACACACACACACATATATATATAGCTAACTATTCCATACATCCATTTCCATTTAATCCCAAATGCCAAATACATGTTGTTCACATCTCAATGCCCTAGTTCCAATCCCAAGCATGCATTTTATAACAAATATGAAATGGAAGCCAAACAGATAATAAGTGTCTTACAGGGTTACAAATTTATCCAAGAACATTCTTGGTTATACAAAATGGAGTTTCAACTCAACATAAATACAACCTTGGGCTTACATTTAATAAATAACCATAAAACAAAAATGGAGTATTAGCTCCGAGTCCTTCCAAGTCAGTGTCATGGTGGATGCATATTACCTGTACCTGAAATGGTTTCTCTTATAGGGTGAGCCACATCCCAGTAGAGATATACTACACAACATATAGACCATAACAAGACTAAAGAGAAGTATGCTCATGCCATGCTCATGATAAAACAATTATCTCTCTTTTTATAAAGCATGTAATGCTGAGATGCAACAACAGATATAAAACCATTTCCATTTTAAACCATATCTGTTACATGAATACAGGTTTTGTGAATATCTAGGTGAGTGTCTGCAAGTAGGCCCTAATGCACTACCACTATCATTTTTATCAGTAAACTAGAAGGCTCGATACCTAACTGCGTAGTTCTATACCCCCTACCCAGATTCACCAAGTATTTATCTTTTCACAAATAGATACATTTCCAAACAATTCTCAAAAACAGATACATTTCCAATGAAATGAATGTAATGCAATATCCAATGCAACAAATGAGAAATGTGGTTTAATTTACCTAAGTTTCATGCATTTCTACAACAATCATGGTTATCCTCCACCGATAGTCCATAACAGATATTCAAACAATTAAATTCTAAATTTTTTGATAAATACAATCTATTCCACATCTCATCAAATATGAACAACTACACTAGTTTTCATATCACAATCACGTCTGATAACCTCTCAAGGTCTATTGCTAACCGTGTCGGTTTTATTCTAACAGATACATTAAGCAAAATAATACCGTTAATGCCCAAGAAAACATCATTCTTTCCAAACTCATTCTCCAAGTATTATTCAACTATGACATCCTATTTTGATCAAAAGTCCCAAAAGTTAAACATAATTCATTTGTTTTCTTTAAAAATTCTCTTTTGGATGTAAACCGGTAAAAATTTCAAAACCAATCGAATCGAAGCCTGTTTTTGTTCAAATTTAAAACATAGCTCTTTTATAACCTTTCCAACATATTCCAAGTTTACACTTTCACAATTTGGGCATCAACTCTTTATTTTTCTCAAAATTTCTCTTTTAAGCAAATAAATCACAAATTTTTCAAAAATTATAATTAAACTATATACAACTTTAAGCTCCATATAATCAAGTAAAAGTGCGTAAAGAAGTGTAGGAAAAATCCCTACCTCAAGCCAAGAAGCTTTCAAATTTTTTGGCAACAGAAATTAAATCTATTCCGAGCCAAATGATGTCTTTTCCGCCCTCTACATTTTGATCCAAAGCACTAGGGGTCAAAAATGATTTACACTAGATCAAACCTATGAAAAAACCAACATTGGAACCCTTTTTCTTTTCTTTCTCACAGCAAGAACCTAAAGGTTGAAAGAAAAATCCTATTTGGTCATTTATATATATATATATAGTATAAACAAATATCTAACCAAATATCTAACCATATATATACACCTATATATATATCAATTTAAAAATACATTTGAACATTTTTAATGACAAAAGTAAATATAATATTTTCTCACCACAAAATATATTTCAATTAATGGTATACACCATAAATATTCACAACTCTTTTATAGTAATCAAATAATAATAATAAAACCACAACAATATTTCATGGTTACTAACGGGTCACGATTCAATCAATTAGGTCTAAAATGAATGAAGTTTAATAATTTAATATAAATCTCCAACTGAGATTAAAGTATAAATTCAATTTGATTCAACTCGTTACAACTATGAAAGTGATTCAAGCTGTGACAGAGTCATCTAAGATACTGTTATTTTCTTTTTGTTACTCTGTGTATAATGGACATTCATGTATATTTTCCCTTGCACTATCTACAGACATTGATGGTACTTTGAATAATTATTTGCTTTCCTTTGTTTCGATTGCTATATTTCTATAAATCAATTTCTAATATCTGATTTCGTCTTGCTGCAATTCACCAATTTTCGACGCAGTTCATTAGTTTCTATAATGAAAGGTATTCAATTTTTTGATTTCTTTCATAATATTTTTCATTAAAGTTTTGATAAATATGTCATTTCTTTTCTCCCTCTAATCATTACTTTTCTCCCATGTTTTATTTCGTTACTTTCTACTGTTTTCATATTATGCTGTGTTTTTTGCTGGTGGTCATCAATTTCTAGGTTCTCAATATAATCAAAGGTATAAACCCTCTCACACAACTTTTCTTTATTACATTTGTTTCATTACTCATATAATTTAGATAAAATTTAAATTTGATGGTTTGTTACTTTTGTAGTTATGTTTTAAACAAAACTCCTTTTGCATTTGCATAAAAGATAGAAGGAAAATGGGACAAATGAGCAGTAAATCATGATAAAAAAAATAGTATTGCTCAAACTTTTTACTTTCATTTGCTTTTTCCACTAGATTATATTGCTTAATCTTTCTTTCTTTCTTATCGAGCTTAGTAAAGGGTGTTGTAGTAGTCTTTGTGACTTTTTTCTGAGTGGTTTTGGTGAATGTTAAAGTAGTGGAATGAAATAGAATAGATTGCTATAACCTATGCACTGTACACTAGATTTATTTTCCCCGCACAAGAAAGTATTAGCTTGACCATTACATATTTTGGTGATTGTTGAGAGTATGTGTCGAAGATTTAAACCAAAAAGAAAATGTACATAATGAGGATTGAAAAAATTGAAAAAAAAAAAAGAAAGAGAGAAGATAAACATAGATAAATCTCTTCCTTTTTTTTTTTTTTTTTTGGGTGAACACACAGACTAATCTTAGTAACAAAATAAATGCCTTTCTTAAGACAATATACGTTGGTAACTTTTGAGTTACTTTGGAAATAACTTTGTGCTAAGTTTTGGAATCCCTTATTGTTAAACTAAAAATTGATGTATAATTGTCTCTTCAATTGATTTTTTTGCTCATATATTTTTAGGATTTATAAATTTACATGTTATTTAAGAGAAAACTAAAGTTGTAATTTCGTTTTTCCTCTCTATTTTTGTCTTCTCTTTTTTAACCTCTTGGAACATGAGGACAACAAAATCGTGGTGTAAAGCTTTTGTTGTCCCATTTTGTTCTTGCCTGGTTTAGTTAGTAAAGGAAAACAGTGTTTTCATTTTTTGTCAAGTACATAGTAAAGGTAGTAAAACAAGGCAAGGAAATATGTAAAGAAAGTGAGTTGGACTGTGTGTGATAGCAAGTGGTGTCTAATAAATGATAAATGCTTTTGAGCAGTTAGAAAGTTTATTACATACTATATGACATTGATTTGAAAATACTGAACATTAGGCATTTTTTTTAATTAGATTTTTTGCTTTAATCCATCTAATTTAACATTATTATTAATTTTCAAATTTAATTAATTAATTTTATTTATTTATTTTTTTAATTTCAGGTATCGATACTAGAATGGCTATTGAATGATTTTTAAATACTTTTAACTTTGGCCAATTTTTAGGGTAACAATTTCATTTTTAAAATTGTTTTTGTTAATGTAATTGATGACTTTTTACATTAATCATCTTTGCAATAATTCTTTGGTTTACCTACATTCAACCATTATATGAATGCGATAATTTTTGTTTGACAACTTATTTGGGTAAGTTGGATCAAAGAATGGATTTTACTCGACTTAGGTTTGGATGTGTACTATATATGCCTTTCAAGTTTTGAGCTTCACAAACTGTGTGAGTGGTTGGAAGGAAAGTGCCTTTAGGCATGGGTGAAAAATATTATTGAAATTATGCACCAATTATATAGATAAAATTATATAAGCATAGGTGAATCCAATCACTGTAATAAGGTAATTTTAATCTCAAAGTATTTTGATATATAATTTTTGCTAATTTATATTTTTTTGCTAATCCAATAAATGTATTAATCTATATATTTTTGCTCACACAAATTACCAGATTGTTGTGCATGTTCCTCAATAGGAATATATACAAGTTGATATAAAGACTTTTTGGAAAGTAATGAGAAGGAAGTTTGGATAAACACATATTTGAAGACATATTATTGATGCATCTTTTGTAAAGCATACACCGACTTTATGTGAAGCAAACACATCTTTTGTAAAGCTTTTTCCCACTCTTTTGTAAGGTATACATATATTATTGGCTTATATGTATGACAATATAATATTTGTTTTGCTTATATGGTCATAATTTGATTGGCAGCAATAGTACTAACTGTTATGCATTGGTTGGTATTTAATTTTTTTTGGAATTGTAGAGTACAGTTTGGTATGCATTGTTTGATATTTAATTTGTTGAGATTGCAGAGCATTTGTTGATGTGCTTTATATGGTGTTTAGTAATTTTTTTTTTTTTATTATACAATGTTAACAAGTATACAATAGCTTTGATTTGTGTATTTTGTTTAATGTTTATAAATTTTTTTTTTACTTACTCTTATATTTTGATTTGCAATATTGGTAAATTTTATAGAACTTATTTTTTTTTAAACGCTAGAAAACTTATATGTTTGTTTCATACTTTGCATTAAGGTTAAGGAGAGTTGTTATTTTATTTGAGTTTTGTACACCTTGTGGTACAAGCAAAATTGTTATAAGTTCCTTAAAAAAAATAATATTTCTTTATATTTTTTTAGTATCTTTATCACCAAAAAATAAAAAAAAAAAAAAAAAAATGACACAGACTCGATAAATTTCAATATGATAGGCATAAATTATAACTACATTTTAATCTCAATATTATTTGTTTCATGCCTTTAAGTAAGGACATACACTAATAATAAATATGTAGAGGTGTAACTTTTTTGTATAAAAAAATCACAGTAAAAATTGTACGGCACATTTTCAGAAGGCTTTGGCTTCTGTCAAGTCCTCATCTGGACTGGACCGTGCTGTTGGGCCCGTGGAGGCCCATCACGGGTCCCGTTTTGATAATCTGAACTGTCAATGTGTAGAACTCGTCGAGTACTATAAGCCTGTAAAAAATCACATTAATCGGATATCGGTAGCTATGTGATTAAATCAGATTTTTGTCAACCGTTAATTTATTCACCGTCCATTTTTTTTTTATATAAAATTGATTTGATCATATAGCTACCGATATCCGATTAACATGATTTTTTACAGACCTGTAGTACTCGACGAGTTCTACACATTGAACGGTTTAAATTATCAAAAAGGGACCCGTAGTGGGCCCCCACGGGCCCAACAGCATGGTCCAGTCCAGATGAGGACTGGACAGAAGCCAAGCCCTTTTCAGAAATAATTTTTGATCTTTTCACTGTTTTGTGATTTTCCCCCTGTTTTAACCCTTTTTCTTTGTCAAAGTCGCACCTCATCCTCCAAAAGTAGGAATTGAGTCAAAAACATCTTTAAAACACCAATTCATATTGTATGCTTTGCATTTCCTAGAATTAGAACTTTTTCCACTCCCAAATGAATAAACTATATTCTAACATGAAAACAACAGCACAGAGAGAGGTTCACAAAAATTAATGTGCTTAGAAATTTCCGAAGAAGTTTCGGTTGTTTAGACGCCTCCGTTTTGGAAGAATTATTTAGTTTGATATTTTAGCTTTTTGGCTAATTTATGGCCATTTTGGTAAATTGGTTAAAAGTCAATTTTTTAATTTTTTTGATTTTTTTTTTTTTTTTTTGTATTACATCACCTCTCTAGTTTTTACATATTTTTTTTTTAAAAAAAAGTTAAAAAAAAAAAAAACCAAAAAGCTAATTGTTAACCAACTTTTCAAAACACCCTTAGTTTAATTGAATTAGTTTCGTTTGGGAAGAATTTTTTCTATAATTTTGTGAGAAAAAGAAATAAAATGATTTATGATTTAGATGTAACATTTTGAAATTGTTTGGGAAGAACTTTTTTTTGGCTTTTTAGGCTAAAATAACACAAAAAGACAAAATAAGTTAAAATAATCAATAAAACAAAATATCACATCAAATCTATAATCATTTTTTTTTTCTGATAAACATCACACCCAAGTATAAAAAAATTCAACACTCTTCTTAAATACAATTATTTTAGTCTATTAAAATAGTCAAAAACTATAATATCCAACTTTCTAAACGGTCAACTTTACAAACGCTCACTTTGTCTTTTTAATTTATTTTTTAATGTATTTTATCTTTTTATAGTTATTTAGTCCATGTAGCTCTTATCAAATAAAGCCTTCCATATGGTCACACATACATACATTAACCAACTGCACAAGAAACTAACTTTTTTTTTAATTAAAATAAAAAGTTAAAAAGAGTTATTAAAGAAGTCAAAATTAAAAATTTATACAAAAAAATATTTAAAAAAATCAAAAAAAACACTAAAAAGGTAAAATGACATTTTAATTTTTTTATGAAAAACGTACCCAAAAAAAAATAGAGAAAAAGAAAAGATATCTTTAATTCTTTTTTTATGATTTTAAAATTTGTTAACATTTTGACTTCTTTAATTTTTGACCAAAATAGTTTTTTATTTTTTATTTTTTATTTTTTTTTGTCAAACATGACCTGAGAGATGCCTTCTGGGACTCAAAAAAAAAAAAAATTAAAAAAAAAAAAAAAGTGATTTATTAGAAAACAACAGTGGTCAAACAATAACAACCCAACCCTTTTCGCTTTCAGTTAAGAAGGTTTGACAGTGGGTTGACCAAAAATATTTGGCCACCTTTTGAGAATTGATCAACCCTCCCCTCAGTCAGAATTGCTTTCTAGCATTAGTAAGCCTTCGTTTGATATGTGAGTTGATTTTTTAATTTTTAATTATTTTAATTTAAGATTAAAAAGTTTTATTTAGAATAGATTTTTGAACTTTTATGAGAGAAAAAATAAAAAATGATTACGATTTGAATATGATGTTTTGTCTTATTAGATTAAAAAATATATTTTGTCATTTTATGACTATTTTAGCCAAAACCCTATATGCCAAACAAAGCTTAAAGATGAAAAATAAAATTTCAAATCAACGTTGACAAGAAAATACAGTTTCGGCGACCAAAAACTGAATTTTCGTCGCTGAAAGTGAGACAATCGGAGACAATCGCTGAAAGTGAGACAATCGGTTAACCAAAGTCCCAGTCCGAGTCTCTGCCTGAATTAATGCACCATAAACTATTATATGATTTATTTGTCTCATAAAGTTTCATGCCTTTGATCATAACCCAAAAAAAAAAAAAAACAGTATTAAAAGGGGGGTGTATGTGGCCTCCTAAAATATTATATGATTTTTTTTTAATTGGTGAAAAGTTTTTTTTTTATAGGTGTATATGGCATAAAGTCTAATTATTTATTTGTTTTGGTTATAAGGACTTGATTAATAAAATATACATGTGACAAGTACAAACTATTATTTTGAGATATAGAAATATAGTAGCATTGATAGATACAACATTGAGTGAAGTTAGAGCAATCCCCAACCATATCTGGTTGATTCATGCTGCATGAGTAAAATGGGAAACACGTCCAATACAAGTGCGTATTTGTCTACATATCAGTGGAAAATGCATCATCAAATTCTTGACAGAATTATTCATCCTCTCTTAGAAACATGGGATAATTTAATTAAATTAAAGTGCCAATATGCACAACCTTCAAAAAGTACATATATAGTGGGTATTAGAGAAGAAAAGTGTCAACAAAAGGTATTAATGCGATAAAAGAAAAGGGCACATTATATTAAATCTTTCAAACTATCGGCCATTTACACTTTACCTCTTAATATTTTAAATCCAACAATTATCCTCTTTAAACTATTTGAATTTGACATTAAGTTCTTCTGTTAGTCATCTATTAGATATTTGGATAAAAAATTGTCAAGTATTGTCCACATGATAATTATATTAAATTTTACAAAAGATAAAATACGATAATTTGGTCATAAAATTTAATATAATCATCATGTACACAACATTTGATCATTTTTCATCCAAATATCTAACAGACATGATAATTTTTCATCTAAATATCTAACAGATGACTAACAAGGACTTAATGTTCAAATTCAAATAGTTTGAGGAGAGTAATTATCCTAAGCAATTAGGTGGGCACTTATGCTCTAAATTAATTTTTTTTTCTTTTCAAATCTCTCGACTTGTAATTTTATGTTTTGAATTCAATTACACAATTTATGATCTTATTTTTTTGAAATAAAATGATTATATGCACACACACCACTTAGTTAAATAATATGCAAGGGAAACTAGTGAATTTATTTAATTGGGATGCAAAAATTAATTTACCTTGATTTGATTAGATAACAATTGCAGTAATAATTTGGGGGTTTTTTTTTAAGCTCCCTAATAATAACAATTTTCTGCTTAAAGGACATTAAAAAATGTAATGCTGCCTCATGTCCCTAACCAAAATACTCGCGCATTTTATCAATTTCTTGGACCAAAATATCCTACGTCTGTTCGTCTTCAGATGAGTTGATTTTTTTTGACCTATCTACTGGATATTCTCCTTTGTGATGCTGGTACTGGTGTTGGGTATTTTCTGACGAGTACGAAAACAAATTCAGCAAAACAAAAGCACTAAATTTGGCAAATTTGATTTTCTGGGTAAACAAACAGAGTGGAGTGGAGTTGATAGATGTATATATATACATTCTGTTGCTTACTGTCTTGACTAGTATATATATGATAATTAATCAATTAAGACCATTTGCAACCATAATCAAACAATCACTCTTAGTTATCTTATCTATGGTTGCAAACATATATATATATATATATGATACATACATATATATATACAATGTCAGCACATATATATATCCAGTGTTGAGTATAACATCTTCAGGTTCAAAATTTCTCTGAGTGTTGAATATAACGTCTTTTGATTTTTTGGGTTTAGTAGAATTGAAGTTGTTTCTGGAAAAGCAATATTTGGACCCCTACTTGAAGAATATTGGAAAAAGAAGCTTGACGAAGAGGCAGCAGTAGAGAAAGGCTTAAAGTGATTCAGAGAAATTTGAATTTTCTCTGGATTCAACCCAGAGAAATTCATAGCATTAAGTTTAAAGAAAATCTATCACAAACTCATAGAAGAACTATTAATTTGTTTGTGTAGGAAATTGTGATTGAATCAGCAGCAGCAAAACCAAAGACAAATTGATCAAATCAGAGTTTTATCATTCCAGAAAAATTCTAGACCAGAGAAATTTGAATTTTCTTTAGGTTGAATCCAGAGAAATTCTTTGGAAGTCCAAAATTTCTTTGCTTCCAACTGATAATGGGTTGCTTTCCTTTCAACTGTCAAAATTGAATCGCTTTCTGTGCATTTGGGGCTTCTTATTGAAGCTTCTTGTGTTCTTGTTTTTGTAAATTTCTCTAGCTTGCTACATTTGTGTTTCTCTACTGTGTAATTTTATCTGGCATGTTTATGTTTCTTCATTATTTTCTCATGCAAATTATCTGTGGCGTACTACTCTATTGGTGTGTCTAATTTTCTCTGGCATTTATAATTTTCTCTGGCCAAATTACTTTTCTTACTTGTGTGTCTAATTTTCTCTGGCAGCATTTATAATTTTCTTTGGCCACATTATGTTTATGTCTTGTGTCTAATTTTCTCTGGCATGTTTATTTTGTTCAATGCTCCATTTTCTCAAAATTTCTCTGTTGTGTAATTTTCTCTGTCATGTTTATGTTGCTACCTTGTAATTTTCTCTGTTGTGTAATCATTGCTACCTTGTAATTTTCTCTGGGATTTAATATTTATGTTTTCATTCTATAGAAATGGCAAAGCCTTACAACACAACCCCACAAATCGAAAAAAGAAACCAAAAGTCTCGGTCAATGCGTCTTATGATCTTAGATCAAAACGCAGTAGCATCACCAGAACACCACAAAAAAAACAAGTCCAAGTTGAAGAAGCAATAAGCATCAAGATCAAGACACCAACTTCAAGGGTGATTTTCACTCAACTACAAGCTTAACATTTTCTCTGTTATTTTCATTGGATTATAATAACAAACCTGCGATTTTCTCTATACTACAAAGAAAAGTCCAGAAACATGAATAGTGCAAAAAAAAAAAAAAAAAATGAAAAGTGCAAAGAAAACATATCAGAAAACTTTGAAAAGTGCAAACATATAAAAATACATAAAAACACAACATATAAGTCCAGAGAAATTTGTAATACTGATCATTTGTAATACAATCATATGATTTTTTGTAGACTACAAAGAAAAGTCCAGAGAAATTTGTGAACTTATATTCACTTTCAATACAACAAAAACAAAAACACATTAACATCAAGAGACAAAAATATATTAAACACAAGCACATAAAAAAATTACGGAGAAGATCTGTTATGTTCACAAAACATTCAATTCAAAAAAATTTAAAAAAAAACAAAACACTTACTACTCTATTGCTACGTCTGTAAATTTCTCTGCCTACTTACAATTTTCTCTGTGATTTTCACTGTACTACAAGCTTACAATTTTCTCTGTGATTCGAGTTCAATTATAGTAACAAACCTGCAATTTTCTCTGTACTACACAAAAAATGCAAAGTGAACAAAAAACAGAGCACAAAAACGCAGAAAAACAGAGCACCAAAAAGCAACTCATAAGCATGTTGACAGAGAATGAAAAAGCAACTCCAAAAATCAAAATCAACTTCTTTGAAAATTCATCGATAACAGATAATGAAAAATTAACTTCAAAAATCAAAAACTACTACACTGAGTTCGTCTCTCTCACATTGATCAAAACAAAAAACAAAAACCTAATTCAATACCTACACGATCCAATCAAATCAAAAATTGAAAACTTATCTAATTCAACTCCATATGAAATCAAATCAAACACAATGAACTAGATTTCAACTCCTACACAATCGATCAACACCTACAAACAAAGAACATGATTTCAACTCGTACAGGATTTCAACACCTACAAACAACGAACAGGATTTCAACACTTACAAAACCCCTAGAAAATCTCCACAAAAATCTGAATTATCAAGTTCATCCTCACGTAATCTCTCACAAGATATCAATATGATCTTTAGCTGCCAAATTCAAAACAACGTATATTATAAACAAGGGTAAGACAGGTATTTTACACTCTAAAATAACATTGAGGGACCTTAGGCTACAAAAGAACACATTGTGGACCTAATTCATTACTAAAAGTTGGATAGGGATCTTAAACCGATTTTCCCTAATAATTTTTTAGGAAAAACCAAAAAAAAAAGAAAAAAAGAAAAAAAAAAGTATGATGGGGATTGGAACTATGATTTTTTTTTTTTCCAAACATTAAAAAAAATCAAACTATTTAAAAAAATAACACAGTTTTTAAACTATTTAGCAAATTAATCCACTTTTTGAAATCGCATTTTCAAAATGTAATTTTATGGCAAAATCGCATCTTCAAAATACACTTTTATGGTGACATGGCCACCTAAGGGTGCTAAATTGGGCATGTTGAAATCGCATTTTAAAAACACAAATTTATTTTGAAGTTGCATTTTCAAAACACAATTTCAACCTTGACAAGAAATTGTATTTTTAAAATGCGATTTTAACATGGTGTGTGCATTTTGAAAATGATATTTCACTATGATATTTCATTTTGAAGATGTGATTTCAAATGTTGATATTGCATTCTAAAAAGGAGATTTCAGTTAAATCGCATTTTAAGTAAATTTTCAAGAAATCATAATTTAGGAAATATGATTTTTTGGAATCACAATTTCAAAATACAAAATAAAAATGATTGGTTTAATTTCATAATATATTTTTATTATTATATTTTTAAAGAAATAAAAATTAGTTTGACACAAATAATAAAAAAAAAAATGAATTTGTGAGAATTATTTGTGCTCTTAGAAAAGATAAAATCTTGTGAAAGTAATGAGTGTTTTTATTTTTCATTTATTTACTAAATTAGTTTCAAGGTTTTTTTTAAAATTTCTCTTAGAAATTAAATTCTCAAAACAAAGCCAAACGAAGTTGGTATGCGATTTCATGTTGCAAAATATATAATATGGCAAAATTTTATTCAGTACATAAATATGATTTCATTAACATATATGCATTTCGTTAAATAGTTAAAATAACAAACTTTTTTGTTTTTTATTTTGGGCGAATTATACTAACAGTCCCTATAGTTTTAGAGTTGTATCACTTTGGTCCTGACTTTTCAATTGTGACACATTTGACAATAAATTTTGGATTTTGTTCCAAATAAGGAAAATTAAAGATATCATTGCTTAATTTCAAGGGCAAAATTATCAATTTGATAAAATATAAACTAATTTGATAAAAATAAATGTCAAAAAAATATTTTTGAATTTTAAAAAATTATTTCTACCCACCAAAGATAAAATTATGTAAAATTGATAAATCTTTTAGATATTTGTTTATTTTATCAAATTAATTTTTATTATGTGTTTTAATGATGATCATGTAATGGGTGGTTGTTAGGATTTTAATATGTAATCGATATATTTAATATATGAAATGTTTTTAGTTTTGGATTTTTTGATTTAATGAATTTGTTTAATAATGATATCAAAATTGTCGCTATATTTAACTTTTGAAAAAATAGAAACTAATTTAATGAAAATAAAAACAACCACTCATTACATGATCATCATCCAAACGTATAATAAAAATTAATTTTGTAAAAAAGTAAATAAATAAATGTCTAAAAGATTTATTAATTTTAGATAATTTTATCTTTAGTGGGTATAAATAATTTTTAAAAATTCAAAATATTTTTTTGACATTTATTTTTCAAATTAGTTTATATTTTATCAAATAGACGATTTTGCCCTTGAAATTAAGTAATGGTATCTTCAATTGTTCTTAATTGAAATAAGATTCAAAATTTAAGGTCAAATGTGTTACAATTGAAAAGTCAATGACTAAAACGGCACAACCTCTAAAGTATAGGGACTGTTACTGTAATTCGCCATTTTATTTTTATGTAATAAAATCGTATGAATTTGGATTATGTACTAATACAAGTTTGCTATATTAACTATTTTTCAACATAGAATTACATCTTGAAATTGTAATTTCATTATTTTGCTTTTGCAAATTGTGATTCGGTAAAATCATGTTTCCTAAATGAGGATTTCTTGAAAATTGATTTAACTAAAATCTCATTTTCAAAATGACATATCCAATCTTATGTTGAAATCACGACTCAAAATGAGTACTAAAACATCATTTTTGCATTAATGTTGAAATTATGTTTTGAAAATGGTATTTCAAGGTAGTCTTGAATTGCGTTTTGAAAATGCAACTTTAAGGCAAACTTGTATTTTCAAAATGCGATTTCAATATAGTCACATTGGCAACTTTATGTGGCCAGTCACCATGAAAGTGTATTTTGAAGATGTGATTTTGTCATAAAATTACATTTTGAAGATGCAATTTTTAAAAGCAAGTTAATTTGTTAAATAGTTTGAAAAATGTGTTATTTCTGTACATTGTTTAATTTTTTAGAATATTATGAAAAAAAAAAAAAAAAACTCTTGGAACTAGGGGTGGGAATTTCCGACACAACAAATATAACACAACTTGAACCATACACAAAGTTAGCAAGTTAGAGTTGAACATTTTCTGACACAAACATGCATATAACACGACCCGTGAACCTCGTATTTGGGTTGAACCTGTGAAATCCGATAATGACATGTGTAACCCGTTTATTTTAACATGTAACCCGTTAACACGGACACGACTTGCAACCCGAAAATGGCCTAATTACGACCTGTGTAACTTTATATATAGATAGATATTTATATTAATTAATTGAACATATAGCATGACCTTTTTTATTCTCTTGATTTTTTTTTTCTTTTTCTTTTCTTCCAAACAAGATTTTTCATGTTTGTTTCTCTTTCTTTAAAACAGGTTTTTTTTGTTAGGTCAATTGTGTCGTATCATGGTAAATAAATAGGATTAAAAATTAATTGTATCAATCGTGTCACTTACGAGTTGACACGATTATTGACAGGTTGTGTTATTATTTACATATATGACATGTTTATTAAACAAATCGTGTTCATGTTTATACTTTTGACAAACAAAGCTGATACGACATGCTATGACACGACACGATACCCACCCTTAATAAGAACCGACTATAAACCAAAGCAGAGAAAGTGTCAATCACATCCATTGAAGCCTTGATGATTTGATCCAGCTGAAAAGTTTGTCATCCCTATTCACATTCTAAGAACTTGACCAAATTGTATATTGGTGGAACAGTTCAAAAAAATTACATTATATATATGAATTTTTTGTGTGTAAATCTTACACAATAAAAAAAAAAATGTGTGTTAAACACTGAAAACAAACCTTACACCAAATACAAGAAAATTCTTGTACATATCACTAATTCCATAAACACTTATCAAAACAATATCCACAAACATACAATAACTTAGGAGGCTTTTGTCAGTTGCCAAAATTATCAAAACAATAAATGTTAGCTGATAAAAGCCACCTGAAACAATACTATGTGTTGTCATTGTATTTTCTCTATCATCAAACACTACAAGAAAAAAGTCTTTGGTGACGAACTCATTTTGTCTCCAAACATCAAATTTTCGTCACTAAAGTGATCTGTAACGAAATAATTTTGTCACCACGTTTGTCGCTTATATGTTGTCGCTAAAAGTAGCTACTGACAAAAAATCGTTTCGTTGCCTATTTTTTATTTTTGGCGACGAAATTTTTCATCTCTAAATGTTGCATTTTTCATCCTCTATAATATAAATTTCATCACTAAAATTAGATAATATTTTATTTTAATTGTTTTGGTCACGAAATATTTCGTCACCAAATATGAAGATAGAGGTTTTAGTGACGAAATTTATCCTCACCAATGATATAGATTAAGGTGACAAAAAAGTTTGACACGAAAATGAGTACAAAACAAAATTCTTCAATGACAAAAATAAAAAATAAAAAAAATCACCAAATATTTCAATTTAGCGACGAAATATTCAACAAATGTGACAAAATTATTCGTCATATTGTTTGAAAACTAATAGCGACGGTTTTTTATTTTGTTGCTAATAATAATTAAAAATTTTAAAAATGAGGATAATGTTTTCAATTTTTCTTTTCACTAAAAATTCCCTGAGCATTTTAATAACATGTTCAATAAAATATCTATTACAAATCAATACAACAATTTGTTTATTTTCATAAACATCACAGTCGAAATGTCTCATAATATCCACAAACATACAATATCAACTGCGAATTACCAAACACGTCTTCTAATATCCACACAAAACATGTCTCATAATATCCATAAAAATATAATATTAAGTGCGGATTACCAAACATGCCCCCTAATGCCCACAAAAATATAAAATTTACAACGCAACCAAAATACATATAAGGTAAAATTATCCAAAACACAAAATGTGCAAGTTTTTGCTCTCCAGATTGCCACACACGTCCATATCTAATCTCCAATCTACAACAAAACAAAACAAAACAGAAAAAAAAAAGAAAAAGAAAAAGAAAAAGGAAGACAATTATTATCTTATCAATCAAATATACAATTTAACATTTTTCAAGCCTGAGTGTTGGAAAAGTGCATTTTCTGACTTAGTTTTCAAACTGGGAATCCCTTGCTAGTTTCGTAAATTTTCACAATTTACATTGGTCCCTCTCGAGGTGTTCAGGGTGTTCCCCAGGCTTTCTCGTGACTGTTTCACGATTTTGGCCTCCGATGACTTATTTTCAAGCCTAAGTGTTGGAATGCATTTTTCAAACCTGGTGTCCCGTGCTAGTTCCGTAGGTTTCCATAACTTACATTGGTCCCTCCCAAGGTGTTCAGGGTGTTCCCGGGCCTTCTTATGGCTGTTACATGATTTTGCCTTCTGATGGCCTATTTTCAAGCCTAAGTGTTGGAAAAATGCATTTTTTGACTTAATTTTCACACTGAGAGTCCCGTGCTAGTTCTGTAAGTTTTCACAAGTTATAATGGTCCCTTCCGAGTTGTTAGGGGTGTTTCCCAGGCCTTCTTGTGACTGTGTCACGATTTTGGCCACCGATGGCCTATTTTCAAACCTAAGTATTGGAAAAAAAATGCAATTTTCTACTTAGTTTTCAAACCAAGAGTTCCATGTTAGTTCCGTAAGTTTCCAAAACTTACATTGTTCCATCCCGAGGTGTTTGGGGTGTTTCTCGGGCCTTCTCGAGGCTGTTTCACGATTTAGCCCCCAATAGCCTATTTCCAAGCCTAAGTATTAGAAAAGTACATTTTTAAACTTAGTTTTCAAACTGGGAGTCTTGTAAGTTTTTACAACTTACATTGGTCCCTCCTAAGGTGTTAGGGTGTTCTCGGGCCTTCTCATGACTTTTTCACGATTTTAGCCCCCGATGACCTATTATCAAGCCTAAGTATTGAAAAAGTGCATTTTTTGATTTAGGCCTCGTTTGGGAACAAGCTTTTTTAGTAGCTTTTTGGCTAAAATATGATGTGAAAAAAAACTAGTATATTTGGGATGACTTTATGATTTTTTACGAAAAGATATGCAAAAAGTATATTTTTCTACATAGTTTTCAAACCGGGAGTCCCGTCCTATATCCATGCATATATTATTATGACTTATGAAGATGTATTATATATGTTATTGGTTATGTTTCTTTTTCTTTTTTCTTGATGTTGCATTTCCATTTAACATTCAATAATGCTACAATAAATAAAACAATATACATGGGTTTTCAGGAGATTCACCTGCAATCTCTACCAACAACCCATACAACAAATATAACATATCCGGGTTTTCAATAGGTTCACTCTCAACCTCTTAAGACCATTATGGGTTTTCAGTAGGCTCACCCTTAACCTCATCCACGTGTGTGATTATGTACATGCGTGTATATATATATATATATATATATCAATGTGTAGAAGATACTTACTCGTCAATTCGTGTCTAAGGCCTTTGAGAAGAGTCACTTAAGATCAAACTTGATTACAAGATCTACAAAACCTGTGGCCAAAACATTCAAAGAAAAGCACAGCATAACTAATAAGTGTTCAAAGAAAAACATTCACCTAAACTTAATTATATTTAACATGAAGATTACACAAAAATTATAGCTGTAACAGATCATAAGCAAGCGGTAGAAGAAAAACTATCTTGGATTTTCATAACTGTTCTAATTTCCAAGAGAACTAACATTCAGTAAAATTTATAATACACAAAATTGAAACTTCTTTACCCATACTGTTTGTTTGGTTTTCCAATTTTTAGTACTCATTTTCTTTTTCTTTTTTCCAGTTCTCCTTTATTACCCACACTCTTTGGAGAACAAATATGAAAATCATGAATTGATTTTTATTTGTGGGATTTTTATTTGAAGCAGAATTTTCAACTTATAAGTATAGAAATAGCAGAATTTTCACATTTCTATTACTCAACCTCACAGCATACACAGTTGGTACTCCCTAGCTTAATAGCATAAATTTTGATCAATACATTATGTTTTGTATACTTTGTCCCAAAATGTGAATTGGGCCATTTTAATATTACAACACTCAGGAATTAAATAACTCAATGTGTTTAGAAATACCTAAAATATCTACAAAATTTGCTTAATGAAAAATTAAATTTGATCATTACTTTTAAAACATAGAATTATCTGATCTAAAATTGCAAGATTCACAATCTATTCTCCTTGTATTGTTCCAATTTTATTGGATGTGCCCAAAGGGACAAGAGATTCAATATATATATTCTATTTTATGCGAACACAAAATTTAAGGATAAGTCATTTACAAATTTAACATTATTTTTCATTAGTCAACTCAAAATGAAATAACTCCATCTGCACAAGCAAACAGACCTAACTTTTTCAAGAAACCAACTTGCTCCTATTATCTATAGGTCACATAAATAAATACATACATACATCAAGTTTTATGCACAATTTCAGTTTTATGTGTAACGGCTTGTGTATAAAATTTGAGTAAATTAAATAAGAGCACCTAGATATGTAAATTGTGATGACAAGGCATGCTGAATTTCCAAATCCTTGGCAAGGCTGGAGCTGGATGGAACTCACAACTTCGGTTTCAGAAATTTACTCTCTTGGGATTCCCAGTTGAGATTCAAATTACTTCTGTCATTCATAATTGGGAAAAAAAATGAAATTGTTTCTATACACCAAAATAAAGAAAATGAAGTCTCAAAAAATAAAATAACAGTAGATTGTGACCCCATAAAATATGTGACTTCAGTAAGCCACTGTAATAGTCACAGAGAACTTAAAGCAATTAATTCTCAAAATTCAAGAGAACAAAATTAAACAAGAACACCTAGATAGAGAAACTTTATGAGCAGTAAAGCAACTTGCTCAACAATTATGACAAAAACCTCATTAATGTTGCATGATATATATTTTAGTAAGCTGGACCTCACCTACATCCTACATGGTTAACCTTCCAGGTCAATTTTGCTAGACATAACTCACTTTTAATTTGAGTTGCACAAACACAAGAATTGATGGATTCATGCGACTCAGTGAAAAATTATACGAATATGTTGAATTTAACACACTATAGAGTTACAAACATAGTTCACAAGTCTCGGTAATCAATAGTGACCACCTTTTATGAGAGAGTAAAATCATATAAAAAAGCTACCTGACAATGATCATCCGTGAGTTCCTGGGAAGAGTGTATTATTTGATGTAGATTGGTATCCATAAGTTCATATGCAATATAGACATCACTGAACTCATCTTTCTCTGGTGGCCGTATCATATCCTTAATTTTAATAACCTGCACAATAGTAGTATGTCAAACCATTTCAAACTCATAGCAGAACATAAAAGCATCCAGAAAATAAGGGTCTGACATTTATTCTCCATACTCTCCTCTGTAAATCTTGAATTTTTTTATCACAACAATGGCTAATGCCTTTGTTGACATAATTGATCATGTTTTAAAATAGAAACTAAACACAAACATTGGCATGAAATGCAGCAATTTATGATTGCATAGCTTGCAGAGGAGCTGTAGAAGATATGTGACCCCAAACAACTAACCAAGTACTATAATTTATGTAAAGTTGTGATTATATTCTCATGATCCATATGGAAAAACAGTTTGATTTCGCGTAGGGTCCTTTTAGCATCAATTCTGTTATCAAATGCATTCGCAATTCTCTTGATTTCAACCTCTTCCTTTGTCTCAGAATTTGTTGCACATCTGCAAGAAGGAAATAAATTTAACCCACACCCAGCTATAAGTAAAATAGAGAGAAAAAGATATTTGGAAATATTGAGGCAGAAACATGTTGGGTGTGATGCTGACCATTAGAAATGTATGTCTCTACAACAAATAACACAATTCCTTGCATCTTAAATAGGTAATAAGCTTCAAAATCACACTCACCGATTGTAGTATTGACCAATGGATTATATTTAAGTATGCAACATAAACAAAACTTATAAAGGTATTGGTTAAAAAAGGTCAAGCATAACCATTGTATACTAAGAAGAGCAATTTTGATTTAACTTACTATATCATCTTTAAGTAGAGTTATAATGAGATAACTGAATGAGTTACCTTTATCTTTTTAAAGCGATATGTTAGCATTATATCAAATCGTATTTCAAATTGGCATTTGGAACTTGGAAGTGAAAATAGCATCATTGAAACTTGGGAAGTTGAAACGAAAAAGAGATCATTTTTCTATTCTTCAGTCCATACTAAATCAAAAATAAAAACAAAAAATTCCAAGTGAACCCTGATGTCAAATTACAAATTGGCATTTCGAAACAAATACAGTCAGTTTGCTTGCCAAGAAAACTCAGGAAAGCAGAATGCCCATGAGTTTTGAAGTTTTATAGATTTTTCTTTTTTTTTAATTTTCAATTAAACAAAATTATATTTACAATCACAATTTCCTTGAATTTTTTTTATTTTCGCATACCCTCTGTTCGGATCATAGATTTGGGTACAGATTTCGAAAGGGAAATGACCCAAATCCATGATCCAAACATAGCCTTAATTTGCACTGGTTTCTCATTTAAACGAAATGGTAAGAATATACAGATAATTACATACAAATGCACACACGTATATACATCCCAATTGGCATTTGGAAGCACATATAAAATCAAAACCCAATTACGAAAACTCCTTAAAACAAAACAAAACAAAATTTAGGGATTGAGCTGTGAAATCGAGTTTTCTTTCATTTTATTACACAAGCACACACACATATATCATTTATATATAGGGAGAGAGTGTGAAGAAGAGAGAGAGAAAGAGGGGTTACCAAACGATGTCGTAAGCACCACGGCCGACGTGTTGAATCGGAGGGACTTACTTGGAGGGAACCTAAGAGGATCGAAAAGAAGAGAAGAAGACCCATACTCGCCGCCGCTGCTCACAGTCATTTTACGCCACCTCGCTACTCTACGCCGCTAAGCGAGTGAGAGAGAGACGATTGAGACTGAGTGAGCATGCGACAGAGAAAGAGAGAGATGCCATTGAGAGAGAGAGAGAGAGATGAGCGATTGAGAGAGATGCTGTCATTGCTAGACGTTGCTGCACGCCGCCGCCTTTGCTGCACTACGCCATTGAGAGAGAGAGATAAGCGCGACTGAGAGATAAAGAGACAAATGAGAGACTAAGCAAGAGAAGAAGAAAAATGGGGGAATTTTGGGAATAATTTGTTAGTTTTCTTTTTTCTTTTTTCTTTTTGCAGATGTGGCAAACAGACGGGCTTGAACAACTCAAAATCAGTTTTGTATTAAAAATTTGTTTCAATATTTTGAAAATTATTTTTTGATTTTTTAATTAGTATTTTTTTTTATTTTTAGTGAAATTTTTTAATATTTTAATCAATTAAAAAGATGATTAAAATATTAAAAAATTTCATTAAAAATTTAAAAATTAAGGATTGAAACTTGAAAAATAATTTTTGAAAAGTGAAACCAAACGAAATCAATTTAAACTGACCTACTTAATAAAAGGGGTTTAAATGGGTTCGGTGGAGATGGAGTGCTAGTGGTGGTGGTGGTAGTGGAGTGGCTGCAGTGGAAGTGGAGTGGCAGCAACGGTAATGGTAAAGGTAAAGTAAAGCAGTGGTAGTGAAAGAAAAATGGTATTGACAACAGTGGTAATGGTAGTGGTGGGGCAGTGGTAGTGGTAGTGGTAGTGGTGGTGGTAGTGGAAGTAGTGAAGAGGTGATGGTGGTAGTGGGGTGATGCAGTGGCGGAGGCGGCGGTGGTGGAGTAGCGGCAATGGTGGTAGTGAAGTAGTAGCGGTGGTGGTGTAAAGGTGATGGCGGTGGTGGTAAAGTGGCGGTGGTGGTGGAAGAGAGTTAGTGGCGGCAGTGGTAGAGTGTGATGGCGGTGGTGGAAGATAGGTGGTGGTAGTAGTGATAGTAGTGGTGGAGTGAACGGTAATGGAGTAGTGGCGATAGTGGTTGTGGAGTAGTGGCAGTTGTGGCAATGAAAGTGGAGGAGATGTGGTGGTGGAGTGGTGGTAGCAGTAGCGGTGGCGGTAATGATGGATTCGTGGCGGTAGAGATGGTGGTGGTGTTGGAATGATGGCAATGGTGGTAGTAAAATCCATTTAAACAGGTACTCAAGTCTAACCCAAAGAGGGCTTTGCAAAATAGGAACTGATTTGGGCAAATAAAGAGGGCTTCTCACTTATAGCATGAAACGACGTTGTTTTGCATAATAAAATTATAGGAGACGAAATTATTTTTCTCGCGGAAAATTTTGTACAATGGTGACGAAAATTTTCGTCTCTAAAATAACTCCCAAATATTCTGCTAAATTTTCCAAGGGCGGTAATTTTTTTTGCGACAAAAAATAAAATAAAGACGAATAAAATTTTCATCACCTATTGTTTTATTGATTTTAAGCATTTGGTGACGAAATTTGATTTTTCTCTCTAAAAATACTACAATTGGAGACGAAATCTTACTTTTATCTCTAAAATATGTATATTTAGAGATGAAATTTTTTTTCATCATGAGTTTTCGTCACCAAAGACCTTTTTTGTTATAGTGAAAATTGATAAAGGAAAAAAGACAGGCGAGTTCTCAACCCAAATCCCTAAATGAAAATTACAATGAAGGTTTAGAATAGAGGCACAAAATGAACTCAATGATAGGCCCTCTCCTTTTTCTTGCCAAGAAGCTAGTAATTTGGAAGTTGTCAAAATCGATTGCCTACTTAATCGTGCTATAGAGAGAGAAAGTGATCGCCCAAGAGTAGAGAAAAAAGGGTTGAAGCAACGAAGGTTGAAGTAGTGTTGGTAGCAGATTAGAGGGTGGGATTGTGGACGCCCGCGATCTGAGGTTGCTCTGGAGGCTGGGATTGTGGATCTAAGCATGGAAACTCCAACAAAGATTCAGAGTTGTTCTAAGCAGAGTCCTTTCGGCAAGTCATGCACTGACAATCTCAAATTTTAGTGGGTAGTTATGTCATCTGGAAGGGTAAGTGATTTGGGATTTGTGATTTGGGCTTGGTTTTTTTATCTGGTTTTTTGTTTTGGGGAAGCAAAGAGCTGGTTACTAGTCTTGTTTTGCTTAGTTGTTGGTTTCATCCCCCACCTATTGGAAAAAATGCCTCAGTGAAAATGTTATGGAGCATGAAGGAAATGGAGGTTGGATTTTGGTTGGAAGGCAGCGGAAAGGTGGAGAAGCACAAGGCAAGGAGGCTAACATGGACTGTTTATTGTCTTTGTAGATAATCTACCTTTAGCAATGGATGCTAAAACACTGTTTGAACTTTCCACAAAGTTTGGGATAGTGAAGGATGCCTTTATACCTGCCAAAAGAAAGATAGTGACAAACTCAAGATTTGGGTTTGTGAGATTTGATTGCCATGTAGCAGCACAAATTGCCATCTAGAAAGGGAATGGTCTATTGGTGGAAGACATGATGCTGGAAGTCAAAAAAGCTACTTATGTCAAGAACATCAGAGATGAACAAAGTAGGAGTAGGCCTCAGATCATTAGGAAATATTTTGAAACAAGCAGAAATAGGGCTGAAGTTTCTTTTGCAGGCCAAAGATCCTTTGCTAGGGTACTAAAAGGGGTCTCACCCACCGTGGCTGGGAAAGCAAGTTTGAGTTTAAAAGTTAATGATGATGGCCATGGCTGGCTCTATGATAGTGCCATAGTCAGGATTAATACTGAATACACCACTCATTTCATTGAAAATGCCCTGAAAGAGAAAGGAGTGGATCAGGTATTGGTCAGAAAAGGGGGAGGACGAGATATAGTTTTAACCTTCAAATCTCAAGAGGAGTTGAAATCAAATATATGCGATATCAAAGATTGGTTTAAGGATTGGATTCAATTTGTGGTAGATTGGAAGCCAAGAGTTAATATCGAAGAAGAGAGATGTGTGTGGTTGAGATGTCATGGCGTATCCTTAAATCTCTAGAATAGGAGCACATTCAATAGCATTGGAAGCCTTTGGGGTTCAGTTCTCAATTTGGAGGGAGATATTTGTCAACCAAAGGCATTCTCCTATACCAAAATTAGAGTGGTTACATCTTGTATGTAGTTTATAAACAAAACTATAGTATTGGAGTGTAAGGGTAAACTTCGTCTCATTTTTGCATGTGAAGATCTTCTATCAGACTCTAGTAACATGAAGCACAATGGCATAGAAGAGATCAACTCCAACGACATCTATGGCAGTGAAGTGAAAGGAAATGTTCCAGATGAGTGTTGCAAGGAGAAGGAAGAAGATGTTGAGGTGGCAGGAGTCAAAGTACATAGCCCAAACAGTGGAATAGTGGTAAACACAGTTGTTGAGGAGACAAAGTGGGATGAATGATTCAGTAGAGATAATAGAGCATGTACCAAGGAGGTAGAACAGATGGAAGGGCTTATTGACTGTCACACGAGAGAGGAGTCAGTGGAAACTTTGATGAAGGAGCCAGTGCATAGCCCAAAATGTCAGGTGCAAGTCTCTACACTTGCATTTATCAGAAGCCTTAGTGGATCTAGAGATGGACTTGGGCATGGCATCAATCTTAAAGTAGACTTGGCCCAAGCACTTAGTAAGAACTTAAATGGGACGGGCATATTAAGCCTATATCATTCAGGCCTAGGTAGACAAACTGCTTCTGTCCAAAAATTCCTATGGATTGAGAAGAAAATAAGGAAGAAGAAGGTTCAGTTAGAGAGATTCACTAGTTTTGCTAGACTTCATGGGCATAAAGCTGCTACAGTTAGCAAGCACAACTCCAAGTCCATCATCTACCGACCAGCAGCAGCTGCTATAGCACTTTCAGATCTGTCTGAAGTCCGAACAATTATCTACTCAAAGAAGCTAAAGCCACTCTACAATTGGGAAAATCTCTTGGTATCAATTTCAATGGGAAAGAAGATGTTGTTTTGAACAAGATTATTGAGCTAGAGCTACAAGATAAAGAGAAAACCAACAAAGAGGGGTAGGCCTGTGAAGAAAGGTAGAATCTTGAAGCTTTTATGTCTATGGGTCATTGGTAGGATTGTAGGAATGATTGTTTGGCTTAAAGTATCTAGAGTTGAAAACAAGATTGTGTAAACCTCTACTGTTGGCATTAGTGTGGTAATTGTGAAGGATTTAAAGTTAGAGTGCTCTTATAGGTTATAAGCTTTTGTAGAGCTAGTCTTTGGGTGGCAACAAGTGTTGGTTTAAGTTAGTGTTGGTTTCTCACCAACATTATGTTTTGTTCCCTTTTTTTCTTTTTCCTTTCCATCCTTATTGGTGCAATTTCATATGTAATGTATGTTTTCTTCATAAATAAAGATTTTCTTTGCTGATCAAAAAAAATAAAATAAAAATGATAAAGATTCTGAAACAAAATTGATGTGCACTCCTCAACTCTTAATCACATCAACTGATTCAAAAGACAAAAACCATGTTAGAAATATTTAGACATTATCATCGAATTTTCAAGGGATGTGTAACGCCCTCAAAATCAAACCCATTAAACATAAAACACAACATGCATTATTAAAAGAAAACCATTATCTTATTTAAATCATCAGAATAATATGAAATAAAACATCAAAATAAATGCCCTACGGGCTTACATCTTGCCAAGCCAACACTTGGACACAAATCCATGAGTTCTAACTCAAAACAAATAAAGCCCTAGGCTTGAATGTTTACATAATTTAAATAAAACAACTAAAACAAATAAAACAAATCTTCAAGTCCAAATCCTCACAAGCTAAGTCTTTGGAGGTAGTGAACCGCCTGAACCTGAAAATAAAGTTCCCATATAGGGTGAGCCACAGCCCAGTAGAGAAATACTAAACCAAGCATAAGAATTAACTAAAGTATTAGCATCTGATACATGGTTAACACACTATAATCGAGTTACAATATTCATGACACGAATGTCTACACTGCCTATGACACATTGTCTATGGCGCATTTTACTTTCCTCTTATGGCTCAGAACCTGACCAAATAACTCAACAGGGTTTCATCTTTTATTACCATTACTTCCAATTCAACAGGAATAACAATTCAAGTTAGACCTAATCATAACAAATACACATATTGGTATTGTATCAATCATAATCAATTCACTTCCATACTTCCCAACTGATACTCATTTTAGTGATGTATCATATCAACAATAAATAGACATATGTCTATTAATCAATAAGCACACGTAAGAGTGATGCTACTGGAGTCCATCCCCTATCTCCTCCCAATAAATCCGGTTTAGAGGTCCATCCCCTATCTTCCCTAAACCGTGAGTTCATCCCCTATCTTCTCCAAACAACATGCAATTGCCATATACAACACATAATCAATACAAGTAATGTTCTCAGACATTAATTCAAATAACATAAATGACTTAATTCCAGTTATACCTAAGCCACATGCAAGGTCTACAACAATCAATGGCTACCCTCCACCGATAGCCCAAAACAGTTATTTCTAAACAAGAAATAAATACATCAATGAATGTAAATTTAACATTCCCAATTCCATGAATTAAACCAAATTCCACATTATTCCTCTAAATTAATTATACAATTTAATCTAAACCAAAACCCTAAGGTTTCTTCCAAAATTACCAAACTACCCCCACACACCAAATTTACCAAACTATCCCCCCCACATACCAAAATACCAACACTTAGGATTAAAGCGTATAAATGGAGTAGGAAATCCCTACCTCGAAGAAATAACTCAAAAAGAGGGAAGATAAAGACGATGCCCAAACTTCAAAGTGCTCCAAACCAACAATTGCTCAGATTAAATGAAAGCCCTCGCTCTCCTCTATCTTATTTGTGAAGGAACTAGGGTAAAAACACACCCTAACTAGATCAAACCTAGGAGAGAATGTGAGTTTGGAGAGAGAATGGTCAGAATTAGGGTTTCGATCAAAAGTTATAAAAAAACGCGTTTTAAAACTGCTGCGTATTTAAAAACCGAGCTCGCTCGAAGCGAAGACATGGTCGCCGAGCGACCGAACATTAAGAATACTCGCCGAAGCGAAGAAAGCTCGCCGAGTTAAGAACTCGATGCTTCAGTTCAGAACCCGAAGCACGCCGAGCGATGTAAAGCTCGCCGGCGAAGAACTCAAACATACACCGCCGCCGAAGCGAAGAAAGCTCGCTTCGGCGAAGACACTTCGCTCGTGTCTATACTAGACGCAATCGCCGCCGGCGAAGAAACTCGCTCGAGCCACTAGAGACAAAACTCAACCTCGCTCTAGCGACCAAACCTCGCCGGCGACCAACTCAAAAATCGACAAAGAACATTTGGTTTCCGAACCCGACCAACCTGAAACAAACCTGCCCAACACATCCTATAACTCAAAATGAGGAATTAAAGAACAACAAATATAACAGCAGAGTCCACGGAACGTAAGTCCGGATATAATAATCAAATGGGAAAAAGACCGGGGTCGCTATAGGATGTTGGCTCATAAATTTCTACAAAGACAAACTTGTTAATGTTTGTCTTGTAGGTAAAAAGAATCTTTGTAAACAATCAATTATTCGTCGGACTTATTTCTAAGACGACATATTTGTGTCGATCCGTCATATTGAATAATTTTCCATCTGTGATATCTACTATCTATCTATCTACTAGTATTTAATTTGTCATCTGTGATATCTACTACTATTTATCTACTACCTATCTATCTACTAGTATTTAAAAAGCACGAAGAACACAAAGTGTTTTCTATTCTTTTTGAATTCCTAAATCTATCTACTATATATATATCTACTATCTACTACTATTATTATATCTATCTACTATCCACTATCTACTACTATTATAAATTTTTCAGGCTCCACCACGCATTGAAGAAGAAAAGATTTTCAGTATCACAATGTTTCAAAACTTTGAAGACCAAAACAGACATTCAATTGAAGTAGAAAATGAAGTTGATTTCAATAATGGTGAGAACATTGAAATTGATAAAAGAGAGGTCATTGAAATTACTTTGATCAAAAAGTTTGAAGAAGATGATGAAGAGGTGAAGTAAGAGAAAAACGTTGAAGTTAGCCAAGAGCTTCTAATGATGAGACTATCATCTCTTGATTATTATGATGGCTATGAGATTGAAAAAAAAAAGAGATCAAGTTGAACACAATGAAAAAGAAGAAATAAACACTACAACAAAAAAAGTCTATGGTGACGAAAACGCGTGACGAAAAAATATTTAGTCTCCAAATATGCATGTTTTAGTGATGAAAATAAGATTTCGCCTCCAATTATATTATTTTCAGAGACGAAAACCAAATTTTGTCACGAAATGCTTAAAATCAAATAAAACAATAGGTGACGAAAATTTTATTCGTCTCTAAATTTTATTTTTTGTCACAAAATAATTTCCCGCCCTTTGAAAATTTGGTGGAAGATTTGGCGCCATTTTGGAGACGAAATTTGTCGTCACAATTGTAAAAAAATTTAGAGAGGAAATAATTTCATCTCCAAATGTATTATTTTCAAAGAGGAAAACCAAATTTCGTCACCAAATGCTTAAAATCAAATAAAACAATAGATGACGAAAATTTTATTCGTCTCTAAATTTTATTTTTTGTCACAAAACAATTTCCCGCCCTTGGAAGATTTGGCGCCATTTTGGAGACGAAATTTGTCGTCACCATTGTAAAAAATTTTAGAGAGGAAATAATTTCGTCTCCAAATGTATTATTTTTAGAGAGGAAAATCAAATTTCGTCACCAAATGCTTAAAATCAAATAAAACAATAGGTGACGAAAATTTTATTCGTCTTTAAATTTTATTTTTCGTCACAAAACAATTTCCCGCTCTTGGAAAATTTGGTGGAAGATTTGGCGCCATTTTGGAGACGAAATTTGTCGTCACCATTGTAAAAAATTTTAGAGAGGAAATAATTTCATCTCCAAATGTATTATTTTTAGAGAGGAAAACTAAATTTCATCACCAAATGCTTAAAATTAATAAAAAATACAAGAAATCTGGGCTATTGTGACAAAATTTGATAACGAAATTTTTTTTGTCTTAAAATTTAACCCAAAGATGATGAAATATTAATTTTGTTGTTTGTTTTAATTTTTCTCAAAAGTATAGGAGACGAAAATAAAATTTCGTGTGCAAAAATGAGGCACCAATTTCATTTGCATTGGCGCGAAACACTTTCTATAAACCCTCATTTCTCTCTCGCACTTGAAGTTGTGACTCGAGAAAACAATCTCTATAAACCATCTCGTCTATTTCGCACTGAAGTTTCTCTATTCTCTCTCACATTTAAGCCGTTTGTGCATGCAAACATTGTTATCCAAGAAGACATTTTGTGCAAAGCTACTATTCTTTCTCACAGTAAACCCCTCTCCACAAAAAGGAAAAAAAAAATAATAATTAAACAAGGAAACAAAATACAAGAAATTTAGGCTATTGTGACAAAATTTGATGACTTAAAATTTAACCCAAAAATGACAAAATATTAATTTTGTCGTTTGTTTTAATTTTTCTCAAACGTATAGGAGACGAAAAAAAATTTCGTCTGCAAAATTCAGTCGCCAATTTCATTTGCATTGGCGTGAATTATTTTAGCTCATTGAAGACGAACATTTTTGTCACAATATATATATATATATTTTGCGACGAACGTAATTCGTCACCAATAAATTCCCTACCTATTAAACAATGTCGTTGCATATTTCCATTTATTAGGCGACAAATATATTTTTGTCTAAGAATGATAAGTTATGGAAGACGAAAATATTTCATCACCAATAAACACTCCATCATGCAAACGATGCCGTTTCATCTTTCTATTAAATGGGCGACAAATATATTTTTGTCTTGGAAGAATAAGTTGTGGGAGATGAAAATATTTCGTCACTAATAAATTCTGATTGATTGCGCGATGAATATATTTTTCGTCTCATAAGGTTATGTTGTGGAAGACAAAAATATTTCGTCACCAATAATAAATTCTCTATTCTTATATTTAAGGAGACAAAAATATTTTATCACTAATTATTTCTCTTTATTAAAATGCTATGGTTTTGTGTTTCAGAGCACTGAAACCGTCACCCCAAGAGACACACTCTGACCCTTATCACTCATTTTCATGTACGCGGACACTCAAGTCGTGACCCAAGAAGACACTTCCTAGAAACCCTCATTTCTCTCTCACACTTGAGCCTACTCCTCTCTCACAAGTATTGAAGTCGTGAAGCAAGAAGATACTCTGTAAACCATTTCTTTTATTTTAGCACTAAAGCTCCTCTTATATGTCTCACACTTAAGCCCTTCATGCATGCCAGTATTGAAGCTATTATCCAAGAAGGCACCCTATGCAAAACCAACTATTTTTTCTCATAGTGAAGGCGCCCCTTGCATAAGCACTTTTTCTCATTGTTTGAACCAATTCTATAGCGACCCCGGTCTTTTCCCATTTGATTAGTGTATCCGGACTTATGTTCCGTAGATTCCGTTGTTATCAGATTGTTGTTGTCATCCTTTAATTCTATCTGATTGAGTTTAGGATGTGTTTGGCGTGTTTGAGCAGTGGGTTGAATCGAGTCAAGATGTTTGTCGCTCGATTTTAGCCTTTCCGCTCGGCGGACATTTCGCCGAGCGAGTTTACACCTTCCAAAGATTTCTTTGGTTCTGCAAAACTTCGCAGTGAGAATTCTACGCCGGCGGCATATTTGCGCCGAGCGGACATTGTTTTTGTTCTTTACGCCGAGCGGTGTGTTAGCGCCGAGCGGACTGCCCAAGATTTAAAGGCAAAGCCGGGATTTTAGGGCAGTTTTTCATTCTTTTTGATCTCAAACCCTAAAGTCCGACTTTTCTTCTTCTCTAAACACCTTTTCTCCTAGGTTTGATCGAGTTAGGGTGTGTTTCTACCCTAGTTCTTTTACAAATAAGATAGAGGAGAGTGAGGGCTTTCATTTAATCTGATCAATTGTTGATTTGGAGCATTTTGGAGTTTCGAGCATTTTCTTCATCTTCTCCTTTTGGGTTCTTCCTTCGAGGTAGGGATTTCCTACTCCATTTATACGCTTTAATCCTAAGTGTTGGTATTTTGGTACATGGGGTAGTTTGGTAATTTTGGTATATGGTGGTAGTTTGGTAATTTTGGAAGAAACCTTAGGGTTTTGGTTTAGATTAATTTGTGTAATTAATTTAAAAGAAACAAAGTGGAATTTGGTTTAATTCATGGGATTGGGTAGCTAAATATTTACCTTTGGAAATGTTGAATTTATATTCATTGATGTATTTATTTCTCGCTTAGAAATAACTGTTTTGGGCTATCGGTGGAGGATAGCCATTGATTGTTGTAGACCTTGCATGCGGCTTAGGTATAACTGGAATTGGGTCAATTGTTTGACCGTTGAGTTAATACAGAACATTTGTGTATTAATTATGTGTTGTATATGACAATTGTGTGTTTCATGTTGTTTGGAGAAGATAGGGGATGAACTCCACGGTTTAGGGGAAGATAGGGGATGGACCTCTAAACCGGATTTATTGGGAGGAGATAGGGGATGGACTCCAGTGGCATCACTCTTATGTGTGCTTAATGATTAATAGGCATATGTCTATTTATTGTTGATATGATACATCACTAAAATGTGTATCAGTAGGGAAGTATGGAAGTGAATTGATTATGATTGATACAATACCAACATGTGTATTTGTTATGATTAGGTCTAACTTGAATTGTTATTCCTGTTGAATTGGAAGTAATGGTAATAAAAGATGAAACCCTGTTGAGTTATTTGGCCAGGTCCTGAGCCATAAGTGGAAAGTGAAATGTGCCATAGACAATGTGTCATAGGCAATATAGACATTCGTGTCATGAATCTTGTAATTTGATTATAGTGTGTTAACCATGTATCAGATGCTAATACTTTAGTTAATTCTTATGCTTGGTTTAGTATTTCTTTACTGGGCTGTGGCTCACCCTATATGGGAACTTTATTTTTCAGGTTCAGGTGGTTCACTCCCTCCAAGGACTTAGCTTGTGAGGAATTGAATTGGAAGATTTGCTTATTCATTTTTATTTGTTTATTTGAACAATGTAATCTTTCAAGCCTAGGGCTTTATCTGTTTTGAGTTAGAACTCAGTGAATTTGTGTCCAAGTGTTGGCTTGGCAAGATGTAAGCCCGTAGGGCATTTATTTTGATGTTTATTTCGTATTACTCTGATGATTTAGATAAGATAATGGTTTTCTTTTAATAATGCATGCTGTGTTTTATGTTTAATGGGTTTATATTTTGAGGGCGTTACAAATTCTACCCTTTCTGTCTAGAACACTCATTTTAGAAAAATCGCAGGTCAAAATCCCTCTCCACAAAAAAAAAAAAAAAAAGCTTTTTTTTTTTGTGAGAAAAAAAAACAGAGGAAAAATTAATAATAATTTTTTAATTTTCAAAATTAATAAAAAACATTACTTTGTTTAGTATGGAGTTTTCAATAATTAATTTTTAATTTTTAATCTATATTTTTTTAGTGAACATTTTTTAATATTATAATTTTTTTTTTACTTTTTAAATCCCTTTAATTTAGATGAGGGCAAATTGCAGCAATTGTCCCAGTACTTTGGTCCTTGTGTCATATAAATGGTATGTGCCATATCTATATCTATCTATCTGTCTCTCTCTTTCTCTCTGTGCCTCTGTTTTTGTCTCTGTCTCTCTTCTCTTTCTCTCTCTCACTCATCACTCTTCTCTGTCTATCTGTATGTCTATCTCTCTCTCTCTCTATGTGTCTCTCGCTCATCTCTCTTCTCTCTTTGTCTTTTTTTTTCTCTCTTTCTCTCTTCTCTTTATCTCTCTCGCTTATCTCTCCCTGTCTCTCTCTCATTTATCTCTTTCACTCTTTTTCTCTCTCTATCTCTTTGTCTGTCTCTTTTTACCCATCTTTTCATCTTCCTCTCTCTCTTCTCTTTCTTTCTCTTACTCATCACTCTTCTCTCTTTGTCTCTCTCGTTCATCTTTCTCTCTGTCTCTCTCGCTCATCTCTTTTCTCTCTATCTCTCTTTCTGTCTCTCTCGCTCATCTCTCTTCTCTTTATCTTTCTCTGTCTCTCGTTCATTTCTCCTCTCTGTTTGTCTCTTTTTCATCTCTCATTCTCTATTTCTTTCTCTCTCTCTGTCTCTCACTCTATCTCTCTCTCTCTCTCTTCTTTTCTCTCTTTTACTCATCACTCTTCTCTATCTTCTGTCTTTGTCTCTGTTTCTTTTTCTTTTTGTCTCTCGCTCATCTCACTTCTCTCTATCTTTCTCTATCTCTATATCTCTCACTCATTTTTCTTCTCTCTATCTCTCTCGCTCTTCTTTTTTCTCTCTCTATCTCTCTTTTTTTCTATGTTTTTCTCTCGACACTACAACAAAACTAACTATTCAGGGCATCATGTTTACGACATGCATTAAATGCATGTCGTAGTTAGTACATTCTACGTCATTTTTTTTTTTGCAAGTCGTTAATGTTTTGTCAATAACAGCATACATACCATGTAAGTCGTTGATTCATATATTTATAGCATGCAAAAGTATGCCGTAAAAAATGTATATTTTTACGACTTACAAAAATATGCCGTAAAATATTTGCACTTAAGACGACATACATTTCATGTTATAAAATATTATAACTTTACACGGCATGCATTAACATGTCGTGAAAACTTTTGCAAAAAAAAAAAAAAATTTCAATCCGGAATTTTTTTATGGCATGCAAAAAGCATGCCGTAAAAAATGTATATTTTCACGGCATACAAAAATATGTCATAAAATATTTGTACTTAAGACGACATACATTTCATGTCGTAAAATATTATAACTTTACACGACATGCATTAGCATGTCGTGAAAACTTTTATTAAAGAAAATTTCAATTCAATATTTTTTTTTTATTTAAAAAAGCTAACAATTTCCAACCACACTTCTCACTTTAAATTTTCCTAATTGAGGAAAATGTAAAAAATAATTTATACATTATTTTATAATTTAGTGTCTCTTTTAAGGGATAATTGCGCCTAGTGAGATTTTGGGGAAAAAATTACATATTCATGAAAAAATTTATAATTTTCATAATTAATATTTATATGACTTCTCATTAATTTGTAATTTTTTTAAAATTACCTTGATTTGATATTTTCCCTTCTTTTAATAATTTATTTATTTTTTTACTTTTTAGATGTGTCTAATCTAAATGCAATTAAAAAGTAAAATATTTGTAAAAAAAAAAAATAATAAAATATAATATATATGAAATGTATTAAATTTTATATTTTTTTGAATTGAATGATTTTTTTAAAAAGTTGAAAATATTTTATGTTAAATATATGTTAATTATTTGAATTTAAAAAATAAAAAAAAATTATTTAAAATATTTAAAAACTTACAATAACTAAAAAAAAAAAAAAGAAAAAAACTCAAAAACATTATTTTAGTCTCGTTCACCACTCTCCCAGACGACTCTCATTCTATCTGTATATATTTTTGCCCCAAGCCCTCTCTATCTCTCTCTTTCTCTCAACTCCCCCGAATCTTCCAAACCCTAGGCCTCGAATACGACGAGAAAGTCCTTCTTTCGATCGGCAACGAAGTCCTCAAGGCCGTCGTCGTTCAATTCAACGCCGATCAGCTCCTCACCGAGCGTCCCAGCGTCTCGCCAGAGCTTGGTTCATCGTGCTAAGGATTTCAACATCGTTCTCGATGACGTAGCGATCACGCACTTATTGTATGGGGCTGAGTTCTCCAAGGCCGTGGAGCAGAAGTAGGTGTCACATGAATCTCTCTCTCTCTCTCTCTCTCTCTCTCTCTCTATAAATACATCTGAATCGAACCTTTTCATTTGTGAATTGATCAAGTATTTTTTGTTCTATTTGATTCTTAATTGTTTTATATATCTATGTGTAATATATGCGACTCTGTATGTACATCTAAATATATGTATTTTGAATTTTGGTGTTCTACTTCAAAATTAGAAAACCTATTTTATTGATTTTTATTTATGTATGCCTGTATTTTAGGAAATTTAGTCAACCTCCTCTTGTATGAATTTATAGTTATTGCTTTTGATTCACAGATAAAAGGAATTGAAGCTAGGGTTTCATAAACTCTTCGTCGATTACCTTGTTTAGATTCAAAATTATAGGTGTAAAATGGAATTGAATAATCGATGGGATTAAAAACAGTTCAATTGTTATTGAAATTGGAAGTCTATCGAGATGTTCGGTTGGTTCTGGAACTTCCATTACGCTATGCTTGTAAAATTTCTATGGAGATATGTGAGCTCCTAAACATCCAAGTTGGAATTTGGGTCAAGGGTCATGGGATCGTTTTATTCAATCAACCATTTTATGTTGTGTTTGGTGCATGCGTGTGGTGAGTTTGTTCTTATTGCTTTGGTCTTGATTTATTGTCACGGTGTTACATTGGACTGTTCCAACTATTCTTGGAACATGGGTGTGGTTTGCCTAGTGCTATCCTAAACTCAAAAATGTACTTAATGATGAGGTGATGACAAAGGTGATGTTGATTATAAATCAAAATGGCTAAAATTAATGAATAAAAGTTTTGAGTGCACATGGTACGAACTATTTTGAATGTCTGCAACCTTTTCTTATCTTGAAATTTTCAATTTTGAGAAAACTTTCACATGGTAGAGCAGAAAAACTTGCCATTTCAAGTCTATCCCAGTCCCAAGCTCAGGGAACCCAACTCTGTTATGGGTGTTGTATTTTTTTAGCAGGGTAGGGTGCTCTGTTGTTTTGTATTGTAGTGCCTTTTGTACCTTTCGAGTCCCAAGTCCTAATTTGCATGAGCGGTTGACAAGTAGCATTAGGAGAACAAGACTACACAAATTGCAGCAGAGAAAAGATACATGCTTTGGGGAAAAAAAAAAAAAAAATTTGTTTATAATTTTATCCAAAAATAGTTCTATGGAGATAAAAAACGATCCTATAGTTCTATGGAGATATGTGAACTTCCTACAGCTCTGCAAGTTTTCAAGGAACTCTGTTGCTATGCTTGTAAAATTTCTATATCTAAACGTTCCTACATTGATTTTGCTGTTACCTCATGTGCACTTGAACTTGAAAGTCCTTTCAAAAGTTTGAGTTGATTCCTAGTGCATCATGAAGCTTGGTGTAACACTATAGGTCTTTGAACATGTTTACCTTTGGCCTAAGCACAACTTTAAGTAAAAAATAATAGGACAAATGCTACTTAATCATCAAGTATATGACTGAACCTTGAAGTACACATGGCAAGTCAACGTTTAAAATTTTGGAGGTTTTTGTAGACAAAAACGAGTTGGAATTAACTTGATTTTTAGAATTATAAGCTGTAGAAACTTAAAAGTGTAATAAAATTTATAAGCGACAATTATTTTGTCATATGTAGATCTTTGTGAATTATAGTCCATGAAAATGAATTAAAACATACTTGACCAAACAAGGTTCCAAGGGTTGCTTCATTTAAAATTCTAAAGTTGTCTCCTCTCTTACGATTGTGTTCCGATCTGTTTCTTAACCGGTAGGAAATATTACAATTTTTCATGGCTTGGATGCCTCAAGGTGATAATTTGGTAGTAGGAAGAGGTGCGATTCGGTCGAGACAAACTTGGATGCCCCAAGGTGATAATTTGATATTGTCCTTGTGTGTATGTCCTACTATATCTTAATTTCATGGCTTTCCTGACTAGCTTTTTGGGTTTGATTAGGAGAGACTTCTTCAATTGGAACAAGAGAAGGTGGGTTGAATTTGAACATGATTTAGAACAATTTGAAAACAGTTTAGAACATTTCTTTGAATAATTAACAATTTGAGAGACATTCTTGGAAAAACAAAATGAAAAATTAATAATAGAAAATACCTTATTAACTTTGTTTAAATACTTGAGATGATTCTCTAGTACTAGGTAGCTTATTTGATTTGCCTCTCTACTTAACAATCATAGATTCATGAAGTTCATATAGTTCATATAGTGAGGTGGAAACTAATCCATTCTATTTTACGTAAGGAAGTTAAGAGCTTTTCTTTGAGAATTGAATTTTTTGTGACAGTCACTAACCCAATTACTTTTCAATTTTCAGCAATTTTTACATTTTAGTGATGGTGTCTATGGATGACAGCGTGCTTTAAGGATTCTTTCTCTAATTTTGAAGTTCTATTTCTTTGTTTTGTCTCTTCAGAGCTCAATGTATGCATCATCAAATCTAACTCAGATCTCAAATATTCTTTCTTGCTTTCTTTCTTTTATCATTGTCAAATTGATTCTCCAACTATGAAATTGAACTCATGAAGTAGAAAAGGAGTGAGGTTTGTCAAGTTATCAAAATTCTGACCTCATTTATTAGTTAGACTAATCAACTAATTGTTTGTGCCATGATTTTCATTTTTGTTCCTTTGGAGGAGAAAAGCATGATCTTTTGTAGGTGTAGCTTTTTTGAAATGGATTCTACTTCAAACTCTACACTTAAATCAACTTTGGAAAATTGTGGACTTCAACTTTTGGGCATCATATATGATCTATGGCAGGTTCGCAGCACCTCGTATTCTGCTTGGTTCACACACGTATACACTATATTGGGTTCACTTATGCATGTACAATTAAAAATAGTTTATTTAAAAGAAAAATGAAATGAAAGTATGAATTGCACAAATATTGTGACATCGTTGTCATATTTATAGTTTGTGAATCTGTGATGTGGGTATTGGTTTATTTTTTGCATTCTCGAGGGTTTAAATTGTGGCAATTCTACAAATCTTTTAATGTTCATTTTGTCTTTGTAGAATGGGCTTTTGTTGATTTATAGAATAAAATTCGGGGTTACTGTTAATCGAAGGAGGAGGTTCCTTTCTCGGTTTGAATCTCTGACGGCGAATTGATCCTCTTTCTAATGCCCAAAGTGGCGGCGTTCGAGGTTTTGGGTTACCTTCACCATCAAAATTCGAAGTGGGCATTTATCCGGTGTAATTCCGGTTTCAAGAGCTTTACCCTTGATGTTGGCGATATTGGGTCCGCTTCGACAATGATCTAACCACGATTCGGAGCAGACCTACGGTGGAAGATACTCGCTTGATTCTTCGTCCCCACAAGATGACGGAGATCATACTAATCTCGCTTCAAAAAGATACTATAATTTTGCCAGAGGCAAACCCGGTATGCCGATGATTACGTGTACTCGGGAGATGTTAGTTCATCGAGGGAAACAATTGGGAGAGGAATGGAAATGTGGCGAGAGATTGATGAGGAGCTAATAGATACCGGTTGGAAGGAATGGTTATAGTGAGGATGATATCTCGATTCTGCTGCAAGTTCTGAATTTTCAAGCACACAAGTGGGTGGCGACCTGTGGGAGGACTCGTGTGAGAGAGTATGTTTGAGAGGGGCACGATCGAATGTTTCTTCTCGCGAATGTGGAAAGTCTTTGCAGAAAAGGTATGTTACGCTTTAAATCCAGTTGTTTGTTTGTTTTTTTTTTTTTTTTGAAGTTGTTATGTAATTCCTAAATTTTATACACATACAACATCTAGACGATCACTAATTAATCTTGGGTTGGGCGACACGTGGGTGGCGACATTTTTTGAGCTTTACATTGGATATGCTCAATCTATTAATGCTTTGATTTGATCCCTAAAATAAATTGCCCTAATCGTTTAGAATCGAAAAGCATCTGTATGGATATAATTTACTAATTGAAGAAAAGAGGTATGAGTTCAATAGATATCTATGTATGTCTTTTCAAGATGACTAAATGGGGAGGAAAAAAGAGAAGCCTGTCCGAGTGTGTTGGTCTTGGGTGCACACATGGTTGTCAGGAAATGGATAACCTCTAAATTTATCTGTCGCTTTTCGATGAAACTATGTTACATTACGGTGACACCATCCTCTCTCCTTTGGTCAACACATGATAACATCTCCAGTGAAAGGATTTCATGTGTTTTGATGTAAAAATTGTGCAAGAGGAACAAGTTACGCCATCAATTATACACATTCGCAAACTAATCCTCGAAGCGACATACATGATACAAATGTTGTGTTCTATAAGTTGGTTCACTCATTTTGAAGTATTCATGTGAAGCATAAATTTGATTCGAGGTCTTGTTTCTACTACCAAGGTTTCAATGATTATGTCATATATTTGTCCATGATATTGGAACTCTTTCTTCTATCATAAAATTATGATTTTTGTGAATCATTTTTTTGCTACTCGTTTCTGCGACCTCTGTATTAGCATGGTTCACTTCAAATGTAAATAACTTTTTGTTAAGACAACCATTATTTTGTAGGATTCTCGTGTCGAAATTTGCCAAATGAAAAGTTTTTCGATGATATTCCCAGTGCACCTCTATTTTGTGGTTCTTCCAGGAAATCAAGGAAGATCTTTGAAGAACTTCCAACTTCTAGAGCACAATACAAACCTTATGTACCATATTCACATGATTTTTCACTAAAATGGCCCAGATGCTTCGATAGCATTTCTCCTTGGGTCGATGAAGTTTTGACAGTTGAAGGATTTTTGTTAGACTTGCTTATTAAAAAGTAAATAATACACTCAAATGCATCTCTCCCTGTGAGGTTAACATCTCTTTATTTTTTTGTGATTATTTAGGATTAATATGAAACAAGTTATCTCATTTCTTAGAGGACTTCTCTCTTCTTTCCATCTGAAGTATTTGTAAGTGTTTTCTTCTTCACCATTGCAACTCTAACTATCTAAGCATTTTAAAATTACCTGTTCTAGTTTTGGCAACAACAGGAGGAAAACTTATGGCATTCCCTAAAAGAAAAAATAAATTGACTTCTACTTTATTTCTCATTTCTCTTTCATTTTCTTGGCCCTCTACAAAAACATCCCAATAGGAACAAAAAGATTTATATGGGAAGGATTCCCTCTCATGATACTGGTAACCAGCAGTATAGCTTGTTTGTTTGCAGGGATTTATAATACAAGACCTCAAACAAGTCGTTCTTGGAAACAAATGCTAATGGGGGCGATGAGGTAGAACAGAGGAAGAGCAAACAAAGATTCATGAAGGAAGTGGAAACTTTCCACAAAGAGAGGTGCTTGGAATTCAAACCCCAAGATTTTATGGAGACCCATTAAATTGCCTCAAGTGAATTATGAGTGACCCTAATTGTCAAATTTGCTTGCTTTAATTTTTGGGCGCTTCTGATTTGCACTAATGTTTCTTGTATATGTGAGTTAGGTTATGGAGAGCGATCGTCGGACTTGGTGGCTATGAACAGTTTCCCGAAATTTTAGTTTGTGAACTTATTTCCATTTTATCATGTGCATTATGTTTTACTATGGTCTATCCCTTGTAGTTTATCTACTAGTTACATACATTAACCACGATCTTTGAATGGAATCTTAGAATATTATAACTCTTGGCTCCATTTCATAAATTTATTGGGAAAACTTCCAAGTACTTGGATTTGTGCACTTATTTTTTATGGGGGGAATAAACTATTATTTTATTGACACATTTTGCCTATAGTATCAAGTTTGATGAAGTCAATAATATTAACAACTTTCATTTTATCATTTGCATTATCTTTTACCATGGCGTGGAATGAGAGCAGTTTTTGTTTTATTACATCAAGTGATTGGTCCATGGACATGAGTAGTATAATTTTGTCATCTAAGCTTCTCCACTATCAAAAATTTATTTGTAAATGATATGGAGCATGATTTGTTGTCATCTGGCCTACTTTGGTATCGCACACTTGTTGAGATATTTCTCTCAATATCAAATCTGTGACAATCTAAATTGAACTGATAGTAAAAACAATAGTAACCAATGTTTTATTGGTCAATACTTCAAGTAAGGATATTGTGGTGCATGGTAAACTAGGAAATCTGCTAATATGCAGTAGCGAGATGGTGCATTTAACACTAAAATTTGCTTTATCAATTTCTGTAAGTCAATGGATAAGTGTGCTTATGTGACCTAATTTGATGGCAAAATCTTTTTAGGTTGACATTTTTATAAGACCTGCAGATGTACATGTGATGGAATATTTTTAATAGAAAAAAATTGTATGATAGAACAAATCCACATATACATGGCATAAATATGATTGTCCAACCAACTTTCTTTTTATTCTATGCGCTCAGGGTCAAATATTTTGGATTCTATTGTTAATTCAATAGTAACTTCGCATATTTATTTATTTATTTATTATTAATTTTTAATACACTCTTCCCCACTGCATGCACACACAACATATAAAAAAGGACAAAAGTCGGCAATCCTAATTGTTGAGAAGGAACTAAAAGGACAGAGTTACATATTATGGGCTTGTTTTTTGTTGGTAAATATGCAATATATTGTTTGAGAAGGAACTAAAAGGACAAAGTAACGTAAAAGAACAGAGTAACGAATCATCACAGTTAATAAAACTGATCTGATTTGGTGTATGAAAGCTTTTAGATTTGTCTCTATTTTTTAGTTCTTGTTAGTGGTATATATATATGTCATGTAGATATGTTTTTATCTATTTATATCTATCTATTGCAGATTGAATATATATATATACATATTTGTTGGAGAGCTTGATTCAGTAGCGATTTGTGCTTTGTTTCTTTTAGATTGAATATATATATTTGAAGTGTTTTAAAAAACTTGTGTTTGGTGTTATTGTTGTATCTAAACTATGTATTGTTGGGCTGCTTGTGTAGGTTTATTTATAAGATTGGAAGTTTTTTAAAAATATGATATCATTACATTTTTTAAACTATGATATCATTACATTTGAAAATGGTCATTTTTAAAATGGTTTTGAAAATGGTCATTTTTAAAATGGTTTTGAAAATGGTCATTTTTAAAATGGTTTTGAAAATGGTTGTTTTATGCTCACAACTGGTATAATAATATACAGGTACGCACTATCATGGAGGACAATATAGAGAAGATACTGGAAAGGGGTGACCGGATTGAGCTTCTTGTTGACAAAACAGCAACAATGCTTTTCATTTTAAGAAACAGTCTAGGCGCCTCAGCCGTGCTCTTTGGATGAAAAATGCCAAGCTCTTGTAAGTACTGGTCCCTTGCTATTAAGTTAGACCTTTTTTTCCCTAAACAGTGTTACATGGCCAAATTAGACATTTGGGTTCTTTAATCTTTTTATAATGCTTGATGAAGAAAAACACCACCTTTGATAGTAAAGAAAATTTTCTAGCTTCTTGCATGGATTTGAGATAGAAATCCTTCCATTTAATTTCAAGTAAATTCCTATGTAATGACAACATATTATGCCATAATATTACACACTATTGACTATACAATGTATTTAAATGTTCAAGATGTGTCCACATATATTCTCTACCAAAGTTTTGGATATATGCATATATATTCTTTTATCCTAACATACAATAGGTTTTTGGGAGGTTCAACACTTAAGACACACACCTTGGTCTGATACTCATACCAGAATTAAACAAAATATGTAATGAAGTGGATAATCATCTTAAGCCCAACGAAAAATAAAAAGGGAAAACAAAGAGGTCAATCATTGTGAAAGTAGAGAAGGCACTATATATGATGGGCATGGGAGAAGGCACCTTGCTCTGACATGTCCTTGGGTTTTTCTTATTTCATGCACATGAACTTGTGTTTTTGTCTTACGACAGGGCCTTGTCGACATGCTTGATTGTTGTGCTTCTGTACCATTTGAATGTTGCTGGATTTTTGACTTCTTTAGATGATTACTTGAAGTCTTATTATATACACAATTGAAAAAACAAAAAAAAAGGCCCAATTAATACACATTAATGTGTCTTTAAATAACCATAATTTAGATATTTAGGAGATATTGTAGGATAATCCAAAAAATTAGGAAACTAATATAACGTTATAAACTTATTCCTAACAAAATGCAAATATCAAATAAAATAAATTAAATAAATCAAATACAATTTTAAAATTACAAAATAATTCCAAAGGGATATGAAGCTTGTTCCTCACAAAATTGTGAATAAAGATGGAAAGCCTTGTATCGAAGTTAAGATTAAGGATGCAAAGCCCAAGGTATTATCCCCGAGAAGGTCAAGCTATGATTCTAATTAAGATAAAGGAGACTGAGGCATTCCTTGGGAAGAAATTCAATTAAGGATCTTTGTTGTCACTTGTTGGTGAGTAGAACTCTTCTAAATTACTACTATTATTCTCCACTCTTCCAAGGATGTTGTGGTACTCCTTTAACTTTTTTTTGCAACTGTAGCCTACTTTAATGATGCCCAAAGGCAAGCTACCAAGGATCTTTGGTATTATTGCTAATGAATGTTGCTAGAATTTTAAATGAACCATCTGCCGCAGACTATTGCCTATGGATTCGATAAAGAAGGTTGTGAGCACAACATCCTTGTGTTCGACCTTGGTGGTGGCACATAAAAAGTCAGACAATTTTTTTTTTTTTAGCACTACAAAGCTACTGCAAATCTCAAACTGTCATGATGATACATTTGATGGACTATATAATCAAATAGCACCAACCATGGATCCACTAAAAATATATTTTTTCTTTATACTTAAAGCTTGAAAAAGGCCGTCGAAATGCTAAATTATCACACAATTCTGATTTGTACAAGAACCAATAGAAAAACCTTAGGAGGGACCAATATAAGTTGTATGAACTTACGGCATATTAATGGGATGCACCATTTGTGAATTAGCCTTAAAATTAATTTTTGTTCTCATAATTTAAAAAAGTCTCACATGGATAAATTGTATAATTGATCTAACTGTAAATTGATGAGTTACTAATGTTTTTAATCTTTTGTATAATTGATTAATTACTAAAACTTTTAATTTATTTTTTTGCAGATTGAATTGGGGTGGCATTTTTGACGTGCAACAATGATGTAATTTGTTTGAATGCTCATTTTTGTTTGATAAGGATACACATACTTTTTGGAGTTACACTAGTTATTGTTGGATTTTTGGTGGAATTGAACAAGTTATAATTTTTGGATATTTTGTGGATATTTCACTATTTTATTATATCATGATGAAATTATCTGTAATGATGAATGGATATTTTCATTTTGTTAATTCGTAAATGTGTTGATAACAGGTTAGGTTAAGTTGTGATGGAATTGTTATATTCAATAGGTTTCAACATGAACAGGGTCATATTTGTTGAACTAAAATTTAGATTTTGATAAAATAGGTATATAATGTGGAAAAAAATATTATGAAATTATTGACAAAATTTTCCATCCTTAAAGGTTTTTTTGTCTCTTATTTGGCTTAGGTGGATGATTAATTTTGTCATAAATTTTTTATTTCGTCGCTAAATGAATTTGTCATGACAAAAAATATTGTCGCATTTTGTCATTATTACCCTCAATGTGTGACGAATTTTTTTTGACATTATTTCATCATTTTTAATGATGAATTTGTTTTTATCTCTATTAGTAGCTTCTTTGACAAAAAAATTTCGTCTTCGTTTATATTAAACGTGACAATTATTTTGTCTCCATTTCTTATATTTATGGCACAATACTTTTGTCTCTAATTTCTCCTTTAATGACAAAATATTTTGTCGCTAATTACTTATAAGTATGTTCCCAACAGAGTGTATTGGAGACAAAAAAATTCGTCACAAATTTATCATTTTTAATGACAAATTTTTTTTGTCTTCGTTTATATTAAATGTGACAAAATTATTTCGTCTCTATTTCTTATATTTATGACAAAATACTTTTGTCTCTAATTTCTTCTTTAATGACAAAATATTTTGTCGCTAATTACTTGCAAGTATGTTCCCAACAGAGTGTATTGGAGACAGAAAAATTCGTCACAAATTTATCATTTTTAATGATGAATTTGTTTGTCTCTATTGGTAGCTTCTTTGACAAAAATTTTTCGTCTTCGTTTATATTAAACGTGACAAAATTATTTCATCTCTATTTCTTATATTTATGACGAAATACTTTTGTCTCTAATTTCTTCTTTAATGACAAAATATTTTGTCGCTAATTACTTACAAGTATGTTCCAAACAAAGTGTATTGGAGACAAAAAAATTCGTCACAAATTTATCATTTTCAATGACGAAATTTTTTTTTCGTCTGTAAGACCCTTTAGCGACGACCCTTTGGAGACAAAACGGGTGACGAAAAATGTTCGTCGTAATTAGTTTGGGTGACGAAATATATACATTTTGGGACAAATTTGTTTCGTCTTTAAATCTCAAATTTGTTGTAGTGAAAAGATGAGGTAATAAAGTTGACATGTGCACCAAAGAAGTTGATTGAGGATGCAATTGATGTTCGAAAGATGATAGTTGAATGTCCAACTGAATCTAAGATAGAGTAAAGTCTAGAGAGCATCCAACATCAACATAAAATACACTTCGTTAATTTTTTTGGTGTACAGCAATTTAATTTGATTTCCAATGCTTGTCTAATTAATCTTGTCAACCACTTGAAGCATATAGAGAAGAACTTTAAAAAAAAAAAAAAAAAACTTTTCTACATACAACTTTTAGAAGAGGGGCAAGCAACTGAAGTATTTAAAATATCTCTTTATTTGGCATGGAAGATGACAGATCTCTAATATGAACTCGATAACGAGTTCTTTCAAAAAAGAGGAACCTGATGTAGGACAAGATTTTAAGAATTTTTATATTTTTAGTTCAAACTTTTCTACATATAACTTTTGAAAGAGGGGCAAGCAACTGAAGTATTCAAAATATCTCTTTATTTGGCATGGAAGATGTCAGATCTCTAATATGAACTCGAGGACGAGTTCTTTCAATGAAGAGGGGCCTGATGTAGGATAAGATTTTAAGAATTTTTATATTTTTAGTTTTAATATTTTTGATATATTATTTTATTAGGATTCTTATAATTTAGTATAAGTATTTTAGAATTAGATTTTGATTAGGATTTTAAATAGTTTAGAATTTTTGTTTCCTATTATCTTATGTTTCCTAATTTGTGTTGATTTAAGTTTTCTAGTTTATTTTAGAATTATTTTTCCTACAAGTATTAGTTTTAGTTTATTATAAATAGTTATGTAAGCCTCATGGCAAAGACAACTTCTATTAATTCAATCAATAATACTAAGATATTTTCTCTTCCTTGTGGATTCAAGGTTCTATTTTTTTCGTGAATTCGAGAGCCCCTTTCGTTTACTAGAACAATATCTAGTCCTCATGTATTCTGCTGTGTCAAAATGTATATTACCTTTGTTTATTTAAGTGTCTATCTACCATTTGTCTTAATTTTGATTACTTTAATCTTATTAAAATGGGTGCCACTATAATTATACCAAACTTATGAGACTTACTATATTTTTCTCAAATTTAAAGAAAAATGAGTGTAATTTACTTGTGAGGGTTTTTGGAGTTTCGTCCCAACTAATCCATAGCACCAGATAATTACGGATCCAAAATTTTTTACTTCAAAATTTAAACACATAATTTTTTTATATAGAAGAGACAATCCCTACTCAACTGCAACTTGCTTTGCAAATCACTATTTTTACACGAAAACAACATAGGCTCTCCAAATCAAACAGAAATATATATGCACATTAAAAATATGAAATTTGTTTATATGAATGAATAGACCCTACTGTACAAAAAAAGAAACACAATAATGCAAGTGCTTCGAAATTTCCTAAGAACTTTGTTTGATTAGACTTAGCAACCTAAGCCAAACACGTCCTTTTTATATGTTTCATTTAGGTTGCGTGCAAATTCATGTTTTCTTACGTTAGTACGTATGAACCAACTGAATAAAAAAACTAACTGAATAGCAGATGTTTTCTGTGACTCAAATAATAATAATAATATTAATAAAGTGCTTCACTAAAAAATAACCAATCACCAAACAAGGTCTTATCCCCTTCCTTTTCGCTTTGAAATTAGGGGATATATGGTAGTTGAAAAAATTATTTGTCTTTTTGTTTGGGGGGATTATGATATGAGATCCCTAAAAAATAAAATAAAAAAACACAACATTACAATTTTAGGGTCATTCAATGCGTCTGAAGGTAGTGGGGCTTTACCTCATTGAGCAATATGGAGCATCACCTAGCTCATAGCAATCATCATGTTGTTGTCGTCTCTTTAATCTCTAACATAAAGTGGTGGATTTCATCATCTCGACCATCTAGAATAAAAATTATTCAATACTAGTATGTGGCATGGCCTATATGCTATTTTTTGTCAATAAAAAAATCACAATACATATTAACTAAGTTATTTATTATTACTATTATTATTATTTTTTGGTCAGTTATCTATTTAATAGAAGTGAATTAACATGTCTCACTCATAAAATTTTACGTTAGGTAAATAAATTGAAACACCACGTAAACAATGATGTTATAAGATTACTAAATAATTATGGTATCGTACATGGAATAATTTATCTCTACTCTCAGGGCTTGTTTGGAAAATTGACTATTTTAGTTAGTTTTTTTTGAATTTTTTGATAGTTGGTTGGTTGGTTTTTTTTAGTTGATTTGATGGTAGTGAGAGAAAAAGTGAAGTGATTATGGTTTTAATATGACATTTTGTCTTATTGACTATTTTAATTTATTTTGTCTTTATTGACTATTTTAATCCAAAATCATCTTCTCAAATAGGGCCGGAGATGGGAACAAGAAATTTATTTTGTCTTTTGAGACTTATTACTCATTAAGTCTTATTGATAAATTTTTGACAAATTTATCAATATTTTTTTTTATGAATAAATTTACAGTAATAAATTTATAAATAAATAAGTTTAATTAATTAGACTGATTTTTAAGTGATAGTCGGATCAATGCTCTACGAGCTAGGTAACACAAAACACGTTAATTAATTAGTAAGAATAGTTAGATATGAGTTAAATGCTACACGTGCTATATATATATTAGGTGCAAAATGATATATATATATATATATATATTGGGAATGGCTTCTGTCCAGTCCTTAATCGGACTGGACCGTGCTGTTGGGCCCGTGAAGGCCTACCATAGGTCCCGTTTTGATAATCTAAACCGTTTAATGTGTAGAACTTGTCGAGTACTATGTGCTTGTAAAAAATCACATTGATTGGATATCAATAGCTATGTGATCAAAATATATTTTTGTCAACCGTTAATTTATTCACCGTCCATTGTTTTTGTACAAAACTGATTTGATCACATAGCTATCGATATCCGATTAACGTGATTTTTTACAAGCACATAGTACTCGACGAGTTCTACACATTCAACGGTTCAGGTTATCAAAATGAGACCTATAGTGTGTGCCCACGGATCCAACAGCACGGTCCAATCCGATTAAGGACTGAACAAATGCCATGCCCATATATATTCACACTTACAATGCTAGTACTAATAAATAAATAGTCCAAGTACTATGGGAAAATAGTTAGGTACTCTCATAGTATTCTGGGATGTTATTATGGTGTCTTTAATAAATATAAGAAATTACAAAATATATCAGGGTTAGTTTTTTTTTTTTTTTATTTCTTAATTAGTTAATAAAGATGGATCAACATTATTTTATCAAAAAAAATATTTTACCATATTAGTGATTAAGAACACTATATAAATAATGTCACATAATACAAGAAAGTATGAAATAATTATTCTAGTTCCATGTCTTGAACATAAAGTCAGTCATGTACAATAATAATTTAGTTTTGGAGCCCCAATTTAATACGCTGATCTAATACTTCCATATTAACAAAAACAATAATTATGTGACAAATAAAATTGACCAAATTTAATTAAAGTTGATCCCGTTTAAATTGATGAAATACGAATATGCAAAACACATCAAACAATTGATCAATCCTTAGGTCCTGTTTGTTTTCCGAACTCAATGGCCAAATTGGACTATTAGTGAGGTGATGAGCACCAATATCATGTTTGTTTGCAAAATAAAGCTCCAGATTCGGAATCCGTTCAAATTACGAAAGTTCTTGGAGGAACGAACTGGCAGTCACCCAGAGAAAATAATATTCAAAAATAGTCTATTAAGATTAGAGTAAAGCCGGTTGTCTAGGAGGACGTTTGTGCAGTCGTCCTGTTTAAGTACAAATTAAAGCTCAAAACCGTGGACTGTTTTGAAAAACCATGGCTGATTTGTTTTTTTGTTTTTTGTTTTGTTTTTTTGGTGTCTCATTGTTTTATATTTATTTTATATAAAATAATTTAACACACCACACTAACTATCATCAAAATAAAATAATTATATTTAATTCATTCACTAACAATTTCATCAATCCTATCTGAAAATAAATCAACCCTTGGGTCCGTTTGTTTTCAGAGATAGAATGGAGGGGATTGATAGTGATGGGATTGTTAATGAGAGTATTGATAGTGAGGGGATTAAATAAAATTGTGTTTGTTTTGATGATAGTTGTTAGTGTAGAGATTGTTAAATTATTTTTATATAAAATAAATATAAAATAATAAAACAAATAAAAAAATGCAAAAACATTAAACATTAATGTTTTTAAAAAAATGCCCAACATGTAAGAAATTTAAAAAAAATAAAAATAAAATAAAAAATTTCCAGAGAAAAATAAAATAAATAAAATAATGATTTTTACTTAACAAAAAATACAAAAAATTAAACATTAATGTTCAAAAAAAAAAAATGCCCGATATGTAAAAAAATAAAATAAATAATAAAAAAAATATAAAATTTCTAGTCCGCCGGAGTATTTTTCTAATATCAAGTCCTGTAGGCCCATCCGAATCCCCTTGGGGAGGCCCATCTTAATCTGGAGCTCACTATCAATCCCCTCCACATCTCTCAAAACAAACACAATATTAGTGGGTCCCACCTCACTACCAACCCCAATCCTCCCTCTACTCTCCAAACAAACGGGGCCTTAAGACTTGCTCGCATTAAAGACGAAAAATAAATTTTCAATTGGACCACAGTCCTAGTCTCTCTTTGGGCAACCATGAGAAGATATTAGAAGATTTTGTCTCATAAAATGTCATCGCCTTTGATCATAACAACAAAAGGAAAATTTATGTTACAGGCCCTCTAAACGTGTGTATCGTGTCACGTCCCAAAAATTAACACAAATTAAATTTATCAACTTTTATTGTTTAATATAAAGGGAAGTAAATCTCAATATTAATACCATCTTTAAATCTCTAACATTTGTATTCATAACCATCTAGAGATTTACAAAAGAATATTCCGTATGCGACTATACATTCAACATCCCTAATATATGAATCTATAACATATAGCATAGTAAGTCAAGTATGAATAAATGCCTCCAAGGGTTACAAATTCCAAAACTTAAGTCCGATTACAAAAAAGTGGTTCTCGAACCCATATATATAAAGCCCTTGGCTTATCAAAATAATTACAACAAGGAAAAGAGTCATGTGCTCTCAAAACATATTCCACACCTCCAACTAAGCAGGATCACTACATCTTTTCTTGCACAAAATCTCATAGGGTGAGCATAAAACCCAGTAAGAAAATCTCAACAAAGTATATATATTTATACAATCTCATGGGATGAATGCATATGCCATACCATGTTATATATATATATATATATATCTTTATTTTTGAAATTTTTTGTGCATAATGCAATCTTGAGAATTTAACAATTCAACAGTTTTCAATGTAATTCAAAGGGGCGGTAAATACGACTCAAGTAAATCCTCATGGCTAGTGTTTGCAAGTAGGCTTATCAAGCACTACCAAATCCTACCTTACCAACTTCTAAAATAGGGCCGGAGATGGGAACAAGAAATTTATTTTGTCTTTTGAGACTTATTACTCATTAAGTCTTATTGATAAATTTTTGACAAATTTATCAATATTTTTTTTTTATGAATAATTTACAGTAATAAATTTATAAATAAATAAATTTAATTAATTAGACTGATTTTTAAGTGATAGTGGGATCAATGCTCTACGAGCTAGGTAACACAAAACACGTTAATTAATTAGTAAGAATAGTTAGATATGAGTTAAATGCTACACATGCTATATATATATATATATTAGGTGCAAAATGATATATATATATTAGCTTAATCGGCTTGGGTATCTTGTTGGCCCTGTGAAAGCCTATCACAGGTTCCGTTTTGATAATCTGAACCGTTTAATGTGTAGAACTCGTTGAGTACTATGTGCTTATAAAAATAATGTTGATCGGATATCGATAGCTATGTGATCAAAATAGATTTTTGTCAACAGTTAATTTATTCACTGTCTATTTTTTTTTATACAAAACTGATTTGATCACATAGCTATCGATATCTGATTAACGTGATTTTTTACAGACATATAGTACTCGACGAGTTCTACACATAAAACGGTTCAGATTATCAAAATGAGACCTGTAGTGGGCGCCCTCAGATCCAACAGCACGGTCCAATCCGATTAAGGACTGGACAGAAGCCATGCCCATATATATTCACACTTAAAATGCTAGTAGTAATAAATAAATAGTCCAAGTACTGTGGGAAAATAGTTAGGTACTCTCATAGTATTCTGTGATGTTATTATGGTGTCTTTAATAAATATAAGAAATTACAAAATATATCAGGGTTATTTATTTTATTTATTTTATTTCTTAATTAGTTAATAAAGATGGATCAACATTATTTTATCACAAAAAATATTTTACCATATTAGTGATTAAGAACACTATATAAATAATGTCACATAATATAAGAAAGTACCAAAAATTATTCTAGTTCCATGTCTTGAACATAAAGTCAGTCATGTACAATAATAATTTAGTTTTGGAGCTCCAATTTAATACGCTGATCTAATACTTCCTCATTAATAAAAACAATAATTATGTGACAAATAAAATTGACCGAATTTAATTAAAGTTGATCCCTTTTAAATTGATGAAATACGAATATGCAAAACACATTAAACAATTGATCAATCCTTAGGTCCTGTTTGTTTTCCGAACTCAATGGCCAAATTGGACTATCAGTGAGGTGATGAGCACCAATATCATGTTTGTTTGCAAAATAAAGCTCCAGATTCGGAATCCGTTCAAATTACGAAAGTTCTTGGAGGAACGAACTAGCAGTCACCCAGAGAAAATAATATTCAGAAATAGTCTATTAAGATTAGAGTAAAACCGATTGTCTAGGAGGATATTTGTGCGGTCGTCCTGTTTAAGTACAAATTAAAGCTCAAAACCGTGGACTATTTTGAAAAACCATGGCTGATTTGGTTTTTTGTTTTTTGTTTTGTTTTTTTGGTGTCTCATTGTTTTATATTTATTTTATATAAAATAATTTAACACACCACACTAACTATCATCAAAATGAAATAATTATATTTAATTCATTCACTAATAATTTCTTTATTAACAATTTCATCAATCCTATCTGAAAATAAATCAACCCTTAGGCCCCGTTTGTTTTCAGAGATAGAATGGAGGGGATTGATAGTGAGGGGATTGTTAGTGAGAGTATTGATAGTGAGGGGATTAAATAAAATTGTGTTTGTTTTGATAATAGTTGTTAATGTAGAGATTGTTAAATTATTTTTATATAAAATAATAAAACAAATAAAAAAATGCAAAAACATTAAACATTAATGTTTTTAAAAAAATGCCCAACATGTAAGAAATTTTAAAAAAATAAAAATAAAATAAAAAATTTCCAGAGAAAAATAAAATAAATAAAATAATAATTTTTACTTAACAAAAAATACAAAAAAATTAAACATTAATGTTCAAAAAAAAATGCCCGATATGTATAAAATAAAATAAATAATAAAAAAAATATAAAATTTCTAGTCCGTCGGAATATTTTTCTAATATAAAGTCCCGTAGGCCCATCCGAATCCTCTTGGGAAGGCTCATCTTAATCCGAAGCTCACTATCAATCCCCTCTCCATCTCTCAAAATAAACACAATATTAGTGGGTCCCACCTCACTACCAACCCCAATCCTCCCTCTACTCTCCAAACAAACGGGGCCTTAAGACTTGCTCGCATTAAAGACGAAAAATAAATTTTCAATTGGACCACAATCCCAGTCTCTCTTCGGGCAACCATGAGAAGATATTATAAGATTTTGTCTCATAAAATGTCTTCGCCTTTGATCATAACAACGAAAGGAAAATTTATGTTACAGACCCTCTGTTGGCTACATATTTTGTAAAAGCCAATTACAATTCGACACGTAGCAGAATGAGGGTATTATTGGAAGATGATTTTAATCTTAAATCTCAACCATACACGTGGCGATAAATATTGGTTCTCAAATGGTCTGAGTAGCACTAGATCAGGAATGAGATACAAGGTGACGTGGCTTCAACGGTTACCTATTTTCAAATTCAAAACAGAGGGAAGTCCAAGCGCAAGTGATGGCATAGTGGAACTATTTCTAAGGTAACATGATCGTGATCATGGAAGAAATTTTGACGGTTCGAAATGATTCAGTTGAAGGTCATCTCTAACAAGTATAAATAGCAAGGAAGTTCCCGAAAAGAGCCCCCGGACTCAGATCATATAAACCGTTTTTACTTCATATTTTCCTTTCCGTTTTTACCTTTCTGTACTTTAAATACTCGTTCTTTAAATACCTGCATTGTACTTCAATTCATAGGAGTAGTTACAAGTAGATTCAAGTAGATTGTTGCTGTAAACCTCCTCGAGGCTGAGTTCGGACTATTGTAAGTTTTTATGTTAATGAAATACTTCAATTGTTCTTCATATTATTTATTATTTCTCTTAATTTCTCCTAAAGTCAAGCCACCAAGAAAAGTCCTCTTCATTGAAATTTGAAAGAATTAAAACATAGTCGCTGATAGTTGATTGGCTATTATAATTTCTGAAGGGCGATTGATCCTTGTCGCACGCATTTACAAATATACCCTTGAAAAGCCAAAAAGCCAACATATATTTTTGGCATGGTGGGACTAATTAAAATGGCTAGACGAAGACGACAAGGAGAAAATGAATGCTTGGAAGAAGGCGTAGAAGGAGAGGTAGAAATACCTAATCCAGAGGAGAATGTGGTAACACACCCTGTGGAGACTCCTATGTTATCAGAACCTTTGGTCGAACAGACCAGTACTTCTGGACAAGAACCATATGTTCATAATATTGGACGAAACCAAGGAATTGGGCCATCAACCGTTCCATCTTCTCAGCCAGCAAATCCATGGGATAGCTTGGTAGATGCTATGGGACAACAACTAATGAACACAATGGAAAGGTGGGCAACATCCTTTTTGGATCGAATGAACAACCACCAACCAACAAATACAAGACATACAGAGGAAATTTTAAATGTCCCTCAGCAAAGATTGGCTAGAGAAAAACAGCCTATGCAAGTTAATGGACAAACTAATGGTCAGACTAGTACTCAGAACTATGAAAGACCATCGCCTCGATCTTAGTATGAACCCATTTCAAGGCACATAGTAGGCCAAAATGCCTCGATATTCAACGGTGAAGCCACACGGTTAAGACTGGCCAAGTACAAGAGACCGGCATAAGAATGGTGGCAAATCCCATGTTCGAAGCCATACCTGGCACCAGGGGTTATAATAATCCCTTATTCGAATTTATACCCAGGGGGTTGGAAGGTTTGCCTACAAATGGAAGGGACACAATGCCTATTCCAACACCTTTCACAGTTCCTTTCACAGGACAGGCTCAAAGGGGTTATCCATACCCCCAACAGCAACCTACACCACAGGGGCAACCAGTCCCAAATGTACCATTGTATGGACCAAGAGGACCACAGGCACAAGTTTGTCCACCAAACCCTGTGCTTGCTCCTCCAGTAGTGGTTCAGCAAGCCCAAAATATGGTCCCTAGGGACCAAATTGCTGATATTGTTAGGGAGATATGTGGACCAATGGCTCGGGGGGTCCAGACTCCTGTATACAGAAAACCATACCCAGAGTGGGTAGATAGGGTACATGAATACCCAAGAGGGTTCAGAATACCTGATTTCACCTTATTCTCTGGGCTGAAATCAATCAGATGAGAGCATATTGCTCGATTATTTGCTCAGTGTGGTGAATTCGCTAATCATGACTACATAAAATTGAGATTATTTCCAAACTCTCTAACTGGGGAAGCGTTTGTATGGTATATCAATTTTACACCTGGCTCCATTCAAACTTGGCAACAGATGGAAGAGGCATTTCATGCCCAATTTTTCCAATCGAGCGAGGTATCCATGGCATTTGGCAAGATTGAGTCAAAGGCACGAAAAAGGCTACTCAATTCATTGCAAGATTTAAGAGGGCTCGAAATAAATGTAGAGTCATCCTTCGAGCAGAATTTATGCGATTGGCTCAAAGCGGTTTAGAGTTCGGGCTTGAAAGAAGTTTGACTCAAGCGAATCGAGGATTTGGTCGAATTAACCTATAAGGTGTCGCGATATGAAGCATTACTAGAGGAAGAACAAGATCGAAACAATGCTTCATATAAGACATACTCTGAGATCCCAATTATGAGATTGATCAGTGAGATTGTGGGCAAAGAACACATGTCTGTGAAGCATTAATTCATAAGGATACGACTATCGACCCGGTATAAAAGAAAGACTTTCACAGAAAGTATTCTTTCGATTTAACAAAAGCAGATGACATTTTCGATCATTTGCTTGCAGCCAATTTCCTTAAGTTACCAAAAGGAGTAAAACTGCCTTCTCTTGATGAACTTAAAGGAAAAGTATACTGTAAATGGCATAATTCTTGGTCTCACTCAACTAAAAGCGCATTGTTTTTGAGACAGGATCCAAGAGCAAATCCGGAAAGGAAGTCTGAAGTTCCCGACCAAAACGGAGAAAGCCATGGGAATTGACAGTAACCCGTTTCCAGAAGTTGGAGAAAGCGCGGCTAATGTGGTTGTTCCAAACTTTCAGAATCTGTCTCTGCAGGAATTGGAAGAGGTCAATGTGCAAATGCATATTGCCAACCAGTCAGCTGCCAAGAAAGAGACCAGAAATCTACCAGTTGTTGGACAGAGTCTCTCACATCAGAAGGAACATTCTGATGAAGAAATACTGGACGACGATTCCTTGGAAGCAGCTGTAATGCAAAGGATGTGTCCAAGATGTAGACTAAGCTACAAATGGTTGAAGGGGCTTCCAATTGATGGGAAGCAATACTATAAGGATGTTCAGAGACGTCCTAGAACAACCAACGCTTACAACAAAAGGCCGTACCCGGCTAGTGATAGGCAGCGACCAGTGGTGGTTGAGCCTGCAGTTGACAGAATGAATGCTAAAGGCAAAAGGCCCTTGTATGAGTCTAGGCCACCTAACTACTATAGAATGGAGAGCAAACATTCCGAAAGAAGATTAGAGAGGAGTTCAGGTTATGGAACTAAAGCCAGAGATTGGCCTCCCAGATCAACATCACACAAAATAGAAAATGAGAATCAAGCTCGAAACATGAGACCAGAACCAAGCACCTGCCTCCACGGACAGTTTCGAAGATGGCTTCGAAGGTGGAAAAGGGTGGTTCAACATCTGAATCAGTAAGCTCTTGGGTGCACAGGTTCAGTTGGCTTGTAATGCAAAACAAACCTAGGGAATTACCTACCAGGAGAGATGTTGGAATTACAGGCAGAATGGTCAAGCCTGCTTTAGTGGCCCCAAACAACTGGGTATTGCTGAAGCACCCAAAGACAAAGGAGCCAAGTATGGTTCCGGTTATTTCCAGATCACAAAGGAGGAAAATTCAACGTAGGTACACCCAGTACCAGCAAGATCTGAAAGAGAGTGAAGAGAGTTCTTCACATGTCAAGACAGAAGAAAAAGCGAAGGCAGACCATGTTCCAAAACCGGCTACAAAGTAAAGTGGTTTGTAGCGAGAACAATTGGCCCAAGTTCATTACGAACTAAAGGCGAGAGAAATCGATTTGGCGAAATTGGAGAAGGCTCTGATGGAAAGTGATAGTGAAATAGAAGAAGAGATTGGCATGAGCCCCAAGAAGGAAATAATAGAAGAAGGAATGTTCGAAGCCTTTATGGATGAACAAACATTTCGACTAAAAATCGATTGAGAAGGATCCTTCGAAGGGATCAGTCATCAATGAAATACCAGAATGCAGCATGGAAGACGCTGCTGAAGACACTGAGCAAGGTAGCCAAGAGGGAAAGAAGGTACAACCAGCCATCCAGTTTGGCTCATTCCCACCTGTATCAGTCAACATGGTACATATACTACCTCATGAATTTCAGGCTGAGGATCAGGAGGACCAAGACATGGATCCAATTCCTGTTTCTAGTGAGGAATCACAAGTGAGCATGGTACACGATGCTTCTGAAACGATTATTCCTATGGAAGTTGAGTGTGAAAGCGAGGAGGAGGTGAGCATCAACCTCTCATATCCTTTTGAATACCCCTCGAATTCCATGACCCAGCATATCAAGCCTTTGTACATTAAGGCTTTCTTTGATGGTATCTGATTAAGCAGTCCTAGTAGATAATGGGGGCGGTTAATTTATTGCGAAATCTTCTTTGAAGAAATTAGGAAGAAGAATCCAAGGTTGATCCCAACCGGTACAACCATTCTTTGGTTTCTTTGGAGATAAGCGAGATGGCCCAAGGTATTACGCCTATTAATTTGAGTGTGGGAACCGAGGATTGTATGTGACATTCTTCGTGATCGGCAATGCTAAATATAATGCTTTACTTGGAAGGATTTGGATTCACACCAACAAGTGTGTACCTTCCTCGTTGCATCGAGAAGATCATGATGGCTCTGGGCAATGGAGAGCGAGAGGAGATTGATCAGATCCTCAACCTTTCATAGCTTTGTGCAGACTTTGCGAGGCCAAGCTATATATTGAAGGGTAACTCCACTCAATTATATTGAGGAAAGGCGATGGCTCGGCGAAGTGGCGGTGATGAGGAAGTTACACATCTGAAGCACTTAGTCCAAGAAAGTCTTGATGAAGAGGTTGTCGTGAAAGATGACAACGATGCAGTTGTAGGCAAAGAAGTGAAGAACGAAGCCAATTCATTGGCTTTGATTAAATTCTCATCATTGGATGTAAAGGCAATAGTCCGGAAGATGCGAAACAAGAGAGAAAGCCATGATAATTGGTACGTAAACAAGACCAACAACAGTCGAAGTTTGACCTTTGGGAAATATTGTGCATTGGACATTGAAACAAAAGTCCGAAATACAAGAAGAAGGCGCCTTATGGATGATTTTGTCTATGAGGAAGAAAGCGAAGATGTCGAAATAGAGAACCTAGAGGCAAAACAAGGTGAAAAGATTGCTTCAAAGGTTAAAGAAACCAAAGAAAGCTTCAATGAATTCTCGACGATGAGGACCCCTTAGAAGAAGTGAATTTAGGGAAGGTTACGTGCGTGACCCACTTATATAAGTACTGTTTGAATGCCACAGGCGAGACCGGTTGTTGGTTGTTTTAAAGAAATATAAAGATTGTTTTGCATGGTCCTATAATGAACTACGAGTTGGATAGATCATTGGTGGAACATAGGCTCCCTTTGAAGCCTAATTTCAAGCCATACAAGCGAAACCAAGAAGGATGAGTCGGATGTAATTGAGAAGGTCAAGGAAGAAATTCTTAGACTACTTAAGGCGAGACTTTATTAGGACTGACGGGTATGTGGAATGGCTATCTAATATTGTGCTGTAGTTAAGAAAAATGGCAAAATGAGGGTATGCATCGATTTGAAATTTAAATCTAGCAACTCCTAAAGATGAATACCCTATGCCTATAGTGGATCTGTTGGTGGGCCAGTTCGTGAGGGCATCAAGTTTTGTCAATGATGGATGGCCACTCTGGTTATAATCAAATATGCATTGCGAGAGGAAGACATCCACAAGGCAAACATTGGATGTCACAGGAATATTGGCACCTTGAATGGGTTAAGATGCCATTTAGTGCGAAGAATCTTTGGAGCTACGTGTCGAGGGCTATGAACACCATCTTTCATGACCTTATTGGAGGGTATCTGGAATGTTATATTGATGACATCGTGGTAAAATCCCAGTCCATGGAGAAGCATTTGCTTCATTTAGAAACAGCTTTTGAAAGAATGAGGAAGTTCAAGTTGAAACTCAACCCTCTTAAATGTGCTTTTGATGTGTCATCTGGAAATTTCTTGGGTTATGTAGTGCATACGAAAGGAATACAGATTGATCAAAATAAAGCCAAAGCCATCATTGAAGCTAGGCCTCCGTCAAGTAAGAAAGAATTACAAAGGTTCCTTGGGCAGGTTAACTTTCTTCGTAGGTTTATTTCTAACACTGCAGGGAAAACTAAAGTGTTCTCTTCCTTGTTAAGGCTGAAGGATGAAGAGGAATTTGTGTGGACGTGAGCATCAAAGCGCTTCGAAGGTATCAAAGCCTACTTGGCCAATCCTCGATCTTGATGCCACCAAAACGAAATAAGCCCTTGAAGTTATACATAGCGGCGTGAAGATTCATTAGGAGCTTTCTTGGCCCAAGATAATGAAGAAGGCAAATAACAAACATGTTTATTACCTTAGTAGGTTTTAAATTCTTGTGAATGTAAATATTCAATTTGTTGAAAAGTATCTTGCTTTGTATTTTCTTTGCAATGAAATTAAGATATTATCTTTTACCTACAAGCTGTCTTGGTAATTGCAACCCGATTTGGTTAAATACATGTTATCTAGACCTATGTTGAGGGAAGAATTGGCAAATGGATATTAGCCTTATCGAATTTCATTTAGAATATGTCCCTCAAGGCGATAAAAGGGCAAGTATTAGCCAATTTTCTGGCAGATCATCCATCTCAAACAGAGAACCAAGAGGTAATGGAACTTGGTATGGCTAGTGTTGAACCATGGCAAATGTGGTTCGATGGATCGAAAGCCAATGAATTAATTGGAATTGGTATTGTGATTAAGTCTCCACAAGGGGTAAAAACCACACATGGTTTCAGAGTGGATGAAGCTAGCTGTTCCAATAATCAGGCTGAATATGAAGCCTTAATAGTAGGACTAGAAATCCTTATTGGGTTACAAGTACATGCAGTTGACATATTTAGGGACTCTCAATTGGTGGTTAACCAAGTAAAAGGGATTTTCAAGTGTCAAAGCATAAGCATCCTATCATATTATGTTGTTGCATTACATCTACTTTCTCAGTTTCAGATAGCAAATGTAACCTATGTTCCAAGATTCTTGAACAGTAGAGCTAATGATGTGGCTCAAAAAGCTTCGAACTTCAAGAGAAGGGATAATACCCAAAGGGATATAAGCCAAACAACATATCAGAGATTAATACAACCTTTGAATAAAAGGAATGTGGTCTTGGAAGTCAATCATAATGACTCACAAGAGCGATTGGAGAGCATCCAATAATGCGATGCCATTTGGTCCATCTTCAAAGGCGTGAGAAAAATCAAATGCGATCTATGCAATACATGGTATATGATAATGCTCTATACAAAAGGGGAGATGGCTTATTATTGGAGTGTTTAGGTCCAAAAGAAGCATTATGACTATGGTGAGGTTCATGAAGGCATTTGTGGTGCTCATCGACTGGTGTAAAGATGAGATGGTTGCTTGAAGGCATTCCTATTATTGGCCAACTATTCTTAAAGATTGCATAGAATATGCAAAAGGTTGCCAGCATGCCAAAAACATGGCACAATAAGACATGTGCCCATAAGCGACCTACATGCGATAGTGAAGCCTTGGCCATTCGGAGGATGGGCCATGGACATGATAGGTAAAATTCACCCACCTTCTTGAAACATCATTGTTTCATTCTAGTGGCTCTTGACTACTTCACTAAGTGGGTTGAAGCCAAGCCATATAAAGTCAGAGACCAGACAGAGGTCATTGGATTCATTAAAGATTTGATCCATAGGTTTGGCATTCCACAAACCATAACAGTTGATAATGGAACTGTGTTTGATGGGAAAATGGTGAAATCCTTTGTGGCAGAATTTGGGATTAGCCTTATTAATTCCACTCCCTATTATGCACAGGCCAATGGTCAAGCTGAATCATCCAATAAATCCTTGAAAAGGGGAATACAAAAGATGGTGGAAGATAATCCTAGGGATTGGTATAACCTATTGTTGGATGTTTTATGGGCTTACAGAACTTCCCCAAGGTCGAGCACAGGAGTCACTCCTTATGCCTTAGTATACGGGCATGATGCAGTGTTACCTGTGGAAATTAATGTCAAATCTCTGAGGGTAAGATGTCAAGATCAATTAGAATCTGAGCAATATCATCAAAGCATGTGCTTGGAATTGGAAGACATAGATGAAGCAAGGATTTTGGCGTTAAATAGCATTCTTTTTCAAAAGAAGAAAGCAGCCAAGAATTATAACAAGAAAGTCAAGCATATTGGCTTTGATGAAGGTGATTTGGTATGGAAAACAATACTCCCAATAGGGATTAAAAGCCATAAGTTTGGCAAATGGTCACCTAACTGGGAAGAACCATATCAAGTTCACAGAGTTTTGCCTTTTGGGGCATACCATTTAAGAAATTTGAATGGTTATGTACATCCCAAAAAGATTAATGGGAGATATTTGAAGCCTTATTTTCCAACCAGTTGGGAAACACAAGGAATAGAATAAACATCAAATACAAAAACATGAGACTACTCAAAGGATGGACAAAATTTGTTCTTTTATAAAGAATTAAATACATTATGCCATAGATTGGCCCAGAAATCATTACAATGTCTTAATTGTTTTTGTATAACGGATTTCCTATTGCTAAGTGATGGGAACAGTTTGATGGCTGTAGCCATGTCCTTTTTACGATCAGCCAATTCTTGGTTAGTGATCTGCAATTTGGTGTCGATTCGACCCAAGGCGGTTTATTGCGACTAATTCCTCCTCGATTGGGCCTTCTTCTCTAGCGGTTGGATTGAAACTTGGAAGCGAGAGGAATGTTGTTCCTTGAGTTACGATACTTGGTATGCACTTGAGAAACAAAACTCGGTCCTAGTTAGTTTCTCATCCGCAACCTTAGCGACTTGACAAATGTTGAGGTAAAATCGATGGTGGGCTGCTTCGAGATAGATGACTTGAAACATTCAGCGTTGCTTTCGGCAATGTTACAACCTTGAAGGAATCCATTTACGATAGTAGGCCTTTGTAGAGCCTCAAAGGGAATCCTCGAAAAGAATTTAGCGATTCTAGACATGTGTCTATGTCTATTGAAGGCCTGAAGGTTTGTTCTTTGGAGGAAGAATTCTCAAAAATCTCGATGAAATTGACCAAGACTAATGGCTCAAACCTTGACACTAGACATTGGAGATGTAGAAGATGCGTCGAAAAGACTAGCAAGTCTTCCTTCGAAGATGTCTACTTCATCCCTAGACATGAAGGGCATAGAAATCTTGTGGTGGAAGACACAGAGGGCTGCATGGGGATGGGAGAAATGGATGGAGCGTCTTTGGCAGCTTCTATAGTCTTAGCCACCAATGAATCAAGTGAAGAGGGGCTAGAAGTAGGCATAGACGATGAATCATGAATTGAAGGACTACCAGCACCTTCTGTGGAAGAATTAACCGCCATCAGAGATGGAGTGGCAACTGAAGTTTCCATGAAGGAAGGAATAAGGGCAAGGCTCGAAGAAGAAATAGACCGAGGCGGATCAAAAGTCAAAAAAGGAATATATGGCTCTAAGCCAAGGAAAAGAGAAGCAGGGATGTTTAGATTCAAAGAAGGCATATCGAATATAGGTTCAGAGAAAGGAAACGTGAGTTGGATGGTTTTCACACGTTGCATTTGGTCAATTTCAACTGAAATCGAAGGCGACCTCGCTGGAAAAATGAAAGCAGTAGCTGTTGCTGTAAGAGGAAGAAATACAAAAGACTGTTAGAATTCAGTATGAAAAGTTGACAAAAGGAAAAACATTGGAAGTGTGAAAGAAATTACTTGTTTCAGAAGCAGCTTTGATGAGAGAAGCGGAGGCAATAATGTCTGGCGGTTTGTTGCTTTCTCATTTGTTTCCTTTGCAAAGCATCAACAATGACGACTTCTTCTCTTAAAATTTGTTGTTGCCGTCTCTTCTCAGCCCTCTCAAAAACGATTATTGCTTTGGAATGTTCCTGTTCTACTGCCTTGGCAGCGGCTTCAAGAATCGGATCTTCCACCAAGTCAGCAGCAGAAACAGTCATCTTCTTTCTCTTCCTCCTTGGCAGTGATACTACTGGTTCTTTTTCAATCTCACTCTCTTCAATTCGGGTTTCAAGTTTTTCAGAGGTAAGTGCTTTCTCCATTACTATAGTGGGTGCCTCGAAGAAGGATGTAATTGTATCGAAGGAGGCATCGGGAAGGAGGCACCAGGAAGGGAGGCAATTACGTTTTGTTTCTTTGCTCTCTGCAAAGACACTTCTGGTTCTTGCTCAACCTCTTCTTCTCTCAAGGATTCGGATTCCTCAGGAGGGAGGACTAGTTTCCTTCTTTGTTTTTGTTGTTGTTGTTTCTTTTTTAGAAACGACTAAAGTTTGACTCTTTGGGAGATTCTTGAGTTGGGGCCTGCCAAGAACAAAAGTGTAAAGGGAATGAACAAAAGATTCAAAAGAAAGGAAGAGTAGAAATCTGAAAATATTTACCCTTCTTCGAAGCAGCTCTAGTAACTCTGGCTGGAGGAGATGAAGTTGTAGGATTAGTCGTGGCAGCCTCATGAAGAGGGGAAATGTCTCTAGATGTCGCTGACTTAGTCTTCGAAGGCACTCCCAATCGTACCAGTAAGTCATGGGGATGTTCAGATAGGCGCACTTCCATATTGACTATCCACCAATTCTGGAATCTTTTCAAGACTGAGCCATACGGAAGAAAGGGGACAAATTGGAACTCATTCGACTCTTCGATGGTTTGAGAATTGTCTCTAGTCGGATTTGGATATTCTCAAATCTCTGGCGATAAGATGGACATTCGAGAGGCGCAAAAGAGGCTGGTATTCCTTGAGTGAGTCCAAATTGTGCGGCAAATTGAGAAGGCGTACACCTCGGATATGCATTTGTAGGCTCGGTGTAAACTACCAATGAACAATTCCCTTGGTAGTAATATAGAGGCCCACATGTCTTTGTGAGGAGAAGTGGAGCATTCTTTATCGGCCGAGAAAGCTTGACCGAGGTTGGTCCTTTATTGGCTTCAAAAGGACAGAAGAAAGAGGCAGATGGAGAAATGGGGAGTTGATAAAAGAAGGTAAAATAGTAAGCAAAGGAAGCAGGGTAAAGGGCAATCCTAGCATACTTTTCCCCATAAGTAATAGGATCCTGAACAAGGAATTTCAGACATTTGGGGTGTAAGTCAGTGAAATAAGCGAAGAGCCAAAGTTGAAGCACCCAGAAGGGACCTCCTTGGTTAGCATCAAGAGGTTTCTCACAAAATTGGGAACAGATTCTGTAGACATGACCTAAAAGATAAGGAGCAAGAGCTATGTGTTTTTTCAAGACAAGTGCCTTTCGCGAGTGGAACAAACTCAGGCATAATCCTCTGAGATGAGGTGCAAAAGAGGAATTTGCATAACCAATACAAAATGAAAGAAAATAGCTCTCTGTCCCTCACAGGACCTTCCCTTTTATTCTTAGACTTTACAAAGTCACTATAAGAGGAGTTTAAGGATGGAAGAGAAAACTTAATAGGAAGGTCTGGGTAGTTGGGAGTAAATGGAGAACCATGGGGGGAAAGCCCTAAGAGATGGCAAATATCAAGAACGGTGGGGGCCATCATGCCGCACCGAAATTGGAAGAAATTAAAAGACATATTCCAGAAACATAAGGCAGCAGGTATCAAGAAAGGGTCTTCAGGAATAATGAACCTGGAAAGACGAAGGGCATCGAGAATACAGAGCTCCTGTAGGTCATCTTCTCTCCCAGGAACAACTCTGTCGTACCATTCTTCCTATTCAGTCCTTATTGTCGGCCAGCAACGGTGAGGACGATTCACTCTCCAGTTGCCCCAATCAAGCCCTTCTTCGTAAAGAAGGAAATGGTCCTCCAAGCGAGGATATAGGGCTGCGAGTTGAGCAAGAGCTTCCCTAAAAATAGGGCCAAGGACGTATTCCTATTTGTTGCTATGACGAGGTACGAAAAGACGTCCATCTATGTGGCTTGACTCACCAGATGAAAGTTTGGTGATTTCTTCATCGATACATCGCTTCAAAGCCATGGTAGGGTGACACGATCGCGAAAGCACTTTTAGTGAGGAAGGATCCATTGATGGCGAGTAGTAAGGAAGGGGTTTAACAGAGATCGGTAGGGTTTGTGCCAAAGAGCAAGTGATTTCAGAATACAAAGCAAAGGGGTTTTTAAAAGATTTTATGTCTGAAAAATATATTGCGTTATGTACTGAAAGTGTGAATATGAGGAGACTCTTCCAATATTGATAGTTTTGGAGGGAAGAACACATTCTAAATGTTGACGTCAGCTTCGAAGAACAATATTTGGCTTCAAAGCCAATTTTGGCTCCAAGAAATCAAATAAAACGGCTTCGAAATACAGAATCCGGTTTCGAAGCATATTACATGTTTGAAGACACTAAGATGCAAAAAATATCAAAACCAATCGTTGGTTTTTGCAAGAGAAAATTGTCCATTGAATTAAGACAGCATAAAATGCTTTTCGAAGTAAGAATGGTCAATTTAAGAATGACTGACTATATTAACCAAAATTGTCAAATTCTGCTCCATAAATTGGAAAAAGACATATTGGTTGTTGGTTATGATTAGCTTTGAAAAGTAAGGTTGTTAATTTCGAAACATTGATTTGAGATAATATTAACCAAAATTGTCAAATTTTGCTCCATAAATTGGAAAAAGACATATTGGTTTCTTTAGTGTTTCATTGAAAATAAGTGAGTCCAAATTGGAAGGATGAGATTATTTAATTTAAGGCTATAAGTTGGCCTTTAAAAGTAAGAGAAAACAGAGTCAAACAGAAGACTTTGCTTTCATTAGAGCCAAGACAATTACATTAAGTAATCTTATTTTGGTACAAATTCAAGCTCATAAAAATAAGGAATAGAATAAATTACAAGATCATGAAATTTCGTCCAACAATGATCAATGAATATTTGTTCTTTCTTTATTATGTCTTCCATTTCTTCCAAAGTTGGCTGCATGAGTTGATGTGCTCTCACTTCATATCTGACTCTTGACCTTTGCTTGAAAGCCTCCTCCTCAATTTTTGTTCCAACTCATCTATAACTAAATCATCCCAATACGCAGAATCCTTATTTTTGAAGTCATCAAAGTCTTCAATGAAGTTTTACGCCGTATTGAGCATGAATTGAAGAGATGAAAGTTGATCCAAAGATCGAGTGGTGACTTTGGAATTTCGATGCCAATGGAGAATCTTGGAAGTTGATCGAGAACAGTGAAGTTACGCTTGGGCCATAGGATTAAGGATATGGCCCCTAGTCAGAATATCACAAGCCCATCGGAAGTTCTTAAGAGGAATGTCATCCTCAAGAACATTAAAAGGTAGGTGAGAAAAAGCTGCGAGCAGAAGTTGGGCTTCTTTCTGCTCAAATGGAGTTGGAGATGATGGAGGTTTGTAAGGAGGGAAGGTTTTGTCCATTGGAAGAGCAAGCTTTAATTTCTCTATCCAAGAAAGAGTGGGAGGGGGAGGAGGAGGAGATGGTTACGCTTCAAAAGAGAAGGTGTGGATGCCTCTAGTCCAGAGGATGGAGAAGGTGTGGATGCTTCTATTTCGAAGGATGAAGAAGGTGTGGATGCTTCCATTCCAGAAGATGGAGAAGAAGAAGTGGTTGCTTCGGTTGGGGGAGATGACACAGGGATGGGAGGAACAAAGGCATTAATATAGTCAAGCCAGTCAGAAGAACAAATCCGTGCTTTCTTGGCTAAAAATGAAGGGGTATATCCTTGTGCTTCTTCCAAGCACCGGGCAGGGTGCATTACTCCTGTGGGCATGGAGGATGTATACCAAGCTACAAGCAAATTCTCCTCTAAACTGCGTCGAAAGTCGATGGGCACATAAGGATAAACCACCGAGCTTCGAGCGTAGGAAGGAAAATCTAAGGGGTCAGTGAACTCAATAAAATGATGATTGATCCGTTCCCTCAAGTCCCAGGATTCGGATGCAGACCAGTTCGTCACCCCAGAAGATGAAGAAGTTGTAGCTTCATCCCAAGCAGAAGGTTGTGAAGAAGAATTTCCTAATTCCATATTTGCAATTTGTTGAAGCAAAGGCTTGAAAGTTGTTTGTTCAAAGTGCGAGGGGAATTTAGAGGAAGGACTTCTTGTATCAACGAGTTAAATAACCGAAGGATTGAGGGCAATGTGTTCGTAGTCCAAAGGTTGATAATCTGCGAAAGCCTCCATGACCTGAATATAGAAAGGCGGGTAAAGGTGGCTAATAAATGCGTGGAGATTCTTTCGAGGGGAAACAACATTACTCAATGGCTCTTCGTATGCTCGATTGTTAGAGTGAGAAGGTGATTGAGTCATAATCCGTTCGAATGCCGAAGGTATTGGAACGTCCAACAAAGTTAAGAGTTAATGCAAATGATCGCCAAAATAGGTGACGGTTGTGTTTCCTGAAGATAGATTCTATGCACGTTCCAAAAAAGCGAGGGAAAAGTTTTTGATTCACTAATATTTCCAAGTATTGGGTATATTAGTGCGGGGGGTAATGTTGGCTACATATTTTGTAAAAGCCAATTACAATTCGACACGTAGCAGAATGAGGGTATTATTGGAAGATGATTTTAATCTTAAATCTCAACCATACACGTGGCGATAAATATTGGTTCTCAAATGGTCTGAGTAGCACTAGATCAGGAATGAGATACAAGGTGACGTGGCTTCAACGGTTACCTATTTTCAAATTCAAAAACAGGAGGGAAGTCCAACTGCAAGTGATGGCATAGTGGAACTATTTCTAAGGTAACATGATCAGCGATCATGGAAGAAGAACGGTTCGGTTGTTCAAGTACGATCAAGGTCATCTCTAACAAGTATAAATAGCAAGGAAGTTCCCAGAAAAGAGCCCCCAGACTCAGATCATATAAACCAGTTTTACTTCATATTTTCCTTTCCAGTTTTTACCTTTCCTGTACTTTAAATACTCGTTCTTTAAATACCTGCATTGTACTTCAATTCATAGGAGTAGTTTCAAGTAGATTCAAGTAGATTGTTGCTGTAAACCTCCTCGAGGCTGAGTTCGGACTATTGTAAGTATTTATGTTAATGAAATACTTCAATTGTTCTTCATATTAATTATTATTTCTCTTAATTTCTCCTAAAGTCAAGCCACCAGTAAAAGTCCTCTTCATTGAGGCTGAAAGAATTAAAACATAGTCGCCTGATAGTTGATTGGCTATTATAATTTCTGTAAGGACTGATTGATCCTTGCTGGCACGCTCGCATTTACAAATATACCCTTCGAAAAGCCAAAAAGCCAACACCCTCTAAACATGTGTATCATGTCACGTCCCAAAAATTAACACAAATTAAATTTATCAACTTTTATTTTTTAATATAAAGGGAATTAAATCTCAATATTAATATCATCTTTAAGTCTCTAACATTTGTATTCATAACCATCAAGAGATTTGAAAAAGAATATTCCGTATGCGACTATACATTCAACATCCCTAGTATATGAATCTATAACATATAGCATAGTAAGTCAAGTATGACTAAATGGCCCCAAGGGTTACAAATTCCAAAACTTAAGTCCGATTACAAAAACGTAGTTCTTGAACCCATATATATAAAGCCCTTGGCTTATCAAAATAATTACAACAAGGAAAAGAGCTTTGTGCTCTCAAAACATATTCCACACCTCCAACTAAGCAGGATCACTACATCTTTTCCTGCACAAAATCTCATAGGGTGAGCATAAAACCCAGTAAGAAAATCTCAACAAAGTATATACATTTATACATGTTAGGTTTTTATTCTTGGCAACCCCATTTGACAAAACTCCTTTCAGATGTATTTATTTTCGCCTTTTATTCCAGTGAGGCTTTGAGTTTATTAGATGCAAATCCAAACCCGAATCAAGCCATGCAGAGAAGTTTATGATGTTAATGCTTTCAAGATTGCCACTTCGCTGATTATTACGGGTCGATTTGCCGGTCGACCATGTCAAGCAAAATGCAAAATTGCATTCAAAATTGCATGTCTGCCATTGGTCGCTCGAGCCAAGGCACTAGTAGAAATCATGAAAATTACTCTCCTCGCTCGAGCCAGAAAGCTTCGCTCGAGCGAGTCTCAGAATCCGGATTTCTCAAGGAGTCTGTTTTCTTCCCAATCTTGGATTACTTTTGGTTCTCTATAAATACTTGGTTTTCGCCCAAAACTAAGTAATTGATTGAAGTCCTCCAGATCTTCTTTTTGGTTCTTAAAGGTTTGTATCTGGGGATATTTTATTTTTTTTTCTTTGATGTTTTATTGAGTATTCAACTCATGGTTTAAAGAGAGTACATCAAAGGTTTGTTTGTTATACATAAAAGAGAGAGTTGTTCTTCAGTTGTGAATTCTGAAGAATTCGAGCCTGAAGCTTTGGAGGGAATCCAGAGTGGCTCATCAGAAAGACAATTCCGTGCTGAAGATGGGGTTGGAAGAGGCACATAGAGGTTGGTTCAATTAGGCGTTGTGAATTCGCTAGATAATTGAGAGTGATACCTGTGTAATTCCTTTATATCTTCTTAGTGGATTGTTCTTGTGGCTGTTGCCCGTGGTTTTTTTATCACAATTGGAAGGTGTCCAATTGTGGTTTTTCCACGTAAAATCTTTGTATCTCTTTCTCTTGATTGTTTGATTGGGATTGTTATATTCTGCTTAAAATTGCTGCTTAAAATTGATACATAATTACAAATCAACATCTAGGAGGTTTCTAGATTTTTCAATGCAATCTCATGGGATGAACGCATATGCCATGCCATGTTATATATATATATATCTTTATTTTTGAAATTTTTTGTGCATAATGCAATCTTGAGAATTTAACAATTCAATAGTTTTCAATGTAATTCAAAGGGGCGGTAAATACGACTCAAGCAAATCTTCATGGCTAGTATTTGCAAGTAGGCTTATCAAGTACTACCAAATCCTACCTTACCAGCTTCTAACCGGAGGGCTTAGGCACCCATGCGTGCGTTTCTGGTCTTACACCAAAGACACTCAGGCCAACTTAATTCTTAAACTACACCCCCTAACACGATTTTCCACCATATTTACCCTAAAAACAAATCAATATGATCTTATTTCACAAAACAATTTCATTTTTTCAAAGCAATAGTCAATATCAATTGTGTCAATGACAAAATGAAATGGCTATGCAAACACTACAAGAAAAAGCAGATTTCGTGACTAAAAATGAAATTTTCGTCGCTGAAAGTAGCAGAATTGGCGACTAAAATTCAATCAGTAGCCAAAAGTGAACACTTTTGGCGACTAAAACAGTTTAGTAGCCAAATGTAGGAGCTTTAGTGACTAAAAGTTAGTTTAGTTGCCGAATGTAGGGGTTTTAGCGACTAAAAAAATTTTAGTAGCCAAAAGTGAAGGTTTTTGGCGATTAAAAACATTTAGTAGCCAAAAAGTATAGGTTTTGGCGACTAAAAATTAGTTTGGTCGCCGATTATACGTGTTTTACCGACAAAAATCAATTTCGTAGTCAAAAGTTAAACTTTTTGGCTACTAAAAAAAATTTAGTAGCTAAAAGTCAAGAATTGCCGACTAAAATGCAATTTAGTCACCCAAAGTAGAGGTTTTGGTGACTAAAATTCTGTTTAGTCGCCAAAAGTGCTATCCTTACATGGGATTTAATTCTTTTAGCGACAAAAAAGAAATTAGTAGCCAAAAAAATAAAGAATTCGCGACTAAATTTCAGATTTAGTCGCCAAAAGTGCTATCCTATTTTTTTTAGTAAATAATTTATTTTTTACATAAAATATATTAAATAAAAATAATTATTTATATATATATAGTTTTGTATTAATACCGGTCAATATAGTATATAAATAATACATGTTGCATTAATATTCACGTGATGTTGTAGTAGCGTAGTGGGGGGAGAGTATTGGTAAAGGTTGAGAATATTGGGAGGTTGGTGGTTCGAAACTTGGAAGCAGCAGAGGCAATTTTTTTTTTTTTTTTTTTTTCTGAAAAATGCTTTTGGTGACTAAAGTCTATGGTCACCGAAAGATTGGCTATTGGCGACAAAAAGTTTAGTCGACAAATGTATAAATAATAAAAAAAAATTCACTATTGGCGACTAAAAGTTTAGTCGCTAAATGTATAATTTTCAAAAATGGAATTGACTATTGGCGACAAATTCTTTGGTCGTTGAAGACCCATATATTGCTGACTAACAGGTTTTTAGTCGCCAAAGGTATTCGCGACCATGTATTAGCGACAAAACCGGCGACTAAAATATTTAGTTGGAGAAAGTGAAAATTCGACATTTGGCGACTAAAAAATGACTTTTGGCAACTAAAAATTTAGTCGCCAAATGTGTGTTTTCTTGTAGTGAAATGTCCAATACAATAATAAAGTTCCATTTAAACATCTCAACAATGCCAATTCGAAAGGTGAAAAATAATTAAATGAAATGCCAACGCAATATATTTCTTTATCAATACCTTGAAATTTTTCAATTTTTTAATTCATCCACACAATCTTCCATTGTGATCAAATTCCACATCTCTTATCAATATAACATCATAATATATTTTTCTAAAAGACAAAATACAATATTAAGATTCATGTATTCTTCATATGTTAAATATCATTTTTAGTATTTGGTCTTTCTACAACAATAACAACAAAATATTGTTCTAGCTTTCCAATTCTACAATTTCTCATAAAATCTCTTCATTTGATACAACTATAGAATTTCCTCCATCATTTACTCACATGGCAAATTATCAAGTATCAATTTCACAATATCACAACTTTTTCCAAGATTACCAAATTCTAGGGTTTCCATCAAAATAAGATTTTTTATTTTATTTTTTAAAAATTTTCCAAAATAACACCCACATCATAGAACATACTCATATTATCAAAATTTTTTGGAAAAAATAACATCATCTAGGGTTCAACAATCCAAAATCATAACTCACAACATGATGAAATATTCAAAACATGTATAAACTTACAAAAATGTATATATAACTCAAAGATTATCCCCTACCCCAAGCTTTGGAAATGAAGAAGATGAAACCCTAGAAATTAAAGTCGAAAAAAACACGATCCAATCGGTTATAAACGTAGTTGTCGTCACCCTCTTCAATTTGGTGTAAGAATCCCCCTCAAACTCTTAAAGATTTGATCTAAATCTTAGAGAGAAGTTGAATTTTTTATGTGCTTTTAGAGATAAGGGAGAGAATAGATGGATATATATATATATATATATATAGAGAGAGAGAGAGAGAGAAAAATTGAGCCAAAAGCACTCTTGGCATCAGTTTTGAGGAAAAGAGTATGAAAATCGAGACAGACGCGCCGAAGTCTGCCCGATCGATTTGAATTCTACACGAGCAGAATTCCTTCAGCCTCAAGGGCAGATTGCTCTAGAGAGCTGCCCATAGAATACCACCAAAATCCGCTTAAGCATTTTTCTACCCAAAAAACTCTGAAATTTTTGAAAAATTCTGAGAGGATCCACTAGGGCAGTTTTTAATTCCGCACAGGCAGTTTTGCCCAAATTTATAAAGTAATTTTGCAAACCAAGGCAAGTTCCAATGCCCAAAATTCAAAGTTTACAATCCGATAAAGTTACCAGGGTTAAATAAAAGTAGAAAGAAATTCTAATGACTCAAAACGATGAACAAAACACCGAATAAATTACATGCTATTCTACTAGACAACACTATTCAAGCCTGAAATCTGAGAAATCATGTAATTAGTATAATTTTATTATAAAATTTTATAATATCAATCATATAATGTGTAATCTTACCACAAATTGAGTAACAAAATGTCCAAATTTTATGATTCATGTAACAAAAGTTTGTGGCTTAGTTAAGACATTTTTTATTACGCTAATTTGTGCTGAAATTACACATTTTATAGTTGATGTTACGAAATTTTATGATAAACTTACACCAATTTGTGATAAGGTGCATATGGTACACCCTCAATAAAAAGGTCTTAAACAGGTTGCCTCTTGATTAACAAGAAAATAACATCTAGTATATTGTTTTATTTTCAATAATGTTAGAAACACTAATTAGTGAACAGTTTAGATTATCGAAACATGACTTGTGATGAGCTCCATAGGCCACTTGTAACAACCTCGACCTATGATTAGCCGATAAACCATGATTAATTATGACTAATAAGTAATTAAGATGAAATTCTTAATTAATTGTATGCGTATGACATTATTTATGTTTATATTTGTCTGTTGTAGGAATATCTGTTTGTGTTTCTGTTTTGTTCTGCAAATTGAAGGCCTTATCGGCGTCTGATCAAGAAATTCACTCGATTTATTTTTTATTTGGAATTTTTAGAATTTTATGGTAGGGTTGATTGAAATTTGATTTGGAACGAATTAAATTAGAATAATTAATGTCAATTTTCTTAGCTTAAGTTAAGTTTAATTAATTCCCTAAGCAAACCTATATAAGGCCTATATACACCACTTGAGTCATCTTTTCTTCATCATCTTTGAGCCTACAAGAAACAAAATGTGAGAGAGATGAAGAGGAGACCAAGAGGGTTGAGATCAAAACTTGAGCTTAGAAGAAATTGCTAGAGAATTTAAGGGAGTTAGTTTGGAGCCTTAGTGAATTCACCAACTAGAGCTTAATTGAGAAGTTGAGGTAAGGATTCAATACTTAGATTATATAATTATGATATTAGAACATGAATTCTAGGGGATTAAGTTGAATTATGCAAGAAATGAGCTAGTAAAGTAGAGAAGATGAACATTTCATACATGTATGGGCATTTCATAGATTTTGAGTTTTGATTTCAACAACTTGTCACATGCAAGGACCTATTTTTGTTCAATTATCGGAGCTCATTGTGATTTTACACTTTAACACTCCATTTGTACATGTTTTTTGAAGGTTAAAGTTTTTGACAACACATGCATGTCATGTATACATATTGTTCAAGTTTGCTTTTGAAGAATTCACTTACTTTTGGGCCTTGATTTTGCCTAATGAACCTTAATTCATGATGTTTCATAAGTTTACAAGTATTTTCTGAAGTTTTGGAGCCCAAAGGTTGTGTTTTGCAGCTTTGAGTTTGAGTTTTGGACTTAGAACATCAATCTGGAAATTCCAGAATTCTGTCTCTTCGCTCGAGTGACCAAAAGTTGGCTCGAGTGTAAAATGCATGCTCCTAGAAGTTTACACATTTTTGCAGATCGCTCGAGCGACAAGAGTTGCACTTGAGCGAGACATCAGTCTCACGCTCGAGCGACCGTCAAGCGTGCGTCGAACAGAAAAATCAAGCAACCAGTACTTTTACAGAATTTACAAACCGCTCAAGCGAAGGAAACTGCACTCGAGCGACCACTCACATTTTTGAACACCCGCTCGAGCGAAGGAAGTTACGCTCGAGCAAGGCCCTTGTTTTCAGCATATCTAGCTAAGTGTTTTCAAGTACATTTTAGCATTCTCATTCATCCTAGGCATTCCTAGGCCATGATTATGAAACAATAATGAGGATAAGATTTACAAACACATGAAGAACAAAATTAAATAAGTTAAGTACGACCTAAGTGTGTGTTTCAATATGTGTATATGTTATGTTCGGTGTAGGTCATGCCCCGTAAACTGTTGATCTATTGGTTGCCATCAAAGCTATCTGTGTACTTATCTGTGAGTAATAACTTAGTAAAGTTATGTTCAACTTTATTTATTTTCTGTATAATGAAATAAGATCTTCTTTTTGAACTGATATGTTCTGTACAATGAATAATCGTCTAATTTCTAATAATGTATTTGTAGCATCCTTAGTATCATGTGATATTTGTTAGCTGTTACCCGGTATCGAAAGTTCCATTATGGAACTTAATATGTCTGCAATCTGTTATCCGTATCAGAGGCTCCATCATGGAGCTCAGTATATCTGTTATCTGTAACTTGGATCCGAAGGTTCCTTTATGAAACTGGTTATACATAACCACCATCTGTTCTGTATCTTTCTGTATCTGTTTTGTTAACGTTAATGGATATACCACGTATGATTAAGCATGAACTCTGATTTCCATATATGAATATGAATCTGGTTCTGATATGAACTTTGATTTCCAAATTTGATATGGGACATTATTCAATTAAAACATTTTACTGTATTATTATTCATTGGGCTTCCGCTCACTATTTATATTATGTATATAGGTAATCAGGCGCGTAACCAGGCTCAATGATGATTGCCTGGAGCTTGTTTTGTCGGCCAACCCTTGTGCTTCCTGAGGAGGTTCCGAAAGTCATGTGGTCATGTATTGTGAATGTATAAGACTTGTTTTCTTTTAGTATATGAACAAGTTTTTTGTTTATCTATACATTGGGCTAAGTCCCCTTTTTCACTTTATTTGTGTAAATGGGTAACGTAAGATTACCGTATTTATGACCTCACATGTATATATATAAGCTTTTGAAATTTCTGCCCCATGTACGTCAACACAACTCAATGGACTATGTATGTTTTATATATTTGCTTCCGCAGTCCCTTAATATGTGATAAACTGTTCAAAGATCTTTGGTAATCCAAGAATTACTGGCTGGTCACGACGCTAAACCTATAGAGGCAGGTTTGGGCCGTGACACTACTCAAGTTCATATCAAAACTTGAAAGAATTTGAGGGTACCATAGGGCCCATTATATGTCCCGTTTTGACTATCTGAACTATTTATTTTACAGAGCCTTCAATATATACTATATTTGAAAAAATTAGATTGATCTAATAATCGTAACTCTTTTCATTTTATTGTGTTTGTTTTTTGAAAAAATAAACAACAAATATATATTTTAAAATAAATTATTTATTTTTTTAGAGACAAAATAAAATAAAATAAAAATGCTACCATTATGGAATCAACTCAATTTTTTTATGGATGATATACACAGAAAATCTTATAAAATAAATGATTCAAATTATCAAAATAAGACCTGTGACGAGTCCCGCAACCATCAATTGATATAATTATTGGTATACTACTTAATATTTCTAACACTACTTTTCATTTTTTTTATTAACATGAAGTGAAGTTAAGCAATCCATAACCATTTTTGGTCGATTCATCTGCTTGCATGACTAAAATGGAAAACACGTTGTCAATGGAAATGCATCATTAAACTCTTGGTTGAACTGATATTAATTTTTTCTTTTAAGCGTAGGATGATTTAATTAATTCTGAAAACCGCAACTATACACCATTTTAAAAGGGCTTCAGATTCAAATAAAATTTTAATTACAATAGTTTATAATCTTCACCAATTGTTTGAACTATGACATAATCAAATTGGTTTTTTCATACAGGGTTAATTGGTTGAAAAGTTTATTTATAGGAAAATTCTAATATATCCCTCTTTAAAAAGGGTGTATCATATGCACCCTTAATTGTGTCATTTTCTTTTTTAATTATGATTAATTTTCTTCTTTAGTTATGACATTATTTTAGTTATGACCCATGAGTTCTTTAGTTATACCTCATGTTGGGTTTATTTATTGAGAGAGGATTTTATTTGTTGTGAAAGCAAGGTAGCGTCAGGCGTGACGGACCAGCGCGGAAGCTAATCTTCTGTTGACACGCTGGCACGGCTTTGACTTGATCGGAGATATTGACCGTCAGCACCAAGCGGCGAGCCGCTGCGTCTTGCACGTATTGGATGGAGCTCGAGTTAGCGGATGCTGGCCGAGCTAAAATGTAGCCTGAGCTAGACCGAGCCGCGATCAGGGCCGGTACGCCTTTAACCGATCAGTCGATATAAAGTGGCTTCGTGTGACCGAGATTGAAGGTAGAACGGTTGGAGGCCGACATGCCTCACAACCGGCTGGTCATGATGAACTGAACAAGAATAGTTCAGCCGAGGTTGTCAGGCTTTCGCCTGATTCCAAGTTATAGGTCGGCGACACATAGCTCGGTTGTGTGCGTGTAATAGCAACTCTCTACAAGTGACAGGCCGGTCGTGGTACTCCAGTTAAGTATGCCACCTGGGCCAATGGCGTGGGGGAGAGGACATCTGCTCCACGCACGCCTCAATACCATTGGACAGTTTTGTGTATACTGGTGGGAGTACTAGACCTTTACACGCGTGAGGTGGTGAGAGGCGAGCACTGCCACCTGTCTAGGGAAGGATAGCAGAGGTAGTGCGTGCACAATCTTGAGGCTGCATGGCCAGCCTAGAAATATGGAGGAAGAGGAACGTTGGAGGTAAGCGAATTCACTCTATCAAAACTCTCTCTCTCTAACAGCCTTCTTCTTCCTCAAGTGATCTGACTTGATCGTCAGAGGGTCTTTCCGACACCACCACGGGCAATTTCACCATTTTTGTGTTGCAGAGATAGACGCCGTCACAAGAAGCTTGACGTCCAAGGAGTACGGAAAGCAGAGGATATTTCGCCCCCGTACATTTATGATGTTTTTCTTTTTTAAGTTATTACTCAGAAAATTAAAGTTTTACCATTTTTCTTTTTAGTTATAAAGCCCATATGATACATACCCTACTTTGAACGGTGTGCACCATAGTATTTCCCAATATTTATATGAGTGTGTATAGTATAACGTCTAATCAAAACCACCTAGGTAAAAAATTAGTTTCATAATGTATCGATGAATAGATGAACAAATTACATTTTATTTTATAAAATTAATGGTTTAAATTTAAATTCATAGTTGTGCTTCATTTTAAAAGATAAAATGTAATTTGTTCATGTCCAGTGAAATTGATTTTTTTCATAACTCATATTTATAATTGAGTTTATAAAATGAACGATTTGAATCATTATTGTGGTCACAAGATAGGATCCACAAAATATAATATATCTCAAAATGGAGAGAAGCTTAGTCCCAATGGTAAAAAAAAAAAAAAAAAAAATCAGTACAAGAGTGATATCAATGATATGTATTACCATTCAATAGTTTCTTATTAATTTTTTTGTTTTTTTAAATGGCAGTGTAACGTCAAGGAATTGTCTTAGCAAACACAACTTAAGGCATGAGGATATACTCCCTTTAAATCTCTGATTCAATACTTAATAATTATATTGTAATAAATTTTTTCAAAAGTTATGTTAAGATTTTTAAATACTCTATTTAATATTTTATTAAATTTCTCACATGAATTTGAGACTTATACATGTATAAATTTATGTAATTCTCATTTCATATAAAAAAATTTGATAAAATATTTAATAAAATATTTGAGATAGGTACCATTTCTCTTTCTTCAAATCAAAACGTTTGCTCTTGCTTTGAATAGTGTGAAATGTAAACTCGAAAACTGTACGGCAAGCGCACAACTGCGTTGGATAGCGGCTGGCGGCTTGGCTTCCACGTGCTGTTTGAAAAAGTCCTATTTGGCTCCTTTTTAGTTAGGCAAAATGAAGTCCACGTTTATGTCATTGTACGAGGATAGATAATGTGAAGGATATTAAATTTTTACTAAATAAATTATTAAATATTTAGGTACAGGATCTTTAATTTTGTGGGATTTATATTTATATGAGACATTTGATTTTTTGTTTAGTAAAAAATTTAGAATCTATAAAATTTTTCTCTTAGGATAGGATAGTATAAATTATGGAAATTCTAATATACATAATTTAACAAAAAAATATTATATGTATTTTTAATTATGTCATTTTTTTTTTAGTTACCATATTATTTTAACTATGACTCATGAATTCTTTAATTATAACTCATGTTATGTTTGGTTATAATTTTTTTTTTAATTATAACTCAAAAAATATAAAATTATGACATTTTTTTCTTTAGTTATAAGGTACATATGGGCGTTGTAGGATAGTGTTTTCCTATAAATAAAGGTACTACATAAAAAAAATAATGAAAAAACTATCACATCAGTGATATTTTAAAAAAATAATTATAAATTAATGATAAATTCCATAAATATTAATTGTTAAAATTACAGACTTTTTCATTAAAATATGCACGTTTTTCTAAATTGCCACTAGGATATAATTATCTAAAAAATCTACTACTATTATAAAAGTGTAAAGAATCTATAATGTTTTTAAATCTCAATTTTACCCTCTCAAATTCATTATATTTTTTAACAGTCATAAAGAGTCCTATATAAACCAACTATCTCTTTATTTTTGGAGTTGAACACCCAAAAAATTCAATTCCAAACGATATTTACAAACATGAAAATCAAAAAATTCAAAACAAAATTGTGAAAAAACAAACCAAACCAAATACTGTAAACTTCTATTTTTTAAAATTTTTATTCACTAATCTCTAATTTACACAAATTATTCACAAAATTCCTTCCAATTTTTATGTGAACTTAATAATCTCATTAAAAAATGGTGCATATATTAAAAAATGTAACACTAAATATTTACATTATGATCAACTATTTAATTATAAATAATAATTTATCATTGTTACTTGCATTATTTTGTTGCAAAAGATTTCACATATTACTTTTGTGATATCTTATATATGTCAATGTCTACATATATAAATATAGAAATATATATATATATATATAAATGTAAATTTATATATGTTACTGTATTTATACATTGTTAATCTGTAATGCTATATTACTATCGGATACTTTAATTTTCTAATATGTATCGCTTTAGTAATATAGTTATATTTGTTAGGAAAAAATTGTGAAATTGTGCATTGTTCTCCTATTAACGTATGTTTAATACATATATGCATAAATGTCATACAAACAAGTGTTTACAATAAATATTTTTAATAACAAACCAAGACTTTGAAAAACACTTCCATCCATCTCGACAATAATTGTCTTTTTTTTTTTTATTCCTCATTGAAAAAATCACATTATTTAGGGAAAATGGATTTTCAAATTTATAACAATATGATATTGCCTCAAACTCTTACTCATCAAAATATTTTTGTTACAATGAGCTATGATGGTGAGTAGGAAGAAAAACAAGAAGATGGTGAAACAAAAACTACGGAAGATTTATTGCAAAATGTTCTCCAAGTAAAGTTAGACAAGTTGAAGTAAGAATTATCCTATCTGTTGTGAAGTTAAAGAAAAATAATATTCCTCATGTACACATTTTAGTCAAATCACAAGAAAAAAAATCAAATGATGTCCAAACATTATTACAACAATTCAATGATGCAGAAAGTAGTATATTAAATAAAAAGTTTTGATCAATTTTTGTTATATGCTAATTACTTATAATGACATAATAAATTATGTAATTTGACAGTTTCATGAGAGTGATCATACAAACACTTATAAGCATGAATCTATAATCATCAAGAAAATAATTATGAAATTCTTATATCGATCGAAATATTAAGCTACAATATCATTATATTTTTTTAAAAAAATTATTCCACATTTTCTACATAAATGAAAATATACTAATGACTAATGTTATATTTTTCATCATACAAGATATTTGTGACACAAGAAACGAGACTCAACAACTCTTAATGTAAAAAAATATATTACATATTAATATTAATGCATTCTTACACCAATAGTATGTAAATAATATGTAATAGCGGGTTCAATGAATTTATATTATAAGATGAATTATTAAACAAAATTGTGTAATTGTACAATTATTTTCATGCTTTCAATTGTATTACATGTATGGATTATGAAAAATTAAAGTAGGAAGTTGATAGAAAAATATTTGTGTAATACTATATATTTAAAGGACCTATTTATTGTTTAAAATAAGATTGTGATCTCAACAATCTAACTATAAATTAATGTTTATATTTATAAAATTTCTCATTTATCATTTCTCATTTAAATTCTTCAACCGAGTATGTATTCATTTCTTACTTAGTTGTATTTTGGATTAGATCAATTTACCCATACAAATTTCTATACTTTGTATACATATCACATACTAATTTAACAGATACGTATAATTACAATACTAATAGTTAATAAAAAATAGCATGCCACGTGCAACGCATGTGCCCAATCATTAGTAATCTATATAACAAAACAGCTCAGCTTTTTTATCCTGATGGGACGTTTGTCCCTTTGTCAAAATATGAACCATTAGATTGATATCAATCTAACAGCTGAAAATTCAATCCAAAATGTAATCACCTTACATTATCAACACCTCTCTCTCTCTCTCTCTCTTTACTTCCATTGGAGCCCATTCTCGTGCTTCCCTGTCGAAGCCAAACCCTTATCAGTGACTGAACCCCAAACCCCCTATTGCTCTTTTCATCTTCTCTCTTCCTCCCTCCCTCTCTCCGCCATCCCAATCATCATCAACAGTGGCAGCTCCAAATCCCCTTCAATATTGACGAAGACCGAATGGAGCCACTGCAAAAGAGATCAAAGAGCTAGGAGAATCAGAGATGGGAGTCAAAAATGTATGTATATATATGTATATATATGACTCCAATATGCATGTATATATATATGATTCCAATATGTAAAAATTCTAAGAAAGCTCTTGCTAGAGGCACAAGGCAAAACCTGTGCCAATTAAGAGAAAATTAACCATAATTAATTCAAAGATTTTAACTTTAATATTTCAATTAGAAACTTGAGAAAATGTGAGAAAACCATTGGAATGAAGACTGAAGTGGGTCTTTCTGAGTGGAGAATTCTAATTTTACACAACGAATCAATTGAAATGTAAGGTTTAGCTTTCTCGACAACCAAACAAAGGGTTTTTTTTTTTTTTTTTTTAAATGGAAAATTAGAAGAGGAAAATAAACATACATTCCTCTGCCTCCAACTAGGGCTTCCTCAGATGGGTCTTTCCATTCATCAAAACTGCATAGAACAAAATTCACAAATGATATATGTATGTATGTATGTATGTATGTATGTGATTCACAACTTTGTTCCTAATAGTTTTTTGAAATTTTCAAGCAAGTATACAAGTCTATATATATATAAATAGAGAGAGAGAGAGAGAGAGAGAGAGAGAGAGAGAGAGAGAGAGAGGATTTTGATATATATGCAATTTGATCCCAACATATATAGGCACGGGTGTTTTTGAATTGGGTGTTTTTGATCCCATACAAATTACAATGAAGTGGGCAAAATATATATGATTTCCATGGATGTACAAGGATGGATCCCAAACCCATTAATCTAGGCTGGGACTGATTTCCATGAATTGGGTGTTTTCAAGGGTGTTTTTGAATTGGGGATGGGATTGATATCTATACATTAATCTGGGCTTTGATTTTTCAGGTGAGCAAACCCATCTTAAACAATGTTTCAATAATTTACTCTAATTTTTTGATATCTTTTGTTTCAATAATTTTTAATTTCAATAATCTTTTGTTTCAATAATATTGACAACAAATTTATTGATGTTTACATTGAAACATTGTGTCTGAACCATTGTTATTCTGTAATTATTTCTTTGGTTGGTTGTGTAGGAAATTTATAAGTTTGGTTTTTTATTTTATTTTTTCTTACAGTTACCATTATTGGGGTGGGTGGGCTAGGGGGAGCAAAATGGGGTAGGCGGAGCAAGAAATCAACTATTATACAGCTTTTTTTTTTTTTTTTTTTAACATTTTGTCTCAGTTAAATCTAAACCACATTTCATTTTTCTATTTCAATGAATAGGCCTTTTCAGATTCACTTTTCTAACATCTATAAAATTTTATGACACATAAGCATTCAATTTTGCTATAGAATTGTTGATTATCTTCTTCATTATTACCTTTGGTCAGGTAACTAATTGCAAATTTTGCTAGAAAGTTGTGGCGGTTGTTTTTAATGGTCAAATTTTGTATGTTTTGTAAAATGGCTCACTTAAAATAGTTTTTTTTGTTATATAATTATACTGTTTTGTTGTTCAAATAGTGAAGTGAATCTATCAGGCCAAGTTAATGACTGAATCCATCATAGTAAATGATACATGCCTTGGATATTTGGTAAATTTTTATTAGTGGGAGTTGGATCTTATTTTTGTAGGGAGTTGATTTTGGATGATGGACGATGGATAATGGAGCTTGCTTGCTTATATTTTCTATTCTTTCTTTTGTTTTAGGTACGTATGCCTTTACTTGAAGAAGTGTTTGATTAGCTTATAAAAAGTTGTTATGGGTTTGTTTACTGCAATGGTTGATTAGGTAATTGGTTTGCCTTCCATTGATAGATTTGTCAATAATTTGTTGCTTATCTATTATTTAACTTGGCTTCATTTTACATGTTGCAAAAATTAAGAATCTTAAATTTTTATTAACTAGGTTTCATTTTAGATGTTGGCTATCTTCTGGATTATTAGCTAGGTTCAGTTTATGTTTTTTGTTCAGAGACGGTAGAGAAGCAAGAACCAATAAGAACGAGTACTTGATTTTTTGAATTTCATACAATTTTGATGATAATCATTGTGATAATTTTTACTATAATTTTAGAAGTTAGCATTGTTTAGAATGCCTTTATGTTTGATTTTATTGTTTTTAAAAAATAAGATGTTTTACTTTGTTTTGATTAGACTTGAAAAATTCAGGTTATACAATGAATGGAAGTGTTGTGTGGGTCTATTAGTGAATGTTTCAAGAAATGGAGAGCAATGGCACAATGGCCCATTTAACAAGTGAGACTTTTTTTTTTCTTCACAATTTTAGATCTTTGTTTTGGGGAACTAAAAGTTTATTTATTGAGTTTCTTTTTATTGGAATTTTTCTTCTTGATATAGGTGATTTTGGGGGTGGAAGAGAAATTTAGATTATGTTGATTCAATAGAATAATTTTGCCTATTACTTTTTTCACACTCTATAACTCTACCAACGCTTATAATCAATTAAAATTTTAATTTCAAAACTTAGATACTGTAGGCACAAATGTATATTCATTTTAAAATAGATGTGACAAAAAAATGTGGTTATAATGTTAAAATTTTGATTGGATGGGTTAGAGTTAATTTTTCCCCCTCCCCCCCTATTCCCTTTACCTTATGACTCTTAACTCAATATATTTTAGTTTCATTGGGTGAAAACCGTCTATTATTTTTTACAGGAGCTGAGCCTATTCTTTCCTTTCTTTTTTTGTTTTTTGTTTTTTTTCCCCTTCCTTCCTTCTTTCATTCTTCTTCTTCTTCTTCTCTTCTCATTTTTTATTTTACTTTCAGAGTGAGGATTGTAAGTTCTGATAAAATAAAATAAAAAAAACAAATTATGCTTTCAGCTTCTCCAGTTATTTTGTAAGACTCTATAAACAATGCTAAGATTGGCTCAATAAGGTCTACAAAGATTTTGTAAAAAAAAAAAAAAAAAACAATAAAGAGGTCTAGAGTAACAAAAATCAACTTTAAGCCAATTGGCCGTTTTGATTTTTCTTCAAATATTTGGTTTTGGAACTACATTAATTCAGTAAACTTACTTTATGTTTGAAGCAGTTTAAACCTGCTTCATACTTTTAATTGGATGATTATGCATAATGTTACCTCATAAGTGAAGAAGAAGGTGGTTTCACTTTCAACCCTTAATGTTGGTGAAGTGCCCTCTTAAATGTTGTAGGCAAATTCTTGGTGATTGATGGCTTCGCCTTTTTGGTTTCAGCTATTCACTTTTGTATTTATTTATTTTATTTTATTTTTTGTGTTAAAAAAATAAAGTTATTTGAAAATGATCTACTTGGATATTTGAGGTTCAACCGATGGATGGTAGCTTTCTTTTAATTAGTTCCAATTCATGTCTTAAAAATTTAGATTATTTTGATTTTAACTACTTGTGTCTTAAAAGTTCCAATTCTTTCTACTTGGAATTCTTTCTACTTGGGTTTCATAGGTTCAATTTGATTTTTTATTCTATATTTTTTGGGTACTTTTGTGTTTGATTCAAAAAGGAAAAATGCTCCTAGCCTTTAATGAAAGATATTAGTCCAGTTAATTTTATTTGGTCGTAATCTTTGTTTAAAAAAATAGTCCAATTAATTTTATTTAATGAACCTTGGGTTTAATTTTAATTAGATTTTCCCATTAACATTGATTTCAAGTTTGATTCTTTTTTTTTTTTTTTTTTTGTTGCCTACTAATTGTTATACATAATGCTTCAACTAGAAAATGAGGTATGCATTATCACAGGGATGGAAACTCAAAGGAACATGATCATCCAAAAATGGATACTTCACACAAGGTAAGCTTTAATTATTTTAAAATATAATTTTGTTGGTTTCTGACCTTCAAAAATTCTTCTTCCTTATAGCAAGACTCTCTTAGTCTTAATAAAGAAAGTTATTTGCTCCATTTATTTGAGTTTAATTCTATTTGGAAGTTTGTATGCTTTATCGGCATTCTCAATTGGTCTATCTATACTATTATTTGCTTTTCTATTTGTTTGTTTACTTTAGCAATGCATATATATGTATATTCTCACTTCACCATTGAATGACATAATTCAGTTGATCATAATATAGTTATGTTAAATTCTTCTTAATTCATAGCTATTGATTTTCCTATTTCTCTATATCTACTTTCTCGATTAGCTTTAATTTTTTGTATTGTGTGTCTATTTTTGTTACTTTTAGATTCATCACTATAAATAGTAGTAGCTTGGTCAGTTTCTTTCAATCTGTTATAGATTCATTATTACTAGTATAATTCATTTTCTTCTATTTTATTTTGATTACTAATTTTGAGTTTTTTTGGTTATTGTTCGTGAAGGGATTTTAATTTTTGTTATGAAGTATATTGTTGATGCCATGTGAGTATTTGTTTTTCTTTTTTCTCGCATAACAGGCACAAATATCGATTTTGGTTGTCATGCTTCTCTTCCTCCAAAATGAGTACTACTGAATTTTTGTAAAAAAATTAATGTTCCTATCTTTTCTTTTTAGGTTTTGGATGATGTGTAATTATTGTGTTTTTTATAATCAAGTAGTGAGTGCAAAAAATAATGATAATGGCAAATGCTACATGTATAAATCCAAATAAATTTCACTACTTTTTTATAAAAAAAAAAAAAGGCAATCTGTTTGGTCTCCCCCCCTCCCCCCTCATCCACCTGTTATATTCTTTCTACTTGGGTTTCATAGGTTCAATTTGATTTTTTATTCTATATTTGTTAGGTAATTTTGTGTTTGATTCAAAAAGGAAAAGTGCTCCTATCCTTCAATGAAAGATAGATGCATCGGTTATTGCTTGCGCGAAAGTTTCTCCTCAAGTATGAAACAAATGTGCTATTCATAAGGGGTGCTCAATCTGTTATCAATTTAAGATTAGTATTTCTCATTTGTCCACATGGTTTAGGAATGTTATGTGTATTGCCTAAGTTAATTGATTAGTTCTCCATTGAAGTCTTTTCTAATTCAAAATTAATTTTTTTTATCGGGTTTTGTACTCAAGAACAAGTGTTGATGTTCTTAATTGTTATTTTTCTTAATCGACTTGGGTTATTTGTTCGAGCTCCAATAATCTATCTCTTTATATTTTTTCTACTCTATCTTTAAGCACCATTATGTTTTTCACCTCATATGATGCAACGACTTCAACGGCAACAATGGAGCAGATTAAGGTTGTGAGAATTCATTTTGGTCTTGCTGGCTTTGTTTCAGTGTCTTGGTCTTCGTAGTTTAATTAGTTAGTTATGCCGGATATGTTGAAACCATGGGAAAAGTTGTTGGAAACTTTAATTAATTAGATTTGTAATTAATTATGTTGGATTTGTATTTTAATTAGTTTGTTTCATTGCTAAAATTTTGATAAATTTGAACTATATCGTTTGGTACCTATTAATAGTTGAAGTTATTTGATGTATTATTATTATTATTATTATTTGCTGTTTATAGGGTGCTTGGCTTTCATTGGGAAACAAATTCTGTAGCAATTCGAGTTGACAATAATAATTGTGTGATTTTTTTTTCCCTTTTCTGTGTCTTGAGAATATTGTAGGCTTCAAATAATAATAAAAAATAGAAATATTATATTGGTTTTTTCTTTTCTGTTTTTTTTGGTTAACGCTGTGTGATCTCTCATTTTTGCCAGGTGACTTAGGCTATTTTGACGATCATTAAGGTGACTTAGGCTATTTTGACGATCATTAGATTCTCAATGGAGTTGTTTTCCGGTGACTCTCTCTCTCTCTCTCTCTCTCTCTCTCAATTGACAGCGGCATATAACTTACGTTATTTCCTCTTTTATTAGCTGTTTTTGTTTAGTGTCTTTTGATGTAGTATTAGTTTTCTATCTCTTTTATATGAATTAGTTTCCTTTTTGTTTTCATTATTTTTTGAAATTATTGGTTTAGTTTAACTTCTTCTTCTTCTTTTTCTTTTTCTTTTTTTAATTTCTTCTTTATTTCCCTTGGGATTTATTAATCTAGGAAAAATAAAATAAAAAATTAACCACAAATTAGACCCACTACCAAATGCAGGTTAGGTTTTACAATGTTCCCCAACTGTGGGTGAGTGTACCTTAGTTTGTTTTCTCTTTGTGAGCATGCAATCTTTTTGTTTACAATGTTCTACAAGTTGTGGGTGAGTGTACCTTAGTTTTTATTCTCTTTGTGAGCATAAAAATCCTTTTATTTTTAAGAGTTGAATGTAGACGTATCATTTTTTTGTGTTTGAATTCTTAATCCTTAATTTTATTGTTTCACATTTGAATTCAAGTATGTTGAGGAGTGCTATCGGCATGTGTCATCTACTTAATCTCTTTATTTTTTTAGAAAAAAAATGCAAATCAAGCCATTTATTTGTGATATTTACATCCTTTATTTTTTATTTTCTCAACTGACGATACATTTCTCAATCCATATGGTTGCTTGGTTTGATTATTCCTCAAGTGGCATGACTTTGCTACCAATTCAGATTTCCTTACAGATATTGATGACAGTGGTTAAATCCTGTACAATATGAGACTCGGCCGATGACTACCCTCTAACGGTAACAGTCTATAATAGCCTGAGACATAGACAACCAAGAATGCAGCAAGAATATCACTCTTTGCCCCCAAGAATGCAGCAAGAATATTTACATCCAGGTACTCATAAACTACCCTCGGCAACTCAACCCGAACTATATCACTCACTGCCCCCAAGAATGCAGCAAGAAAGAGGCTAAGCTCGCCTCGACCAAGTGGGTCACAAATCGACAACAAAGCCCTATCAACCCGATCTCCCAAAAAATAAAAGCAGTCACCGCTCAAGGTACACACAGCAACCCTTTGACGGTAACAGTCTATAACAGCCCGATACATAGACAACCAATCCATACCCAGTATAATATCAAAACTCAACGTATCAAGCAAAACAAAAGAAAATGGAAGTCGACAACCGGTAACCTCTATATCATAACCCCGACATCCCTGTTCTAACACAATCTCACCCCCAATCGGTGACTCTATGCAGAGTGGCAATGCTAACTGAGCCAACTCTAACCCCAATACCGATGCAAATGCAGATGAGATAAAGGAATGTGACGCACCCGTGTCAATCAATATATTGGCAATATAATTGCAGAACAATAAGGTACCTCTCACAACCAAAGGTACTGGCACTAACTCTGGCGTAGTAACAGCATACACACGCCCAGTAGGTCTCTAATCCACCTGCTCCCCTCTTGAAGCATAAGTCAGATGTACAGACTGAGTTGAAGAGGCTCCCGGAGTGGCCCTCAAGGCCTGTGCTGACTATGCTGGCTGGTGATTCTAAGTCTACCTCGATCTAGATACACTAGGTGTGCCACCCAATTATGGACAGTACCTCTTCATGTGTCCTGCCTTTCCACACTAAAAGCAAGTCAAAGACTGCCCCCTCCTCTGACTCTAGCTCGGTGGGCGGATTGAAGACGGAGCAGACCGTTGTCCTCCCCCATTCTGTGGGCAGGAAAAGGACTTGTGACCCAACTGCCACACTTGAAACAAGAAAATTCTCCCTGGCCACCTCTTCCTACCCCTGAACTTGGCATTGGAAAAGTGGACGTAGACTGTGCCACATGAGACTGCTATGGTTTAAAACCCCTCTGCCTCTTGCAGTCTTAGGCTTCACTTTGCTTCTCCTGGCCTCTCTGCTTGAAACCCCTCATCTCCCTCTCTCTAACTCCTAACCGGCTTTCCATATGTGCCGCTGCCTCAACAAGATGGTTGTAATCCCTCGTCATTGACCTGCCCATACAGTAAGGAAGCTCATCTCTTAGTCGAGTCTCAAACTCAATACAACGACGTTCCTCTGTCGCCACAAACTGAGGAGCAAATCTGGACAAACTAGCAAAAGTGGCCTCAAACTCCGCCACCGGTGTGCCAAGCTGTTGTTTGAGGTTCTTGAATTGTTCCTTCAATCTCTCTCTGACAGTAGTAGGTAGATACTTCTCCTGAAAGGCGTTGACAAAGGCCTTCCAGGTCACCCTAATATGTCTTCGTGCATATTTCCATCACTGATCCACTTCTTCCTTCAACTAAAAGGATGCTAAGGTCACTCTCAAAGCGTCATCCTCAATGTCTAGCATCTTGAACGTCTTAATCGTCTGCTTTAGCCACTCATCAGCCTTCAATGGCTCCTTAGGATCTCCCACAAAAATATCCAGATTGGTCTGAAAGAACTCCCTTTTTAGCAGGAGTGCTCCTGTCTCTGCAACTAGGGCAGTTGGGGCCTATGCTAGGTTATCAGCCCTCAGTATGTTCAGTGCCCCTGCTATCTCTCATGCCAAAGCACCCATGGCCTGTTATCCAGTTGGCTCAGCTACATTTGCCTGCCCTGTCCCATCCTCTTACGTAGGAATCTCATCCGGTATTAGCATCTCGTACCTTCTGGGCCTGCCACGCCTACCACTGCCCCTTCCGCGTCTTGACATCCTAATAAAGGTAACACTGAAGATTAACACAAGTCACAATTGTGCCGAAGCTAACTCACTCACGTCCTAAGGCAATGGACAATAGTTAATTCATTCCATATAAGCACATAGTCACATAAGCACATACAGATTTTCTTTCTAGATAATGATTGTCCTATGACGTTGCTAGAGTTCTAATCAGAAATAGCAATGATCAAGTGCTTTTCTGACTGGACTTCCAGGAACTCACAGACACAATCAACATCTCAGAAATCAAACCTCATACCCATATAATTACATAAGCATGTTATCGCATAGCACATCATCATACAGATATCTCTATCAAACAAGATAAACCCACTGTAGTACTAACCATCCCCTCACGTACCCAAAGTATTCAAACCCGGTACGCTCTGATACCAAGTTATAACGCCCTGAAAATTGAGAAGGGTATATCTATTTATACAACAAACCCACCTAATAGAAAAACACACACACACACATATATATATATAGCTAACTATTCCATACATCCATTTCCATTTAATCCCAAATGCCAAATACATGTTGTTCACATCTCAATGCCCTAGTTCCAATCCCAAGCAGGCATTTTATAACAAATATGAAATGGAAGCCAAACAGATAATAAGTGTCTTACAGGGTTACAAATTTATCCAAGAACATTCTTGGTTACACAAAATGGAGTTTCAACTCAACATAAATACAACCTTGGGCTTACATTTAATAAATAACCATAAAACAAAAATGGAGTATTAGCTCCGAGTCCTTCCAAGTCAGTGTTTTGGTGGAGGCATATTACTTGTACTTGAAATGGTTTCCCTTATAGGGTGAGCCACATCCCAGTAGAGATATACTACACAACATATAGACCATAACAAGACTAAAGAGAAGTATGCTCATGCCATGCTCATGATAAAACAATTATCTCTCTTTTTATAAAGCATGTAATGCTGAGATGCAACAACAGATATAAAACCATTTCCATTTTAAACCATATCTGTTACATGAATATAGGTTTTGTGAATATCAAGGTGAGTGTCTGCAAGTAGGCCCTAATGCACTACCACTATCATTTTTATCAGTAAACTAGAAGGCTCGATACCTAACTGCGTAGTTCTATACCCCCTACCCAGATTCACCAAGTATTTATCTTTTCACAAATAGATACATTTCCAAACAATTCTCAAAAACAGATACATTTCCAATGAAATGAATGTAATGCAATATCCAATGCAACAAATGAGAAATGTGGTTTAATTTACCTAAGTTTCATGCATTTCTACAACAATCATGGTTATCCTCCACCGATAGCCCATAACAGATATTCAAACAATTAAATTCTAAATTTTTTGATAAATACAATCTATTCCACATCTCATCAAATATGAACAACTACACTAGTTTTCATATCACAATCACGTCTGATAACCTCTCAAGGTCTATTGCTAATCGTGTCGATTTTATTCTAACAGATACATTAAGCAAAATAATACCGTTAATGCCCAAGAAAACATCATTCTTTCCAAACTCATTCTCCAAGTATTATTCAACTATGACATCCTATTTTGATCAAAAGCCCCAAAAGTTAAACATAATTCCTTTGTTTTCTTTAAAAATGCTCTTTTGGATGTAAACCGGTAAAAATTTCAAAACCAATCGAATCGAAGCCTGTTTTTGTTCAAATTTAAAACATAGCTCTTTTATAACCTTACCAACATATTCCAAGTTTACACTTTCACAATTTGGGCATCAACTCTTTATTTTTCTCAAAATTTCTCTTTTAAGCAAATAAATCACAAATTTTTCAAAAATTATAATTAAACTATATACAACTTTAAGCTCCATATAATCAAGTAAAAGTGCATAAAGAAGTGTAGGAAAAATCCCTACCTCAAGCCAAGATGCTTTCAAATTTTTTGGCAACAGAAATTAAATCTATTCCGAGCCAAATGATGTCTTTTCCGCCCTCTACATTTTGATCCAAAGCACTAGGGGTCAAAAATGATTTACACTAGATCAAACCTATGAAAAAACCAACATTGGAACCCTTTTTCTTTTCTTTCTCATAGCAAGAACCCAAAGGTTGAAAGAAAAATCCTATTTGGTCATTTATATATATATATAGTATAAACAAATATCTAACCAAATATCTAACCATATATATACACCTATATATATATATATCAATTTAAAAATACATTTGAACATTTTTAATGACAAAAGTAAATATAATATTTTCTCACCACAAAATATATTTCAATTAATGGTATACACCATAAATATTCACAACTCTTTTATAGTAATCAAATAATAATAATAAAACCACAACAATATTTCATGGTTACTAACGGGTCACGATTCAATCAATTGGGTCTAAAATGAATGAAGTTTAATAATTTAATATAAATCTCCAACTGAGATTAAAGTATAAATTCAATTTGATTCAACTCGTTACAACTATGAAAGTGATTCAAGCTGTGACAGAGTCATCGAAGATACTGTTATTTTCTTTTTGTTACTTTGTGTATAATGGACATTCATGTATATTTTCCCTTGCACTATCTACAGACATTGATGGTACTTTGAATAATTATTTGCTTTCCTTTGTTTCGATTGCTATATTTCTATAAATCAATTTCTAATATCTGATTTCGTCTTGCTGCAGTTCACCAATTTTCGACGCAGTTCATTAGTTTCTATAATGAAAGGTATTCAATTTTTTGATTTCTTTCATAATATTTTTCATTAAAGTTTTGATAAATATGTCATTTCTTTTCTCCCTCTAATCATTACTTTTCTCCCATGTTTTATTTCGTTACTTTCTACTGTTTTCATATTATGCTGTGTTTTTTGCTGGTGGTCATCAATTTCTAGGTTCTCAATATAATCAAAGGTATAAACCCTCTCACACAACTTTTCTTTATTACATTTGTTTCATTACTCATATAATTTAGATAAAAGTTAAATTTGATGGTTTGTTACTTTTGTAGTTATGTTTTAAACAAAACTCCTTTTGCATTTGCATAAAAGATAGAAGGAAAATGGGACAAATGAGCAGTAAATCATGATAAAAAAAATAGTATTGCTCAAACTTTTTACTTTCATTTGCTTTTTCCATTAGATTATATTGCTTAATCTTTCTTTCTTTCTTATGGAGCTTAGTAAAGGGTGTTGTAGTAGTCTTTGTAACTTTTTTCTGAGTGGTTTTGGTGAATGTTAAAGTAGTGGAATGAAATAGAATAGATTGCTATAACCTATGTACTGTACACTAGATTTATTTTCCCCGCACAAGAAAGTATTAGCTTGACCATTACATATTTTGGTGATTGTTGGGAGTATGTGTCGAAGATTTAAACCAAAAAGAAAATGTACATAATGAGGATTGAAAAAATTGAAAAAAAGAAAAGAAAGAGAGAAGATAAACATAGATAAATCTCTTCCTTTTTTTTTTTTTTTTTGGGTGAACACACAGACTAATCTTAGTAACAAAATAAATGCCTTTCTTAAGACAATATACGTTGGTAACTTTTGAGTTACTTTGGAAATAACTTTGTGCTAAGTTTTGGAATCCCTTATTGTTAAACTAAAAATTGATGTATAATTGTCTCTTCAATTGATTTTTTTGCTCATATATTTTTAGGATTTATAAATTTACATGTTATTTAAGAGAAAACTAAAGTTGCAATTTCGTTTTTCCTCTCTATTTTTGTCTTCTCTTTTTTAACCTCTTGGAACATGAGGACAACAAAATCGTGGTGTAAAGCTTTTGTTGTCCCATTTTGTTCTTGCCTGGTTTAGTTAGTAAAGGAAAACAGTGTTTTCATTTTTTGTCAAGTACATAGTAAAGGTAGTAAAACAAGACAAGGAAATATGTAAAGAAAGTGAGTTGGACTGTGTGTGATAGCAAGTGGTGTCTAATAAATGATAAATGCTTTTGAGCAGTTAGAAAGTATATTACATACTATATGACATTGATTTGAAAATACTGAACATTAGGCATTTTTTTTAATTAGATTTTTTGCTTTAATCCATCTAATTTAACATTATTATTAATTTTCAAATTTAATTAATTAATTTTATTTATTTATTTTTTTTAATTTCAAGTATCGATACTAGAATGGCTATTGAATGATTTTTAAATACTTTTAACTTTGGCCAATCTTTAGGGTAACAATTTCATTTTTAAAATTGTTTTTGTTAATGTAATTGATGACTTTTTACATTAATCATCTTTGCAATAATTCTTTGGTTTACCTACATTCAACCATTATATGAATGCGATAATTTTTGTTTGACAACTTATTTGGGTAAGTTGGATCAAAGAATGGATTTTACTCGACTTAGGTTTGGATGTGTACTATATATGCCTTTCAAGTTTTGAGCTTCACAAACTGTATGAGTGGTTGGAAGGAAAGTGCCTTTAGGCATGGGTGAAAAATATTATTGAAATTATGCACCAATTATATAGATAAAATTATATAAGCACGGGTGAATCCAATTACTGTAATAAGGTAATTTTAATCTCAAAGTATTTTGATATATAATTTTTGCTAATTTATATTTTTTTGCTAATCCAATAAATGTATTAATCTATATATTTTTGCTCACACAAATTACCAGATTGTTGTGCATGTTCCTCAATAGGAATATATACAAGTTGATATAAAGACTTTTTGGAAAGTAATGAGAAGGAAGTTTGGATAAACACATATTTGAAGACATATTATTGATGCATCTTTTGTAAAGCATACACCGACTTTATGTGAAGCAAACACATCTTTTGTAAAGCTTTTTCCCACTCTTTTGTAAGGTATACATATATTATTGGCTTATATGTATGACAATATAATATTTGTTTTGCTTATATGGTCATAATTTGATTGGCAGCAATAGTACTAACTGTTATGCATTGGTTGGTATTTAATTTTTTTTGGAATTGTAGAGTACAGTTTGGTATGCATTGTTTGATATTTAATTTGTTGAGATTGCAGAGCATTTGTTGATGTGCTTTATATGGTGTTTAGTAATTTTTTTTTTTTATTATACAATGTTAACAAGTATACAATAGCTTTGATTTGTGTATTTTGTTTAATGTTTATAAATTTTTTTTTTTACTTACTCTTATATTTTGATTTGCAATATTGGTAAACTTTATAGAACTTATTTTTTTTTAAACGCTATAAAACTTATATGTTTGTTTCATAATTTGCATTAAGGTTAAGGAGAGTTGTTATTTTATTTGAGTTTTGTACACCTTGTGGTACAAGCAAAATTGTTATAAGTTCCTTAAAAAAAATAATACTTCTTTATATTTTTTTAGTATCTTTATCACAAAAAAAAAATGACACAGACTCCATAAATTTCAATATGATAGGCATAAATTATAACTACATTTTAATCTCAATATTATTTGTTTCATGCCTTTAAGTAAGGACATACACTAATAATAAATATGTAGAGGTGTAACTTTTTTGTATAAAAAAATCACAGTAAAAATTGTACGGCACATTTTCAGAAGGCTTTGGCTTCTGTCCAGTCCTCATCTGGACTGGACTGTGCTGTTGGGCCCGTGGAGGCCCATCACGGGTCCCGTTTTGATAATCTGAACCGTCAATGTGTAGAACTCGTCGAGTACTATAAACCTGTAAAAAATCACATTAATCGGATATCGGTAGCTATGTGATTAAATCAGATTTTTGTCAACCGGTAATTTATTCACCGTCCATTTTTTTTTAATATAAAACTGATTTGATCATATAGCTACCGATATCCGATTAACGTGATTTTTTACAGACCTATAGTACTCGACGAGTTCTACACATTGAACGGTTTAAATTATCAAAAAGGGACCCGTGGTGGGCCCCCACAGGCCCAATGCATGAGGAGAGGATCGACGGCAAGCCCTTTTCAGAAATAATTTTTGATCTTTTCACTGTTTTGTGATTTTCCCCCTGTTTTAACCCTTTTTCTTTGTCAAAGTCGCACCTCATCCTCCAAAAGTAGGAATTGAGTCAAAAACATCTTTAAAACACCAATTCATATTGTATGCTTTGCATTTCCTAGAATTAGGACTTTTTCCACTCCCAAATGAATAAACTATATTCTAACATGAAAACAACAGCACAGAGAGAGGTTCACAAAAATTAATGTGCTTAGAAATTTCCGAAGAAGTTTCGGTTGTTTAGACGCCTCCGTTTTGGAAGAATTATTTAGTTTGATATTTTAGCTTTTTGGCTAATTTATGGCCATTTTGGTAAATTGGTTAAAAGTCAATTTTTTAATTTTTTGATTTTTTTTTTTTTTTTTTTTGTATTACATCACCTCTCTAGTTTTTACATATTTTTTTTAAAAAAAAAAGTTTAAAAAAAAAAAAACCAAAAAGCTAATTTTTAACCAACTTTTCAAAACACCCTTAGTTTAATTGAATTAGTTTCGTTTGGGAAGAATTTTTTCTATAATTTTGTGAGAAAAAAAAAATAAAATGATTTATGATTTAGATGTAACATTTTGAAATTGTTTGGGAAGAACTTTTTTGGCTTTTTAGGCTAAAATAACACAAAAAGGCAAAATAAGTTAAAATAATCAATAAAACAAAATATCACATCAAATCTATAATCATTTTTTTTTTTCTGATAAACATCACACCCAAGTATAAAAAAATTCAACACTCTTCTTAAATACAATTATTTTAATCTATTAAAATAGTCAAAAACTATAATATCCAACTTTCTAAACGGTCAACTTTACAAACGCTCACTTTGTCTTTTTAATTTATTTTTTAATGTATTTTTATCTTTTTATAGTTATTTAGTCCATGTAGCTCTTATCAAATAAAGCCTTCCATATGGTCACACATACATACATTAACCAACTGCACAAGAAACTAACTTTTTTTTTAATTAAAATAAAAAGTTAAAAAGAGTTATTAAAGAAGTCAAAATTAAAAATTTATACAAAAAAATATTTAAAAAAATCAAAAAAAAACACTAAAAAGGTAAAATGACATTTTAATTTTTTTATGAAAAACGTACCCAAAAAAAAATAGAGAAAAAGAAAAGATATCTTTAATTCTTTTTGTATGATTTTAAAATTTGTTAACATTTTGACTTCTTTAATTTTTGACCAAAATAGTTTTTTATTTTTTAATTTTTTTTTTTTTTGGTCAAACATGACCTGAGAGATGCCTTCTGGGACTCAAAAAATAAAAATTAAAAAAAAAAAAAAAGTGATTTATTAGAAAACAACAGTGGTCAAACAATAACAACCCAACCCTTTTCGCTTTCAGTTAAGAAGGTTTGACAGTGGGTTGACCAAAAATATTTGGCCACCTTTTGAGAATTGATCAACCCTCCCCTCAGTCAGAATTGCTTTCTAGCATTAGTAAGTTGATTTTTTAATTTTTAATTATTTTAATTTAAGATTAAAAAGTTTTATTTAGAATAGATTTTTGAACTTTTATGAGAGAAAAAATAAAAAATGATTACGATTTGAATATGATGTTTTGTCTTATTAGATTAAAAAATATATTTTGTCATTTTATGACTATTTTAGCCAAAACCCTATATGCCAAACAAAGCTTAAAGATGAAAAATAAAATTTCAAATCAACCAAAGTCCCAGTCCGAGTCTCTGCCTGAATTAATGCACCATAAACTATTATATGATTTATTTGTCTCATAAAGTTTCATGCCTTTGATCATAACCCAAAAAAAAAAAAAAAAACAGTATTAAAAGGGGGGTGTATGTGGCCTCCTAAAATATTATATGATTTTTTTTTAATTGGTGAAAAGTTTTTTTTTTATAGGTGTATATGGCATAAAGTCTAATTATTTATTTGTTTTGGTTATAAGGACTTGATTAATAAAATATACATGTGACAAGTACAAACTATTATTTTAAATGACTTTTTTCTTCTTGTTCTTGTTCTTTTTTATTTTTATTTTTTATCTATACTTTTTTCTCTTTTTCACAAATTGCCTATCGTTGCTGCTACCCATCTTCGCTTCTGGCAATTTGTCAAAAAAGTTCCAAAACAACTTACAGTTGTTGGAAAAGTTACTAGCAATGGACGACAAACAAATGGACACATAGACAAATTATGTGGACATAGGTGAATAGATAGGTGAACATGTGGACATAACTAGACAAATGGACATATAGATTGATAGATAAGAATATTATATTCTTTGTTATTGTCCTTAAGGATTAAAAATAATAGAGTTTTAAGGCAATTGCCCTAACGATGTGTCTAGATATAGATTTGGGCAGGAATCACTTCTTTTTTTTTTTTTTTTTTTTCTTTTTTCTAAATTTTTATCCCAATCCAGATGCACTTTAAAATTTTGAAAATTAGACTCCTGAGCACATTATGTATATACTAGAAGTAACTGCACACGCAACGTGTGCACATATGATCATTTTGTTTTAGAAAAATAAGATTATAAATTATATGATTGAATTCAAAATTTGAAAATGGAAAATGAATTTGGAACAATTAGAAGTTGAGAGAATTGAAAAAAAAAAAAATACTGAATTTAAGACTAATTACCCACGTAATTGCTATAGATGTATTTGAGAAAACAAAAAAATGAAATATAAACACCAAGTCTCATCTTGAGATATAGAAATATAGTAGCATTGATAGATACAACATTGAGTGAAGTTAGAGCAATCCCCAACCATATCTGGTTGATTCATGCTGCATGAGTAAAATGGGAAACACGTCCAATACAAGTGCGTATTTGTCTACATATCAGTGGAAAATGCATCATCAAATTCTTGACAGAATTATTCATCCTCTCTTAGAAACATGGGATAATTTAATTAAATTAAAGTGCCAATATGCACAACCTTCAAAAAGTACATATATAGTGGGTATTAGAGAAGAAAAGTGTCAACAAAAGGTATTAATGTGATAAAAGAAAAGGGCACATTATATTAAATCTTTCAAACTATCGGCCATTTACACTTTACCTCTTAATATTTTAAATCCAACAATTATCCTCTTTAAACTATTTGAATTTGACATTAAGTTCTTCTGTTAGTCATCTATTAGATATTTGGATAAAAAATTGTCAAGTATTGTCCACATGATAATTATATTAAATTTTACAAAAGATAAAACACGATAATTTGGTCGTGAAATTTAATATAATCATCATGTACACAACATTTGATCATTTTTCATCCAAATATCTAACAGACATGATAATTTTTCATCTAAATATCTAACATATGACTAACAAGGACTTAATGTTCAAATTCAAATAGTTTGAGGAGAGTAATTATCCTAAGCAATTAGGTGGGCACTTATGCTCTAAATTAATTTTTTTTTCTTTTCAAATCTCTCGACTTGTAATTTTATATTTTGAATTCAATTACACAATTTATGATCTTATTTTTTTGAAATAAAATGATTATATGCACACACACCACTTAGTTAAATAATATGCAAGGGAAACTAGTGAATTTATTTAATTGGGATGCAAAAATTAATTTACCTTGATTTGATTAGATAACAATTGCAGTAATAATTTGGGGTTTTTTTTTTTAAGCTCCATAATAATAACAATTTTCTGCTTAAAGGACATTAAAAAATGTAATGCTGCCTCATGTCCCTAAACAAAATACTCGCGCATTTTATCAATTTCTTGGACCAAAATATCCTACGTCTGTTCATCTTTTGATGAGTTGATTTTTTTTGACCTATCTACTGGATATTCTCCTTTGTGATGCTGGTACTGGTGTTGGGTATTTTCTGGCGAGTACGAAAACAAATTCAGCAAAACAAAAGCACTAAATTTGGCAAATTTGATTTTCTGGGTAAACAAACAAAGTGGAGTGGAGTTGATAGATGTATATATATATACATTCTGTTGCTTACTGTCTTGACTAGTATATATATGATAATTAATCAATTAAGACCATTTGCAACCATAATCAAACAGTCACTCTTAGTTATCTTATCTATGGTTGCAAACATATATATATATATGATACATACATATATATATACAATGTCAGCACATATATATATCCAGTGTTGAGTATAACATCTTCAGGTTCAAAATTTCTCTGAGTGTTGAATATAACGTCTTTTGATTTTTTGGGTTTAGTAGAATTGAAGTTGTTTCTGGAAAAGCAATATTTGGACCCCTACTTGAAGAATATTGGAAAAAGAAGCTTGACGAAGAGGCAGGAGTAGAGAAAGGCTTAAAGTGATTCAGAGAAATTTGAATTTTCTCTGGATTCAACCCAGAGAAATTCATAGCATTAAGTTTAAAGAAAATCTATCACAAACTCATAGAAGAACTATTAATTTGTTTGTGTAGGAAATTGTGATTGAATCAGCAGTAGCAAAACCAAAGACAAATTGATCAAATCAGAGTTTTATCATTACAGAGAAATTCTGGACCAGAGAAATTTGAATTTTCTTTAGGTTGAATCCAGAGAAATTCTTTGGAAGTCCAAAATTTCTTTGCTTCCAACTGATAATGGGTTGCTTTCCTTCCAACTGTCAAAATTGAACTGCTTTCTGTGCATTTGGGGCTTCTTATTGAAGCTTCTTGTGTTCTTGTTTTTGTAAATTTCTCTGGCTTGCTACATTTGTGTTTCTCTATTGTGTAATTTTATCTGGCATGTTTATGTTTCTTCATTATTTTCTCAAGCAAATTATCTGTGGCGTACTACTCTATTGGTGTGTCTAATTTTCTCTGGCATTTATAATTTTTTCTGGCCAAATTACTTTTCTTACTTGTGTGTCTAATTTTCTCTGGCAGCATTTATACTTTTCTTTGGCCACATTATGTTTATGTCTTGTGTCTAATTTTCTCTGGCATGTTTATTTTGTTCAATGCTCCATTTTCTCAAAATTTCTCTGTTGTGTAATTTTCTCTGTTATGTTATGTTGCTACCTTGTAATTTTCTCTGTTGTGTAATCATTGCTACCTTATAATTTTCTCTGGGATTTAATATTTAAGTTTTCATTCTATAGAAATGGCAAAGCGCAGAAGCAATACAACCCCACAAATCCCGAAAAAGAAACCAAAAGTCTCTGTGTCTGCGTCTTATGATCTTAGATCAAAACGCAGTAGCATCACCAGAACACCACAAAAAAAACAAGTCCAAGTTGAAGAAGCAATAAGCATCAAGATCAAGACACCAACTTCAAAGGTGATTTTCACTCAACTACAAGCTTAACATTTTCTCTGTCATTTTCATTGGATTATAATAACAAACCTACGATTTTCTCTATACTACAAAGAAAAGTCCAGAAACATGAATAGTGCAAAAAAAAAAAAAAAATGAAAAGTGCAAAGAAAACATATCAGAAAACTTTGAAAAGTGCAAACATATAAAAATACATAAAAACACAACATATAAGTCCAGAGAAATTTGTAATACTGATCATTTGTAATACAATCATATGATTTTTTGTAGACTACAAAGAAAAGTCTAGAGAAATTTGTGAACTTATATTCACTTTCAATATAACAAAAACAAAAACACATTAACATCAAGAGACAAAAATATATTAAACACAAGCACATAAAAAAATTACGGAGAAGATCTGTTATGTTCACAAAACATTCAATTCAAAAAAATTTAAAAAAAAACAAAACACTTACTACTCTATTGCTACGTCTGTAAATTTCTCTGCCTACTTACAATTTTCTCTGTGATTTTCACTGTACTACAAGCTTACAATTTTCTCTGTGATTTGAGTTCAATTATAGTAACAAACCTGCAATTTTCTCTGTACTACACAAAAAAATGCAAAGTGAACAAAAAACAGAGCACAAAAACGCAGAAAAACAGAGCACCAAAAAGCAACTCATAAGCATGTTGACAGAGAATGAAAAAGCAACTCCAAAAATCAAAATCAACTCCTTCGAAAATTCATCGATAACAGATAATGAAAAATTAACTTCAAAAATCAAAAACTACTACACTGAGTTCGTCTCTCTCACATTGATCAAAACAAAAAACAAAAACCTAATTCAACACCTACACGATCCAATCAAATCAAAAATTGAAAACTTATCTAATTTAACTCCATATGAAATCAAATCAAACACAATGAACCAGATTTCAACTCCTACACGATCGATCAACACCTACAAACAAAGAACATGATTTCAACTCGTACAGGATTTCAACACCTACAAACAACGAACAGGATTTCAACACCTACAAAACCCCTAGAAAATCTCCACAAAAATCTGAATTGTCAAGTTCATCCTCACGTAATCTCTCACAAGATATCAATATGATCTTTAGCTGCCAAATTCAAAACAACGTATATTATAAACAAGGGTAAGACAGGTATTTTACACTCTAAAATAACATTGAGGGACCTTAGGCTACAAAAGAACACATTGTGGACCTAATCCATAACTAAAAGTTGGATAGGGATCTTAAACCGATTTTCCCTAATAATTTTTTAGGAAAAACCAAAAAAAAAAAAAAAAAGAAAGAAAAAAAAAGTATGATGGGGATTGGAACTATGATTTTTTTTTCTTTTCCAAACATTAAAAAAAAATCAAACTATTTAAAAAAATAACACAGTTTTTAAACTATTTAGCAAATTAATCCACTTTTTGAAATCGCATTTTCAAAATGTAATTTTATGGCAAAATCGCATCTTCAAAATACACTTTTATGGTGACATGGCCACCTAAGGGTGCTAAATTGGGCATGTTGAAATCGCATTTTAAAAACACAAATTTATTTTGAAGTTGCATTTTCAAAACACAATTTCAACCTTGACAAGAAATTGTATTTTTAAAATGCGATTTTAACATGGTGTGTGCATTTTGAAAGTGATATTTCACTATGATATTTCATTTTGAAGATGTGATTTCAAATGTTGATATTGCATTCTAAAAAGGAGATTTCAGTTAAATCGCATTTTAAGTAAATTTTCAAGAAATCATAATTTAGGAAATATGATTTTTTGGAATCACAATTTCAAAATACAAAATAAAAATGATTGGTTTAATTTCATAATATATTTTTATTATTATATTTTTAAAGAAATAAAAATTAGTTTGACACAAATAATAAAAAAAAAAAATTTGAATTTGTGAGAATTATTTGTGCTCTTAGAAAAGATAAAATCTTGTGAAAGTAATGAGTGTTTTTATTTTTCATTTATTTACTAAATTAGTTTCAAGGTTTTTTTTAAAAAAATTTCTCTTAGAAATTAAATTCTCAAAACAAAGCCAAACGAAGTTGGTATGCGATTTCATGTTGCAAAATATATAATATGGCAAAATTTTATTCAGTACATAAATATGATTTCATTAACATATATGCATTTCGTTAAATAGTTAAAATAACAAACTTTTTTGTTTTTTATTTTGGGCGAATTATACTAACAGTCCCTATAGTTTTAGAGTTGTATCACTTTGGTCCTGACTTTTCAATTGGGACACATTTGACAATAAATTTTGGATTTTGTTCCAAATAAGGAAAATTAAAGATATCATTGCTTAATTTCAAGGGCAAAATTATCAATTTGATAAAATATAAACTAATTTGATAAAAATAAATGTCAAAAAAATATTTTTGAATTTTAAAAAATTATTTCTACCCACCAAAGATAAAATTATGTAAAATTGATAAATCTTTTAGATATTTATTTATTTTATCAAATTAATTTTTATTATGTGTTTTAATGATGATCATGTAATGGGTGGTTGTAAAGATTTTAATATGTAATCGATATATTTAATATATGAAATGTTTTTAGTTTTGGATTTTTTGATTTAATGAATTTGTTTAATAATGATATCAAAATTGTCGCCATATTTAACTTTTGAAAAAATAGAAACTAATTTAATGAAAATAAAAACAACTACTCATTACATGATCATCATCCAAACGTATAACAAAAATTAATTTTGTAAAAAAGTAAATAAATAAATGTCTAAAAGATTTATTAATTTTAGATAATTTTATCTTTAGTGGGTATAAATAATTTTTAAAAATTCAAAATATTTTTTTGACATTTATTTTTCAAATTAGTTTATATTTTATCAAATAGACGATTTTGCCCTTGAAATTAAGTAATGGTATCTTCAATTGTTCTTAATTGAAATAAGATTCAAAATTTAAGGTCAAATGTGTTACAATTGAAAAGTCAATGACTAAAACGGCACAACCTCTAAAGTATAGGGACTGTTACTGTAATTCGCCATTTTATTTTTATGTAATAAAATCGTATGAATTTGTGTTATGTACTAATACAAGTTTGCTATATTAACTATTTTTCAACATAGAATTACATCTTGAAATTGTAATTTCATTATTTTGCTTTTGCAAATTGTGATTCGGTAAAATCATGTTTCCTAAATGAGGATTTCTTGAAAATTGATTTAACTAAAATCTCATTTTCAAAATGACATATCCAATCTTATGTTGAAATCACGACTCAAAATGAGTACTGAAACATCATTTTTGCATTAATGTTGAAATTATGTTTTGAAAATGGTATTTCAAGGTAGTCTTGAATTGCGTTTTGAAAATGCAACTTTAAGGCAAACTTGTATTTTCAAAATGCGATTTCAATATAGTCACATTGGCAACTTTATGTGGCCAGACACCATGAAAGTGTATTTTGAAGATGTGATTTTGTCATAAAATTACATTTTGAAGATGCAATTTTTAAAAGCAAGTTAATTTGTTAAATAGTTTGAAAAGTGTGTTATTTCTGTACATTGTTTAATTTTTTAGAATATTATGAAAAAAAAAAAAAAAAAAAACTCTTGGAACTAGGGGTGGGAATTTCCGACACAACAAATATAACACAACTTGAACCATACACAAAGTTAGCAAGTTAGAGTTGAACATTTTTTGACACAAACATGCATATAACACGACCCGTGAACCTCGTATTTGGGTTGAACCTGTGAAATCCGATAATGACATGTGTAACCCGTTTATTTTAACATGTAACCCGTTAACATGGACACGACTTGCAACCCGAAAATGGCCTAATTACGACCTGTGTAACTTTATATATAGATAGATATTTATATTAATTAATTGAACATATAGCATGACCTTTTTTATTCTCTTGATTTTTTTTTTCTTTTTCTTTTCTTCCAAACAAGATTTTTCATGTTTGTTTCTCTTTCTTTAAAACAGGTTTTTTTTTTAGGTCAATTGTGTCGTATCATGGTAAATAAATAGGATTAAAAATTAATTGTATCAATCGTGTCACTTACGAGTTGACACGATTATTGACAGGTTGTGTTATTATTTACATATATGACATGTTTATTAAACAAATCGTGTTCATGTTTATACTTTTGACAAACAAAGCTGATACGACATGCTATGACACGACACGATACCCACCCTTAATAAGAACCGACTATAAACCAAAGAAGAGAAAGTGTCAATCACATCCATTGAAGCCTTGATGATTTGATCCAGCTGAAAAGTTTGTCATCCCTATTCACATTCTAAGAACTTGACCAAATTGTATGTTGGTGGAACAGTTCAAAAAAATTACATTATATATATGAATTTTTTGTGTGTAAATCTTACACAATAAAAAAAAAAATGTGTGTTAAACACTGAAAACAAACCTTACACCAAATACAAGAAAATTCTTGTACATATCACTAATTCCATAAACACTTATCAAAACAATATCCACAAACATACAATAACTTAGGAGGCTTTTGTCAGTTGCCAAAATTATCAAAACAATAAATGTTAGCTGATAAAAGCCACCTGAAACAATACTATGTGTTGTCATTGTATTTTCTCTATCATCAAACACTACAAGAAAAAAGTCTTTGGTGACGAACTCATTTTGTCTCCAAACATCAAATTTTCGTCACTAAAGTGATCTGTAACGAAATAATTTTGTCACCACGTTTGTCGCTTATATGTTGTCGCTAAAAGTAGCTAGTGACAAAAAATCATTTCGTTGCCTATTTTTTATTTTTGGCGACGAAATTTTTCATCTCTAAATGTTGCATTTTTCATCCTCTATAATATAAATTTCATCACTAAAATTAGATAATATTTTATTTTAATTGTTTTGGTCACGAAATATTTCGTCACCAAATATGAAGATAGAAGTTTTAGTGACGAAATTTATCCTCACCAATGATATAGATTAAGGTGACAAAAATGTTTGACACGAAAATGAGTACAAAACAAAATTCTTCAATGAGAAAAATAAAAAATAAAAAAAAATCACCAAATATTTCAATTTAGCGACGAAATATTCAACAAATGTGACAAAATTATTCGTCATATTGTTTGAAAACTAATAGCGACGGTTTTTTATTTTGTTGCTAATAATAATTAAAAATTTTAAAAATGAGGATAATGTTTTCAATTTTTCTTTTCACTAAAAATTCCCTGCGCATTTTAATAACATGTTCAATAAAATATCTATTACAAATCAATACAACAATTTGTTTATTTTCATAAACATCACAGTTGAAATGTCTCATAATATCCACAAACATACAATATCAACTGCGAATTACCAAACACGTCTTCTAATATCCACACAAAACATGTCTCATAATATCCATAAAAATATAATATTAAGTGCGGATTACCAAACATGCCCCCTAATGCCCACAAAAATATAAAATTTACAACGCAACCAAAATACATATAAGGTAAAATTATCCAAAACACAAAATGTGCAAGTTTTTGCTCTCCAGATTACCACACACGTCCATATCTAATCTCCAATCTACAACAAAACAAAACAAAACAGAAAAAAAAAAGAAAAGAAAAAGGAAGACAATTATTATCTTATCAATCAAATATACAATTTAACATTTTTCAAGCCTGAGTGTTGAAAAAGTGCATTTTCTGACTTAGTTTTCAAACTGGGAATCCCTTGCTAGTTTCGTAAATTTTCACAATTTACATTGGTCCCTCTCGAGGTGTTCAGGGTGTTCCCCAGGCTTTCTCGTGACTGTTTCACGATTTTGGCCTCCGATGACTTATTTTCAAGCCTAAGTGTTGGAATGCATTTTTCAAACCTGGTGTCCCGTGCTAGTTCCGTAGGTTTCCATAACTTACATTGGTCCCTCCCAAGGTGTTCAGGGTGTTCCCGGGCCTTCTTATGGCTGTTACATGATTTTGGCTTCTGATGGCCTATCTTCAAGCCTAAGTGTTGGAAAAATGCATTTTTTGACTTAATTTTCACACTGAGAGTCCCGTGCTAGTTCTGTAAGTTTTCACAAGTTACAATGGTCCCTTCCGAGTTGTTAGGGGTGTTTCCCAGGCCTTCTTGTGACTGTGTCACGATTTTGGCTACCGATGGCCTATTTTCAAACCTAAGTATTGGAAAAAAATGCAATTTTCTACTTAGTTTTCAAACCAAGAGTTCCATGTTAGTTCCGTAAGTTTCCAAAACTTACATTGGTCCATCCCGAGGTGTTTGGGGTGTTTCTCGAGCCTTCTCGAGGCTGTTTCAAGATTTAGCCCCCAATAGCCTATTTCCAAGCCTAAGTATTAGAAAAGTACATTTTTAAACTTAGTTTTCAAACTGGGAGTCTTGTAAGTTTTTACAACTTACATTGGTCCCTCCTAAGGTGTTAGGGTGTTCTCGGGCCTTCTCATGACTTTTTCACGATTTTAGCCCCCGATGACCTATTATCAAGCCTAAGTATTGAAAAAGTGCATTTTTTGATTTAGGCCTCGTTTGGGAACAAGCTTTTTTAGTAGCTTTTTGGCTAAAATATGATGTAAAAAAAAACTAGTATATTTGGGATGACTTTATGATTTTTTACGAAAAGATATGCAAAAAGTATATTTTTCTACATAGTTTTCAAACCGGGAGTCCCGTCCTATATCCATGCATATATTATTATGACTTATGAAGATGTATTAGATATGTTATTGGTTATGTTTCTTTTTCTTTTTTCTTGATGTTGCATTTCCATTTAACATTCAATAATGCTACAATAAATAAAACAATATACATGGGTTTTAAGGAGATTCACCTGCAATCTCTACCAACAACCCATACAACAAATATAACATATCTGGGTTTTCAATAGGTTCACTCTCAACCTCTTAAGACCATTATGGGTTTTCAGTAGGCTCACCCTTAACCTCATCCACGTGTGTGATTATGTACATGCGTGTATATATATATCAATGTGTAGAAGATACTTACTCGTCAATTCGTGTCTAAGGCCTTTGAGAAGAGTCACTTAAGATCAAACTTGATTACAAGATCTACAAAACCTGTGGCCAAAACATTCAAAGAAAAGCACAGCGTAACTAATAAGTGTTCAAAGAAAACATTCACCTAAACTTAATTATATTTAACATGAAGATTACACAAAAATTATAGCTGTAACAGATCATAAGCAAGCGGTAGAAGAAAAACTATCTTGGATTTTCATAACTGTTCTAATTTCCAAGAGAACTAACATTCAGTAAAATTTATAATACACAAAATTGAAACTTCTTTACCCATACTGTTTGTTTGGTTTTCCAATTTTTAGTACTCATTTTCTTTTTCTTTTTCCAGCTTCTCCTTTATTACCCACACTTTTGGAGAACAAATATGAAAATCATGAATTGATTTTTATTTGTGGGATTTTTATTTGAAGCGAATTTTCAACTTATAAGTATAGAAATAGCGTAATTTTCACATTTCTATTACTCAACCTCACAGCATACACAGTTGGTACTCCCTAGCTTAATAGCATAAATTTTGATCAATACATTATGTTTTGTATACTTTGTCCCAAAATGTGAATTGGGCCATTTTAATATTACAACACTCAGGAATTAAATAACTCAATGTGTTTAGAAATACCTAAAATATCTACAAAATTTGCTTAATGAAAAATTAAATTTGATCATTACTTTTAAAACATAGAATTATCTGATCTAAAATTGCAAGATTCACAATCTATTCTCCTTGTATTGTTCCAATTTTATTGGATGTGCCCAAAGGGACAAGAGATTCAATATATATATTCTATTTTATGCGAACACAAAATTTAAGGATAAGTCATTTACAAATTTAACATTATTTTTCATTAGTCAACTCAAAATGAAATAACTCCATCTGCACAAGCAAACAGACCTAACTTTTTCAAGAAACCAACTTGCTCCTATTATCTATAGGTCACATAAATAAATACATACATACATCAAGTTTTATGCACAATTTCAGTTTTATGTGTAACGGCTTGTGTATAAAATTTGAGTAAATTAAATAAGAGCACCTAGATATGTAAATTGTGATGACAAGGCATGCTGAATTTCCAAATCCTTGGCAAGGCTGGAGCTGGATGGAACTCACAACTTCGGTTTGTAAATTTACTCTCTTGGGATTCCCATTGAGATTCAAATTACTGGCTATTCATAATTGGGAAAAAAAATGAAATTGTTTCTATACACCAAAATAAAGAAAATGAATTCTCAAAAAATAAAATAACAGTAGATTGTGACCCCATAAAATATGTGACTTCAGTAAGCCACTGTAATAGTCACAGAGAACTTAAAGCAATTAATTCTCAAAATTCAAGAGAACAAAATTAAACAAGAGCACCTAGATAGAGAAACTTCATGAACAGTAAAGCAACTTGCTCAACAATTATGACAAAAACCTCATTAATGTTGCATGATATATATTTTAGTAAGCTGGACCTCACCTACAGCCTACATGGTTAACCTTCCAGGTCAATTTTGCTAGACATAACTCACTTTTAATTTGAGTTGCACAAACACAAGAATTGATGGATTCATGCGACTCAGTGAAAAATTATACGAATATGTTGAATTTAACACACTATAGAGTTACAAGCATAGTTCACAAGTCTCGGTAATCAATAGTGACCACCTTTTATGAGAGAGTAAAATCATATAAAAAAGCTACCTGACAATGATCATCCGTGAGTTCCTGGGAAGAGTGTATTATTTGATGTAGATTGGTATCCATAAGTTCATATGCAATATAGACATCACTGAACTCATCTTTCTCTGGTGGCCGTATGATATCCTTAATTTTAATAACCTGCACAATAGTAGTATGTCAAACCATTTCAAACTCATAGCAGAACATAAAAGCATCCAGAAAATAAGGGTCTGACATTTATTCTCCATACTCTCCTCTCAGAAATCTTGAATTTTTTTATCACAACAATGGCTAATGCCTTTGTTGACATAATTGATCATGTTTTAAAATAGAAACTAAACACAAACATTGGCATGAAATGCAGCAATTTATGATTGCATAGCTTGCAGAGGAGCTGTAGAAGATATGTGACCCCAAACAACTAACCAAGTACTATAATTTATGTAAAGTTATGATTATATTCTCATGATCCATATGGAAAAACAGTTTGATTTCGCGTAGGGTCCTTTTAGCATCAATTCTGTTATCAAATGCATTCGCAATTCTCTTGATTTCAACCTCTTCCTTTGTCTCAGAATTTGTTGCACATCTGCAAGAAGGAAATAAATTTAACCCACACCCAGCTATAAGTAAAATAGAGAGAAAAAGATATTTGGAAATATTGAGGCAGAAACATGTTGGGTGTGATGCTGACCATTAGAAATGTATGTCTCTACAACAAATAACACAATTCCTTGCATCTTAAATAGGTAATAAGCTTCAAAATCACACTCACCGATTGTAGTATTGACCAATGGATTATATTTAAGTATGCAACATAAACAAAACTTATAAAGGTATTGGTTAAAAAAGGTCAAGCATAACCATTGTATACTAAGAAGAGCAATTTTGATTTAACTTACTATATCATCTTTAAGTAGAGTTATAATGAGATAACTGAATGAGTTACCTTTATCTTTTTAAAGCGATATGTTAGCATTATATCAAATCGTATTTCAAATTGGCATTTGGAACTTGGAAGTGAAAATAGCATCATTGAAACTTGGGAAGTTGAAACGAAAAAGAGATCATTTTTCTATTCTTCAGTCCATACTAAATCCAAAATAAAAACAAAAAATTCCAAGTGAACCCTGATGTCACATTACAAATTGGCATTTCGAAACAAATACAGTCAGTTTGCTTACCAAGAAAACTCAGGAAAGCAGAATGGCCATGAGTTTTGAAGTTTTATAGATTTTTCTTTTTTTAATTTTCAATTAAACAAAATTATATTTACAATCACAATTTCCTTGAATTTTTTTTATTTTCGCATACCCTCTGTTCGGATCATAGATTTGGGTACAGATTTCGAAAGGGAAATGACCCAAATCCATGATCCAAACATAGCCTTAATTTGCACTGGTTTCTCATTTAAACGAAATGGTAAGAATATAAAGATAATTACATACAAATGCACACACGTATATACATCCCAATTGGCATTTGGAAGCACATATAAAATCAAAACCCAATTACGAAAACTCCTTAAAACAAAACAAAACAAAATTTAGGGATTGAGCTGTGAAATTGAGTTTTCTTTCATTTTATTACACAAGCACACACACATATATCATTTATATATAGGGAGAAAGTGTGAAGAAGAGAGAGAGAAAGAGGGGTTACCAAACGATGTCGTAAGCACCACGGCCGACGTGTTGAATCGGAGGGACTTACTTGGAGGGAACCTAAGAGGATCGAAAAGAAGAGAAGAAGACCCATACTCGTCGCCGCTGCTCACAGTCATTTTACGCCACCTCGCTACTCTACGCCGCTAAGCGAGTGAGAGAGAGACGATTGAGACTGAGTGAGCATGCGACAGAGAAAGAGAGAGATGCCATTGAGAGAGAGAGAGAGAGAGAGAGAGAGAGAGAGAGAGATGAGCGATTGAGAGAGATGCTGTCATTGCTAGACGTTGCTGCACGCCGCCGCCTTTGCTGCACTACGCCGTTGAGAGAGAGAGATAAGCGCGACTGAGAGATAAAGAGACAAATGAGAGACTGAGCAAGAGAAGAAGAAAAATGGGGGAATTTTGGGAATAATTTGTTAGTTTTCTTTTTTCTTTTTTCTTTTTGCAGATGTGGCGAACAGACGGGCTTGAACGACTCAAAATCAGTTTTGTATTAAAAATTTGTTTCAATATTTTGAAAATTATTTTTTGAGTTTTTAATTAGTATTTTTTTTTATTTTTAGTGAAATTTTTTAATATTTTAATCAATTAAAAAGATGATTAAAATATTAAAAAATTTCATTAAAAATTTAAAAATTAAGGATTGAAACTTGAAAAATAATTTTTGAAAAGTGAAACCAAACGAAATCAATTTAGATTGACCTACTTAATAAAAGGGGTTTAAATGGGTTCGGTGGAGATGGAGTGCTAGTGGTGGTGGTGGTAGTGGAGTGGCGGCAGTGGAAGTGGAGTGGCAGCAACGGTAATGGTAAAGGTAAAGTAAAGCAGTGGTAGTGAAAGAAAAATGGTATTGACAACAGTGGTAATGGTAGTGGTGGGGCAGTGGTAGTGGTATAGTGGTAGTGGTGGTGGTAGTGGAAGTAGTGAAGAGGTGATGGTGGTAGTGGGGTGATGCAGTGGCGAAGGCGGCGGTGGTGGAGTAGCGGCAATGGTGGTAGTGAGGTAGTAGCGGTGGTGGTGTAAAGGTGATGGCGGTGGTGGTAAAGTGGCGGTGGTGGTGGAAGAGAGTTAGTGGCGGCAGTGGTAGAGTGTGATGGCGGTGGTGGAAGATAGGTGGTGGTAGTAGTGATAGTAGTGGTGGAGTGAACGGTAATGGAGTAGTGGCGACAGTGGTTGTGGAGTAGTGGCAGTTGTGGCAATGAAAGTGGAGGAGATGTGGTGGTGGAGTGGTGGTAGCAATAGCGGTGGCGGTAATGATGGATTCGTGGCGGTAGAGATGGTGGTGGTGTTGGAATGATGGCAATGGTGATAGTAAAATCCATTTAAACAGGTACTCAAGTCTAACCCAAAGAGGGCTTTGCAAAATAGGAACTGATTTGGGCAAATAAAGAGGGCTTCTCACTTATAGCATGAAACGACGTTGTTTTGCATAATAAAATTATAGGAGACGAAATTATTTTTCTCGCGGAAAATTTTGTACAATGGTGACGAAAATTTTCGTCTCTAAAATAACTCCCAAATATTCTGCTAAATTTTCCAAGGGCGGTAATTTTTTTTTGCGACGAAAAATAAAATAAAGACGAATAAAATTTTCATCACCTATTGTTTTATTGATTTTAAGCATTTGGTGGCGAAATTTGATTTTTCTCTCTAAAAATACTACAATTGGAGACGAAATCTTACTTTTATCTCTAAAATATGTATACTTAGAGATGAAATTTTTTTTCATCATGAGTTTTCGTCACCAAAGACCTTTTTTGTTATAGTGAAAATTGATAAAGGAAAAAAGACAGGCGAGTTCTCAACCCAAATCCCTAAATGAAAATTACAATGAAGGTTTAGAATAGAGGCACAAAATGAACTCAATGATAGGCCCTCTCCTTTTTCTTGCCAAGAAGCTAGTAATTTGGAAGTTGTCAAAATCGATTGCCTACTTAATCGTGCTATAGAGAGAGAAAGTGATCGCCCAAGAGTAGAGAAAAAAGGGTTGAAGCAACGAAGGTTGAAGTAGTGTTGGTAGCAGATTAGAGGGTGGGATTGTGGACGCCCGCGATCTGAGGTTGCTCTGGAGGCTGGGATTGTGGATCTAAGCATGGAAACTCCAACAAAGATTCAGAGTTGTTCTAAGCAGAGTCCTTTCGGCAAGTCATGCACTGACAATCTCAAATTTTAGTGGGTAGTTATGTCATCTGGAAGGGTAAGTGATTTGGGATTTGTGATTTGGGCTTGGTTTTTTATCCGGTTTTTGTTTTGGGGAAGCAAAGAGTGGTTACTAGTCTTGTTTTGCTTAGTTGTTGGTTTCATCCCCACCTATTGGAAAAAATGCCTCAAAGGAAAATGTTATGGAGCATGGAGGAAATGGAGGTTGGATTTTGGTTGGAAGGCAGCGGAAAGGTGGAGAAGCACAAGGCAAGGAGGCTAACATGGACTGTTTATTGTCTTTGTAGATAATCTACCTTTAGCAATGGATGCTAAAACACTGTTTGAACTTTCCACAAAGTTTGGGATAGTGAAGGATGCCTTTATACCTGCCAAAAGAAAGATAGTGACAAACTCAAGATTTGGGTTTGTGAGATTTGATTGCCATGTAGCAGCATAAATTGCCATCTAGAAAGGGAATGGTCTATTGGTGGAAGACATGATGCTGGAAGTCAAAAAAGCTACTTATGTCAAGAACATCAGAGATGAACAAAGTAGGAGTAGGCCTCAGATCATTAGGAAATATTTTGAAACAAGCAGAAATAGGGCTGAAGTTTCTTTTGCAGGCCAAAGATCCTTTGCTAGGGTACTAAAAGGGGTCTCACCCACCGTGGCTGGGAAAGCAAGTTTGAGTTTAAAAGTTAATGATGATGGCCATGGCTGGCTCTATGATAGTGCCATAGTCAGGATTAATACTGAATACACCACTCATTTCATTGAAAATGCCCTGAAAGAGAAAGGAGTGGATCAGGTATTGGTCAGAAAAGGGGAAGGACGAGATATAGTTTTAACCTTCAAATCTCAAGAGGAGTTGAAATCAAATATATGCGATATCAAAGATTGGTTTAAGGATTGGATTCAATTTGTGGTAGATTGGAAGCCAAGAGTTAATATCGAAGAAGAGAGATGTGTGTGGTTGAGATGTCATGGCGTATCCTTAAATCTCTAGAATAGGAGCACATTCAATAGCATTGGAAGCCTTTGGGGTTCAGTTCTCAATTTGGAGGGAGATATTTGTCAACCAAAGGCATTCTCCTATACCAAAATTAGAGTGGTTACATCTTGTATGTAGTTTATAAACAAAACTATAGTATTGGAGTGTAAGGGTAAACTTCGTCTCATTTTTGCATGTGAAGATCTTCTATCAGACTCTAGTAACATGAAGCACAATGGCATAGAAGAGATCAACTCCAACGACATCTATGGCAGTGAAGTGAAAGGAAATGTTCCAGATGAGTGTTGCAAGGAGAAGGAGGAAGATGTTGAGGTGGCAGGAGTCAAAGTACATAGCCCAAACAGTGGAATAGTGGTAAACACAGTTGTTGAGGAGACAAAGTGGGATGAATGATTCAGTAGAGATAATAGAGCATGTACCAAGGAGGTAGAACAGATGGAAGGGCTTATTGACTGTCACACGAGAGAGGAGTCAGTGGAAACTTTGATGGAGGAGCCAGTGGAAACTTTGATGGAGGAGCCAGTGCATAGCCCAAAATGTCAGGTGCAAGTCTCTACACTTGCATTTATCAGAAGCCTTAGTGAATCTAGAGATGGACTTGGGCATGGCATCAATCTTAAAGTAGACTTGGCCCAAGCACTTAGTAAGAACTTAAATGGGACGGGCATATTGAGCCTATATCATTCAGGCCTAGGTAGACAAACTGCTTCTGTCCAAAAATTCCTATGGATTGAGAAGAAAATAAGGAAGAAGAAGGTTCAGTTAGAGAGATTCACTAGTTTTGCTAGACTTCATGGGCATGAAGCTGCTACAGTTAGCAAGCACAACTCCAAGTCCATCATCTACCGACCAGCAGCAGCTGCTATAGCACTTTCAGATCTGTCTGAAGTCCGAACAATTATCTACTCAAAGAAGCTAAAGCCACTCTACAATTGGGAAAATCTCTTGGTATCAATTTCAATGGGAAAGAAGATGTTGTTTTGAACAAGATTATTGAGCTAGAGCTACAAGATAAAGAGAAAACCAACAAAGAGGGGTAGGCCTGTGAAGAAAGGTAGAATCTTGAAGCTTTTATGTCTATGGGTCATTGGTAGGATTGTAGGAATGATTGTTTGGCTTAAAGTATCTAGAGTTGAAAACAAGATTGTGTAAACCTCTACTGTTGGCATTAGTGTGGTAATTGTGAAGGATTTAAAGTTAGAGTGCTCTTATAGGTTATAAGCTTTTGTAGAGCTAGTCTTTGGGTGGCAACAAGTGTTGGTTTAAGTTAGTGTTGGTTTCTCACCAACATTATGTTTTGTTCCCTTTTTTCTTTTTCCTTTCCATCCTTATTGGTGCAATTTCATATGTAATGTATGTTTTCTTCATAAATAAAGATTTTCTTTGCTGATCAAAAAAAATAAAATAAAAATGATAAAGATTCTGAAACAAAATTGATGTGCACTCCTCAACTCTTAATCACATCAACTGATTCAAAAGACAAAAACCATGTTAGAAATATTTAGACATTATCATCGAATTTTCAAGGGATGTTGGCTCATAAATTTCTACAAAGACAAACTTGTTAATGTTTGTCTTGTAGGTAAAAAGAATCTTTGTAAACATTCAATTATTCGTCGGACTTATTTCTAAGACGACATATTTGTGTCGATCCGTCATATTGAATAATTTTCCATCTGTGATATCTACTATCTATCTATCTACTAGTATTTAATTTGTCATCTGTGATATCTACTACTATTTATCTACTATCTATCTATCTACTAGTATTGAAAAAGCACGAAGAACACAAAGTGTTTTCTATTCTTTTTGAATTCCTAAATCTATCTACTATATATATATATCTACTATCTACTACTATTATTATATCTATCTACTATCCACTATCTACTACTATTATAAATTTTTCAGGCTCCACCACGCATTGAAGAAGAAAAGATTTTTAGTATCACAATGTTTCAAAACTTTGAAGACCAAAACAGACATTCAATTGAAGTAGAAAATGAAGTTGATTTCAATAATGGTGAGAACATTGAAATTGATAAAAGAGAGGTCATTGAAATTACTTTGATCAAGAAGTTTGAAGAAGATGATGAAGAGGTGAAGTAAGAGAAAAACGTTGAAGTTAGCCAAGAGCTTCTAATGATGAGACTATCATCTCTTGATTATTATGATGGCTATGAGATTGAAAAAAAAAGGAGATCAAGTTGAACACAATGAAAAAGAAAAATAAAAGATGAGGTAATAAAGTTGACATGTGCACCAAAGAAGTTGATTGAGGATGCAATTGATGTTCGAAAGATGATAGTTGAATGTCCAACTGAATCTAAGATAGAGTAAAGTCTAGAGAGCATCCAACATCAACATAAAATACACTTCGTTAATTTTCTTGGTGTACATCAATTTAATTTGATTTCCAATGCTTGTCTAATTAATCTTGTCAACCACTTGAAGCATATAGAGAAGAACTTAAAAAAAAAAAAAAAAAACTTTTCTACATACAACTTTTAGAAGAGGGGCAAGCAACTGAAGTATTTAAAATATCTCTTTATTTGGCATGGAAGATGACAGATCTCTAATATGAACTCGATAACGAGTTATTTCAAAGAAGAGGAGCCTGATGTAGGACAAGATTTTAAGAATTTTTATATTTTTAGTTCAAACTTTTCTACATATAACTTTTGAAAGAGGGGCAAGCAACTGAAGTATTCAAAATATCTCTTTATTTGGCATGGAAGATGTCAGATCTCTAATATGAACTCGAGGACGAGTTCTTTCAAAGAAGAGGGGCCTGATGTAGGATAAGATTTTAAGAATTTTTATATTTTTAGTTTTAATATTTTTGATATATTATTTTATTAGGATTCTTATAATTTAGTATAAGTATTTTAGAATTAGATTTTGATTAGGATTTTAAATAGTTTAGAATTTTTGTTTCCTATTATCTTATGTTTCCTAATTTGTGTTGATTTAAGTTTTCTAGTTTATTTTAGAATTATTTTTCCTACAAGTATTAGTTTTAGTTTATTATAAATAGTTATGTAAGCCTCATGGCAAAGACAACTTCTATTAATTCAATCAATAATACTAAGATATTTTCTCTTCCTTGTGGATTCAAGGTTCTATTTTTTTCGTGAATTCGAGAGCCCCTTTCGTTTACTAGAACAATATCTAGTCCTCATGTATTCTGCTGTGTCAAAATGTATATTACCTTTGTTTATTTAAGTGTCTATCTACCATTTGTCTTAATTTTGATTACTTTAATCTTATTAAAATGGGTGCCACTATAATTATACCAAACTTATGAGACTTACTATATTTTTCTCAAATTTAAAGAAAAATGAGTGTAATTTACTTGTGAGGGTTTTTGGAGTTTCGTCCCAACTAATCCATAGCACCAGATAATTACGGATCCAAAATTTTTTACTTCAAAATTTAAACACATAATTTTTTTATATAGAAGAGACAATCCCTACTCAACTGCAACTTGCTTTGCAAATCACTATTTTTACACGAAAACAACATAGGCTCTCCAAATCAAACAGAAATATATATGCACATTAAAAATATGAAATTTGTTTATATGAATGAATAGACCCTACTGTACAAAAAAAGAAACACAATAATGCAAGTGCTTCGAAATTTCCTAAGAACTTTGTTTGATTAGACTTAGCAACCTAAGCCAAACACGTCCTTTTTATATGTTTCATTTAGGTTGCGTGCAAATTCATGTTTTCTTACGTTAGTACGTATGAACCAACTGAATAAAAAAACTAACTGAATAGCAGATGTTTTCTGTGACTCAAATAATAATAATAATATTAATAAAGTGCTTCACTAAAAAATAACCAATCACCAAACAAGGTCTTATCCCCTTCCTTTTCGCTTTGAAATTAGGGGATATATGGTAGTTGAAAAAATTATTTGTCTTTTTGTTTGGGGGGATTATGATATGAGATCCCTAAAAAATAAAATAAAAAAACACAACATTACAATTTTAGGGTCATTCAATGCGTCTGAAGGTAGTGGGGCTTTACCTCATTGAGCAATATGGAGCATCACCTAGCTCATAGCAATCATCATGTTGTTGTCGTCTCTTTAATCTCTAACATAAAGTGGTGGATTTCATCATCTCGACCATCTAGAATAAAAATTATTCAATACTCAGAGTATGTGGCATGGCCTATATGCTATTTTTTGTCAATAAAAAAATCACAATACATATTAACTAAGTTATTTATTATTACTATTATTATTATTTTTTGGTCAGTTATCTATTTAATAGAAGTGAATTAACATGTCTCACTCATAAAATTTTACGTTAGGTAAATAAATTGAAACACCACGTAAACAATGATGTTATAAGATTACTAAATAATTATTGTATCGTACATGGAATAATTTATCTCTACTCTCAGGGCTTGTTTGGAAAATTGACTATTTTAGTTAGTTTTTTTTGAATTTTTTGATAGTTGGTTGGTTGGTTTTTTTTAGTTGATTTGATGACAGTGAGAGAAAAAGTGAAGTGATTATGGTTTTAATATGACATTTTGTCTTATTGACTATTTTAATTTATTTTGTCTTTATTGACTATTTTAATCCAAAATCATCTTCTCAAATAGGGCCGGAGATGGGAACAAGAAATTTATTTTGTCTTTTGAGACTTATTACTCATTAAGTCTTATTGATAAATTTTTGACAAATTTATCAATATTTTTTTTTATGAATAAATTTACAGTAATAAATTTATAAATAAATAAGTTTAATTAATTAGACTGATTTTTAAGTGATAGTCGGATCAATGCTCTACGAGCTAGGTAACACAAAACACGTTAATTAATTAGTAAGAATAGTTAGATATGAGTTAAATGCTACACGTGCTATATATATATTAGGTGCAAAATGATATATATATATATATATATTGGGAATGGCTTCTGTCCAGTCCTTAATCGGACTGGACCGTGCTGTTGGGCCCGTGAAGGCCTACCATAGGTCCCGTTTTGATAATCTAAACCGTTTAATGTGTAGAACTTGTCGAGTACTATGTGCTTGTAAAAAATCACATTGATTGGATATCGATAGCTATGTGATCAAAATATATTTTTGTCAACCGTTAATTTATTCACCGTCCATTGTTTTTGTACAAAACTGATTTGATCACATAGCTATCAATATCCGATTAACGTGATTTTTTACAAGCACATAGTACTCGACGAGTTCTACACATTCAACGGTTCAGGTTATCAAAATGAGACCTATAGTGTGTGCCCACGGATCCAACAGCACGGTCCAATCCGATTAAGGACTGAACAAATGCCATGCCCATATATATTCACACTTAAAATGCTAGTACTAATAAATAAATAGTCCAAGTACTATGGGAAAATAGTTAGGTACTCTCATAGTATTCTGGGATGTTATTATGGTGTCTTTAATAAATATAAGAAATTACAAAATATATCAGGGTTAGTTTTTTTTTTTTTTTCATTTCTTAATTAGTTAATAAAGATGGATCAACATTATTTTATCACAAAAAATATTTTACCATATTAGTGATTAAGAACACTATATAAATAATGTCACATAATACAAGAAAGTATGAAATAATTATTCTAGTTCCATGTCTTGAACATAAAGTCAGTCATGTACAATAATAATTTAGTTTTGGAGCCCCAATTTAATACGCTGATCTAATACTTCCATATTAACAAAAACAATAATTATGTGACAAATAAAATTGACCAAATTTAATTAAAGTTGATCCCTTTTAAATTGATGAAATACGAATATGCAAAACACATCAAACAATTGATCAATCCTTAGGTCCTGTTTGTTTTCCGAACTCAATGGCCAAATTGGACTATTAGTGAGGTGATGAGCACCAATATCATGTTTGTTTGCAAAATAAAGCTCCAGATTCGGAATCCGTTCAAATTACGAAAGTTCTTGGAGGAACGAACTGGCAGTCACCCAGAGAAAATAATATTCAAAAATAGTCTATTAAGATTAGAGTAAAGCCGGTTGTTTAGGAGGACGTTTGTGCGGTCGCCCTGTTTAAGTACAAATTAAAGCTCAAAACCGTGGACTGTTTTGAAAAACCATGGCTGATTTGTTTTTTTGTTTTTTGTTTTGTTTTTTTGGTGTCTCATTGTTTTATATTTATTTTATATAAAATAATTTAACACACCACACTAACTATCATCAAAATAAAATAATTATATTTAATTCATTCACTAACAATTTCATCAATCCTATCTGAAAATAAATCAACCCTTGGGTCCGTTTGTTTTCAGAGATAGAATGGAGGGGATTGATAGTGATGGGATTGTTAATGAGAGTATTGATAGTGAGGGGATTAAATAAAATTGTGTTTGTTTTGATGATAGTTGTTAGTGTAGAGATTGTTAAATTATTTTTATATAAAATAAATATAAAATAATAAAACAAATAAAAAAATGCAAAAACATTAAACATTAATGTTTTTAAAAAAATGCCCAACATGTAAGAAATTTAAAAAAAATAAAAATAAAATAAAAAATTTCCAGAGAAAAATAAAATAAATAAAATAATGATTTTTACTTAACAAAAATACAAAAATTAAACATTAATGTTCAAAAAAAAAAATGCCCGATATGTAAAAAATAAAATAAATAATAAAAAAATATAAAATTTCTAGTCATGGAGTATTTTTCTAATATCAAGTCCTGTAGGCCCATCCGAATCCCCTTGGGGAGGCCCATCTTAATCTGGAGCTCACTATCAATCCCCTCCACATCTCTCAAAACAAACACAATATTAGTGGGTCCCACCTCACTACCAACCCCAATCCTCCCTCTACTCTCCAAACAAACGGGGCCTTAAGACTTGCTCGCATTAAAGACGAAAAATAAATTTTCAATTGGACCACAGTCCTAGTCTCTCTTTGGGCAACCATGAGAAGATATTAGAAGATTTTGTCTCATAAAATGTCATCGCCTTTGATCATAACAACAAAGGAAAAATTTATGTTCAGACCCTCTAAACGTGTGTATCGTGTCACGTCCCAAAAATTAACACAAATTAAATTTATCAACTTTTATTGTTTAATATAAAGGAAGTAAATCTCAATATTAATACCATCTTTAAATCTCTAACATTTGTATTCATAACCATCTAGAGATTTACAAAAGAATATTCCAGATGACTATACATTCAACATCCCTAATATATGAATCTATAACATATAGCATAGTAAGTCAAGTATGAATAAATGCCTCCAAGGGTTACAAATTCCAAAACTTAAGTCCGATTACAAAAAAGTGGTTCTCGAACCCATATATATAAAGCCCTTGGCTTATCAAAATAATTACAACAAGGAAAAGAGTTATGTGCTCTCAAAACATATTCCACACCTCCAACTAAGCAGGATCACTACATCTTTTCTTGCACAAAATCTCATAGGGTGAGCATAAAACCCAGTAAGAAAATCTCAACAAAGTATATATATTTATACAATCTCATGGGATGAATGCATATGCCATACCATGTTATATAAATATATATATATATATATCTTTATTTTTGAAATTTTTTGTGCATAATGCAATCTTGAGAATTTAACAATTCAACAGTTTTCAATGTAATTCAAAGGGGCGGTAAATACGACTCAAGCAAATCCTCATGGCTAGTGTTTGCAAGTAGGCTTATCAAGCACTACCAAATCCTACCTTACCAACTTCTAACCGGAGGACTTAGGCACCCGTGCGTGCGTTTCTAGTCTTACACCAAAGACACTCAGGCCAACTTAATTCTCAAACTACACCCCCTAACATGATTTTCCACCATATTTACCCTAAAAACAAATCAATTGTTTCACAAAACAATTTCATTTTTTCAAAGCAATAGTCAATATCAATTGTGTCAATGACAAAATTAAATGGCTATGCAAACAGTACAAGAAAAGGCAGATTTCGCGACTAAAAATGGATTTTTCGTCGTTGAAAGTAACAGAATTGGCTACTAAAATTCAATTAGTCGCCAAAAGTGAACACTTTTGACGACTAAAACAGTTTAGTAGCCAAATGTAGGGGTTTTACCGACTAAAAGTTAGTTTAGTCGCCGAATGTAGGGGTTTTAGCGACTAAAAAAATTTTAGTAACCAAAAGTGAAGGTTTTTGGCGATTAAAAACATTTAGTAGTCAAAAGTATAGGTTTTGGTGACTAAAAATTAGTTTGGTCGCCGATTATACGTGTTTTACCGACAAAAATCAACTTCGTAGCCAAAAGTGAAGCGTTTTGGCTACTAAAAAAAATTTAGTAGCTAAAAGTGAAGAATTGCCGACTAAAATGCAGTTTAGTCGCCCAAAGTAGAGGTTTTGGCGACTAAAATTTAGTTTAGTCACCAAAAGTGCTATCCTTACACGGGATTTAATTCTTTTAGCGACAAAAAAGAAATTAGTAGCCAAAAAATATAGAATTCGCGACTAAAATTTAGATTTAGTCGCCAAAAGTGCTATCCTATTTTTTTTAGTAAATAATTTATTTTTTACATAAAATATATTAAATAAAAATAATTATTTTTATATATATAGTTTTGTATTAATACCGGTCAATATAGTATATAAATAATATATGTTGCATTAATATTTACGTGATGTTATAGTGGCGTAGTGGGGAGAGAGTGTTGGTAAAGGTTTAGAATGTTGGGAGGTTGGTGGTTCGAAACTTGGGAGCACCAGAGGCAATTTTTATTTTTTTATTTTTTATTTTTTTTTCTGAAAAATGCGTTTGGCAACTAAAGTCTGTGGTCGCCGAAAGATTGGCTATTGGCGATGAAAAGTTTAGTCGGCAAATGTATAAATAATAAAAAAAAATTCACTATTGGTGACTAAAAGTTTAGTCGCTAAATGTATAATTTCCAAAAATAGAATTGACTATTGGCGACAAATTCTTTGGTCGCTGAAGACTTATATATTGCCGACTAACAGTTTTTTAGTCGCCAAAGGTATTCGCGACCATGTATTAGCGACAAAACCGACGACTAAAATATTTAGTCGAGGAAAGTGAAAATTCGACATTTGGCGACTAAAAAAGGACTTTTGGCAACTAAAAATTTAGTCGACAAAGGTGTGTTTTCTTGTAGTGAAATGTCTAATACAATAATAAAGTTCCATTTAAACATCTCAACAATGCCAATTCGAAAGGTGAAAAATAATTAAATGAAATGCCAATGCCAATGCAATATATTTCTTTATCAATACCTTGAAATTTTTCAATTTTTTAATTCATCCACACAATCTTCCATTGTGATCAAATTCCACATCTCTTATCAATATAACATCATAATATATTTTTCTAAGAGACAAAATAAAATATTAACATTCATGTATTCTTCATATGTTAAATATCATTTTTGTATTTGGTCTTTCTACAACAACAACAACAAAATATTGTTCTAGCTTTTCAATTCTACAATTTCTCATAAAATCTCTTCATTTGATACTACTATAGAATTTCCTCCATCATTTACTCACTTGGAAAATTATCAAGTATCAATTTCACAATATCACAACTTTTTCCAAGATTACCAAATTCTAGGGTTTCCATCAAAATAAGATTTTTATTTTATTTTTAAAAAAAATTTTCCAAAATAACACCCACATCCTAGAACATACTCATATTATCAAAAGTTTTTGGAAAAAATAGGTGAAATCCACCTCTAACATCATCTAGGGTTCAACAATCCAAAATCATAACTCACAACATGATGAAATATTCAAAACATGTATAAACTTACAAAAATGTATATATAACTCAAAGATTATCCCTATCTCAAGCTTTGGAGATGAAGAGGATGAAACCCTAGAAATCAAAGTCGAAAAAAACATGATCCAATCGGTTATAAACGTAGTTGTCGTCACCCTCTTCAATTTGGTGTAAGAATCCCCCTCAAACTCTTAAAGATTTGATTTAAATCTTAAAGAGAAGTTGAATTTTTGGTGTGCTTTTAGAGATAAGGGAGAGAATAGATGGATATATATATATAGAGAGAGAGAGAGAGAGAGAGAGAAAAAAATTGAGCCAAAAGCACTCTTGGCATCAGTTTTGAGGAAAAGAGCATGAAAATTGAGACAGACGCGCCGAAATCTGCCCGAGCGATTTCAATTCTGCACGAGCAGAATTTCTTCAGCTACAAGGGCAGATTGCTCTAGAGAGCTGCCCATAGAATACCACCAAAATCCACTTAAGCAGTTTTCTACCCAAAAAACTCTGAAATTTTTGAAAAATTCTGAGAGGATCCACAAGGGCAGTTTTTAATTCCGCACAGGCAATTTTGCCCAAATTTATAAAGTAATTTTGCAAACCAAGGCAAGTTCCAATGCCCAAAATTCAAAGTTTACAATCCAATAAAGTTACAAGAGGTTAAATAAAAGTAGAAAGAAATTCTAATGATTCAAAACGATGAACAAAACACCGAATAAATTACATGCTATTCTACTAGACAACACTATTCAAGCCTGAAATTCGGGAAATCATGTAATTAGTATACTTTTATTATAAAATTTTATAATATCAATCATATAATGTGTAATCTTACCACAAATTGAGTAACAAAATGTCCAAATTTTATGATTCATGTAACAAAAGTTTGTGGCTTAGTTAAGACATTTTTTATTACGCTAATTTGTGCTGAAATTACACATTTTATAGTTGATGTTACGAAATTTTATGATAAACTTACACCAATTTGTGATAAGGTGCATATGGTACACCCTCAATAAAAAGGTCTTAAACAGGTTGCCTCTTGATTAACAAGAAAATAACATCTAGTATATTGTTTTATTTTCAGTAATGTTAGAAACACTAATTAGTGAATAGTTTAGATTATCGAAACATGACTTGTGATGAGCTCCATAGGCCACTTGTAACAACCCCGACCTATGATTAGCCGATAAACCATGATTAATTATGCCTAATAAGTAATTAAGATGAAATTCTGAATTAATTGTATGCGTATGACATTATTTATGTTTATATTTGTCTGTTGTAGGAATATCTGTTTGTGTTTCTGTTTGTTTTGCAAATTGAAGGCCTTATCGGCGTCCGATCAAGAAATTCACTCGATTTAGTTTTTATTTGGAATTTTTAGAATTTTATGGTAGGGTTGATTGAAATTTGATTCGGAACGAATTAAATTAGAATAATTAATGTCAATTTTCTTAGCTTAAGTTAAGTTTAATTAATTCCCTAAGCAAACCTATATAAGGCCTATATACACCACTTGAGTCATCTTTTCTTCATCATCTCTGAGCCTACAAGAAACAAAATGTGAGAGAGATGAAGAGGAGACCAAGAGGGTTGAGATCAAAACTTGAGCTTAGAAGAAATTGCTAGAGAATTTAAGGGAGTTGGTTTGGAGCCTTAGTGAATTCACCAACTAGAGCTTAATTGAGAAGTTGAGGTAAGGATTTAACACTTAGATTATATAATTATGATATCTAGAACATGAATTCTAGGGGATTAAGTTGAATTATGCAAGAAATGAGCTAGTAAAGTAGAGAAGATGAACATTTCATACATGCATGGGCATTTCATGGATTTTGAGTTTTGATTTCAACTTGTCACATGCAAGGACCTATTTTTGTTCAATTATCGGAGCTCATTGTGATTTTACACTTTAACACTCCATTTGTACATGTTTTTTGAAGGTTAAAGTTTTTGACAACACATGCATGTCATGTATACATATTGTTCAAGTTTGGTTTTGAAGAATTCACTTACTTTTGGGCCTTGATTTTGTCTAATGAACCTTAATTCATGATGTTTCATAAGTTTACAAGTGTTTTATCAAGTTTTGGGGCCCAAAGGTTGTGTTTTGCAGCTTTGAGTTTGAGTTTTGGACTTAGAACATCAATCTGGAAATTCCAGAATCCTGTCTCTTCGCTCGAGCGACCAAAAGTTGGCTCGAGTGTAAAATGCATGCTCCCAGAAGTTTACGCATTTTTGCAGATCGCTTGAGCGACAAGAGTTGCACTTGAGCGAGACATCAGTCTCATGCTCGAGCGACCGTCAAGCATGCATTGAACAGAAAAATCAAGCAACCAGTACTTTTACAGAATTTATAAACCGCTCAAGCGAAGGAAACTGCACTCGAGCGACCACTCACATTTTTGAACACCCGCTCGAGCGAAGGAAGTTACGCTCGAGCAAGGCCCTTGTTTTCAGCATATCTGGCTAAGTGTTTTCAAGTACATTTTAGCGTCCTCATTCATCCTAGGCATTCCTAGGCCATGATTATGACACAATAATGAGGATAAGATTTAAGGTAAACTACCAATAGATCCTACTTTTGAGACTTATTACCCATTAAGTCCTATTGATAAATTTATTAAGTGATAAAGATAAATTTATCAGTCTTTTATTTTTATGAATAAATTTAGAGTGATAAATTTATCAGTCTCTTTGTTTTTATGAATAAATTTATAGTGATAAATTTATCAATCTCTTATTTTTATAGTGTTAAATTTATTAGTTAGGACCTGTAGGTAAATAAGTCTAGTTAATAGGACTGATTGGTAAGTACCCCTAAGATTTACAAACACATGAAGAACGAAATTAAATAAGTTAAGTACGACCTAAGTGTGTGTTTCAATATGTGTATATATTATGTTTGGTGTAGGCCACGCGCCGTGAACTGTTGATCTATTGGTTGCCATCAAAGCTATCTGTGTATTTATCTATGAGTAATAACTTAGTAAAGTTATGTTCAACTTTATTTGTTTTCTGTATAATGAAATAAGATCTGCTTTCTGAAATGATATGTTTCGTACAATGAATAATCGTCTAATTTCTAATAATGTATTTGTAGCATCCTTAGTATCATGTGATATTTGTTAGCTGTTACCCGGTATCGAACCCGGTATCGAAGGTTTCATTATGGAACTTAATATGTCTGCAATCTATTATCCGTATCGGAGGCTCCATCATGGAGCTCAGTATATCTGTTATCTGTTAGTTGGATCCGAAGGTTCCTTTATGGAACTGGTTATACATAACCACCATCTGTTTTGTATCTTTTTGTATCTGTTTGTATCTGTTCTGTTAACGTTAATGGATATACCACGTATGATTAAGCATGAACTCTGATTTCCATATATGAATATGAATCTGGTTCTGATATGAACTTTGATTTCCAAATTTGATATGGGACATTATTCAATTAAAACATTTTACTATATTATTATTCATTAGGCTTCCGCTCATTATTTATATTATGTATATAGGTGATCAGGCATGTAACCAGGCTCAATGATGATTGCCTGGAGCTTGTTTTGTCGGCCAACCCTTGTGCTTCCTGAGGAGGTTCCGAAAGTCATGTGGTCATGTATTGTAAATGTATAAGACTTGTTTTCTTTTAGTATATGAACAAGTTTTCTTTTTATCTGTACATTGGGCTAAGTCCCATTTTTTACTTTATTTGTGTAAATGGGTAACGTAAGATTACCGTATTTATGACCTCACATGTATGTATATAAGCTTTTGAAATTTCTGCCCCATGTACGTCAACACAACTCAATAGACTATGTATGTTTTATATATTTGCTTCCGCAGTCCCTTAATATGTGATGAACTGTTCAAAGACCTTTGGTAATCCAAGAATTACTGGCCAGTCACGACGTTAAACCTATAGAGGTAGGTTTAGGCCGTGACACTACTCAAGTTTTCTCAAGTTCATATCAAAACTTGAAAGAATTTGAGGGTACCATAGGGCCCATTATATGTCCCGTTTTGACTATCTAAACTATTTATTTTACAGAGCCTTCAATATATACTATATTTGAAAAAATTAGATTGATCCAATAATCGTAACTCTTTTCATTTTATTGTGTTTGTTTTTTGAAAAAATAAACAACAAATATATATTTTAAAATAAATTATTTATTTTTTTAGAGACAAAATAAAATAAAATAAAAATGCTACCATTATGGAATCAACTCAATATTTTTTATGGATGATGTACACAGAAAATCTTCTAAAATAAATGATTCAAATTATCAAAATAAGACCTGTGACGAGTCCCGCAACCACTCAATTGATATAATTATTGGTATACTGCTTAATATTTCTAACACTACTTTTCATTTTTTTATTAACATGAAGTGAAGTTAGCGCAAACCCGCAACCATTTCTGGCTGATTCATGCTGCTGCAGGACTAAAATGGAAAACACGTTGTCAATGGGAAATGCATCATTAAACTCTTGGTTGAACTGCTATTAATTTTTTCTTTTAAGCACAGGATGATTTAATTAATTACAGAAAACTGCAACTATACACCATTTTAAAAGGGGCTTATAGTATTCAAATAAAATTTTAATTACAATAGTTTATAATCTTCACCAATTGTTTGAACTATGACATAATCAAATTGGTTTTTTCATATAGGGTTAATTGGTTGAAAAGTTTATTTATAGGAAAATTCTAATATACACCTCTTTAAAAAAGGTGTATCATATGCACCCTTAATTGTGTCATTTTCTTTTTTAATTATGATTAATTTTCTTCTTTAGTTATGACCCATGAGTTCTTTAGTTATACCTCATGTTGTGTTTATTTATGATATTTTTCTTTTTTAAGTTATTACTCAGAAAATTAAAGTTTTACCATTTTTCTTTTTAGTTATAAGGCCCATATGATACATACCCTACTTTGAACGGTGTGCACCATAGTATTTCCCAATATTTATATGAGTGTGTACAGTATAAGGTCTAATCAAAACAACCTAGGTAAAAAATTAGTTTCATAATGTATCGATGAATAGATGAACAAATTACTTTTTATTTTATAAAATTAGTGGTTTAAATTTAAATTCATAGTTGTGCTTCATTTTAAAAGATAAAATGTAATTTGTTCATGTCTAGTGAAATTGATTTTTTTCATAACTCATATTCATAATTGAGTTTACAAAATGAACGATTTGAATCATTATTGTGGTCACAAGATAGGATCCACAAAATATAATATATCTCGAAATAGAGAGAAGCTTAGTCCCAATGGTTAAAAAAAAAATCAATACAAGAGTGATATCAATGATATGTATTACCATTCAATAGTTTTTTTTTTTTTTTTTTTAAATGGCAGGGTAACGTCAAGGAATTGGCTTAGCAAACACAACTTAAGGCATGAGGACATACTCCCTTTAAATCTCTGATTCAATACTTAATAATTATACTGTAATAAATTTTTTCAAATGTTATGTTAGGATTTTTAAATATTTTATTAAATTTCTTACATAAATGTAAGACTTATACACATATAAATTTATATAAATCTCATCTTACATAAAAAATTTGATAAAATATTTAATAAAATATTTAAGATATGTACCATTTCTCTTTCTTCAAATCAAAACGTTTGCTCTTGCTTTGAATAGTGTGAAATGTAAACTCGAAAACTGTACGGCAAGCGCACAACTGCGTTGGATAGCGGCTGGCGGCTTGGCTTCCACGTGCTGTTTGAAAAAGTCCTATTTGGCTCCTTTTTAGTTAGGCAAAATGAAGTCCACGTTTATGTTATTGGTCCTGTTTGGTAGAAAAAGAAAAATTTTTTATAATTTATCTTAAATTTTATAACTTATAACTAAGATAATATGATGATTCCGACTTATAAATTAAGTATCTCTGCCACTCAAAGAATAATTCGATTGACAAAAAAAAAAAGCTATATAATAAATCAAAATCAAACATCAAAATAGCTTAAATTAAACGAAAAAGAAATAATGATTTTAAAACCGCATTTAAACAAGGCCATTGTACGAGGATAAGTAATGTTAAGGATATCAAATTTTTATTAAATAAATTATTAAATATTTGAGTATGGGGTCTTTAATTTTGTGGGATTTATATTTATATAAGACATTTGATTTTTTATTTAGTAGAAAATTTAGGATCTATAAAATATTCCTCTTAGGATAGGATAGTATAAATTATGGAAATTCTAATATACATAATTTAACAAAAAAATATTATATGTATTTTTAATTATGTTTTTTTTTTTTCTAATTATGATTATTTTTTTTTAGTTACCATATTATTTTAACTATAACTCATGAATTCTTTAATCATAACTCATGTTATGTTTGGTTATGATTTTTTTTTAATTATAACTCAAAAAATATAAAATTATGACATTTTTTTTAGTTATAAAGTACATATGGGCGTTGTAGGATAGTGTTTTCCTATAAATAAAGGTACTACATAAAAAAAAAATAATGAAAAAAATATCACATCAGTGATATTTTAAAAAAATAATTATAAATTAATGATAAATTCTATAAATATTAATTGTTAAAATTATAAACTTTTTCATTAAAATATGCACGTTTTTCTAAATTGCCACCAGGATGTAATTATCTAAAAAATCTACTATTATTATAAAAGTGTAAAGAATCTATCGGGAAATTCTATTTCTACACACCTATATACCTCAATGCACATCATTTCTCAGTGAACACACTTATTAATTTGGTTATTGATTATTTTTCTCATTCCACACATTTGATATTTTAATTATACCTTACATCCTTGTACGCATACCATCTAAACCCTCTTTCCACACACATTTATCAATTTTGGTTTAAAGCCTTCCTTCCACACACCTAATGTATCAAAATGACCCATTGACAACTCCATTTGGAAACATTGAAGACACAATGAAGAACCATTGACAACTCTATTGAAGACCCATTGACATCTCCATTGAAAACTCTACATTTTGACAACTCCATTGAAGACCCTCGTTTTTTTTTTCTAGGAATATTTTTGATTTTGTGCATTCGGCACTTGTTTACTGAATAAAAAGAAATAATTTGGTTGCTAACTTTTGAAATATTCACATATTTTCGGAACTTGGTTTCCAAATTTCATTGTTTAATTCAAAAGTTGAATTCTGAATTTTGTAAAATATTTTGGTTCTGTATTACAACTTAAAAGAAATTCTTTTAGTGCTTCAATGTCTTTCTAGTGTTACTAGACCCAGAAGGATACACTTTTAAATTCAATCTTGAAATTCATATTCCAACTATAACATATAAATTTGAACTATCCAATAATGTCAAATCCTTTCATTTCAAAGCAATAAATCAAAACACAACGTAAAGTTCATCTCAAACGTACATATATCAGTATCTATCAACAAATTCATAGCAATAAATCAAAACACAACATAAAGTTCATCACAAACGTACATATATCAGTATCTATCAACAAATTCACAGCAATAAATCAAAACACAACATAAAGTTCATCACAAACATACATATATCAGTATCTATCAACAAATTCACAAATAAAAATTAGGTCTTGTTCACTGTTTTCTCACAAATTAGAGAGGACCCAACAATCTTTCTTGTATTGGGGAAAAGGGATGTTAAGAATTAACAGTTATCAGATTTATTCCACTATAAATCCAATTTGATCAAAACAAAAAGCTGCCGATTCGTGAAGTTGCTTAGCATACACCACCGAGTAAATGAGAAACAATGAAGAAATTAGGGTTTAGTTTTTTTTTTTTATTATTATTATTATACTGTGAACTGAGATTTTTATGTTTTAAAAAGATGTGTACAAAGAAAATTTTAATATAATATTAAGAATGTATTTTGATGTCCATTACAGTCATTTTGCTTTAGGATACAATTATCAATAAAATAATATTTTATTAAGTGTGTGCACTAAGATAAATAGGTGTATGGAAATAGAATTTCCCGAATCTATCATGTTTTTTACTTTTTTTAAATCTAAATTTTACCCTCTCAAATTAATTATATTTTTTAACAGTCATAAAGAGTCCTATATAAACCAACTATCTCTTTATTTTTGGAGTTGAACACCCAAAAAATTCAATTCCAAACGATATTTACAAACATGAAAATCAAAAAATTCAAAACAAAATTGTGAAAAAACAAGCCAAACCAAACACTGTAAACTTCTGTTTTTTAAAATCTTTATTCACTAATCTCTAATTTACACAAATTATTCACAAAATTCCTTTCAATTTTTATGTGAACTTAATAATCTCATTAAAAAATGGTGCATACATTCAAAAATGTAACACTAAATATTTACATTATGATCAACTATTTAATTATAAATAATAATTTATCATTGTTACTTGCATTATTTTGTTGCAAAAGATTTCACATATTACTTTTGTGATATTTTATATATGTCACTGTCTACATATATAAATATATATATATATATATATAAATGTAAATTTATATATGTTACTGTATTTATACATTGTTAATCTGTAATGCTATATTCCTATCGGATATTTTAATTTTCTCATATGTATCGCTTTAGTAATATAGTTATATTTGCTAGGAAAAAATTGTGAAATTGTGCATTGTTCTCCTATCAACGTATGTTTAATACATATATACATAAATGTCATAAAAACAAGTGTTCACAATAAATATTTTTAATAACAAACCAAAACTTTGAAAAACACTTCCATCCATCTCAACAATAATTGTCTTTTTTTCATTTTTTTTTTCCTCATTGAAAAAATCACATTATTTAGGGAAAATGGATTTTGAAATTCATAACAATATGATATTGCCTCAAACTCTTACTCATCAAAATATTTTTGTTACAATGAGTTATAATGGTGAGTAGGAAGAAAAACAAGAAGATGGTGAAACAAAAACTACGGAAGATTTATTGCAAAATGTTCTCCAAGTAAAGTTAGACAAATTGAAGTAAGAATTGTCCTATCTGTTGTGAAGTTGAAGAAAAATAATATACCTCATGTACACATTTTAGTCAAATCACAAGAAAAAAAATCAAATGATGTCCAAACATTATTAGAACAATTCAATGATGCAGAAAGTAAGTATATTAAATAAAAAGTTTCGATCAATTTTTGTCATATGCTAATTACTTATAATGACATAATAAATTATGTAATCTGACAGTTTCATGAGAGTGATCCTACAAACGCTTATAAGCATGAATCTATAATCATCAAGAAAATAATTATGAAATTCCTATATCGATCGAAATATTAAGCTACAATATCATTATATTTTTTTAAAAAAATTATTCCACATTTTCTACATAAATGAAAATATACTAATGAATGATGTTATATTTTTCATCATACAAGATATTCGTGGCACAAGAAACGAGACTCAACAACTCTTAATGTAAAAAAATATATTATATATTAATATTAATGCATTCTTACACAAATAGTATGTAAATAATATGTAATAGTGGGTTCAATGAATTTATATTATAAGATAAATTATTAAACAAAATTGTGTAATTGTACAATTATTTTCATGCTTTCAATTGTATTACATGTATGGATTATGAAAAATTAAAGTAGGAAGTTGATAGAAAAAGATTTGTGTAATACTATATATTTAAAGGACCTGTTTATTGTTTAAAATAAGATTGTGATCTCAATAATCTAACTATAAATTAATGTTTATATTTATAAAATTTCTCAATTCTCATTTAAATTCTTTAGTCGAGTATGTATTCATTTCTTACTTAGTTGTATTTTGGATTAGATCAATTTACCCATACAAATTTCTATACTTTGTATACATATCACATATCAATTTAACAGATACGTATAATTACAATACTAATAGTTAATAAAAAATAGCATGCCATGTGCAACGCACGTGCCCAATCATTAGTAATCTATATAACAAAACAGCTCAGCTTTTTTATCCTGATGGGACGTTTGTCCCTTTGTCAAAATATGAACCATTAGATTGATATCAATCTAACGGCTGAAAATTCAATCCAAAATGTAATCACCTTACATTATCAACACCTCTCTCTCTCTCTCTCTCTCCATTGAAGCCCATTCCCGTGCTTCCCTGTCGAAGCCAAACCCTTGTCAGCGACTGAACCCCAAACCCCCTATTACTCTTTTCATCTTCTCTCTTCCTCACTCCCTCTCTCTGCCATCCCAATCATCATCAACAGTGGCAGCTCCAAATCCCCTTTAATATTGACGAAGACCAAATGGAGCCACTGCAAAAGAGATCAGAGAGATAGGAGAATCAGAGATGGGAGTCAAAAATGTATGTATATATATGTATATATATGATTCCAATATGTAAAAATTCTAAGAAAGCTCTTGCTAGAGGCACAAGGCAAAACCTATGCCAATCAAGAGAAAATTAACCATAATTAATTCAAAGATTTTAACTTTAATATTTTAATTAGAAACTTGAGAAAATGTGAGAAAATCATTGGAACGAAGTCTGAAGTAGGTCTTTCTGAGTGGAGAATTCTAATTTTACACAACGAATCAATTGAAATGTAAGGTTTAGCTTTCTCGGCAACCAAACAGAGGATTTTTTTTTTTTTTTTTAAATGGAAAATTAGAAGAAGAAAATAAACATACATTCCTCTGCCTCCAACTAGGGCTTCCTCAGATGGGTCTTTTCATTCATCAAAACTGCACAGAACAAAATTCACAAATGATATATGTATGTATGTATGTGATTCACAACTTTGTTCCTAATAGTTTTTTGAAATTTTCAAGCAAGTATACAAGTCTATATATATATATATATAAATAGAGAGAGAGAGAGAGAGAGAGAGAGAGAGAGAGAGAGAGAGAGAGAGAGAGAGAGAGAGAGAGAGAGGATTTTGATATATATGCATTTTGATCCCAATATATATAGGCACGGGTGTTTTTGAATTGGGTGTTTTTTATCCCATACAAATTACAATGAAGTGGGCAAAATATATATGATTTCCATGGATGTACAAGGATGGATCCCAAACCCATTAATCTAGGCTGGGACTGATTGTCATGAATTGGGTGTTTTCAAGGCTGTTTTTGAATTGGGAATGGAATTGATATCTATACATTAATCTGGGCTTTGATTTTTCAGGTGAGCAAACCCATCTTAAACAATGTTTCAATAATTTACTCTAATTTTTTGATATCTTTTGTTTCAATAATTTTTAATTTCAATAATCTTTTGTTTCAATAATATTGACAACAAATTTATTGATGTTTACATTGAAACATTGTGTCTGAAGCATTGTTATTCTGTGATTATTTCTTTGGTTGGTTGTGTAGGAAATTTATAAGTTTGGTTTTTTATTTTATTTTTTCTTACAATTACCATTATTGGGGTGGGTGGGGTAGGGTGAGCAAGATGGTGTAGGCGGAGTAAGAAATCAACTATTATATGGCTTTTTTATTTTCTTTTTTTAACATTTTGTCTCAATTAAATCTAAACCACATTTTATTTTTCTATTTCAACGAATAGGCCCTTTCAAATTCACTTTTCTAACATCTATAAAATTTTCATGACACATAAGCAATCAATTTTGCTATAGAATTGTTGATTATCTTCTTCATTATTACCTTTGGTTAAGTAACTAATTGCAAACTTTGCTAGAAAGTTGTGGCGGTTGTTTTTAATGGTCAAATTTTGTATGTTTTGTAAAATGGCTCACTTAAAATAGTTTTTTTGTTATCTAATTATACTTTTTTGTTGTTCAAATAGTGAAGTGAATCTATCAGGCCAAGTTAATGACTGAATCCATCATAGTAAATGATACATGCCTTGGATATTTGGTAAATTTTTATTAGTGGGAGTTGGATCTTATTTTTCTAGGGAGTTGATTTTGGATGATGGATGATGAATAATGGAGCTTGCTTGCTTATATTTTCTATTCTTCCTTTTGTTTCAGGTACATATGCCTTGGCTTGAAGAAGTGTTTGATTAGCTTATAAAAAGTTGTTATGGCTCTGTTTGCTGCAATGGTTGATTAGGTAATTGGCCTGCCTTCCATTGATAGATTTGTCAATAATTTGTTGCTTATCAATTATTTAACTTGGCTTCATTTTACATGTTGCAAAAATTAAGAATCTTAAATTTTTATTAACTAGGCTTCATTTTACATGTTGGCTATCTTCTGGATTATTAGCTATGTTCAGTTTATGTTTTTTGTTCAAAGACGGTAGAGAAGCAAGAACCAATAAGAACGAGTACTTGATTTTTTGAATTTCATACAATTTTGATGATAATCATTGTGATAATTTTTACTATAATTTTAAAAATTAGCATTGTTTAGAATGCCTTTATGTTTGATTTTATTGTTTTTCAAAAACAAGATATTTTACTTTGTTTTGATTAGACTTGAAAAATTCAGGTTATACAATGAATGGAAGTGTTGTGTGGGTCTATTAGTGAATGTTTCAAGAAATGGAGAGCAATGGCACAACGGCCCATTTAACAAGTGAAACTTTTTTTTTTCTTCACAATTTTAGATCTTTGTTTTGGGGAACTAGAAGTTTATTTATTGAGTTTCTTTTTATTGAAAATTTTCTTCTTGATATAGGTGATTTTGGGGGTGGAAGAGAAATTTAGATTATGTTGATTCAATAGAATAACTTTGCCTATTACTTTTTTCACACCCTATAACTCTACCAGCGCTTATAATCAATTAAAATTTTAATTTCAAAACTTAGATATTGTAGGCACAAATGTATATTCATTTTAAAATAGATGTGACAAAAAAATGTGGTTATAATGTTAAAATTTTGATTGGATGGGTTAGAGTTAATTCCCCCCCCCCAAAAAAAAATTCCTTTTACCCTATGGCTCTTAACTCAATATATTTTAGTTTCATTGGATGAAAACCGTATGTTATTTTTTACAGGAGCAGAGCCTATTCTTTCCTTTCTTTTTTTTCTTTCTTTTTTTGTTTTTTTTCCCCTTCCTTCCTTCTTTCATTCTTCTTCTTCTCTTCTCATATTTTATTTTACTTTCAGAGTGAGGATTGTAAGTTTTGATAAAATAAAATAAATTATGCTTTCAGCTTCTCCAGTTATTTTGTAAGACTCTATAAACAATGCTGAGATTGGCTCAATAAGGTCTACAAAGATTTTGTAAAAAAAAAAAAAACAATAAAGAGGTCTAGAGTAACAAAAGCCAACTTTAAGCCAATTGGCTATTTTGATTTTTCTTCAAATATTTGGTTTTGGAACTACATTAATTCAGTAAACTTACTTTGTGCTTGAAGTAGTTTAAACCTGCTTCATACTTTTAATTGGATGATTATGCATAATGTGACCTCATAAGTGAAGAAGAAGGTGGTTTCACTTTCAACCCTTAATGTTGGTGAAGTGCCCTCTTAAATGTTGTAGGCAAATTCTTAGTGATTGATGGTTCTACTTTTTTGTTTCAGCTATTCACTTTTGTATTTATTTATTTAATTTTATTTTTTGTGTTAAAAAAATAAAGTTATTTGAAAATGATCTACTTGGATATTTGAGGTTCAACAAATGGATGGTAGCTTCCTTTTAATTAGTTCCAATTCATGTCTTAAAAATTTAGATTATGTTGATTTTAACTACTTGTGTCTTAAAAGTTCCAATTCTTTCTACTTGGGTTTCATAGGTTCAATTTGATTTTTTATTCTATATTTTTTGGGTACTTTTGTGTTTGATTCAAAAAGGAAAAGTGCTTCTAGCCTTCAATGAAAGATATTAGTCCAGTTAATTTTATTTGGTTGTAATCTTTGTTTAAAAAAATAGTCCAAATAATTTTATTTAATGAACCTTGGGTTTAATTTTAGTTAGATTTTCCCATTAACATTGATTTCAAGTTTGATTCTTTTTTTTTTTTTGGTTGCCTACTAATTGTTATACATAATGCTTCAACTAGAAAATGAGGTATGCATTATCACAGGGATGGAAACTCAAAGGAGCATGATCATCCAAAAATGGATACTTCACACAAGGTAAGCTTTAATTGTTTTAAAATATAATTTTGTTGGTTTTACGGCCTTCAAAAATTCTTCTTCCTTATAGCAAGACTCTCTTAGTCTTAATAAAGAAAGTTATTTGCTCCCTTTATTTGAGTTTAATTCTATTTGGAAGTTTGTATGCTTTATCGGCATTCTCAATTGGTCTATCTATACTATTATTTGCTTTTCTATTTGTTTGTTTACTTTAGCAATGCGTACATATGTATATTCTCACTTCACCATTGAATGACATAATTCTGTTGATCATAATAGTTATGTTAAATTCTTCTTAATTCATAGTTATTGATTTTCCTATTTCTCTATATCTACTTTCTCGATTAGCTTTTATTTTTTGTATTGTGTGTCTATTTTTGTTACTTTTAAATTCATCACTATAAATAGAAGTAGCTTGGTCAGTTTCTTTCAATATGTTATAGATTCATTATTACTGGTATAATTCATTTTCTTCTATTTTATTTTGATTACTAATTTTGAGTTTTTTTGGTTATTGTTCAGTGAAGGGATTTTAATTTTTTGTTATGAAGTATATTGTTGATGCCATGTGAGTATTTGTTTTTTTCTTTTTTCCTGCATAACAGGGCACAAATATTTGATTTTGGTTGTCATGCTTCTCTTCCTCCAAAATGAGTACTACTAGATTTTTGTAAAAAAATTAATGTTCCTTTCTTTTCCTTTTAGGTTTTGGATGATGTGTAATTCTTGTGTGCTTTATAATCAGGTAGTGAGTGCCCAAAAAAAAAAAATGATAATGGCAAATGCTACATGTATACATCCAAATAAATTTCACTACTCTTTGAAAAAAAAAAAAGGCAATATGTTTGGTCTTCCCCCTCTCTCCCCCCCTCCCCGCGCTCTTATATTCTTTATACTAGGTTTCATAGGTTTAGTTTGATTTTTTATTCTATATTTTTTGGGTACTTTTGTGTTTGATTCAAAAAAGAAAAGTGCTCCTAGCCTTCAATGAAAGATAGATGCATCGGTTATTGCTTGCGCGAAAGTTTCTCCTCAAGTATGAACAAATGTGTTATTCATAAGGGGTGCTCAATCTGTTATCAATTTAAGATTAGTATTTCTCATTTGTCCACATGGTTTAGGAATGTTATGTTTATTGCCTAAGTTAATTGATTAGTTCTCCATTGAAGTCTTTTCTAATTCAAAATTAATTTTTTTTTTTATCAGGTTTTGTACTCAAGAACAAGTGTTGATGTTCTTAATTGTTATTTTTCTTAATCGACTTGGGTTATTTGTTCAAGTTCCAATAATCTATCTCTTTATATTTTTTCTACTCTATCTTTAAGCACCATTATGTTTTTCACCTCATATGGTGCAACAACTCCAACGGCAACAATGGAGCAGATTAAGGTTGTGGGAATTCATTTTGGTCTTGCTGGCTTTGTTTCAGTGTCTTGGTCTTGGTAGTTTAATTAGTTAGTTATGCCGGATATGTTGAAACCATGGGAAAAGTTGTTGGAAACTTTAATTAATTAGATTTGTAATTAATTATGCTAGATTTGTATTTTAATTAGTTTGTTTCATTGCTAAAATTTTGATAAATTTGAACTATATCCTTTGGTACCTATTAATAGTTGAAGTTATTTGATGTATTATTATTATTATTATTTGTTGCTTATAGGGTGCTCGGCTTTCATTAGGAAACAAATTCTATAGCAATTCGAGTTGACAATAATAATTGTGTGATTTTTTTCCCCCTTTTCTGTGTCTTGAGAATATTGTAGGCTTCAAATAATAATAAAAAATAGAAAAATTATATTGGTTTTTTCTTTTTCTTTTTTTTTTTCTTTGTTAACGCTGTGTGATCTCCCATTTTTGCCAGGTGACTTAGGCTATTTTGATGATCATTAAGGTGACTTAGGCTATTTTGACGATCATTAGATTCTCAATGGAGTTGTTTTCCGGTGACTCACTCTCTCTCTCAATTGACAGTGGCATATAACTTACGTTATTTCCTCTTTTATTAGCTGTTTTTGTTTAGTGTCTTTTGATGTAGTATTAGTTTTCTATCTCATTTATATGAATTAGTTTCCTTTTTGTTTTCATTATTTTTTGAAATTATTGGTTTAGTTTAACTTCTTCTATTTTTTCTTTTTCTTTTTTTAATTTCTTCTTTATTTCCCTTGGGATTTATTAATCTAGGAAAAAAAAAAAAAAAATTTAACCACAAATTAGACCCACTACCAAATGCAGGTTAGGTTTTACAATGTTCCCCAACTGTGGGTGAGTGTACCTTAGTTTGTTTTCTCTTTGTGAGCATGCAATCTTTTTGTTTACAATGTTCTACAGGTTGTGAATGAGTGTACCTTAGTTTGTATTCTCTATGTGAGGATGCCATCTTTTTGTTTTATAATGTACCTTAGTTTTTATTCTCTTTGTGAGCATGAAAATCCTTTTATTTTTAAGAGTTGAATGTGGACGTATCATTTTTTTGCGTTTGAATTCTTAATCCTTAATTTTATTGTTTCACATTTGAATTCAAGTATGTTGAGGAGTGCTATCGGCATGTGTCATCTACTTAATCTCTTTATTAAAAAAAAAAAAATGCAAATCAAGCCATTTATTTGTGATATTTACATCCTTTATTTTTTATTTTCTCAACTGACGATACATTTCTCAATCCATATGGTTGCTTGGTTTGATTATTCCTCAAGTGGCATGACTTTGCTACCAATTCAAATTTACTTACAGATGTTAATGACAGTGGTTAAATCCTGTACAATATGAGACTCAGCCAATGACTACCTTCTGACGGTAATAGTCTATAATAGCCCGAGACATAGACAACCAAGAATGCAGCAAGAATATCACTCTTTGCCCCCAAGAATGCAGCAAGACTATTTACATCTGGGTACTCATAGACTACCCTCGGCAACTGACCCCGAACTATATCACTCACTGCCCCCAAGAATGCAGCAAGAAAGAGGCTAAGCTCACCCCGACCACGCGGGTCACAAATCGACAACAAAGCCTTATCAACCCGATCTCCCAAAAAATAAAAGCAATCACTGATTGAGGTACACACAGTAACCCTCTGGCGGTAACAGTCTGTAACAGCTCGATACATAGACAACCAATCCATACCCAGTATAATATCAAAACTCAACATATCAAGCAAATCAAAGAAAATGGAAGTCGACGACCGGTAACCTTTATATCACAACCCCGACATCCCTGTTCTAACACAATCTCACCCCCAACCGGTGACTCTATGTAGAGTGGCAATGCTAACCGAGCCAACTCTAACCCCAATGCCAAGGCAAATGCAGATGAGATAAAGGAATGTGATGCACCCGTGTTAATCAATATATTGGCCATAGAATTGCAGAACAAGAAGGTACCTCTCACAACCAAAGGTACTGGCACTAACTCTGGCGTGGTAACAGCATACACACGCCCAGTAGGTCTCTAATCCACCTGCTCCCCTCTTGAAGCATAAGCCGAATGTACAGACTGAGCCGAAGAGGCTCCCAGAGTGCCCCTCGAGGCCTATGCTGACTGTGCTGGCTGGTGACTCTGAGTCTGTCTCGATCTAGATACACTAGGTGTGCTGCCACCCAACTGTGGACAGTACCTCTTCATGTGTCCTGCCTTTCCACACTGAAACTCAGTCAAAGATTGCCCCCTCATCTGACTCTGGCTCTGTGAGCGGATTGAAGACGGAGCAGACCGTTGTCCTCCCTCATTCTGTGGGCAAGAAAAGGACTTGTGACCCAACTGCCACACTTGAAATAAGGAAATTCTCCTTGGCCACCTCTCCCTGTCTCTGAACTCGGCATTGGAAAAGTGGACCTAGACTATGTCCCATGAGACTGCTATGGTTTAAAACCCCTCTGCCTCTTGCTGTCTTAGGCCTCACCCTGCTTCTCCTGGCCTCTCTGCTTGAAACCCCTTATCTCCTTCTCTCCAACTCCTAACCAGGTTTCCATATGTGCCACTGCCTCAACAAGACAGTTGTGATCCCTTGTCATAGACCCGCCCACACAATAAGCAAGCTCATCTATTAGTCGAGTCTCAAACTCAATACAACGGCGCTCCTCTGTCGCTACAAGCTAAAGAGCAAATCTGGACAAACTAGCAAAAGTAGCCTCGAACTTCGCTACTGGTGTACCAAGCTGTTGTTTGAGGTTCTTGAATTGTTTCCTCAACCTCTCTTTGACAGTAGTAGGCAGATATTTCTCCTAAAAGGTGTTGACAAAGGCCTCCCAGGTCACCCTAATATGTCTTCGTGTGTATTTCCACCACTGATCCGCTTCTCCCTTCAACTAAAAGGATGCCAAGGTCACTCTCAAAGCATCGTCCTTAATGTCTAGCATCTCGAACGTCTTAATCGTCTGCTTTAGCCATTCATCAGCCTTCAGTGGCTCCTTAGGATCTCCTACAAAAATATCCGGATTGGTCCAGAAGAACTCCCTTTTTAGTATGAGTGCTCATGTCTCTGCAACTAGGGCAGTTGGGGCCTATGCTAGGTTCTCAGCCCTCAGTATGTTCAGTGCCCCTACTATCTCTCGTGCCAAAGCACCCATGGCCTGTTGTCTAGCTAGCTTAGCTACATTTGCCTGCCCTATCCCTTTCTCCTGCGCCGGAATCTCATCTGGTATTGGCATCTCGTACTTTCTGGGCCTACCACGCCTACCATTGCCCTTTCCGCGTCCTGACATCCTAATAAAGGTAACACTGAAAATTAGCACAAGTCACAATTGTGCCAAAGCTAACTCACTCACGTCCTAAGGCAATGGACAATAGTTAATTCATTCCATATAAGCACATACTCACATAAGTACATACAGATTTTCTTTCTAGATAATGATTGTCCTATGACGTTGCTAGAGTTCCAATCAGAAATAGCAGTAATCAAATGCTTTTCTGACTGGACTTCCAGGAACTCACAGACCCAATCAACATCTCAGAAATCAAACCTCATACCCATATAATCACATAAGCATGTTATCGCATAGCACCTCATCATACAGATATCTATATCAAACGAGATAAACCCACTGTAGTACTAACTACCCCCTCACGTACCCAAACTATTCAAACCTGGTACGCTCTGATACCAAGTTGTAACGCCCCGAAAATTGGGCAGGGTATATTTATTTATACAACAAACCCACCTGATAGAAAAACACACACATATATATATATAGCTAACTATTCCATACATCCATTTCCATTTAATCCCAAATGCAAAATACATGTTGTTCATATCTCAATGCCTTAGTTCCAATCCCAAGCATGCCTTTTATAACAAGTATGAAATAGAAGCCAAACAGATAATAAGTGTCCTACAGGGTTACAAATTTATCCAAGAACATTCTTGGTTACACAAAATGGAGTTTCAACTCAACACAAATACAACCTTGGGCTTACATTTAATAAATAACCATAAAACAAAAATGGAGTCTCAGCTCCGAGTCTTTTCAAGTCAGTGTCTTGGCGAAGGCATATTACCTGTACCTGAAATGGTTTTGCCTTATAGGGTGAGCCACATCCCAGTAGAGATATACTACACAACATATGGACCATGACAAGACTAAAGAGGAGTATGCTCATGCCATGCTCATGATAAAACAGTTATCTCTCTTTTTATAAAGCATGCAATGCTGAGATGCAACAACAGATATAAAACCATTTCCATTTTAAACCATATCTGTTACATGAATACAGGTTCTATGAATCTCTAAGTAAGTGTCTGTAAGTAGGCCTTAATGCACTACCACTGTCATTTTTACTAGTAAACTGGAAGGCTCGACACCTAACTGCGCAGTTCTATACCCCCTACCCAGATTCACCAAGTATTCATCTTTTCGCAAATAGATATATTTCCAAACAATTCTCAAAAACAGATACACTTCCAATGAAATGAATGTAATGCAATGTCCAATGCAACAAATGAGGAATGTGGTTTAATTTACCTAAGTCTCATGCATTTCTACAACAATCATGGCTATCCTCCACCGATAGCCCATAATAGCTATTTAAACAATTAAATTCTAAATTTTTTTATAAATACAATCTATTCCACATCTCATCAAATATGAACAACTACACTAGTTTTCATATCACAATCACGTCCGGTAACCTCTTAAGGTCTATTTCTAACCGTGTCGGTTTTATTCCAACAGATACATTAAGCAAAATAATACCGTTAATGCCCAAGAAAACATCATTTTCTTTCCAAACTCATTCTCCAAGCATTATTCAATTATGACATCCAATTTTGATCAAAAGCCCCAAAAGTTAAACATAATTCCTTTGTTTTCTTTAAAAATGCTCTTTTGGATGCAAACCAGTAAAAATTTCAAAACCGATCGAATCGAAGCCTGTTTTTGTTCAGATTTAAAACATAGCTTTTTCATAACCTTACCAACATATTCCAAGTTTACACTTTCGCAATTTGGGCATCAACTCTTTAATTTTTTCAAAATTTCTCTTTTAAGCAAATAAATCACAAATTTTTAAAAAATTCTAATTAAACTATATACAACTCTAAGCTCCATATAATCAAGTAAAAGTGCATAAAGAAGTGTAGGAAAAATCCATACCTCAAGCCAAGAAGCTTTCAAATTTTTTGGCAACAGAAATTAAATCTGTTCGAAGCCAAATGATGTCTTTTCCGCCCTCTACGTTTTGATCCAAAGCACTAGGGGTCAAAAATGACTTACACTAGATCAAACCTATGAAAAAACCAACATTGGAACCCTTTTTCTTTTCTTTCTCACAGCAAGAACCCAAAGGTTGAAAGAAAAATCCTATTTGGTCACTTATATATATATAATATAAACAAATATCTAACCAAATATCTAACCATATATATATACACCTATATATATATATATCAATTTAAAAATACATTTGAATATTTTTAATGACAAAAGTAAATATAATATTTTCTCACCACAAAATATATTTCGTTTAATGGTATACACCATAAATATTCACAACTCTTTTATAGTAATCAAATAATAATAATAATAAAACAACAACAATATTTCATGGTTACTAACGGGTCACGATTCAATCAATTGGGTCTAAAATGAATGAAGTTTAATAATTTAATATAAATCCCCAACTGAGATTAAAGTATAAATTCAATTTGATTCAACTCGTTACAACTATGAAAGTGATTCAAGCTGTGACAGAGTCATCTAAGATACTGTTATTTTCTTTTAGTTACTCCGTGTATAATGGACATCCATGTATATTTTCCCTTGCACTATCTACAAACATTGATGGTACTTTGATTAATTATTTGCTTTCCTTTGTTTCAATTGCTATATTTTTATAAATCAATTTCTAATATCTGATTTCGTCTTGCTGCAGTTCACCAATTTTTGATGTAGTTCATTAGTTTTTATAATGAAAGATATTCAATTTTTTGATTTCTTTCATAATATTTTTCATTAAAGTTTTGATAAATATGTCATTTCTTTTCTCCCTCTAATCATTACTTTTCTCCCATGTTTTAGTTCGTTACTTTCTACTGTTTTCATATTATGCTGTGTTTTTTGCTGGTGGTCATCAATTTCTAGGTTCTCAATATAATCAAAGGTATAAACCCTCTCACACAATTTTTCTTTATTACATCTATTTCATTACTCATATAATTTAGATAAAAGTTAAATTTGATGGTTTGTTACTTTTGTAGTTATGTTTTAAACAAAACTCCTTTTGCATTTGCATAAAAGATAGAAGGAAAATGGGACAAATGAGCAGTAAATCATGACCAAAAAAAATAGTATTGCTCAAACTTTTTGCTTTCATTTGCTTTTTCCACTAGATTATATTGCTTAATCTTTCTTTCTTTCTCATGGAGCTTAGGAAAGAGTGTTGTAGTAGTCTTTGTAACTTTTCTGTAAGTGGTTTTGGTGAATGTTAAAGTAGTGGAATGAAATAGAATGGATTACTATGACCTATGCACTGTACACTAGATTTCTTTTCCCCGCATAAGAAAGTATTGGCTTGGCCATAACATATTTTGGTGATTGTTGGGAGTATGTGTCGAAGATTTAAACCAAAAAGAAAATGTGCATAATGAGGATTGAAAAAATTGAAAAAAAGAAAAGAAAAAGAGAAGATAAACATAGACAAATCTCTTCCTTTTTTTTTTTTTTTTTTGGTGAACACACAGACTAATCTTAGTAACAAAATAAATGCCTTTCTTAAGACAATATACGTTGGTAACTTTTGAGTTACTTTGGAAATAACTTTGTGCTAAGTTTTGGAATCCCTTATTGTTAAACTAAAAATTGATGTCTAATTGCCTCTTCAATTGATTTTTTTGCTCATATATTTTTAGGATTTATAAATTTACATGTCATTTAAGAGAAAGCTAAAGTTGCAATTTCGTTTTTCCTCTCTGTTTTTGTCTTCTCTTTTTTAACCTCTCTGTTTTTGTCTTCTCTTTTTTAACCTCTTGGAATATGAGGACAACAAAATCGTGGTGTAAAGCTTTTGTTGTCCCATTATTCTTCTTGCCTGGTTTAGTTAGTAAAGGAAAACAGTGTTTTCATTTTTTGTCCAGTACATAGTAAAGGTAGTAAAACAAGACAAGAAAACATGTAAAGAAAGTGAGTTGGACTGTGTGTGATAGCAAGTGGTGTCTGATAAATGCTTTTGAGCAATTAGAAAGTTTATTACATACTATATGACGTTGATTTGAAAATACTGAACATTAGGCATTTTTTTTTAATTAGATTTTTTGCTTTAATCCATTTAATTTAACATTATTATTAATTTTCAAATTTAATTAATTAATTAATTAATTAATTTTATTTATTTATTTATTTATTTAATTTCAGGTATCGATACTAGAATGGCTATTGAATGATTTTCAAATCCTTTTAACTTTGGCCAATTTTTAGGGTAACAATTTCATTTTTAAAATTGTTTTTGTTAATGTAATTGATGACTTTTTACATTAATCATCTTTGCAATAATTCTTTGGTTTACCTACATTCAACCATTATATGAATGCGATAATTTTTGTTTGACAACTTATTTGGGTAAGTTGGATCAAAGAATGGATTTTACTCGACTTATGTTTGGATGTGTACTATATATGCCTTTCAAGTTTTGAGCTTCATAAACTATATGAGTGGCTGGAAGAAAAGTGCCTTTAGGCATGGGTGAAAAATATTGTTGAAATTATGCACCAATTATATAGATAAAATTATATAAGCACGGGAGAATCCAATTATTGTAATAAGGTAATTTTAATCTCAAAGTATTTTGATATATAATTTTTTGCTAATTTATATTTTTTTCCTAATCCAATAAATGTACTAATCTATATATTTTTGCTTGCACAAATTACCAGATTGTTGTGCATGTTCCTCAATGAGGATATATACAAGTTGATATAAAGATTTTTTGGAAAGTAATAAGAAGGAAGTTTGAGTTAACACATGTTTGAAAACATATTATTGACGCATCTTTTGTAAAGCATACACCCACTTTTTGTGAAGCAAACACATCTTTTGTAAAGTTTTTTCCCACTCTTTTGTAAGGTATACATATATTATTGGCTTATGTGTATGACAATATAATATTTGTTTTGCTTATATGATCATAATTTGATTGGCAGCAGTAGTACTAGCTATTATGCATTGTTTGGTATTTATTTATTTATTTATTTGAATTGCAAAGTATAGGTCGGTATGCATTGTTTGATATTTAATTTGTTGAGATTGCAGAGCATTTGTTGATGTGCTTTATGTGGTGTTTAGTAATTTTTTTCTTTTTATTATATAATGTTAACAAGTATACAATAATTTTGATTTCTGTATTTTGTTTAATGTTTGTAATTTTTTTTTTTACTTGCTCTTATATTTTAATTTGCAATATTGGTAAAATTTATAGAACTTATGTTTTTTAAAATGCTATAAAACTTATATGTTTGTTTCTTAATTTGCATTAAGATTAAGGAGAATTGTTATTTTATTTGAGTTTTGTACAGCTTGTGGTACAAGTAAAATTGTTATAACGTCTTTAAAAAAAATAATATTTCTTTATATTTTTTTAGTATCTTTATCACAAAAAAAAAAAAAAAATTAAACAGACTCCATAAATGTCAATATGATATGCATAAATCATCACTGTATTTTAATCTTGTCACGCCCTCAAAATATAACTCATAAGATACACAATAATACGATGCATTACTTAAGAAAATAAACCAAAATTCATTCATCAGAGTATCCTAAATAAAGTCATTACATATAACATCCAAAATAAATGCCCTACGGGCTTACATCTTGCCAAGCCAACACTTGGACACAAACACATGAGTTCTAACTCAAAAACAAATAAAGCCCTAGGCTTGAATGTTTACATGTAATTCAAATAAAAACAAATAACTAAAGACAAGGCTTCATTGTCCAAATCCTTCCAAGCTAAGTCATTGGAGGTAGTGAATCACCTGGACCTAAAAATGATGTTCCCATATAGGGTGAGCCACAGCCCAGTATTGAATAAAGCAATAGCATTCAATAGATGGATAATACAAATTATCAGTTTCACCTTCCATTAGTTATTCCACTTTTCCTTTTTACCAATATGGCTCAGAACCTGGCCAAACTATAACAGTGAATTTGTATGTCACCGTACATTATTTCCAATCTTAACATAATAAATGAGACTCAAACTCACATCAAAACACTTCATACTTCCAGTTTGATACACATTTTAGTGCTGTATCAATAAAACACTTCAATATAAATAAGCACACATAAAAGTGATGCTAATGGAGTCCATCCCCTATCTCCTCCCAAACAATAAAACACTTCAATATAAATAAGCACACATAAAAGCGATACTAATGGAGTCCATCCCCTATCTCCTCCCAAACAAAATCCGGTTTAGAGGTCCATCCCCTATCTTCCCCTAAACCGTGGAGTACATCCCCTATCTCCTCCCACACAATATGCATATGCAATGCTCAACCAATACATGTATGTAAGCACATAACATATACAACAACAATCAATACACATAATGTCTGTATTAATTCAACAGTCAAAATTAATGACTTAACCAATGTAATTAGTTTCAGTTATCCCTAATCCGCATGCAATGTCTAAAACAATCATGACTATCCTCTATCGATAGCCCAAAACAGTTATCTCTAGACTGGAAATAAATAAATCAACAATTTGATAAACGAGTGATTTAAATTAACCAACTATCCCATTTAATCAATAAATTCCTCAATTTCATGAATTTAACTAATTTTCCAATGTTCCTTAAATTAAATATACAATTCAATTTATTTAAACAATTAGGGTTTTTCCCAAAATTACCAAAATACCCCCCAACGTATCAAAATACTAAAACTTAGAACAAAACTCATAAATTGGAGTAGGAAATCCCTACCTCGAAGAAATAACCCAAAAAGAGAAGACAAAGATGATGACCCAAACTCAAAGTGCTCCAACTCCAAGATTGTTCAGATTAAACTGAAACTCTCGACCCACACTACCTTTTTAATAAAGCAACTAGGGTAGAAACGCACTCTAAATAGATCAAACCTAAGAGAAAAGGTGAATAGGGAGAGAGAGAAGTCGGACCTAGGGTTTGGAATCCAAAAAAAAGATGAAAAACTGTCCAAAACCCGCTGCTGCCTATATAAACTAAACAGGCTCGCTCGAGCGAAGAAAATCTCGCTCGAGCGACCAGACACAAGAAAGTCTCGCTTGAGCGAAGAAAAGCTCGCTCGAGCCAAGAATGCAATGCTTCAGGTCTGCAACCCAGAAGCATGCTCGAGCGACAGAATGCTCGCTCGAGCGAAGAACTCGAAAACATACACCTCGCTCGCTTGAGCGAAGAAACCCTGGCTCGAGCCACCAGAGACAAAACTCAACCCTCGCTCGAGTGACCAACCCAAAAATCGAGCAAAGAACACTTGGTTTAGGACCCAACCAACTCAGAACAAACACGCCTAATACATCCTATAATTCAAATGAGAAAATAAAGGACGACAGCAACAATTATACAATGATAAGATCCATGGAACCTAAGTCCGGATACAGTAATCAAAAAGGAAAAGACCGGGATCGCTATAAATCTTAATATTAGTTATATCATGACTTTAGGTACGGACATACACTAATAATAAATATGTAGAGGTGTAACTTTTTTGTATAAAAAAATCACAGTAAAAATTGTACGGCACATTTTCAGAAATAATTTTTGATCTTCTCACTGTTTTGTGATTTTCCCCCTGTTTTCTTTGTCAAAGTCGCACCTCATCCTCCAAAAGTAGGAATTGAGTCAAAAACATCTTTAAAACACCAATTCATATTGTATGCTTTGCGTTTCCTAGAATTAGGACGTTTTCCACTCCCAAATGAATAAACTATATTCTAACATGAAAACAACATCATAGAGAGAGGTTCACAAAAATTCATGTGCTTAGAAATTTCCGAAGAAGTTTCGGCTGTTTAGACGCCTCCGTTTTGGAAGAATTATTTAGTTTGATATTTTAGCTTTTTGGCTAATTTATGGTCATTTTGGTAAATTGGTTAAAAGTCAATTTTTTAGTTTTTTTGATTTTTTTGTATTACATCACCTCTCTAGTTTTTACATATATATATATATATATATAATTTTAAAGTAAAAAAAAAATCAAAAAACTAACTTTTAACCAACTTTTCAAAAAACTCTTAGTTTAATTGAATTAGTTTCATTTGGGAAGAATTTTTTTATAATTTTGTGAGGAAAAAAAAAAGAAAAAAAAAGTGAAATGATTATGGCTTAGATATAATATTTTGAAATTGTTTGGGAAGAATTTTTTTTGGCTTTTTAGGCTAAAATAACACGAAAAGGCAAAATAAGTTAAAATAATCAATAAAACAAAATATCACATCAAACCTATAATCATTTCATTTTTTGTTCTGACAAATATCACATCCAAGTACAAAAAAATTCAACACTCTTCTCAAACACAACTATTTTAGTCTATTAAAATAGTTAAAAACTAAAATAGCCAAGGTCAACTTTCCAAACGCTCACTTTGTCTTTTTAATTTTTTTTAATGTATTTTATCTTTTTATATTTATTTAGTCCATATAGCTCTTGTCAAATAAAGCCTTCCATATGGTCACACATACATACATTAACCAACTGCACAAGAAACTAACTTTTTTTAATTAAAATAAAAAGTTAAAATATTTTAAAAAATCAAAAAAACACTAAAAAGGTAAAATGACATTTTAATTTTTTTTATGAAAAACGTAGAAAAAAAAATAATAAAGAAAAAGAAAAGATATCTTTAATTCTTTTTGTATGATTTTAAAATTTGTTAACATTTTGACTTCTTTAACTTTTGACCAAAATTGTTTTTTTTTTGTTTTTTTTTTTTTTTGGGGGGTCAAACATGATCTTGAGAGATGCCTTGTGGGACTCAAAAATTTTTTTTTTTTAAAAAAAAGAAGTGATTTATTAGAAAAAAACAGTGGTCAAACAATAACAACCCAACCCTTTTCGCTTTCAGTTAAGGTTTGAGAGTGGGTTGACCAAAAATATTTGGCCACCTTTTGAGAATTGATCAACCCTCCCCTCAGTCAGAATTGCTTTCTAGCATTAGTATGCTTTTGTTTGGTATGTGAGTTGATTTTTTAATTTTTTAATTTAGGATTAAAAAATTTCGTTTAGATTAGATTTTTTTAAATTTTTTTTTAACTTTTATGAGAGAAAAAATAAAAAATAATTATGATTTGAATATGATATTTTATCTTATTAAATTAAAAAATATATTGTCTTTTTATAACTATTTTAGCCAAAACCCTATATGCCAAACAAAGCTTAAAGATGAAAAATGAAATTTCAATTCAACCAAAGTCCCAGTCCGAGTCTCTGCCTGAATTAATGCACCATAAACTATTATATGATTTATTTGTCTCATAAAGTTTCATGCCTTTTATCATGACCAGGAATTAAAAAAAAAATAAAAAAATAAAAATAAAAACAGTATTAAAAGGGGGGTGTATGTGGCATCCTAAAATATTATATGATTTTTTTTAATTGGTGAATTTTTTTTTTTTTTTTTTTTTTATAGGTGTATATGGCATAAAGTCTAATTATTTATTTGTTTTGGTTATAAGGACTTGATTAATAAAATATATATGTGACAAGTACAAACTATTATTTTAAATGACTTTTTTCTTCTTCTTATTCTTGTTCTTGTTCTTTTTTATTTTTATTTTTATTTTTATTTTTTATCTATACTTTTTTTCTCTTTTTCACAAATTGCCTATCGTTGCCGCTACCCATCTTCGCTTCTGGCAATTTGTCAAAAAAGTTGCAAAAAAACTTACAATTGTTGGAAAAGTTGCTAGCAATGGACGACAGACAAATGGACACATAGATAGATTATGTGGACATAGGTAAATAGATAGGTGAACATGTGGACAGATAAGTAGACAAGTGGACATATAGATTGATAGATAAGAATATTATATTCTTTCAAATTTTTATTGTCCTTAAGGATTAAAAATAATAGAGTTTTAAGGCAATTGTCCTAATGATGTGTCTAGATATAGATTTGGGCAGGAATCACTTCTTTTTCTTTTTTTTTTTTTCTAAATTTTTATCCAAATCCAAATACACTTTAAAATTTTGAAAATATATATATACTAGAAGTAACTGCACACGCAACACGTGCACATATGATCATTTTGTTTCAGAAAAATAAGATTATAAATTATATGATTGAATTCAAAATTTGAAAATGAAAAATGAATTTGGAACAATTAGAAGTTGAGAGAATTGAAAAAAAAAAAAAAATACCGAATTTAAGACTAATTACCCACGTAATTGCTATAGATGTGTGGGGACATAATTTTTAAGTGGCAACACATGGCTGAGGTGGCACCGAAGTGTCAGCCAAGGTGCCACGTGTCCTGATCATAACGCCGAGATAATCTCGGCTAGGCCGAGGTTATCTGCGAAGATACCGGAATCTAGGATAAGTGGATAAGGGACAAGAGTCCTAGAATGAGAGAAGACTTTAGTTTGGATAAAGATAAGACTCTTAGAGAATTTATTCCAATCCTACTAGAAGTCCAAGATTAGCAGTAATCCAGAGTCCATTGAAGCTAGGCTTCTGTTGGGATTAGGTTTGTGTTAGCTATAAAAGGGAGGCATCCTCACGGGTCTAAGGTACGCTTTTATATTTTGAATAGTGAGTTAAGCTCTTTTATTATTTTTGAGAGATAACTGACTTGATCGTCAGAGTGTCCTCGGGTGGACAAACTACCGCCGGAATCTCTTCTTTCTGTGACAAGTTGTTCGGGCTTAATCTATTCTGCCGGTGCTCTCCAGTTGAATACTAATTTGGCAGTGTGGTCAGAAATCTACTTACACAATTTGTCGCCGTCTGTAGGAAAGAAAGAAGAATAGATGGCCAATAACGGACAGATAAAAAAGGTTGGGAATGACACTCCTACTGGGAGTGGGAAACATATTGACCTGACATCGAAGAAGACAACTGTAACGAAGAGACTCGTGATAAGAATCACGGAGAAAAGGACGTCGGCCAGGAAGGAGACGTACCAAAGAAATCAGATCGAGGCGGGTATTATAACGAGGACGACCTCCAGGTGTGGAAAGAAAGATACCTGCAGAGGGACGACGAGATGAAGAGAATGGCGAACAAATTGGCGGACTTGCAAACGGTTGTCAACTTCATGATGCAGAACAATGTCAAGCAGCCACCATTCCCATTACAAGATACACCGATTATAGTGGCCAAGAAAGATGCCCGAAATAGATGGGCAGAAAACAGTCCCTACAGTCCCCCAGCACACCAGGGCCGAAAAACATTCTCACCGGCCTTCAAGGGAGGACGGGCGAGGAGAGTCAAAAAGGGAAGAATCTAGGAGGACGCATCATACCAAGGAAGCTGACCCCAAAGAACATCGGCATGTTCAAGGGCAGGAGCTGTGCTTCGACGCAATTAATGGAGAAAGGTCCAAGAGGACTCATAATGAAACTGGGAGCTGGGAGTAGTGCATCGAAAAGGCTGAAGTCAGGAGATAGCCGAGCTCCTGGACGGACCAAGGAGGATCTGAGAGATTACCTATAGAGGAAGCAACAAGATGCCGAGGTAACTTCCCCGGTCAAGCCGAGGACACCGTTCTTAGCAGAATTGGACAAATTCGAAGCCCCGAAGAGGTTTAGCATGCCGAGATTCCAGATATACGATGGTAAGTTGTAACCCAACTTTCATGTCGGTCTGTACCTGAACTCGATGGCATTGTACACCGGGAACGAGCCGTTGCTTTGTAAGGTGTTCCCTTCATCCTTCAGAGAAATTGCATCGGACTGGTTTCACAAGTTCTTTGAAAGGCGTGAAAACTCGATAACTGGCCGAGATGTTTGTGGCCAGGTTCGTGACAAACAAGCTACAGCCATTGAGGGTAGACGCCTTGATGGCCTTGAAAATCGACGAGGGCGAAGGCCTTAGGGCCTATGCCAAAAGGTATTATGAGGTATTTAACCGATTATTAGGATGCAACCAAGAGGCGGCAGTTGTGTCGTTTAAGAACAGCCTGAAAGATGACTGCCTGCTTTGAAAATCACTGGTAAAGATATTGCCGAAAAGCATGAAGGAGCTTATGGCCAAAATAGAAAAGTATGTCAGAGCCGAGGAAGACACACCGGGGACAAAGGCGTCGAAACAAGAGAAGAAAAGTGGCTCGCCAAAGCGAGGCCAAGGTGATGGTGGATACAATAAGCAAGAAACAGGATTCAGGGCTGCACAGACAGTCACAACAGTATTCCGGATCCTGGTTTACAAAGTCTTGGAGAAAATCCGAAATCAGCCCTATTACAAAGCACCAGCAAGGGTACCAAGCGAATTTATGGAAAAAAGCCTTGGCAAGCATTGTGCTTACCATAATGAAGCTGGGCATCTGACTCAGGGATGCAGAGCCCTGAAACACATTTGGAAAACCTGGTAAGACAGGGCCATTTAAGGGACCTAATAGACGAAGCTAGGATAAGGGAAGAGCAGGCAAGACTGCCCCAAGCACTGGCAGCACCGCCACTCCAAGCACCGTAACCACAGGCAGGCGGACCTCGAGTGATCAATGTAATTCACTCGAAGGTCAATGAGAATGAAATCCGTGAAGAGACTCAGAAAGTAAAACACCTGCAACATGTGTATCAGGTCAGGCAGAAGAGACCTAGGGTAAACGAGTGCCAGAGACTAGTGGTGTCTTTTACTGAGGAAGATCTAGAGATGGTGCAGCATCCACACAACGATGCCTTGGCACTATCCCTCCAGATTGGAGAGTACTAAGTGAAGCGCATCTTAGTTGACCAGGGTAGCTCTTGTGACATCATGTATGTCAGATGTTACAAGGAGCTTGGCCTTCACCAAGATGATCTAGAGCAGTCCAATGGCCCAATGGTTAGGTTCAATGGAACACTGACGTAGCCACTGGGGACAGCGAGTTTAGAGGTGCAGGTTGGCACCAAGAAGATAAAAATAGAGTTCACCATAATCAATACCCCCTTCCCTTACAATGCAATCCTGGAAAGGCCATGGCTACATGCAATGGGGGCTGTTCCCTCAACATTGCATCAGCTATTCCGGTTCCCAACAAAGCATGGAATAGAGGAGGCCAGAGGGGATCAAGTGCAGGCAAAGAATTGTTCCATGGCAGCAATGAAATCTACCTACAACATACGAGAAGTAGAAATAGCAGAGATTGAGGACAAGGACATAGAAGTCTTGGATGACATCGGCAAAGAGCCAGCCGAGAAGAGTGAAGAAGCCCTGAAGAAAATCCTTGTCCAGCAAGGGGATGAAGAACGCTTCTTCCTTCTTGGTTCGGGCTTGGCCGAGGAAGATGAAAAAGAACTAGAGACATTCCTAAGAGCAAACCTGGAGGTGTTTGCATGGACGCCATATGAGATGCCTGGCATTGACCCCGAGGTCACTTGTCATAGACTGAATGTGGACAGGTCAGCCAAACTTGTCATCCAGTGAGCAAGGAGGCCGACATTAATCCATGTTGAGGTAGTAGAAAAGGAATTGGATAGACTTCTGGAGGCCAAAGCCATTCGAGAGGTAAATTACCCGACATGGTTGTCAAACACAGTGGTGGTGAAGAAAAAGAATGGTAAGTAGAGGATCTGCGTGTACTTCACCAGCCTGAACAAGGCGTGTCCCAAAGACAGTTTCCCATTACCCAAGATTAACCAATTGGTGGATGCCACTTTAGGGCATGGAAAGATGAGCTTCCTAGATGCCTACAAGGGATACCATCAGATAGCTATGTACCCTCCAGATGAGGAAAAGATCGCATTTATCACCCCAAAAGGGCTATATTGCTACAGAGTAATACCATTTGGGTTGAAAAATGCTGGAGCAACTTACCAGAGATTAGTAACCAAGATGTTCAGACATCTAATTGGTAGAACAGTAGAGGTATAGATAGATGACATGGTCGTGAAGACCAAGGAACCTAAGGATCATCTGGAAGACTTAAAGGCAGTTTTTGATATCCTTAAAACATATCGGCTCCAACTCAATGCATCGAAGTGTGCATTTGGAGTTGGGTCTGGTAAGTTCTTGGGATACTTGGTAACCAGAAGGGGCATTGAGGCAAGCCCAGATTAGATCAAGGCCATCCTAGAATTAAAGAGCCCAACATCGGTGAAGCAAGTGCAGACGTTGACTAGAAGGGCTGCAGCCCTGAATAGGTTTATAAGTAGAAGCTCTGACAAATGTAAACCTTTCTTCAGCTTAGTGAAGAAAGCCACAGACTTCTTATGGACCGAAAAGTGCGAAGCTGCCTTGGCCGACTTGAAGAAGTATTTGACCATAGCTCCAGTTCTCTCAAATCCAGTACCTGGAGAGGAGCTATTCTTATACTTGGCAGTTTCAGAGCATGCAGTGAGTGCAGTAGTAGTCAGAGAAGAAAATGGAGAGCAAATGGCAGTTTACTACGTGAGTAAAACCCTAGCGGATGCAGAGACTAGATACCTATCCTTGGAAAAGTTAACACTAGCTTTAGTAATGGCTTCCAAGAAGCTGAATCATTACTTTCAAGCTCACAAAATTGTGGTGTTAACTGAACATCCTTTGAGGTCCCTATTGTAGTAGGGAGATCTGACAGGCAGAATAACCAGATGGGTAGTGGCCTTGGGCCAATATGACCTGGAATTCAGACCCAAGACAGCAATCAAATGCCAAGTCCTAGCCGATTTCGTGGTCAAATTCACACCAGACGCCGTCATACATTAGGCTCCATTGAGCCGAGGTATACAATGTCTAAGTGAGCAAGGAAAAACCCAACAGGGGACAACAGAACAAAGAAAGGAAGAGAAACTCAGGCCTTGCAATATTTATATCGGCGACTTCTTCTGGTTGTTTGTTGATGGAAGTTCAAATTGACAAGGAGCGGGGGCAGGAGTAGTACTAGTATCGCCAGATGGGAAGATATTGGAACAATCCATTCGTTTAGGGTTTAAGGCCTTAAACAATGAAGCATAGTATGAAGCACTAATCACAGGATTAAGCTGGCAACAACCATGGAAACTGACGAGGTAAGAGTCTTCTGTGACTCCCAGCTTATAGTTAACCAAGCAATAGGCGAATATGCAGCCCGAGATGAAAGGATGTTGGCCTATGTAAAGGAAGTGGGTAGATTGGTAGCCTTATTCCAGAATTGCTGACTACAGCAAGTTAGCCGAGATGACAACAGCCATGCTGATGCTCTGGCCAACCTGGCTAGTACAATGAAACCTGGAGAGGCCAGAACGATAATGGTTGACTACTTGTCAGGTTCAAGCATAAAACCACTGAACACAGAGCGTGAAGCAATTTGTGTGGAGATGGGACCAAGTTGGATGGATGCAATAATAGTATTCCTTAGAGATGGAAAACTGTCAGATGATCATAAAGAGGCGCACAAGATCAGACTGAAGTCGGCAAGATTTAGTTTGATAGTAGAAGGACATCTCTATAGAAGATCTTTTACTGGACCCCTTCTGAGGTGTGTGCATCCTGCACAGGTTAAAGATTTTATGTACAAGATACATGAAGGAGTATGTGGAAGCCACGCTGGGGGCATGTCACTTGCTCATAAGGCCATTAGTCAGGAGTACTGGTGGCCCTACATGCAGAAAGATGCTGAAGCCTATGTCAAGAAGTGTGAGAAATGTCAGAGGTTTGCACCTTTGATACATCAACCAGCAGTAGACTTGAACCCAGTGTCCAGTCCTTAGCCATTTGCCCAATGGGGCATGGATCTTGTTCGACAATTGCCTCAAGCAACTGGACAAAGGAAATACCTGCTGGTAGCAACAAACTACTTCACCAAGTGGGTAGAAGCTGAACCCCTTGCCAAGATTCGGGACATTGGTGTGAAGAACTTCATATGGAAGAACATCATCACCAGGTTTGGGATCCCGAAGGCAACAATAGCAGACAATGGTACACAGTTTGACAGTAAGCTAATCAAAAACTTCTATGCAAAGTACAAAATCAAGATTACTATTCCACCCCAAGTTTTCCTCAAAGCAATGAACAAGCAGAAGCATCCAACAAAGTTATCTTGGATGGGATTAAGAAGAGGCTGCAAGCAGCAAAGGGAAAGTGGGTAGATGAGTTGCCCAGTTGTAGACACCCCATTTTTGACCGTCCTCAAGACTTGGACGTCACCGTTTGAACACTCAGTGATCATCCATGTTTGTGTTCGTCTTGAGTTCTCTGAGGTTTTGGTCGCGCGCCTTGCCTCAAGACCTCTCGACTTGTTTGCTTTGTGTTTGGTTATGCACCAAACACTTGTGTTTTTGCTTCTAAGGGCAGAGAATGGCTTGTTGACCATCCCCACACCTCACCGGCCATGGCTTGAGGCCACCAGCCCTGTTTTCTTTCTATCGGCCAAGAGTTTTGGCCGGTCGGCACTATGTTTGGTCGACTGGCTCCTTTTGTTGGTCGATCGGCCATTTATGTTGGTCGACCCCTTGCCATCTTCTTTTGGCAGATATTTTATGCCAGTTGTAATAGCTGGCATCCACAATATACCCCCCTATACATGTGTATGGAGAGATTTTCCTCTTGTTTAGCTTCTCTTAGAAGCTTTGCAATTTTGGAATTCTATAAAGAGGGAGCTTCTCCTCCCTCCTCAGGGGTTCCAGAGGTTCTAAAATTAGGGTTAGAAAGAGTTGTATCTATTTATCTCTATATCTTCCTCTCTTTGCATATTTGTGTGTGTATAAGGTTGTTCTGTTCATACTTTTGCACTTGGACACCTAGCATTACACCACCCTTGGGTTGCTGAGGCATTAGAGGGTTGTTGTTAAGGTTCTTGAGCTGATTTTGATTAGAAAAACCTGCTGGAGCTTGGTTCTTGAAGAGGTTCTACAAGGGTGAGTTCCTTGCTTTAGATTTCCCTTTTTTGCACAAGCTTTTAGCCTATCTTGCATCTGTTTTTGAGCTTCAACTATAATTGATAAAAGTTCTAATTTTTTGTGCTTTAGAACTTTATTTAAGGTTGCTTTGAGGTTTGGGGTTGTTTCCCTCCTCCAACGCCTTGTTCGGCCTTGTTTTAGGCCATCCATTTTGGCCCTTGCTTTGAGCTTTGCGTGAATTCTCTACCACTGAAATCCAGAGGATTTTCAGTGGTGAAGAGGTGGTTTTGAGGTCCCAAATAGGACCCTCTCCATGTTGTCTTTGATGTTTGCACAAATGGCTTGTGTTGTGGCTTGTATGCCTAGCTTGTTTTAGCTTCATTTCAGTAGGTATTAGGCCTTGTTTTTCCATGTTATAGCTCTGTTTCAAGTTGGTTTAGACATGCCTTACACGCACCATACACTTGCCTTGCATTCCTCTATTTTGCCTAGAAATGCATCATGCATTTGGACCACCATGCTTGCATGTTTTGGCTTAGCTTTGTGAAGTTTTTGTTCATGTTTTAACATGTTTAAGCTCTATTGGGTGTCAATTTGGTCATGCTTGCCATGCTTTATATAGCCTCTTTGCATTCTAGCTTGTTAGCTTCGGGTGTGTGAGTCATTAGCATGCTTCCCTTGGTTTATTTCAGTGATTTGGAATCATTTCTCATACCATTTCAGTCCATGTTCCATGGCCACACACTTGCATTTACCATCCATTCCATGCTTGGGGTAGTTTGTGTTTCATACCTTAAGAATAGACCATTGCATGCGCCTCCATGATTTGGTCTTTGGAAGACCTTCTCATTAGGTTTTGGGACTTATTTTGATGTGTTACAACTCTGATTTTATTTGCCTAAAACATGCCATGTTTGGTTGCAAAAGGCGTAGTGCATTTGCCCTTCTAGGCCTTGCATGCATCTTGTTTTGTACTTGCCTTTGTAGCATGTTTTGCCTCCCATCCAATGCATGTTCTAGCCTTGTTTTGGTGTCCTTTGGGACTGTTTTGGTCATTTTGGCTCTTTGGGGCTTGGTTGACATGGCCATAGTGTAAGTCCTTCGGCTAGCTTTGAGCTTTAAGTCCATTAACATGCTATGTTTATCTTGATTAGTTGATTTGGCATCATCTTTCATGTGATTTCAGAGCTTAATATGCTTGCCATTCGTCCATAATAGTCTCTTTTAAATGTGTTTAAAAGTTGCTTCTTTTATGCTCAAGTGTTGGACCATTATACATGCATGTTTGTATGTGGATTTGTCTTTCATTCCATAGCATCATAGCCACTATTTTGGACCTATTAGTGAGCTGTCCATCTTGGTGTAAGCCCATCCTTTGTGTGTTGTTGCATGCTTGCCTTGTATGTTGTTGCATACTTGGTCCATTGCATATTGTTGTATGCTTAAGTTGCATTTTGCATGTTTGTTAGCTTGTATTTTGTCATGTGTTTGATATGTTGTCACATGCTTGCATGTTTGCATGCTTGTTCACATGCTCACATTGCATTAGTATGCTTGCATGTTTAGGTTGCATAGTATCGAGCATGCATCTCTCGCCCCTTGATAAACCATGATAGAGGTTGGTGGTCCCTCATTTGTTTTGTATGCATTTCATTTGATATCAAATCGCACACTTGACCTCTTGGACCATCATGCATTGAAATGCGTAATTGGTGGCTCGAGGGTCGAGAACCATACTCCTTTGAGTCTCAAACATGATAAGGAGGGTGGTCGTGCATACATTGCTTTGAAAATGCATTGTCATGCCTTGTCTGTCATCTGCTGCAGCAAAACAGGTTTCTACAGGAATAGATGGCTGGTCGACCATCTTTATTGCCGGTCGGCTACAAATGTTTGGCCGAGGGCATCATTTTTGGTCGATGACCAGTTTCCCATGGCCGGTGGTGTTTCCTCTTGGTCGGTGACCTCCCACAGTGTTCAGGGAGTAGTTCAGAATCAACCTTGGGACTTGTGCAGTCTTCAGAGATTGTAGAGGAGTGTAAACAGAGGCAACATGTGGCATGTCGATGGATTTTCCGAGCAAAGCCGAGCATGCATGCATTTGTCTCTCTTCCCGAGGCTGTTTTACTGCTTTCAGTAGTTTAATTAATTTGTTTAATTAATTAAGGGTCTGTAATATTTAATTAGCTTGTTAGTTAATTAATTTGTATTATTCTTTCGGTCACCTTGCGAGAAGGCGAGTTTTGTAATAAGCGTGCGTGTGTGTGATGCATGCCTTCCAACCCCTATTTCTTTCTCCCTTTTACTTAACCGCTTACGATGGTTCGTTTTAGGGCATATTTGATTTACCATACCTTATGCTATGTATGTTTGCATTCATTCATTCGTATTGCATGCACCGGGCTCGGTGTATCATACTAATTGCATCGTATTTCAATTCCAAGTTGAATACATGTATCAAGTTGTCGCATTTCATATGCCATTCGTAGGTTAGCCAAGCCTATTCTAGTTGCATTTTGCTTGCGACGCATTAGCCATTTTAACATGAACTAGGATCATGCATGATTTCTAACTAGTTTCTTGTTTTGGCTTGGAGTACACTGTGAGTGTTTTATGCTTTAGCATCTTGCATGAGTGTGAGTGTTGCCATGATAGCATGCTTACCATGAGGCTATATGCTTATGTGATATGATTGCCTGGCTGCCTCTGGGTGAAGGTTGGGTTGTTTGAATTAGAATAATTCATCGAAAACCATGTTTTAGCCTATTTGCGAGTAGCAAAATTCGAAACCATTTCCAAAAAAATGGATATGCAATGCTTTGTTCCAAGTTAGGCGATCTAGTCTATACTTGTGTGGTGTGTGCATCACATAGTAATTCTAGGCTAATAACCGGAATAAGAACACATAATGTATTCAAAACTCGATATCATGGTTAGTAGAGGTCGATCTTTGGATCGGGCGAGCGGGGGTGCTCATAGATGACCTTCCCTAATCGTACCCAAGTTCCTGAGCCGAGGCAACTTTGGTAATGACGAACACGTGGCCTTAGGCAACGAGTCAGGGTTTCCTAAATTCTCCCTAAATAAAATATTTAGGTGGCGACTCTGTATCTGGCAAAGCAGTCCATGTTTGGCACTTTTTTCTAAAAAATCTATTTTTCAAAACGATTTGCCGGATTTGGACTCTTTGGTGATTCATCGGTCTTGCATTGTACTCTGCGAGATTAGATACAGGACCGTGACATGGAGTCCTGAACTGTAGTGAGCCCCAAATGAACAAAACGGGATTTTCCCTCCCAGGACGTTCAGAGACGTCTACATCAGTGTACTCTAAGCAAATCGGACTACGCTGAGAAGATCAACTGGGAAATTCCCATTTGCCATGGCTTATAGCATAGAGGCAGTAATTCCATCGGAGGTCGGCATCCCAAGGATCAGAACCCAGGGAGTAGAAAATGGGACCAATGAGGCATTCTTAGCCCGAGATCTGGATCTGCTAAAGGAACGAAGGGAGAAAGTAGCAATTCAGCTGGGGGCATACCAGCAGTAGCTTGCCAGGGCTTATAATAAGAAGGTCAACCCACGAGAGTTCCAAGTTGGTGACCTCATCTTGAGAAAGGTCGTCAGCAACAAAAAGGATCTCAGAGAGGGCAAACTTGGCCCAAATTGGGAGAAACCCTATAGAATCTTCTTGGCCTTGGGCAAGGGGGCATATCGGCTTAAGGACAGTGAAGGCAAAGAGTTGCCAAAACCCTGGAATACTTGCAATTTGAAGTTTTTCTATCACTAGATTTTCTTATTTTCTAAGTTTTCTTTTTGTTTTGTTATTAGCAGAAGTGTTAATAAAGTTTTAGCTTAATTTTTTAACTTGTGTAGTATGATTGATCAGTCACTTGGCGATGTTTCTAATTGAAACATGACGAATAATTTAGACTTATTATATGACAGAGTTTCTACTTGCATATAATAGAGTTGAACAAAGTTGGCGATGTTTCTGATTGAAACATGACGAATAACTTAGACTTATTATATGGCAGAGTTTCTACTTGCATATAATAGAGTTGAACTAAGTTGGCGATATTTCTGATTAAAATATGACGAATAACTTAGACTAATTATATGGCAGAGTTCCAACTTGCATATAATAGAGTTGAACTAAGTTGAATCAACTTGAACTTGCCATGTCGGCAGAGTCAAACACAGATTGGAACTAAGTACATGTCAATCAGATTAACAAAGAGACCAGGGTTGGAAACCTTGGCCACTCTTTGTTTGAATCTGACCTCGGCAATAAGGTCAAAGCCCCATGCTTAATGAGAACCCAAGTGGAACTTAGGTTCACATCAGGGGTCAAAGAGCTAGAGAATGATGCTTGGGAATTGGAATTTACAAGCTAAAGTTGGTTTAACACTTATTGAAATTTTAAGAAAAATTTACAAGTTGAAGTTAAGTCGAGGATATGTCAAAGGAAGTTGGTTTAATACTTGTTGAAATTTTAAGAAAAGTTTACAAGTTGAAGTTAACACAAGATTATGTTACAATAATAGAAGACAGAGGTCTTGAGTGAGGTGGCAAGTTGTAAGTAACACTTGTGAAAATATTATGAATATTTTCAAGTGTTAGGACAAAGCCAAGATAAACTGTTAGTGGGTATAGCCAAAGTACTCCACACCGAGAAGATTACACAGTTAAGGTGTACGTTGAAGGCATGTAAATTATTCTAAGTATAGAATCATACAAGACGGCAAAAAGAAGACAAACATTCAAACACACTGAAAGAAGAAATTAGAGAATGCATTCAGAGAAGAAAAGAAGGCACTTCGGCTTGACATTAAAGAGTAATTGTTCAAAATTACAAAAGTGGCACGTCGGCCAATTTAAAGCTTACATTGTTTCAAAAGTAAGAAAAAGTACAAAGTATAAGAAATAAAGAAACTAGATTACTCGGCGTCGGTGGTTGGTTGTGTCTCACCTCCAGAAGACAATTGGGAAGACTTCTCGGCAGCCTTCTCAGCCGCGAGCTCAGCATCAATCTCTTGAAGAGTCTGGTCGATGCTCTTCTCAGCGATAGGCGCGTCCGATGTTGTCTTCTTAAGAGTAGCATTTTTGGAGACCTCACCCTCCTCATCCTGAGACAAGTCCACGACTTGCTCATTCAGAGTACGGGACTTAGCCCTAGCAACTTTCTTTTTCTTCCTTCTTCTCGATGCTCTTCTCAGCGATAGGCGCGTCCGATGTTGTCTTCTTAAGAGTAGCATTTTTGGAGACCTCACCCTCCTCATCCTGAGACAAGTCCACGACTTGCTCATTCAGAGTACGGGACTTAGCCCTAGCAACTTTCTTTTTCTTCCTTCTTCTTCTCAGCTTTAGCTTCTTGACTTGGCCCCAGGATGAGGTTGCCCACATCTTTGAGGAGAGAGTCCTCAGGGACATCCAACTTTTTCAGTGCAGCCATCCAACCAATAGTGAAACCCTTGTTGGATGCCTGCCTGACTTGTCTCTTCTAGTCTTCTTTGACGTTGGATGCACCTTCGGCGTACGCTTTCTCGTCCACAGCCTTGATCTAGGCATCTTTAGTGGCCAGGGCAGCAATAAGTTTAGCCTGGGCGTTGGTAGTCTTTCCCTCGGCCTCTTTCTTTTCGGCCTCGAGGACCTTGGCAATGGCCTCGACAGCCCCTGCCCTCTTCTCGGCCTCTTCTTGAGCTTTTTTGGCTTCCTTGGCCTCTTCTTGAGTTTTGTTGGCTTCCTCGGCTTGCCTCATTAGAGTCTTCATCTTGGCCTCAACCCTATTAATGGCCTTCTACAAGCCAACAGCCTCTTTGGTCTTGTTGGCCAACTCCTTCTTGATGTTGAAGGCTTGCATTGCGAAGGAGTGACCATGCTGGATCGCCTAGCAGAAATGGACAAGAACAAAACTTAGCAAAATTTCCTTAGTAAGGGAAATGGAGAATGTAAAGTACCAAGTTTTAGGGGCTTACTTGTACGGAATATTGCAACATTAGAGCAAAATTTTTGTATTCGCTTATCACAGCGTTACGATTGAGATCATTGAGAAGGAACAAGGCAGTAGAGAGGGCAACGCCGACTTCAATGTCGTCGGCGTTGTCGCCAGCTCTGACCGGCTTGTCCTTGATTGTAATTGCAAGAGCCCATGGGGCATCAGACTTTAGGGATCCTGAGATTGTTGCGAGCTCAGACCTCGGCCTCTTTGACTGAGTTGATTAGGATGGTTTGGCCTCGGCGGGCCTTTTCTCGGCAATGGAGGAGGTCTTCTTGCTCTCTGCCAATTTGAAATTGGCAAGGTGTCCTCAGTGTCAATCTGAGTCACCGTTGCCTTAGGCTGGGCCTTCTTCAATCTTTTGGGCTTTGGCTTTGGTTGAGACTAGGATAGAGAGGGTTGAGCATTGACAGTGTCGGGGATGTCAGCCAGAAGATCGTCTGCAACTGCTTTCTTACGACCCATCTCGGCAGCGATTGCAGTACGGCGTCGGCATTTGCGTTGTGATAGAGGGATCAGATATGGAGCCGAGGTTGATGGTTGCTCAACTAGATCGGAAGTTAATCCCTAATCTGGTCGAGGTGATGAAGTTACTGGTGGAGTTGTGGCGGAAGGAGAAGACTTGCCCTTCTTCTTCGGGACGTCGGGAAGAACCAACTTGTAAGTCGGGATGTAGTTGAGCAGTAAAGGAGCTCTTCGCCTCTGAACTGGCAGATCCAACAGCTTCTTGAGGTCCTTGCTAGAGAAAAAGGACTTACGGAAGTCTTTTGCTGGCTATGGAAGAGCTGCAAGAAAAACAGACGTTAGAACGTATAGAAAGAACAAAGTATTAAAGACTTGAAAAACAAGTAAGTGTAACACTTGGCTCTTATCATTACCCTCTATGTATACTGTTCGTCTAAGAGGGTAAAGGTGAAGGTTTTCATCTGGAGCCACTACAAAAAAAATACACTTTTGGCGACTAATGTTTTAGTCGCCAAAAGCATTAATTTTAGTCACCGAAATGATTTGCCGACCAAAAATTTTCGTCGCCAGATTTGTCGCGGATACATCGTCGGCGAATGTATTGGCGACTAAAATGTTTTTAGTCGCTAAAAATCCAACAGAAATGGCGACTAATCTGTTAGTAGGCAAAAAGGGGCAGCAATTAGCGACTAAACTACTGTTAGTCGCTGATTATGAAGCATTGGGGACTAAGATCTTTGTCGCCGAAAGGGAACACCAATGCATCTTCAGCTACTAATATTTTGTCGCCAAAAATTAAATTAAAAATGGCGACCAATTTGGTAGTCGCCAAAAATGTCATTTTTTGCTACTAAACATTTTGTCACGGAAAGGTTATTCTAGTTTTAGCTACTAAACTGTTTAGTCGCCAAAAGTGTTTGTCGTTTTTAGCTACTAAATATTTAGTAGCCAAAAGATTTATTTCTGCTTTTTTGGCTACCAATTTTTTTGTCACAAAAAATGTCATTTTTTATTTTTGTTTTATTTTTTCTATTTTAATAATTTTTTCAAAACTTGTATATATCCACCGCAACCTGTAGTAGGTATACAAACAAATCAATATATATTATCACCTATTCCATAATACATGTTTCACTTACAACCATCAAACAAAAAAGAACACTTTACAATGTAAACTTACATACAAACCAACTAATATATTCCAATTACAAATAATGTCATACATTCCAACTATGTTACCAAAACAATGTCCTCCATATACACAAAACATTGCTACTACACTATGCATTATAATGACCATTTGGCATGGTACAAATTACCATGGTAATATGTACCACGACAAAAGGTAATCTACATATACCACCATAGCAATTAATACAACTTCCAAAACTACTATGTAACGCGTGCTAAAACTATATGTACGATTCATCCAATTTCCAAAACTATATGTACGAATGAACTGCCGGACAAAAAAATAGAAGATCCTCATGACAATGCCATAAGTCATCTACACAACAAAATGACACCCATTAGTTCCATAGTAAAAAAAAAAAAATTTCAACAAAAGTATGTACAAACGCGTTTAAGGGCATGACCCCACTTGATGCTTATATAACATATATATTTATAAGTTTAGTCTAAAGTGTACACATATATATTTTATTCATGAAACTAATATAGAGATGCTTATATAACATATATATTTATAAGTTGTAATATATAAGCTTTAATATATATTTATAAGCTTATATATGCATTTGTCACGGCAACCCCCAACGTACGCATGCTAATAACGTCCCACCTTATCAACCTTTTGACCTTTATCTATTATTAATATTTTTATCTATTATTAATATCATTATTTATTAATAATTTTGTCAAAACTTACTTGGATCCTTATATTCTATTCCTGCAGTTCAATATCCTGAGGTTATACCTCATCGCTGACCCCATACATTATTGTATGAAAGCTCAAGTTGATCCGCATGTAAGGGAGTTTTTCGAGGGTCGTTTCGAGGTATCAATGCCTTCCAAATGTGAGCCACTTTGGAATGGTTCAGTATGTTCAATACAAATTATTTGATTTGCATGTGTCCTCTTCATTTTTTTAATGCATTTATGTATTTGATTAATTTGACAATTTTGAAAGCAATTTTGGAAGCAAAGGGTTACCTTATGGAAATTAGATTACGGTCCGTCTCACGCAAAAGTCGACTCACATTATGCCTCATAACTTTGCTCCAAGCACATAACAAAAAAAAATTTGCATAGCAACTTTAGAAAACAATTCTATGCCAATATGATCCATATTTTTGTAGAACTTGTATTAGCTTATCAATAAAATTATGTTTACCGAATAGTAGCATGACCATTTGAACCCTGCAAGAGGGTTGTCAGCCGTGACACCACGTCGTTCAAATGATTGAGTTGTACTTGTTGTGCGTCGCGTGCTTTTTTTCCTTCCTCAATTTCTTTCATGAGCTCCTCTCTTTCCCTCATAATTTCCTCCTTATCTCTTTGTCGCTCCTCTTTCTCCTTGACCAACTCCTCATGATCTCTTTGTCGCTCCTCTTTCTCCTTCAGCAACTCCTCGCGATCTCTTTGATGCCCCTCACGAAGAACCTCCAGTTCTGCTCTCATTGATTCCATATGTTTATCACGTGCTCGTGCCGCATTGGAAGCTGTTGAAGAGGGTTGTAGGCCTACCCCACATCCACGCAAGTAATTTTTTTTTTCCCCAAGCACTTGCCTTGATAGTTCTTTGTGGGTCAATGGCAACCCCGCATCGGTCGCTACGACTTGTAGATTCACCATATCATCCTGTCATGGCAAAAAAACAATAAAGTCAAGATGGTTGAAGGAATTGAAAACAACTTTACTAATATGTCTGCAACAAAATTAGTTTCAACATGCAATACTCACATGTAGCTCACCACATTTGGGGTCAATCCAGTCTCTTCTTCTTGACTTGTGATTTCTTATAAAATTCAGGAAATCTATTTCTCCATCCTCATTTACCTATTAGGTTTGAAAAATACCATTGATCAAGTAGCACATAGTAATATTCAAATGAAAGGATAATCAAACATCCATTACATTACTAAACAAATAACTACTTCTCACCATAAGCGACATTGCTATAGGAAATGATCGCGATCCACTTGTATGATTGTAGGGAAGGATACCCCATTTGTTTACCAAATTTTAACAAGAAAAGCTTAAAAAGAAAAAAAAAACAAATAAAAAATTTAGAAAAAAAAAAAAAAAAGAATTTTTATTTATATTCACATAAATGAATTTCAAGAATGGGTTTTGCTAATTAATTTGTTACCAAGTGAGATTCTTTCCAAGCAACATCAATAAGATATTTCCAATATTCAAGCTTTACTCCACTAGGTGGATGACTAGGGTCATCAACACCCTTTTCCTCAAGTTCGAGGAACTCTTGCTTTAGATTGTACCTCCAATTGTAAATATCCTATCCTATCGAGATTTGTTGAGCTTGTTCATCATTATCAAAATCGCCGCGATAACAAACTTGTCCTACAAACATAATAACACAATTAGTTCATCAATTAATTTAAGCAATTACAAATAACAATATAATTTAATCAAGATGAATCTCATACTAATTGGGCGCATCTCTGGTACTTTGACGATTTTTGATCATGACTTCATGATCTCAAGAGGGCACAACCGCCTAATTTTGCAATCCCAACTCATTTGTCCAAGGTTGCATTCCCTCCGTGATTCGGGTTGCATTCACCGATGATGCGTTACACATGACCTTTTTTCCTTCTCTTTCTTTCCTTTTTTTTCTTTTGCCTACTTACGCTTCCTGACACCCCGACATTTTTCGTCCCCAAAAGGGGGAAGTAAGTCACAAATTACATACAAAGTTAGTGAGTTGTTGCTCAACTAGTATGAGTTGTTGCTTCATTTAAAAAAAAAAAAATAGATTTTATAAATAGATTTTTTATGGCTATTGTGCCAGTGGCTGTGTCGTTGTTTTTGGTTTGCCGTGGTCTGTTGTTAAGTGTAGGATGATGTGTCGCCGTGTTGTTTGGCTGTTGCTGTGGTCTGTTACATTGTTTGGTGGTGGTCTGCTGTTACCTGCTGGTGGATCGTGGTCTGGGTGGTACTCGGGTTGGTGGATCACGCCGCCTTCTTTGGGTGGTCTTGTTACTCGGCCGCTTTCACCTATGTTTGAATCATTGGTAATTTTCTTCGATGGCAAAGGGTCAAGTATTATGTGCTCATGTTGTGCTGGTCTGCTTTAGATTTTCGCTTTGCTTTTGTTCACTTTTGTCGTGTTATGTTCTCCTATTTTTTCCTTTTCAGGTTTGGTTCTCACCAAATTCCTTCCCTTTCTTTGATCAAATAAAAGGAAGGACTTCTCTTGGACCAAAGTAATCTCACTGTATGGTTTTCCATCTATAAAGGTTCTTTCTCTTTTGCTAATCAAAACAAACTAAATCAATGAACTTTATGTACAACAAAATTTACATATTTTAATTTTAAATATGTAAAGCACAATAAAGCTATAATATCACCTCAACCAACTATAGGCCAACTGAAGAGTACAAGAAAAAGAAAAAAAAGATTTGTAAACAACTACGGAAATGCTCTTACCCACGCCTCCTGGCTGCGTCTCCTCCACCACTGTTTGTGTGTCATCTGGTGGCTGCGTCTCATCAGATAACGTCAACGAGGTGCCAATAACTTCTGGACATGCTTCGGAGGCTGATAATACGTTACCACTTGTTGCTGTCTTCCGCCGCCCCGTCTTCATTCCAGGAACCATGGTACCTACATAAAAAAATAACAATTTCACATGAGTAATAAACATCATTCACATCATTTACATACATTTACAACAATAAAACTAAAATAGCAGCCAGCAGATTAAGCAGATTAACCATGACTAAGTAGATTAAGCAGATTAATTCCCTTGATTCATCACAGTCAAGCCCCCAGTCAACCAAGCTTAATTCCCTTGATTCATCATCTTACCATCCTACTGAGAACTTCCACATAACCAATAATAATCACCTTTGAAGAGACGATCTGGTTCACTTTCCCATTTATGCAAGAATTGAGCAAGATCAAAACAACGACAACAAATTCTATGCCAAGAGTGTGACGGGTCTCGTTCTAGCATCATTTATTGTCTCACAACTCATTCTCGCAAGACTCACAACCAATCATTCTTTCTAGCTGAACTGATTTACATCTATCTTGTGACTTGACTGCTGTATATTTAAAACCATCAAGTTTGGCTAACTCTAAAATGAGTCTTGGTGGGCACATGTTAACTATGCTTTAAAATATTGTATATTTTTGTTATTGCACTTATTTTCATGCAGAATCTGCACACGCTAACAAAATCCCTCTGAAATTATCACCTGCAATTCAATCCGGATTTTGACAGCACAATACCAGAAAAATAATGCAAAATATAGGCATGTTTGTGTGATTGTTGCTAGAATGAAGGTGTGGAAAGCAGAAGCAAGGGCTGGGAGCCTTGAAGGTTTCAGACAAATGGGCTGTGGCTAGTAAATACTTGACCTTGGAATGGAGTGGGGGCTATAGAAATAAATTACATGCAGAATGAGAGTGTGGATGAGCACATTCAACAAGACTGAATGAATGCAATGATACAATAACATGAAATTCTGTTACAGGGTTTTTTTTAGAACTTTTTAGTTCCAATGTGTTTTTGAATGATGTGGCTGGGTGGTGAATTCCTGTCGATATAGGGCATGCCATTGCATCATCTTTATGTTTCATCTAAAGAACAAAAGCACTATAATTATAATTGGCCTTCATATCAGTGACCCATACTAAACCTGTAAGTCATGCTCTGGAATAACAGACTCTGGCTTCCATATATTTACCTTTACATATGGTAACATCATATAAAAATTAAACATGGCAGGGTCAACTCACATTTTATTCTTAAAATCTTAACTTTTGTAGGAATTACATATTGCAAAACTTATAACGGATTTTTTCATGCGTAAGTGACCTTCAAGCTTGCTGCATTTCAGATCAAACAGAAATTAAGAGCTGTCTCTTCCATAGTTGCATTCTAGAGAAGAATATGATCATGCGGATGAGAAAGCTCTTGATGTCCAATTGACTTGCAATCTTAGCTTGAAAGTTATTTTGAGGAACATGAAGGCCAACAGTTGCTATGAGAAGTTTTGAATTGGTGTAAGAATAAAGTTTGTTACACCAGGGTTAAATGGGTACATGAGGGGAAAACTTTATTGTATCACTATTAGGCTAAAATTCTTTATGGTACATGAAGCTTGGCAATGAATTCAAGCATTTTAGAAGCTGGGCCAGGGTTACTGAAAAAACAGTAATACCCTAGGGATCTTAATTCTTGAACATGTGTTTCGGAACATGGTACAGCTTTCTTCCAATAAATTATGCAGCGATCCGAAAAAAAATTCTATTTCTTCCTTGACTTTTGTTCCTTTTTTAGAAAATGTATATTAAAAGGATTGAATTTTGTGGGAAAGATTGAGGAGAAAAGCTACAGCACATCAAAGACTGAAGTAAACTGGAAAAGTCAATGTAGAAACTGCTACATCTGCTACTAAACTAACACATAAATTATTTTTTCTTCTTTAGCAATATGAGGTCTCCTCAAATTAGTAGATAATGCTATCTCTTAAGCTTTCGCCTCATTCTCCGAGGTATTATTACTCTAATTGCTAGCTAAACTATTGATAAAGTACAACAGGAATCAAAATTGAAGGCCATTGTAAGGATCAAGAACCTTTGAATTTGGTGGCAGGTATATTATAGTGCACGGGAATTACTTTAAGAAACTACAGATGAAAATAACTGGTGAATAGAATGCATTTGCAGGAAGCTTAAATTCTTCATTGCCACTTCTAGTCTTATTTGGAAGAACCACCTTCTACTGTGGAGGGACTACTCATGCCTAGTTGGGTGCTAAGTTTAAAAAAGCTAATGCTTAAGATTTGGTAGCTTGTACCCCCATGCTATGGGGTGGGTAGCTGTTTTGGTTTGTGGATGGTGGTACTTTGCTGCTGCTAAGGTTGCCTTTTTGTTGTCTTGGTTCTGTTTTTGGCCATTCCTGCCTTGGTATTGGGCAAGTTTGAATAAGATATAAATTGCAAGTCAATATATTAGAGACATAGAGAGAGGGAGATGGCTAGTGGTCAAATAATGGCAAAACAGACAGTGCTGATAACAACCCAAAAGAGATCCCCAACTGACAAAAAATCATATTTGATCCAACTCATGGGGGCTACTGGATTGTGTACTTGAATTACAAAAGTACCCACTGCCCTTTGTGTGTATTTACAAATCAACATTGATTATTTTGAGTTTTTTGGAAGGGTTATTGTAGGGATTCTATTTGGACAATCATTTCATTGCTCCTAGAGATTTCTCACACCCACCAACAAACAGCATCTACATCTTCCAGGCTTAGGAGATGCCTACAGTATTCTTTTAAAGTTCCTAGAAGAATATGGAAACCATGTAATATACTCACAGAATCATGCATAATATAGTGATCAATAGACCTTCAATGTATAATTAAAGGTCAAATTATGAATATACAATTAGCAAACAAACCAATTTGGGAATGTATATAATCAGGCTTCACAAATGAGTTTCAGGATTTTCGGCGTGTGAACTGTCATCAATCTAGCTACCTAAGTGTTAGGTCTTTTTTGATGGTTCTGTACTAGGTCATGCTCTTTATGTAGCATCAATTATCTGTACCTTGACGGTTCGCTCCACTGCTATTTAAATAGCTTCCTCCACTCAGTTGCAGATTGCGAGTTCAGGTAAACTATCTGCTATGTAAATAGTTTCCTCCACCAAAGTTTCCATCAATTATCTGCTACTTCAGGTGAACTATCTGCACTGCACATGCAAGTCCATCTATCTTCACTTGATCTTGCTGCAGCAAGAGAAGAATAAGAAAAAGCATAAAATAAATATAACTAAAGTATTGAATTTATGAAAATGACAATCACTGTATACTATAGGACAGGTCATGCGTTTATCAGAATCCTACTGTAACAGTACCAAAGAGTTGTGGGCTAGAAGAGGGCTTTCTTAAAAAGGACTTTGATCTACCAAACATGGTACAGCTTCTTCCACTACGAATTTGCTTTTCAATTTTCGGCCAAAGTTTATAGAAATCATACAGGAAATTAATTACAAGCGTATCGTTAATTGCCCCCCATTACATCAACTTGGAAAAGCCGGACAAACAAACCAACTTCATCAACAATGTACTTAGAGAACACAAAAAGTAATTTTACCATAAAGTGAGTTAAAACTCTAGGTCCGTATCTGTATCGAAATCACTTTGTATCTCATCTTCTTCTTCGTCATCACCCGCGATTGTTAGTTCATCATCGTCATCACAGATGAAAGCATCATCCATAACGCCCTCAGGTTGTACACGTTTTTTGGACTGAGAAACTTCCATTGAAATAATTTCTGGTTCGATGTCATCCCGACGCAAAACGACATCATCATCAATAGGCTCAGTTGGTACAACGGTAGTGGTTTCATCTTCTTGCAACACTTCATCAAATTCTGGCACATCCACCTCTGGCACATCCCAAATTCGTCGATGTTGAAACTTTTCTACAACTCGCCAATTCGGCCCTAACTTCGTATCATGAACATAGAAAACTTGTTGAACTTGGCTTGGGAACACAAACGAGTCATCTTTATACCAGCGACTTCTTACGTCAATAGTTGTCACATGTGGTTCGACACGCAAAGTTCGACTAGTACCGGTGTTATACCATTCACATTGGAACAAAACAACCCGATGTCTAAACAAATATGTCAATTCCCACACTTTACAAAGGTAGCCGTAGAACTTTATCAATTGGCCTTCGTGGTCGCCTTCCACTACCAACCCACTGTTTTGACATTTACGACGGTTATCACGGTCGATAGTATGGAATCGGACGCCATTAGCAATGCATCCCGAATACGTGTTCACTAAGGCATTAGGTCCATTGGCTAATGACCACATCTCATCGGTTGCTTCGGGCGACTTTTGATTTCGCAATTGGTTCATCTACACAACAAAGTATGTCATGTCAATTCAAACTTAGAATAATGTAACGATATCTGCAAACTATACACTAACGAGTGTTAGCTTACGCGATCTTTGAACCATTTAGGAAATTCTTTGCATTGTCGCGTTGCAATGTTGCAATCACTTCCATATGTTTGTTGCAACACGAGCTTGTGTTCCCTACTTAATATAATGTAATTCATAAGTAATTGGAAATGATGACGACTTTAAAAAATAAAAACCATGTACAAAATGTATGTTGCAAATATGATGAAGAATCATACTCTAGATATTCGTCAACTTCCAAACTATTGTGTAGGACAAACCAATGGGCGAATTCGCGGTCAGTTACGGACACATCAATTGCCCTTGGGAGTTGACCAAAAGGACGAACATGTTGAGTGAAAATCGCCAACCCCAGGCCATTGTCACCCCCATCATAGTTCCTTTCTTCCCGGTTAAACACCGTTTCAACTCCATCCAAATACATTGAACAAAATGTCGTGCACTCTTTCGATATGTAGCCCTCCGCAACAGAACCTTCTGGCCAAGCTTTATTGCCCACGAATCCTTTATGAAGTCCGAGCATCCTACATGTAAACATCAGCCTGATCGTTAGTATGATCATATTGAACTATATTTACATGAAAAAAGCACCCCCATCGTAGTTATACCTCTCAATAGGATACATCCATCGATATTGCACAGACCCTCCAAGCATAGCCTCATAAGGCAAATGAATTGTCAAGTGGACCATGACATCAATAAAAGCAGGAGGAAAAATCTTCTCAAGCTTACAAAGTATAAGTACGATTTGTTCTTGCAATTTCTCCAAATCAGTCACCCGCAATGTCTTTGAGCACAACTGTTTGAAAAAAGTTCCCAACTCAAACAATGTGGTCCCAATCTCGGTAGGAAGGTATCCTCGCATCCCAATGGGAAGAAGTCGTTGTAGAAGGACATGACAGTCATGAGTCTTGAGGCCAACTAACTTAACACCATTCACGGTGACACAGTTGGATACATTTGCCGCATAGCCATCGGGATACTTAATCGATTTCAGGAAATCATAAAACCCTTGTCTCTGTACCGGGGACAATGTGTACAAAGCCGGAGGCTTCTCGAAAGAGCCATTCGCATGCCTTATCAAGTGTAACTCCTTTCGTATTTGCATGTCCTCCAGATCCAAACGTGCTTTGTCTGTGTCCTTGTTCTTGCCATCTATGCTCAATAGTGTCCCAAGCAAATTGTCACATATATTCTTCTCTATGTGCATGACATCAAGGTTATGTCGAAGCTTAAGTGTTTTCCAATAGGGTAGGTCAAACAAAATGCTTCTTTTTGTCCAGTTTGGATTTGGCTTTTCAGTCCTTTGTCTTTTTTGGTTGGTTGGATGCTTTCCGTATGGCTTGTACGTTCCCAAATTAATTTGCTGCAGTATTTGTTCTCCGGATAACTCCACGGGTTTGGACCGATTCTCAATGTCACCGTTGAGTAGCCTACTTCTTCGCCAATTATGGTTCTCAGGTAAGTACCGCCGAGCACCCATATACCCTATCTTACTTCGCAAACTCTGAGATGAAGCATCCATGTTACAATTAGGGCATGCCAAGTAACCTTTTGTACTCCAACCAGACAAGGAACCATATGCGGGGAAGTCATTGATGGTCCAAAGGACTGCTGCATGCATTGTAAATATTTGGCCATTCGAGGCATCATATGTTTGCACACCATGCTCCCACAGATTAGTTAACTCTTCTACTAATGGTTGTAAGTAAATATCGATGTCTCTTCCAGGTGCGGATCGTCCGGGAATAAGCAATGACATCATGACAAATGGATCTTTCATACACTTCCATGGGGGTAGATTGTAAGGCATTAAGATTACGGGCCACATACTGTACGATGTACTCATATTTCCGAATGGATTAAAACCATCTATGGCAAGCCCTAGCCTTACGTTCCGAGGATCTGCAGAGAACGTAGGATGCAACCTATCAAAATCCTTCCATGCCTCACCATCAGCTGGATGTCGTAATACTCCATCATCCACACGCTTATCTTTGTGCCATCTCATAAATGTGGCTGTTTTTTTCGACATGTATAATCTCTTCAACCTCGGTGTCAAAGGAAAGTACCTCAATATTTTGTGTGGAATTTTTTTACCGGCCTTGTCTTTCAACTTGTATCTACACTCCATACATGTAGGGCAATTCTCCAATGTGGCGTTGTCCTTCCAAAATAGGGAACAATCATTCTTGCATGCATGAATAGCCTCATATCCCAAACCCAATTCACGTAAGAACTTTTTTGCTTCATAAAGGGTCCACGGAATAGTTTCATCACACTTTGGTAAAATGTCTTTGAAAACTTGCATAACCATATCGAAAGATTTGTTGCTCAATTTATTGTACACCTTCAAATGAAGCATCTTAATTACGAAGGACAAGATGGAGAACTTTTCACACTCTGGATATACTTTGCGTTGAGCATCATCGAACAACTTCATGAACTTAAACAAATTGTGCCTTTCCGAACTAGTATGTTGTTCGTCGATATGATCATCCATGAGACCACTCATGTAAATCTCTTCTAACATGGTAGGAAGTTCACCCACATTTTCGTGATTGTCTGTCATTCCAGGTTCGTTGCTTTCGGTATCATCGTTTCGCATAGTAGGATGATCACGAAACATGGGAACATGTTCCCCATGGTGCACCCAAGTTCGATAAGAAATTGCGATTCCTCTTCGAATCAAGTGCAACCGTACAACGTGTGGAGTAAATTTTGTGCCGTTCAAGCAATCAACACAAGGACAACGGATTTCATCATGCGGCCCTAAATTCTTCGTAGCGAACTCAATAAATGACTGAACACCCTGTACATACTCTTTACTTTTGAGCCGATCTTTTATCATCATCCAACTCTTGTCCATTATTGGAACAGTACACATGAACCAAAGATTAACATGAGAATGGACGGCAACTTGGAAAAGTACTCTGTAATGGAAGAGAGCTTAAGTAAGTTTAAGGGTTCGATTAGCATTGCTTTATGATGTTTACCGAAATAGTAATAACAGATCGGGATGATTTGCCTATTCGTCAATTGCATATAGTTGGTTAGGAGCTTGGTAGAATTGGATTATAATTACAAATCAACGGTGTACAGAAATCAAGTTTTTCATTAATAAATTGCCAGGCATCAAAACAACCAAAAAGTGTAAAGAATGTAAAGAAGACAAAGCAATACTTGCCTTTTCAACTAATTCCTTCAGTGGTGCTAGCCTAAAGTTTGGAGTTCCACCAAAGTGACCCGAGAGATATCGAACCTCTGAACTGTAACAATGAATTTGCTTACTAAACTATAAATATATAATGTAAAAAAAATGTACCTTAGAAACTACTCATGCCTCTGTACATTATTAAATTAGGAGATAACAATGGTCGAAATTCAATGTAACTAAAAGGATAACATTGTCACAAGAGCACGTCAATGAAACATGGTCCATGGTTTTTTGAAACTACATGATAAAGCACAATTGAGCTCTTCAAAATTATTTAAGAGAATGTAATCTTTTTATATGAATTTTAAGTTCTGCAATTATTGTTGGCAAAAAATATATCCAAAACCAATTTTAAATTACATAATAAAAAATGAAAATTAAATCAATAACCATAAATCAAGACTGAAGCGAGAACTGAGTCCTGTGAATCACACAGTCTCCCTAAGACCTTTCAACTGCACTTAAAATGTTAAACTTAATTAATTAATTTATTTGTTGATAGATTGGAGAGGAGATGAGAGATCGAACATATTGTTTTCTAAAGATTTGACTAACTGAATGGTTCAACTTGGTTAGGGGTTTTGCAATGAGTGATTAGAGTTCATTTCATCTTCTAAAATCATTTAAACGATGCATGTATTTGTGTGTTTGTGTGACTCAAGTGGTGTTAAAATTTGAGAACATATTCCCTCTGGTTTCAAATCTGGAGTGGAGGAGGATGTTGTTTTGGCCCGCGGGGGGACCTCGCTACAGTTCGGACTCGATTTTTGTTGCGGTTCTCAATCTTGAACCAAAGAGTCCAAATCCGGCAAATCGTTTTGAAGGAAAACAGGTTTTTTGAAAGAAGTGCCAAACATGGATCGCTTTGCGGATAATGAGTCGCCACCTAATTAGTTTAAAATGGGAAATGTAGGAAACCCTGACTCGGTGCCAAAAGGCCACGTGTCCGTCATCACCAAAGTTGGCTCGGGAACTTGGGTACGATTAGGGAAGGTCACATCGTGAGCACCCTCTCGCCGGTCAAAGACCGGCCTCTACTTTCATGATATCTGTTTTGAAAACTTTGTGCGTTCTTATTCGGTTATTAGCCTAGATTACTATGTGATGCTTTCAAGACAAACAAGTATAGATGGGCGTCTGAATTGGAACAAAACATTTCATGTTTGTTTGTTTGAAAATGGTGTGAAGGGGCTACCCGCAGGTAGGCCAAAATGCGGATTTGCCACCCTCAGGTGGGCTTAGAAAAACAGTGATGTTGCCACTGTCTAGTGGGCTTAAAACAAACAGTCGATGCATTGTCCCAAGTTAGATAACTCAACCTCCACCCACAGGCATGCAAGGCAGTTATATCACATAAGCGATTAGCCTCATGGTAAGCATGCTTTTCATGGCGCCACTCACACGCATGCAAGGATGCTAAAGCGTAACAACTTCGAGTACTCCAAGCCAAAAGCAAGCGATTAGAAATCATGCATGATCCTAAGTATCTGAAATGCCTAGTGCAACACATGCAAATGCAACTATAGCAGCTCGGCTATTCTAAACATGGCATATGATGATGCTAGGTTAACATGTATTCAATTTGGAATTGAAATCTGATGCGATTTGTATGATGCCGAGCAGATGCGTGCAAAACAGATGAATGATGCAAACATGCTGTCATGCTGTATGCTAATTGAAATATGCCCTATATCTAACCATTGTAAGCGGGTAAATAAAAGGGAGAAAGAAATGGGGGTTGGAAGACATACATCACACTCACCCACACTTATTACAACATTTCCCTCGCACAGAGGGTCCGAATAAATATACAGTCCGAATAATACAGTCCGAAAATAAAAGAATAATACAGATTTCTAATTAATGTACAGATTAAACTAAGAAAGCTGTAAAGCTGGCATGCAAGCCAGGGGGTGCCTTGCTTCTGATGGATGATGTACGTTGGGCTGCCTGGCGCGGAAATCCACTGGAATGCTCTAATTAGCCTCTGTTCGCAGTATTTCTCGAAATGCGCGTCGGACTCCGAAAAGTTGTTGATTCTTGATTTTGCTGCAACAGAGAGCAGAAGAGGGGCATAGCAATGTATTTCACAAATATATGCATGCCTCGATCCTCGTGCCATCAATCACGCATACCGATGCATGATGGCAGAGGAATCGGATTGGACAACTCAATATGGGATGAATGCAGATGAAAACCTAACTCCGTCATGGGTAATCCGGAGTGGTGGTGACTTGGGAATTGAGGCCCGTTCCGTTACTCGGAGTACAAAACGCGCCTCGTTTCCGGTGCAATATGCATGATATGCATGAAATGCAACTAATATACAACCTAGCATGCTCAATGCTATGAAAATGAGATGAAAATGAGACGCCTCGAAAAGCGTGCACACGGGCACGCAAATCGAGGCGATGATATGAAATGCAAATCGGGTAAAACCGAAGTGCCTCGAAATGCGTGCACACGGGCACGCAAACCGAGGCGATGACGTGAAATGCAAAATCGGATAAAACCGAAGTGCCTCGAAATGCGTGCACACAGGCACGCAAGCCGAGGCGATGACAAAATGCAAATCGGGTAAAACCGAAGTGCCTCGAAATGCGTGCACACAGGCACACAAACCGAAGCGATGATAAAAATGCAAATCGGATAAAACTGAAGTGCCTCGAAATGCGTGCACACAGGCACACAAACCGAGGCGATGATAAAAATGCAAATCGGATAAAACCGAAGTGCCTCGAAATGCGTGCACATAGGCACGCAAACCGAGGCAATGATGTGCAAATGCAAATCGGATAAAACTGAAGGGCCTCGAAATGCGTGCACACGGGCACGCAAACCGAGGCGATGATGTGAAATGCAAATCGGATAAAACCGAAGGGCCTCGAAATGCATGCACACGGGCACGCAAACCGAGGCAAAGATATGCAACGGATAAACCGGCGGATAAAAAATGCGCACACCCGCACGCAAACCGAGGCGATGATGTACAAGCATGAAAATGGTGCGTAAATGCAATGATGGGCTTATACCAACATGAGAGAGCCTCAACCTACTCACATAGGAAGCCGCGGATAAAAATAAAGTACCTCAAAATCGTGCAGGCACACACAAACCGAGGCAAAGGCATACAAGCATGAAAATGCAAATTGGGCTTACGCCAACATGAGAGGGCCTCAACCACACTCACATAGGCTGCCGCAGATAAACGAGGTCGCCTCGAAATGCGCAGACACGGCACGCAACCCGAGCAGGCTCTAAAGCACCAAAATGACATGCGAATGAGATGTGGCGAATGGCATAAGGAAGATGCAAAATTCAGCAACTAAAATAATGCAAAAACAGCCCCCAAATTATGATAAAATTGCAACCGATGCCCAAAATGCGATGAAATGCACCCGAAATGGCCTCTGACCCTATTAAACATCTGAGAATATGGACATGGAATGAAAAAAAGTGGCAAGGCAGCCCCTAAACTAGCATTTTATCAGCACAAAGCAAGGCCAAATAATGCTCACAAGTATGCAAACAAAAGCTTGCAAAAATACGGTATAAGAGGGGAATTACAAAGCAAGTGATATGTACAATGCTCAAACCCAAAAAATCAGTTCTACAACATTGAATATGGAACAAAAATATGCACAAATTCAAGAGATGACAACCTCTAAATCAGTATGTATATATGCTAAACATAGCATGCAAAATAAGGGCCAAAAGAGGGTTATAAAGAGAGGTACCAAATGGATGCACCAAACCACTTAAGACCCTTGACAAAAAGTGTAGAATAGACCAAAACAAGACACTCTCGAAGCCTGATGGAGGCTCAAAACAGTAGCTAAACAAGTCTAACAAAGCATGAAAATTTACGGTAAAATGAAAGGATTTCAAAGGAAGTACCACAATATACACCAAATGTCTTAAGACCCTAAACAAAACATGACAAGGAGACAAAAATAAGGCTATTTCTAAGCCTGATGAAGGCTGAAATCCGGAGCCAAATAAGTCTAACAAAGCATGCAAAATAATGAACCAAAGAGAGGTCTTGAGACAAGTAGTATATACAAAATTCAAACAGCAAAATTTCCTTCTACAACATTAAAGAGGAGCCCAAAATATGCATATTTACAGTAGATTTCATGCTCAAAATCAGATTACTCATGAGCCAAACAAAGCATGCAAAATAATGGCATAAAGAGTGATATTGAAACAAGTGCATCATAGAGGGCTCAAACAGGGTTGAGCCCTTAAACAAACATGTAGAATAGCTCAAAATAAGGCCCCTTTCAGTTAGGGCCGGAGCTCAAAACAGTCAGAAAGTGGGCTAAGAAATTGGTACAAGAATGAGCTAGAAAAGAGGGAAAGTGAACTTACCCTTGAAGACCAATACTTTGACTACTTCTTGGACCAACTTTGATGACTTCAAGCTTCTGGAATCCCTCCCTTGCTGCTGGAAATGGAGTGGTGATGATAGAGCTTGAAGATGATGAAGAAAATGGGACCAAAACTTGAAGAAAAAGACTTGGATGCTTGAAGCTTTTTTGGAAGAGAGGAAAGAAGGAGATCAATATGCAAGACTCAAAGGATTTTTTCTAACCCCTAAATCAGCTGGTGCCGTTGGTTTATATGGCCAAGAAGGGTGGAAATATCTAACTCCAAATATCTAGGTATTTTGAGGGAAAAATATCTAGATAGTTTGAAGTCAAAAACAAAAGAATTTGTTCGCCACGAAGTGGCATCTCGAGACCATGATGTTCCTCGGAATGATGAAACAGAGGGACCTGCCAAAATTGAACAAAAACTAATGCAAAACGAAAGCTCGGGGACCAAAATCGCGCGGGGTCCCGAAAATGGGCTGCCGGGCACCGGAAGTGGTGTTCGGCTGCGAAGTGGGTCTCGGAGACCCCAGTGTTCCTCAGTGTGACAAAATAGAGGTACTGCCAAGAATGAACAAAAACCGATGCAAAATGAAAGCTCGGGGCCTAAACGCGGTTCGTGGTCCCGAAAAATGGGCTATGAGCACCGAAGTGGCGTTGTATCGATCGAGACCCCTGTCCCTCGGAAGGACCAAGCAGAGGTGTCTGCCAAAAATGAACAGCAGACATCGATGCAAAATGAATGCTCGGGGCTAAAACCGCGTGGTTTGGGATCCCAAAATGGGCCGGCACGCAGTGGTGGTGTTGCGAAGTGGGTTTCAGAGACCCAGTGTCCCTCGGAAGGACCAAGCGAGGTGTTCGCCAAAAATGAACAGACATCGATGCAAAATGAATGCTCGGGGCCAAAACGCGGTTCGGGATCCGAAAATGAACGGCACCTAAGTGGTGTTCGGCTGCGAAGTGGGTTTTTGAGCCCCCAGTGTCCCTTAAATGGGAGTAAATGAGATGCATGCCAAAAATCGGAAAAATCGGAGATGGTTGGGCGGTCCCGAGCCGAGGCACACGGCCTGGTGGCTCCGAAAACCGGGAACCAGGCTCCGAAAAGGGCAAAATGGCCTACGGCCACAAAAAGTAGCTCACGGCCACTGGGAGATAGTCTCTGGACCACTCCTTCCCTCGGAAAGAAAAACAGAGAAAACCGAGTTAGTTCGCAAACCGAGACAAGGCACGAAGAGAGTTCGGAAGCGGAGGCGGGCTTGACCGCGACTCGAGACTTGAACGAGCCTGATATGCAACATCACCGAGCGCTCAATCGGTGACGTCTGAGTCTTAAGGTCGGTCAAAAATGGGGTGTCTACAGTTGCCCCTCTTTGACAGAACTCGGAAGTCATGAGAATGACGGGAGTGAATGTCAAAGCCCGGAGACGACCCATTTTTGACAAGGCCGAAGACTTAGACAATCATACAAGATAAGCTGAGATGTGCCCGTAGGCAGGGGCAAAATGCAACACGACATGCACAGAGCCAGGTGATCATGCAAGTGCAGCAAGCTGTAATGAAGCAAGTATTGACAAATAGATGCAACAGTTTTAAGCAAGAATGCAAAGCAAACAACTACATTTCATGCAGTTAGGAATGCGGAGAATTATTCAATTCTCGTCGCGTCTCACACGGAGAAGATACGATACCTGCGCGATTCGTCCGGTCGAATGATACAGTGCACAAAATAGTGCGATACGCTAAACAGCGCGATTGATTTGAAATGCACAAAAGGCGGTCACGTCATAAAGCAATGCGATTGATTATCTGCACAAAAGCAGTCACGATCAAAACAATAGCGATCGATTTGAAATGCACAAAAAGGCGATCGCGAAACAAAAGCGATCGATTTGAAATGCACAAAGGCGGTCACGATCAAAACAAGCGATCGATTTGAAATGCACAAGACAAGGCGGTCGCGATCGCAAAAGCAAGCGATGGATTTGAAATGCACAAAAGGCGGTCACGCAAAAAACAAGCGATCGATTTGAAATGCACAAAAGGCGATGCGCAAAAGTAGCGATTGATAAATGCACAAAAATAAAGCGATACGCAAAAATACAATGTGATCGATTTGAAATGCACAAGACAGGCGATTGAGGTCGCAAAATAAGCGCGATTGATAAACTGCACAAAAGCAGGCGACACGCAAAACAGCGTGATCGATTTGAAATGCACAAGACAGTGCGATTGAGGTGCGCAAAATAGCGCGATTGATAAACTGCACAAAACAGTGCGATACGCTAAACAGCGCGATTGAAATGTAATGCACTAACAAGTGCAGGTGAAGTGTGCATGACAATGCGAGTAATGAGCATGGTGTGATCGATACACAAAATGAGCAGAGTATGATAGATATACTAAAGGTGAACACAAAATGTGATAGATGCACTAAGTGAACGAGTATGATGGATATACTAAAGGTGTGTGATGGATACACAAAATGTGATATAGAAAATGAGAATGTGTGTGATAGATACACAAAAGTGAATGAAGTGTGATTGATACACTAAAATGAGAGAAGTGTGATCGATACACTAAGTGAAATGAGAAAGAAACTTGATAGGTACAATGCAATACAATGCATGATGCTTACGGAAAGCAATAAATGGACAAAGCGGCGCTTTAGAAAGCACCTCATGAGGTGAGTGGCGGTGAACCGCTCTTCTCCGACGGGGATCTCCCCTTATGCTCTTCGAACACTTTACCTTCAACTCACAGTACAAAGGCTTCGGAATGCTGGCAAGGGTTCTACACGTAGAACACTTCGGATGCTGCCTTTCTTCCCGATCATATTCACAACTTTCCCTATTCTCCAACGGGGTGACAGACTAGGTTGGTTCAGTATCCAGAATTGAGGTGCATACATGCTATCTCAACCTATGGGGCTTCCATACAGATTTCAAGCCGAGGGCGCGCCTCTGGGTATTTAAACCAGACTTTAGTCTCGGAAATCCCGAACCTTTGCGTTCTAGGCCACGGCCATTCGAACTCTAATTTCCACCGTCGCAGTTGGTCTCCTAGGAACTCATCGCAAACACGGCCAAGATGCCTCTGGTAGGGAATGGTACTCAGGGAGAGCACTCCTGATCGCCATTCTGGCTTGAAGTAGACTTGATTTTGAGCTTGAGGTAGAGGCACACTCATACTTCGGAACATTGGCAAGACCTGAAGAGGTACACACGGAGTGTAGTCTCGGAACTTACTGGAGTTGGAACAAACTCAGATGCTCGACATTTTCCTCTTTTGCTTTTGCTTTGCAGCCCGAAACTCATAGCTTCAGATAGGTCCTGGTTTCACTGTTCTCATATGACCTGGGTTGAACCCTGCGGTTTTATGAAAGAACAAGTTCTGTTTTGCACAAATGTGGAGAACGGCACGGCACTCGGAGCACAAAACGATTTTTTGAAATTGAGAGTGAGCATAAGTTATCAACTGGGTATTGAGCCTACGTTGAATACAAGACGCTCTGACTCAACAAGAAAACAAAAGGCACATAACCTAGATACATCGAGTAACACTCGAGACGACTCAAAACAAGGATCGAGATAAAACAAAAAGACACGACACTCGGGCGTGCACAGGAGCTGTTTCACGGGTATGTTTCCCATCCTTTCTTATTTGTGATTCTCACATCACTCGGCCCTCAAGCTCTGTTTTTTCGAAAAAAGCCCTTTTCTCACTTTTTCTCTCATCGCATCTCTCTATTCTTCAATCTCTCATTTTTCAATCCCTCCCCGGGTGGTTGATGGATAAACAACAAGTTGTGGGCTCGTGCCTCTAGCATTCGCTAGATTTTCTTTCTTCCTCACGGTGGTGAAGTCCTCCCACAGAGGGGTTGTGCTACAAATGGGTATGTAGCAAATCTGCAGCTGACATCGGTCGATGATGCCTGTGGGAGTTTGGGCGTGGCAGAATCTGTCGGATGAGGGAGTGTAATGTCTGGCCCCATTCTAGTTCGTGCTTCGCACTTGGCTTGATACCTCATTGCTTGGAGGATGTGAGAGCTTTCTGCCCTTTTGCTGTTAGCTTCCGTTGTGCCTTCTTCTGGCAGGTAAAGTGCCCTTCTTGGCGAGTATGGTGCCCTTTCTGGCAAATGCATTGGCTACGGGGAAAAGACAGAACACCTGACTCAATTGTGCCCCTAGTTCATCATTTTGACCATTTTTTATTTTTGAGCTTTCTCCTAAAAAAATTTTGACCAAAATGAGAGTTAGATTAACATGTTTGTTCGATTTTTGATTTGAAATCATGCAGTTCAGGCTATGAGCACTGAAAATTTTCCTTTTTTGAGTCCAGGGAAAAGGTCCAGTTTTGGAAAAACAGGATAATTTTTTAGAGAATTAGTCAGCCTCAGTAAAAATTCTCAAAAACTATTTTTGCAAACGGCCAATGCTCAACAAGCGCGGAACCTACTCTTGAGATGCGCAACCTCGAATCTGGAGGAAAACTGCCCCTTGCTTGAGGAGGGTTGCATGGCAACGGAAAGTTGCCCCTTGTTTGAACGGCACCGCGGCGCGTTGAATGGCAACGGAAAGTTGCCCCTTGTTTGGATGGCGTCGCAGCACACTATAATCAGTCCTCAGAGTGATGATGACAACCGAACTCTCAGATACAGAGAAGGCAAAGATGATCAAAACCATTACATGGACACAATCGAATTTGAATCCTTTTACGGCTGGACTTCAGGATGAAGTTGCCTACGTATCCCAAACATGGGAATCAAGCCTTACGTAGTTCGGGGTTAAGGTACACTCGGGTATTTAACCTCTCCTTTTTATGCTCTAACTTTTGCCAAGGCGCCCATTGCAGGTTTTCAACCTTGCGAGCTTTGTTCTTCTTCTTTTTTTTTTTTTTCTTTTTTTTTCATTCTTTTCTCTTTTTTTGCATTTTCTTTTCTTTTCTTTTTTTTTTTTTTTGTATCTTTGCATTTTTTCTTTTTGCATTTTTGTATATATATTTTTCTTGTCTCGCTCTAACTTTTGCCTGGGTCGCCCTTTCGGGTTTTCGGCCCAGCGAGCCTCTCAAAGGGTAAAAATGTAACCAGTCCATGCCAAATGGTTCTGAGATTGAAGCCCTCTATCCGTGAGAGTGGCTGTTGTATTGACTTGCAGAAAGATCCACCTTTGGCTCTTCGAGCACATCGGATATTTTTTGCCCCTAGTTCGAGGGGTGCTTCTGCTCTAGCCTTGCAAGCTTCTTCTGATGAGGTCTGACCTTCTTGATCTAACTTTGGTGCCTCTCGTTCGAGGGCTGCTTTAAATTTGGCCACACAGGCCTCACATTGTGGTCGACCGTTGAACCTTCTGAATTCAAGCTCAAGGTTCGGAAGCAAAGGGGTTGAGTCTCGAGGCTGAGAGTGATCCTAAGCTGCACAATCTCAAGAGCGATTCCACACATGTCTTCGCAGACCCAAGAAAACATTTTTTGAAAGTTTTTAAGAAAGCGACAAATCGCTCACGCTGAAGACAGTGTAGGATCAATCTGGATCAAAGCCAGGGTCCTTCTCAGTACTCACACTAACAAGCATGATTTCATTCATTAAGGGCTTAGCATGCCTCTCTTTCTCTCATTTTGATCAAATTTTTGCAAATCCCGAGGAATTCCTCCCTCTTTGTTTTCACCGTAGTGTTCAAAAAGTTTTGAGAAACTCAGGTCATTACAGTGACTTCAGGGTACAAGAGAGCAGGTGGAATGCACTGCCATTTCATTCAAACCCCGGCTCAACTAACACACGGCAGAAGCAAATACGAGAGTGTGGAAATCACTGCTGTTTCATTCAAAATCTGTTGGCATAATTGGCTCCCTGGCAGAAACAGACTCAAAACAAAACAAAACAAAAAGACAAAAGCAAAACAAAATGGTGACGCTCGAGGTAACACCCCCGGAATCACCCGACTCCTATACAACAGGACCGACTCGACACAACAAGACAGACCCAAAACAAAAAGACTGACTTAAAACAAAAAGACAGACTCAAAACAAAACAACAAGGCTGACCCAATACCCAAGTCAAAATGCAAAATTAACAGCACTTGTACATTGCTCAAAATGGTGCATGCCATTCACCACAGCTGGAGTAATCCGAGCACCATCCGCAGGTGGTTCCTCCCCCGTTCATATAACATTATCCCCCAAGTTCACTGACCCAGTGCCGATAGACTTTGCTGAGCTCGGCGGGAGGATGACCCCGTTGTCAAATAGATCCTGTACTTCATGGCGAAGACGGAAGCAATTATTGGTAGCATGGCCGGTTTGCTGATGGTACTCGCAGTACTGGATAGCATCATGTGTAGCCGGAAGAGAGTTCGGGAGAGGCCGAGGCTCAAGGGGTTTGAGATGGCCTTGTCCAACAAGGATTTGGAAAGCTTTGGACAAAGGCATGTGGAGGGCATGGAAGACCCTCTGACCTCGGGGTTGGTACTTCTGGGTTTGTGGATTTTTGTTGGACGCACCAACAGAAAGATTGGCAGGTGCTGGCCTGGTTTGCTGATTTCTTCCTAGTGCAAGATTAGAACTAATAGGATCATTTCTGGTACAACGGCCCTTTTCCCGGGTTGCCTCTTGATTCAAACTGCCCCTGACTTGAGTAGCGAAAGTGTCATCCACAGTTTTTGCAACAACTGTGAGGACTTGCTCTTTGTCCAGTCCCTCGGCTTTCAAAGCCTCAACAGCCAACAAAAGATGTTCATGGGGATCCATGCCTGCCCCTATCTTGTTCTTTCCACTCGCCTCCACTTTGCCAAGGGATTGGCATTCCTCAGATGTAGCCCGCCCCAAGACTGGGAAGCCTTTTGACATGAAATTCCCAGTATGTGGTGTGGTCGATGATGGCGCCAATGTCCCGGAGGCTAGATCGGTCACAGTTCTTTGAAGATCTTTTATCATCCTCATCAGCTCGGAAGTAGTGGGTTCACGGGTTTGAGATGATTGGGATTCAGGTGCATCCATCATACACAAGTCCGTGCTTTCTGGAATGAACACCGCAGGCTTGGGTAGATGGGCTGGGGTGATGAATATGCTGGGGTCATAGGTGGATGGCAGTGTATGGATGAGATTGAGGTAAGCGGGAAATGTTTGGTCATTGGGACCTGAAGGTGGAGCTATCGTCCGGTTGTCAATGAGATTTTGGACCTCATGACGAAGGCGGTAGCAACGGTCGGTGCCATGACCGCGCTGCTAATGGTAGGTACAGTGTTTAGCTGGGTCATATCTGGATGGAAGAGGGCTTGAAAGGGGTTGGGGTTCTAGGAGTTCTAGGTGCCCTTTTTCCCGTAACATTTGCAAAGCTTGAGAAAGACTCATGTACAGAGGATGGAAATTTCGGGCTTGGTGCCGTGTTGAAATGGTTGGTCTTTGGCTAATGAGGGAAGTGGTGATAGGGTCTATTTCTGAGCATTCCACAGCTGTGCTACCATCAGTGGTAGCATTAGAACTGTGAACAACATCCTTCTTTGACGGCTCATTATCTTCCACAAGGATCCCTTGTCGGATGGCCTCCTTGATTTGAACCCCGATGTCACGGAGGTCCTTAAATTTGAATATCATATTCTGCAATGTTTCGGCTTGCCTAAGCATGTCTTGTTGCAGCGAATCCACTGATTGCTGGAAATGGATCAGCAAATCCTCCAAATTTGCCAAGGGCTGCGCCATGATAGAGGTAAATGCTAGTGCTCCGATCGAGGTAATGTGACTGGTGACTGGCGGATCAGATGAACCGGTGAGCCCTAACTGGCCTTTCTTCGCCTTGCCTCAGCGGAAGAACACTGGTTTCCCTTGAATCAAATTTCTGACCTCACAAAGTCTATCAGCACTAGTTCAATGTACCTGGGGGATAGTGGAGCCTTCTGAAGCTATGGTTCCCAAGACTACCCCTAGCAAAAGAGAAAACAGACAGCATCTCAGCCTGATTTCACCTGAACAGATACGAGCATAGTTGAATGAGTGTGCCCTCATCTTGAATTCCGCTGTAAAATTCGCCAGAACCCGACAAGCTGAATCCCAAAGCATCAACCGGTGCCTGTGAGGCTGATGCCCAAACTCAAAAACTGATACATGCATTCCCTGTAGAGACGCACTCTAGCAAGCACATAATGATAAGTGAGAGCCAAAACACCCCTATGTTGGGGTAGGGTTTCTGTCCCTATTTTGTCGTGAACTAGGGTTTCACTACGACGCAATGCTTCAAACAACCTATAAACGGGTAAGCAACCTGTCCTAGTTTGGAATGGTCACTATGGATCCGAATATGCACTAGGTCGAATGGTCAAAGTGCCCCAAGAAACCGGGGTTTGTGTTCTATCTTGGCAGAGCAGAATCGTCAGCCTTATGGACATGCCTTGACAAGACAAGCCTCCCAAGAAACCGCCAGAATAGCAGATGGCAAACACGGTGTCCTAGGCACCAATGCAAATGCAATGCAAGGAGACACACAAGTGTAGTCAAAACCAACTAACAAGAGAACGAGTCAAGTTCTCTAAATCCCAAAGAGTCGCCAGAACCGTAACAATGCATGAGGGGACCTCGCTCTGATTCGGACTCGATTTTTGTTGCGGTTCTCAATCTTGAACCAAAGAGTCCAAATCCGCAAATCGTTTTGAAGGAAAGCAGTTTTTTGAAAGAAGTGCCAAACATGGACTGCTTTGCGGATAACGTAGTCGCCACCTAAATATTTTAAAATGGGAAATTTAGGAAACCACGACTCGGTGCCAAAGGCCACGTGTCCGCTATCACCAAAGTTGGCTCGAACTTGGGGACGATCAGGGAGGGTCACATCGTGTGCACCCCCTCTCGCTCCGTCAAAGGCCGGCCTTTACTAACCATGATATCTGTTTTTGAAAACTTTGTGCGTTCTTATTCCGGTTATTAGCCTAGATTACTATGTGATGCTCGCAGCAAACAAGTATAGACTGGGCCGTCTGAATTGGAACAAAACATTTCATGTTTGTTTGTTTGAAAATGGTGTGAAGGTGCTACCTGCAGGTAGGCCAAAATGCGGATTTGCCACCCTCAGGTGGGCTTAGAAAAACAGTGATGTTGCCACTGTCTAGTGGGCTTAAAACAAACAGTCGATGCATTGTCCCAAGTTAGATAACTCAACCTCCACCCACAGGCATGCAAGGCAGTTATATCACATAAGCAGTTAGCCTCATGGTAAGCATGCTTTTCATGGCAGTCACTCACACGCATGCAAGGATGCTAAAGCGTAACAACTTACCGAGTACTCCAAGCCAAAACAGAAAACTGATTAGAAATCATGCATGATCCTAAGTATACAGAATTGCCTAGTGCAACACATGCAAAATGCAACTATAGCAGGCTCGGCTATTCTAAACATGGCATATGATGATGCTACAGTTAACATGTATTCAATTTGGAATTGAAATACAGATGCAGTTTGTATGATGCGCCGAGCCCGGTGCGTGCAAAACAGATGAATGATGCAAACATGCTGTCATGCTGTATGCTAATTGAAATATGCCCTATATCTAACCATTGTAAGCGGGTAAATAAAAGGGAGAAAGAAATGGGGGTTGGAAGACATACATCACACTCACCCACACTTATTACAACATTTCCCTCGCACAGAGGGTCCGAATAAATATACAGTCCGAATAATACAGTCCGAAAATAAAAGAATAATACAGATTTCTAATTAATGTACAGATTAAACTAAGAAAGTCAGAAGTCGCATGCAAGCCGGTGCCTTGCTTCGATGGATGATGTACGCGTTCGCTTTGGCGAAAAATCCTTTGGAATGCTCTAATTAGCCTCTGTTCGCAGTATTTCTCGAAATGCGCGTCGGACTCCGAAAAGTTGTTGATTCTTGATTTTGCTGCAACAGAGAGCAGAAGAGGGGCATAGCAATGTATTTCACAAATATATGCATGCCTCGATCCTCGTGCCATCAATCACGCATACCGATGCATGATGGCAGAGGAATCGGATTGGACAACTCAATATGGGATGAATGCAGATGAAAACCTAACTCCGTCATGGGTAATCCCGAGTGGTGGTGACTTGGGAATTGAGGCCCGTTCACATTTCGAGTACAAAACGCGCCGCTTTCCGTGCAATAATATGCATGATATGCATGAAATGCAACTAATATACAACCTAGCATGCTCAATGCTATGAAAATGAGATGAAAATGAGACGCCTCGAAAAGCGTGCACACGGGCACGCAAATCGAGGCGATGATATGAAATGCAAATCGGGTAAAACCGAAGTGCCTCGAAATGCGTACACACGGGCACGCAAACCGAGGCGATGACGTGAAATGCAAAATCGGATAAAACCGAAGTGCCTCGAAATGCGTGCACACAGGCATGCAAGCCGAGGCGATGACAAAATGCAAATCGGGTAAAACCGAAGTGCCTCGAAATGCGTGCACACAAGCACACAAACCGAGGCGATGATAAAAATGCAAATCGGATAAAACCGAAGTGCCACGAAATGCGTGCACACAGGCACGCAAACCGAGGCGATGATGTGCAAATGCAAATCGGATAAAACTGAAGGGCCTCGAAATGTGTGCACACGGGCACGCAAACCGAGGCGAAGATATGCAAATCGGATAAAACCGAAGGGCCTCGAAATGCGTGCACACGGGCACGCAAACTGAGGCGATGATGTACAAGCATGAAAATGGTACAGAAATGCAATGATGGGCTTATACCAACATGAGAGAGCCTCAGCCTACTCACATAGGAAGCCAGCGGATAAAAATAAAGTGCCTCGAAATGCGTGCACACAGGCACACAAACCGAGGCAAAGGCATACAAGCATGAAAATGCAAATTGGGCTTACGCCAACATGAGAGGGCCTCAACCACACTCACATAGGTCGCCGATAAGCAGAAAACGAGGTCGAAAATGCAAGACACGCACGCAAACCGAGGCGAGGCTCTAAAGCACCAAAATGACATGCGAATGAGATGTGGCGAATGGCATAAGGAAGATGCAAAATTCAGCAACTAAAATAATGCAAAAACAGCCCCCAAATTATGATAAAATTGCAACCGATGCCCAAAATGCGATGAAATGCACCCGAAATGGCCTACATCCCTATTAAACATACAGAATATGGACATGGAATGCAAAACAGTGGCAAGGCAGCCCCTAAACTAGCATTTTATCAGCACAAAGCAAGGCCAAATAATGCTCACAAGTATGGAAACAAAAGCTTGCAAAAATACGGTAAAAGAGGGGAATTACAAAGAAAGTGATATGTACAATGCTCAAACCCAAAAAATCAGTTCTACAACATTGAAGATGGAACAAAAATATGCACAAATTCAAGAGATGACAACCTCTAAATCAGTATGTATATATGCTAAACATAGCATGCAAAATAAGGGCCAAAAGAGGGTTATAAAGAGAGGTACCAAATGGATGCACCAAACCACTTAAGACCCTTGACAAAACGTGTAGAATAGACCAAAACAAGACACTCTCGAAGCCTGATGGAGGCTCAAAACAGTAGCTAAACAAGTCTAACAAAGCATGCAAATTTACGGTAAAATGAAAGGATTTCAAAGGAAGTACCACAAATATACACCAAATGTCTTAAGACCCTAAACAAAACATGACAAGGAGACAAAACTAAGGCTATTTCTAAGCCTGATGAAGGCTGAAATCCGGAGCCAAATAAGTCTAACAAAGCATGCAAAATAATGAACCAAAGAGAGGTCTTGAGACAAGTAGTATATAAAAAATTAAAACAGCAAAATTTCCTTCTACAACATTGAAGAGGAGCCCAAAATATGCATATTTACAGTAGATGTCATGCTCAAAATCAGATTACTCATGAGCCAAACAAAGCATGCAAAATAATGGCATAAAGAGTGATATTGAAACAAGTGCATCATAGAGGGCTCAAACAGGGTTGAGCCCTTAAACAAACATGTAGAATAGCTCAAAATAAGGCCCCTTTCAGTTAGGGCCGGAGCTCAAAACAGTGAGCAAGTGGGCTAAGAAATTGGTGCAAGAATGAGCTAGAAAAGAGGGAAAGTGAACTTACCCTTGAAGACCAATACTTTGACTACTTCTTGGACCAACTTTGATGACTTCAAGCTTCTGGAATCCCTCCCTTGCTGCTGGAAATGGAGTGGTGATGATAGAGCTTGAAGATGATGAAGAAAATGGGACCAAAACTTGAAGAAAAAGACTTGGATGCTTGAAGCTTTTTTGGAAGAGAGGAAAGGAGGAGATCAATATGCAAGACTCAAAGGATTTTTTCTAACCCCTAAATCAGCTGGTGCCGTTGGTTTATATGGCCAAGAAGGGTGGAAATATCTAACTCCAAATATCTAGATATTTTGAGGGCAAAATATCTAGATATTTTGAGGGCAAAAACAAAAGATTTTGTTCGGCCACGAAGTGGGCATCTGAGACCGCAGTGTTCCTCGGAATGATGAAACAGAGGACCCGCCAAAATTGAAAAAAACTAATGCACAACGAAAAGCTTCGGGGACCAAAACCGCGGGGTCCCGAAATGGGCCGGCACCGGAAGTGGTGTTCAGCTGCGAAGTGGGTCTCGGAGACCCCAGTGTTCCTCAGTGTGACAAAATAGACGTACCTGCCAAGAATGAACAAAAACCGATGCAAAATGAAAGCTCGGGGCCTCAACCGCGAAGTTCGGGGTCTCGAAAAATGGGCTATGAGCACCGAAAGTGGCGTTCGGCCACGAAGTGGGTATCAGAGACCCCAGTGTCCCTCGGAAGGACCAAACAGAGGTGTCTGCCAAAAATGAACAGACATCGATGCAAAATGAATGCTCGAGGCCAAAACCGCGCGGTTCGGGATCCCGAAAATGGGCTGCCGGGCACCGGAAGTGGTGTTCGGCTGCGAAGTGGGTTTTTGAGCCCCCAGTGTCCCTTAAATGGGAGTAAATGAGATGCATGCCAAAAACCGGAGAAATCGGAGATGGTTGGGCGGTCCCGAGCCGAGGCACACGGCCTGGTGGCTCCGAAAACCGGGAACCGGGCTCCGAAAAGGGCAAAATGGCCTACGGCCACAAAAAGTAGCTCACGGCCACTGGGAGATAGTCTACGGGACCACTCCCTTCCCTCAGGAAAGAAAACAGAAAAAACCGAGTCTGGTTCGCAAACCGAGACAATGCACGAAAGAGAGTTCGGAAGCCCAGAGGCAGGGCGCGCAGCCGCGACTCTGAGACTTCTGAACGAGCACAATATGCAACATCACCGAGCACTCAATCGGTGACGTCTGAGTCTTAAGGTCGGTCAAAAATGGGGTGTCTACAGTTTTGGCCTATAAGATTTATTATGTGTCTCATTTTGATATTTTGAATTGTTCATATTGTAAGACATTTGTGTATATCATCTATAAACAATTAAATAAATAATAAAATAGCTCGATCTAATGATTGTAATTTGTTCAACTTATCGTGCTTGTTTCCAAAAAAAATGAAGGACAAGTGAATTTTTTAAAATATATTATTCATTTTTTTTTTACTGACAAAAGTGGTAAAAATAATAATAAACCAAACATGGTTTCTGTGAAAAAAATAATAATAATACACCCATCTCACTAAACGCAGATGATCTTAAAAATCACAATAAAAAGTAAAAATCAATTCTTACAAGAAATTATTGTTGTGGCACAAGAAAGCCAAAAATAAAAAATTATTTTTATGAACCTTTATTTCACCAATACAAACATCTACAGCTGCATCAAACGCTTCCCCATCAACATCTTCCCAGTGTTTCTGATAAAAGCCCAAATCTGTGTAGTGTCAAAAGTGAAAGTGGGAGTTTCAACCCTTGTTTTGCATTTAAAACCCCAACTGAATTGCGTTGGCAAATGCTAAATTGATAGAGTTTCGAAGATCACATCTCCCCCCGGAAACAAAGGCACATTCGGATTATCAAATGCATCCATGTTACATTTTTAGATTATATATATATAGGGTTAGTTTGTAATATTCCAGAAAACAGAGGCACATTCGGTCATATAGGTGACCAATAGAAAATGAAGAATCAGAAATCCACAATCTTTCAACCACCCATTCATGAAATCAGAAAAAGCCCTAAAAATTGATTACGAATTGAACAGAAAATGAAAGAAAACAAACATTTAAAAACCTTTTGTGAAATCGTCAGACGCAGGGATGGGAGAGACAGCGAGAAGGAGATACAAACAGACAGACACAGATCGACAGAGAGGGAGAGAGATAAGAGAGAGATACCTGTAATCAGTGGTCGTGGTGGCGAGCGCCAGTGGCCAACGATGGTGATGATCGGCGGTGGTCAGCGGTGCTGAGGTTTGGCATCGAGTGCTCTGGAACGTGTGTGTGTGAAACAGAAGTAAAATATTTCATTGTTAAGTATAGGCGCCAATATTAATGACTTTCCCTCTAAAAAAAATTCGAAGATTTAGCGACTAAACCATTTTTTGTGGCCAAATGTCGTGAACAGCGACAAAACTTTGGTCGCCAAAAAGAGCAGATTTTGGCTACCAAACTGAAATTTTCGTCGTTAATGTTTATTATACAACGACTAATCATGTTTTGGTCGCCAAATATTCATCAAAATACTCCCAATTTTTGGCGACAAAAAATTTTTGTCGGAGAATGTTATCATACGGCGACTAAATGGAATTTTAGTAGCCTAAAATTGTTGCCAACAGCGACTGAAAGTAAATTTGGTCACCAATACTACTATACGGCGACTAAAAGAGTTTAGTAGCTAAAACCAATAAATGAATGGCGACTAAAAGTGGATTTTGGTCGCCCAATATACTGTTTATGGTGACTAAAATTGCTTTGGTTGCCAATTTTAGTTGCCAATTGTGCAATCTGTTGTAGTGAGCGAACTCCCAGTTGCCCGAGATAATGAAGTAATCGTCCCCGGCTCCCTTGTTGGAGTCTGGGAGGTCAACAACAAGTTTGTATTCTGTGGATCTCGGTTTGAGGTAGTAGATATAGCCTTTTTCTAACTTGAGGCCACACATGGTGAGCAGTATTGGATGTTGGCTAAAGTCACCCTAGCATTTTCTCGGCTAGCTAAGGCTATGATACCATTGATGATTCTATAAGAGTTAATGGCTAATTACATTGGGTTGAGTTTATAATAGTGAAGGATTTCTCGGAAAAGGATGTTGAGAGGGAGCCTAAGTCCACGCTCTATGAAAGCTACAACTGGGAAGGGCATGGAGTCGACTGCGGGCATGATGGAGTCATCCTCCCCAGCCAACTTGAGATGGACGTTGGCCAGGATGTCAAACTCTTGCTTGAAGTATTCTAACTTAGTTGGGATGTCTACCCTATACCTCCATATGCTCATGATATCGGCTTAGGAGAAGGTGTTGAATTTCAGAAGAAAGTGTTTTGTGAAGGTTTAAAGGACCTCGGGTAAAACCTAAATGTGCGCTGGGGTAAGAATTTATAGGGATCTAAGAGAAATTTGTTTCAGTTTTCCCTAAGATTCATAAGTTCTACGACAAATCCCAAACCTAAGTCTAGGCAAACAAAGATTGAAGGTAAAAATTTGGAAAAGACACAGAAAACAGAAACAAGGACAATGATTTAGAATCAAGAATAGTGATAAAGTTTGTGCAAGTGTGTAAGGCCAAGAACAGTGGCAAAAATCAACAGATATGTAAGCAATATGTGTATACACAGGAAAAGAGAGGGCGGAAATAAAATCATGAGGCAAACACGCCTTTATACATGATTGAATTCAATGCACAAATGAAGGTTTGAGAACATGAACAAAGCCACAGTAGCAGAATACGAACGCAATAGTTTGAAGTAAAGCAAGAAAATAAAGCGAAAGGAAACAGTGGCTTACCAGAGGAGTAAGGCCGGTGTTAAGTACGCCGGAGTCAGATGATGGCAGCGACCGGAAAAGACCAACAAAGGCTTCGCCGAAAAGGAAAGGTGGAAGTGGTTGCAGAGCTTGAGAGCTTGAAAACAATGGCGGATTGGGAGAGCAGAGAGAGAAAGTTAGCATGAAGTTGAGGGTGAAAAAGTGAAAAGACGGAGAGAGAGATGATTTTGATCAAACACGGAGAATGGCGGAAAAATACCATCAATGTGCCTAGGACGACGTACTTGTCAGATGGCGCATGCAAAAACGATGCGACTTGATGGGGTGTGTCAGGTACGGCTCAGTAGGGGAAAGAAGCGTGACATAAACGGTTGAAATATTGTGCGTGACAGCTCATACGCGTGATAAAACTGTTGGAGTTCTTGATTTAATGAAGCAAAGATCTCGGCTATAGGGGCGATCTCGGCTCAATGAACTTGAACAGACTTGGTTATTGGTTTTAAAGTATTGATACAGACACACTGAAGTGTTTATCATATCGAAGCCGATGTTTGGCAACCTCGGTAATGAAGGATAGAGCAAGTTTAGCTGACGTGCTATGAGTTCAAATGATATATGTTCCGTAACCTCAATATGCCGAGGTAATAGAACCTAGGGGGGCAATTGTGGGGACATAATTTTTGAGTGGCAACACGTGGCCAAGGTGGCACCGAAATGTCAGCCGAGGTGCCACGTATCTTGATCATGACGCCGAGGTAATCTCAGCTAGGTCGAGGTCATCTGTGAAGATACCGGAATTCGGGATAAGCGAATAAGGGACAAGAGTCCTAGAATGAGAGGAGACTTCAGTTTAGATAAAGATAAGACTCTTAGAAAGTTTATCCCAATCCTACTGGGAGTCCAAGATTAAGAGTAATCCAGAGTCCATTGAAGCTAGGCTTCTGTTGGACTAGGTTTGTGTTGGCTATAAAAGGGAGGCACCCTCATGGGTCTAAGGTACACTTTTATATTCTGAATAGTGAGTTAAGCACTTTTGCTATCTTTGAGAGATAACTGACTTGATCATCGGAGTGCTCCCGGGTGGACGAACCACCGCCAGAATCTCTTCTTTCTGTGACAGGTCATTCGGGCTTAATCTATTATGCCGGTGCTCTCCAACTAAATACTAATTTGACAGTGTGGTCGGAAATCTACTCACACAAAATGTATTTGAGAAAACAAAAAAATGGAATATAAACACCAAGTCTCATCTTGAGATATATAAATATAGTAGTATTGACAGATACAACATTGAGTGAAGTTAGAGCAATCCCCAACCATATCCGGTTGATTCATGCTGCATAAGTAAAATGGGAAACACATCCAATACAAGTGCGTATTTGTCTACATATCAGTGGAAAATGCGTTATCAAATTCTTGACAGAATTATTCATCCTCTCTTAGAAATATGGGATAATTTAATTAAATTAAAGTGCCAATATGCACAACCTTCAAAAAGTACATATATAGTGGGTATTAGAGAAGAAAAATGTCAACAAAAGGTATTAATGTGATAAAAGAAAAGGGTAAATTATATTAAATCCTTTAAACTATCGGCCATTTACACTTTACCTCTTAATGTTTTAAATCCAATAATTATCCTTTTTAATCTATTTGAATTTGACATTAAGTTGTTCTGTTAGTCATCTATTAGATATTGGAGTTTTCTTAGGTGTGCAACCCACAAAAGGTGTAAGTGGGTTGCACACCATGTGCCACTAACACAAAAGGTGTAAGTGTAAGGTGTAAGTGTAAGTGGAAGGTATAAATGAAATGTATAAGTTGCACACCATGTGCCACTTACACAAAAGGTGTAAGTGCAAGGTAAAAAAGGTGTAAGTGTAAGGTGTAAGTGAACACAAAAAGGTGTAAGGTGTAAGTTGCACACTATAGCATTACCCTTAGATATTTGGATAAAAAATTGATTATATTAAATTTTACAAAAAGATAAAATACGAAAATTTGGTCATAAAATTTAATATAACCATCATGTGCACAACACTTGATAATTTTTCATCCAAATATCTAGCAGACGTGATAATTTTTTGTCCAAATATCTAACAGATGACTAACAAGGATTTAATATTCAAATTCAAATAGTTTCAGAAGAGTAATTATCCTAAGCAATTAGGTGGGCACTTATGCTCTAAATTAAATTTTTTTTTTTCCTTTCAAATCTCTCAACTTGTAATTTTATATTTTGAATTCAATCACACAATTTACAATCTTATTTTTTTGAAATAAAATGATTATATGCACACACCACTTAGTTAAATAATATTTAAGGGAAACTAGTGAATTTATTTAATTGGGATGCAAAAATTAATTTACCTTGATTTGATTAGATAACAACTGCAGTAATAATTTTTTAGGAAAAACCAAAAAAAAAAAAAAAAAAACAAAGAAAGAAAGAAAGAAAGAAAAAGTATGATGGGGATTGGAACTAGGAGTTTTTTTTTTTTTTTTTTCCAAACATTAAAAAAAATCAAACTGTTTACGAAAATAACATAGTTTTTAAACTATTTAGAAAATTAATCCACTTTTTGAAATCGCATTTTCAAAATGCAATTTTATGGAAAAATCGCATCTTCAAAATACACTTTTATGGTGACATGGCCATCTAAGGGTGCTAAATTGGGCATGTTGAAATCGCATTTTAAAAACACAAATTTATTTTGAAGTTGCATTTTCAAAACACAATTTCAACCTTGACAAGAAATTGTATTTTTAAAATGTGATTTCAACATGGTGTGTGCATTTTGAAAATGATATTTCATTTTGAAGATGTGATTGCAAATGTTGATATTGCATTCTAAAAAGGAGATTTCAGTTAAATCGCATTTTAAGTAAATTTTCAAGAAATCATAATTGAGGAAATATGATTTTTTGGAATCACAATTTCAAAATACAAAATAAAAATGATTGGTTTAATTTCATAATATATTTTTATTATTATATTTTTAAAGAAATAAAAATTAGTTTGACACAAATAATCAAAAAAAAAAATTTGAATTTGTGAAAATTATTTGTGCTCTTAGAAAAGATAAAATCTTGTGAAAGTAATGAGTGTTTTTATTTTTTATTTTTTTACTAAATTAGTTTCAAGGTTTTTTTTTAAAATTTCTTTTAGAAATTAAATTCTCAAAACAAAGACAAACAAAGTTGGTATGCAATTTCATGTTGTAAAATATTTAATATGGCAAAATTTTATTCAGTACATAAATATGATTTCATTAACATATATACATTTCATTAAATAGTTAAGATAACAAATTTTTTTATTTTTTATTTTGGGCGAATTATACTAACAGTCCCTATAGTTTGGGAGTTGTGTCACTTTTGTAATAACCCAGATTTTTAATTATTCTGTAGAATTTATACTAATATTATTTAATCTCAGTTCGGAAAATATATAATTTATTATATATTATTATGTGTAATTTTGTAAAATAATATAATTATTAAAAGTTTAGGGGTCAAAATAATAATAATAATAATAATAATAATAATGGGTGTGGTAGTAAAATAAATAATTAATTTTCTATTGGTATATGATCGAATATAATTTAATTAGGAATTAATTTATTTATATAGTTATATTAAGAATATATATTTAATAGATAAGTGATAATCTAAGTTTTAATGAAGGAGATCTCAATGAATTATGAAAAAGGATTGAGATTGCCACGTGTCAGTCACAGGACATTTCTACTTCTCTATAAATTGGGAAGAACTTATGAGAAGCCTTAGAGTGATTGAAATCAGTGAGGAAAGAAAGAGAGAAAGGAAAAAGAAAAGAAAGAAAAGGGAGAAAGAAATGAGAAAGAAAGGAAGAAAAAATAATGGAAACTGAGATAGTCTTTGATAGTGGAAAGAAATAGTAAGGTATTAAAGTTAAGATAAGTTATATTATACCTTGAGTCACCTAAAAGCATTTTACGTATGTTTTGACTTACCAAAATCTGTTTTACACAAGTTATGTTTTATTAGTATATGAATAAAAGTTCAGTTTTATAAAGGTTTCAGTTACGTGGTTTAATTTCTGAATTCTATTTCTGAAAAGGAAATCCATGGATATGTTTGTCTATATTTTAAAGAATATTTGACTTTAACCTTATATACAATTATATTTTGTAAGTACCACCACGGGAGTCCCATGCCTTGGGGGACTTAAATAACCATTGGTCTCTGTTTGACCACTTTATGGTCCTCTGTCTGTCATGGATCCATTGACCTCTGTTTTGTGCGAAGCAAAGTGTTGTACGGAGTTAAGTGCTACACCATTGTGGGAGCCACCTCTAGAATCCGTACGACCCACCTCTTGAATCCGTACCTCTATTCTGATTGTTACTTCTGTGACCTCTGTTATGTTCTGTTCAGTACCGTGGTTATGGTTATATATTTACATAAATTATGTATTTCAGTTTCTGCCACTTAAATAATTTGTTTACCAATGATTTATTTACCAAAATGAGTTATGTAAATGTTTTGGTCTAACTAACTATCCATGGTTATTTCGTGTCCCTTATACTCTTGGTATAATATTTCTTACTCTGCCATGTGCTTATAGCTGTTTACCAATTTTCAAGAAATAATGCAATTCAGAAATAGCTTTTGGAAAGTCGAGTTACGGAATAGACACACACACATCACTTTTATGATATTATTTATATGTAAATATTAGCCTTTTTGGTCAATAAATTTTGTAATAAAAATAGAAGCTCCAATGATTATTTTGGTACCCTCATTAAAATATTACTTCCGCTCGCATTTATTAATTTGTTTAAGAATTGGCCGGAGGTAACCTCAGTTACTAGCCATCACGATGCTTAACCCTTGGGTACGAGGAGTGGGTCGTGACAACTTTGGTCCCTGACTTTTCAATTGTGACAAATTTGATCATGAATTCTGAATCTTGTTCCAAATAAGGACAATTGAAGATACCATTACTTAATTTCAAGAGCAAAATTGTCAATTTGATAAAATATAAATTAATTTGATAAAAATAAATGTCAAAAAAATATTTTTGAATTTTAAAAAATTATTTCTACCTACCAAAGATAAAATTATGTAAAATTGATAAATCTTCTAGATATTTATTTAGTTTATCAAATTAATTTTTATTATGTGTTTTGATGATGATCATGTAATGGGTGGTTGTTAGGATTTTAATATGTAATCAGTATATTTAATATATGAGATGTTTTTAGTTTTGGATTTTTTGATTTAATGAATTTGTTTAATAATGATATCAAAATTGTCGCCATATTTGACTTTTGAAAACATAGAAGCTAATTTAATAAAAATAAAAACAACCACTCATTACATGATCATCATCCAAACACATGATAAAAATTAATTTTGTAAATAAATAAATAAAAAAACGTCTAAAAGATTTATTAATTTTACATAATTTTATCTTTAGTGGGTATAAATAATTTTTAAAAATTCAAAATAATTTTTAAAAATTCAAAATATTTTTTTGACATTTAGTTTTTAAATTAGTTTATAGTTTATCAAATTGACGATTTTGCCCTTGAAATTAAGTAATCGTATCTTCAATTGTCTTTAATTAGAACAAGATTTAAAATTCAAGATCAAATGTGTTAGAATTGAAAAGTCATGGACTAAAGTGGCACAACCCTTAAAGTATAAGGACTGTTAGTATAATTCGCCCTTTTATTTTTATGTAATAAAATTGTATGAATTTGGATTATGTACTAGTACAAGTTTGCTATATTAACTATTTTTCAACATAGAATTACATCTTGAAATTGTAATTTCATTATTTTGCTTTTGCAAATTGTGATTCGGTAAAATCATGTTTCCTAAATGAGGATTTCTTGAAAATTGATTTAACTAAAATCTCATTTTCAAAATGACATATCCAATCTTATCTTGAAATCACGACTCAAAATGAGTACTGAAACATCATTTTTGTATTAATGTTGAAATTATGTTTTGAAATGAAATTTCAAGGCAATGTTGAATTGCGTTTTGAAAATACAACTTTAAGATAAACTTGTATTTTCAAATTGTGATTTCAACAATCACATTGGCAACTTTATGTGGCCAGTCACCATGAAAGTGTATTTTGAAGATGTGATTTTGTCATAAAATTACATTTTGAAGATACAATTTTAAAAAGTAAGTTAATTTGTTAAATAGTTTGAAAAGTGTGTTATTTTTGTACATTGTTTAATTTTTTAGGGAAAAAAAAAGCTCTTGGAACTAGGGGTGGGAATTCCCGACACAATAAATATAACATGACTTGAACCATACACAAAGTTAGCAAGTTAGGGTTGAGCATTTTCCGACACGACCATGTATATGACACGACCCGTGAACCTCGTATTTGGGTTGAACCTGTGAAATTCGATAATGACATGTGTAGCCCGTTTATTTTAACATGTAACCCGTTAACACGAACACGACTTGCGATCCGAAAATGGCCTAATTCCGACCTATGTAACTTTATATATAGATAGATATTTATATTAATTAATTGAATATATAACATGACCTTTTTTGTTCTCTTGATTTTTTTTTCTTCCAAATAAGATTTTTCATGTTTGCTTCTCTTTCTTTAAAACAGGTTTTTTTGTTAGGTCAATTGTGTTGTATCATGGTAAATAAATAGGATTAAAAATTAATTGTATCAATCGTATCACTTACGGATTGACACGATTATTAATAGGTTGTGTTATTATTTACATATATGACATGTTTATTAAGGTAGTGTTTGGTAACATTTACGTTTTTGGTTTATGTTTACAAAAATTTTATAAATTGATTTTTGTTTATTTTTAGAAAAACATAAATTACAAACGCGTTTGGTTTGAACAAAATATTTAAAAAATTTTAAAAACATAAACTAAAAAATATGTTTGTTCAGGCCTAAAATATTTATATTTATTTTTATTATTTATGACAATGGGATCACACACATTTATAATTGAAAAAAAAAATTAATTAGAAAAAAATTTATTTGAAAAGAAATGAAAAAAAATTAATTAAAAAAATAATTGAAAAAAAATTAATTGGGAAAAAAATATTTGAAAAAATATATTATTTGAAAAAAAATTAATTGAAAAAAAAATTAATTGAAAAAAAAAATTGAAAGTTGAAAATGTAAACTCATTTTTTGAGTTTACGTTTTTTTTTTTTCAAATTTATAAACTGAGACAACAATTTATAAATCAAAAAAATTATCAAACAAGTTTTTATGACAGTTTTTAAAATTTTTATAAATATAAATTGAAAATTAAAAATAGAATAGTTATCAAACAGGCCCTAAACAAATCGTGTTCATGTTTATATTTTTGACACACAAAACTGATACGACGCGATATGACATGACACAATATCCACTCTTAATAAGAACAGACTATAAACCAAAGAAGAGAGTGTCAATCACATCCATTGAAACCTTGATGATTTGATCCAGCTGAAAAGTTTGTCATTCCTATTCACATTCTAAGCACTTGACCAAATTGTATATTGGTGCAACAGTTTTAAAAAATTACATTATACATATATGAATTTTTTGTGTGTAAATCTTACACTAAAAAAACAAATTTTGTGTTAAACACTGGAAAACAAACCTTACACCAAATACAAGAAAACTCTTGTACATATCACTAATTCCATAAACACTTACTTTCAATAATTTAGGAGGCTTTTGTCAGTTGCCAAAATTATCAAAAACAATAAACATTAGCTGATAAAAGCCACCTAAAACAATACTATTTGTTGTCATTGTATTTTTTCTATGATCAAACACTATAACAAAAAAGTCTTTGGTAACAAACTCATTTGGTCTCCAAACATCAAATTTTCTTCACCAAAGTGATCTGCAACGAAATAATTGTCACCATATTCATCGCCTATACGTTGTCGCTGAAAGTAGTTGGTGACAAAAAATCGTTTCGTCACTTATTTTTCATTTTTGGCGACGAAATTTTTCATCTCTAAATGTTGCATTTTCGTCCTCTACAACATCAATTTTGTTACTAAAATTAAATAATATTTTATTTTAATTGTTTTGGCCACGAAATATTTCGTCACCAAATATGAAGATAGAGGTTTTAGTGACGAAATTTATCCTTACCAACAATATAGATTAAGGTGACAAAAAAATTCAACATGAAAATAAGTACAAAATAAAATTCTTCAATGACCAAAAAAAAAAAAATTTGTCGCAAAATATTTCAATTTAGCAACGCAATATTCAACAAATATAACAAAATTATTCGTCATATTGTTTGAAAAATAATGGCGACGGTTTTTTATTTTGTCGCTAATAATAATTAAAAATTTTAAAAATGAGGATAATATTTTTAATTTTTCTTTCACTAAAAATTCCCTACGCGTTTTAATAACATGTTTAATAAAATATCTATTATAAATCAATACAACAATCTGTTCATTTTCACAAACACCACAGTCGAAATGTTTCATAATATCCACAAACATACAATATCAACTGCGAATTATCAAACACGTCTCCTAATATCTACAAAAAAACATGTCTCCTAATATCCACAAAAATATAATATCAAGTGCGGATTACCAAACATGCCCCCTAATACCCACAAAAATATATAATTTACAACCCAACCAAAATACATGTAAGGTAAAATTATCAAAAACACAAAATGTGCAAGCTTTTGCTCTCCAGATTACCAAACACGCCCATATCTAATCTCCAATCTGCAACAAAACAAAACAAAACAAAAAAAAAAAAAAACAAAACAAAAAACAAGAAAACAAAACAAAACAAAAAAAGGAAAAGAAAAAGGAAGACAATTATTGTCTTATCAATCAAATATACAATTTAGCATTTTTCAAGCCTAAGTGTTGGAAAAGTGCATTTTTTGACTTAATTTTCAAACCGGGAATCCCTTGCTAGTTTCATAAATTTTCACAACTTACATTGGTCCCTCCCGAGGTGTTCAGGGTGTTCCCCAGGCCTTCTTGTGACTGTTTCACGATTTCGGCCTCCGATGACATATTTTCAAGCCTAGGTGTTGTAATGCCTTTTTCAAACCTGGTGTCCCGTACTAGTTCCGTAAGTTTCTACAACTTACATTGGTCCCTCCCAAAGTGTTCGAGGTATTCCCGGGCCTTCTCATGGCTGTTACATGATTTTGGTCCCCGATGACTCATTTTCAAGCCTAAGTGTTGGAAAAGCGCATTTTTTGACTTAGTTTTTAAACCGGGAGTCTTGTGCTAATTCTGTAAGTTTTCACAAGTTATAATGGTCCCTTCCAAGTTGTTAGGGGTATTCCCCAGGCCTTCTCATGGCTGTGTCATGATTTTGGCCACCGATGGCCTATTTTTAAGCCTAAGTATTGGAAAAAATGCAATTTTCTACTTAGTTTTCAAACCAAGAGTTCCGTGCTAATTCCGTAAGTTTCCAAAACTTACATTGGTCTCTTCCAAGGTGTTTGGGGTGTTTCTCGGGCCTTCTCGAAGCTGTTTCACGATTTAGCCCCCGATAGCCTATTTTCAAGCTTAAGTATTAGAAAAGTGCATTTTTAAACTTAGTTTTTAAACTGGGAGTCCCGTGCTAGTTCAATAAGTTTCCACAACTTACATTGGTCCCTCCCGAGGTGTTAAGGGTGTTCCCTGGCCTTCTCATGACTTTTTCACCTTGGGCCTTCTCATGACTTTCACGATTTTAGTCCTCGATGGCCTATTATCAAGCGTAAGTATTGGAAAAGTGCATTTTTGGATTTAGGCCTCATTTGGGAACAAGATTTTTTAGTAACTTTTTAGATTTTTGGCTAAAATATGATGTAAAAAAAAAACTAGTATGTTTGGGATGACTTTTTGATTTTTTACGAAAAGATGTGTAAAATTTGTATTTTTCTACATAGTTTTCAAGCCGGGAGTCCTGTCCTATGTCCATGCATATATTATTATGACCTATGAAGATGTATTAGATATTTAATTGGTTATGTTTCTTTCTCTTTTTTCTTGATGTTGGATTTCCATTTAACATTCAATAATGCTACAATAAATAAAACAATATACATGGGTTTTCAATAGATTCACCCGCAATCTCTACCAACAACTCATACAACAAATATAACATATCCAAGTTTTCAATAGGTTCACTCTCAACCTCTTAAGACCATTATGGGTTTTCAGTAAGCCCACCCTTAACCTCATCCACGTGTGTGATAATGTACATGCGTGTATATATATATATCAATGTGTAGAAGATTCCTGCTCGTCAATTCCTATCTAAGGCCTTTGAGAAGAGTCACCTTAAGATCAAACTCGATTACAAGATCCACAAAACCTGAGGCCAAAACATTCAAAGAAAAACACAACATAACTAATAAGTGTTCAAAGAAAAACATTCACCTAAACTTAATTATATTTAACATGAAGATTACACAAAAATTATCGCTGTAACAGAACATAAGCAAGTGGTAGAAAAAAAACTATATTGGATTTTCATAACTATTTTAATTTCCAAGAGCACTAACATTCAATAAAATTTGTAATACACAAAATTGAAACTCCTTTACCCACACTGTTTGTATGGTTTTCCAATTTTTAGTACCCATTTTCTTTTTCTTTTTTCTAGTTCTCCTTTATTACCCACTCTTTGGAGAACAAATATGAAAATCATGAATTGATTTTTATTTGCGGGATTTTTATTTGAAGCAGAATTTTCAACTTATAAGTATATAAATAGCAGAATTTTCACATTTTTATTACTCAACCTCACAACATACACAGTTGGTACTCCTAAGCTTAATAGCATAAATTTTGATCAATACATCATGTTTTGCATACTTTGTCCCAAAATGTGAATTGGGCCATTTTAATATTACAACACTTAGGAATTAAATAACTCAATGTGTTTAGAAATACCTAAAATATCTACAAAATTTACTTAATGAAAAATTAAATTTGATCATTACTTTTAAAACATAGAATTATCTGATCTAAAATTGCAAGATTCACAATCTATTCTCCCTGTATTGTTCCAATTTTATTGGATATGCCCAAAGGGACAACAGATTCAATATATATTCTATTTTATGTGAACACAAAATTTAAGGATAAGTCATTTACAAATTTAACATTATTTTTCATTAGTCAACTCAAAATGAAATAACTCCATCTGCACACACAAACAGACCTAACTTTTTCAAGAAACCAACTTGCTCCTATTATCTACAGGTCACATAAATAAATATATACATACATTGAAAAAATAAGTAGGCTGCAAACAAACTGAGCGGTTACCAAACAACACAGGATTGGTTGTGTGATGTTTTGGTTTGTGTTCGTTTATTTAGTAAATAAACCAAGCTTGAAATTAATAGCAAGCCTAAACCGCCAAGGGCCAAAGATAGGCTCACTAGCCTTGTGACCAAACTACGGTTTCAAGTAAACACTCTCATAAATGGTTGTTTGGAATGTTCTAAATAAGTGCATTTTTTGACTTTTTATGAAATGTGAGTTGGGTTTGAAGTGATATAGTAGATAGGTGATGTGACTTAAATAAGATGATGTGACTTAAATAGGATAGTGACTTTTTGACTTTTTTAGGAGATGCCGAACCTAGTCTAAGGGTCCTAAACAATCCAAGCATATTAGGTTCCAAGCAACCAAATGACGCTATCCAGTTCTTTTTGTCTTCCTAGCATCATCTACTCTTTTCCTCTCTGGTCTTCCTTTCATCTATTTTCTTCTTTCATATTGTTTTCTCTATTCTAATTCACCCCTAGCCTAGAGAAAAAAAAAAAAATTGATTGTTGAAAATAGTCTTCACATGATTTCAGACAGCAACATCAATGAAGAGGCTCCGGAAAATAGAGATTCCTTTTTCTGTTCTCGTATCCTTCTTCAATGTTGGCACTTGGCATCATTGTTACATAAGAATGCAACTGTGGAAAAAAGGTTTCTGGTTATGCTTGAATAATTTAAGATTGGGTTACCCTTCATGTTAATACTAACCATGCTGAGCACTAGCTAGCCTAAAACAACATGAACCATGCATAGGCAAGCTTTTTTTCCTTTCCTCTCTTCGTCTTCTTCTTCTTCTTCTTCTTCTTCTTTTTTTTTTTTTTTTTTTTTTTTTTTTTTTTTTTTTTTTTTTGAGCGTGTGTATGGGTGGTTGGTTGGGGGAAGGGGGTGATGGGGATTAGAGGATTCAAGTGCCTAATTTGAGTACAGGGTTGGACACATATTGTCATATCCAGTAGACATGGGTACATTGAGAGAAATGTAAGAGTCTATGTAACACTAGGAATGGACTTGAAAAAATTGCTTCCAAAAAGACAACTGGAAAGTTTGTGGAACATGTAAACTGCACCAGACACATCAAGTAATTAAGCTAATTAATTCCAAAGACAATGACCAATGCCCACCAAATATTTTCCAAATGGCATTGCTGAAACTAATGATTGATATCTGCACGTGAAGATGGGTTTAAAGTCCAGTAACAATTACCATTAACAGCATCATGTGAGGTTGGTAAGTGCCCGTCACAGCTGATCCAAAATTGAAGTCATTCTTTGGCAATCTCCTTTTCTATACCATGGACTTCAGCTCTTCTCCAAAAATACATAAGCCATGCCTGTGCAAGTTAAAAGTGAAATTAACAAAACAAAAAATGCCATCAGGATTAGACATCAAGTTTAAACTTAGAAAAAGTTGCACATAAATAATATCATAAAAATGAAATTATGCATAAAACTTGATGACAAGGCATGCTGAATTTCCAAATCCTGGCAAGGCTGGAGCTGGATGGAACTCGCAACTTTAGTTTCAGAAATTTACTCTCTGGGGATTCCCAGTTGAGATTCAAATTACTTCTGTCATTCATAATTGGGAAAAAAAATGAAATTGTTTCTATACACCAAAATAAATAAAATGAATTCACAAAATAAAATAACAGTAGATTGTGACCCCATAAAAGATGTAACTTCAGTAAGCCACTGTAATAGTCACAGAGAACTTAAAGCAATTAATTCTCAAAATCCAAGAGAACAAAATTAAACGAGAGCACCTAGATAGAGAAACTTCATGAGCAGTAAAGCAACTTGCTCAACAATTATGACAAAAACCTCATTAATGTTGCATGATATATATTTTAGTAAGCTGGACCTCACCTACGGCCTACATGGTTAACCTTCCAGGTCAATTTTGCTAGACATAATTCACTTTGCACAAACACAAGAATTGATGGATTCATGCAGCTCAGTGAAAAATTATACGAATGTGTTGAATTTAACACACTGTAGAGTTACAAGCATAGTTCACAAGTCTCGGTAATCAATAGTGACCACCTTTTATGAAAGAGTAAAATCATATAAAAAAGCTACCTGACAATGATCATCTGTGAGTTCCTGGGAAGAGTGTATTATTTGATGTAGATCGGTATCCATAAGTTCATATGCAATATACACATGACTGAACTCATCTTTCTCTGGTGGCCGTATGATATCCTTAATTTTAATAACCTGCACAATAGTAGTATGTCAAAAATCATCTCAAACTCATAGCAGAACATAAAAGCATCCAAAAAACAAGGGTCTGACATTTATTCTCCATACTCTCCTCTGTAAATCTTGAATTTATTTATCACAACAATGGCTAATGCCTTTGTTGACGTAATTGATCACATTTTAAAATAGAAACTAAACACAAACATTGGCATGAAATGCAACAATTTATGATTGCATAGCTTGTAGAGGAGCTGTAGAAGATATGTGACCCCAAACAACTAAGCAAGCATTATAATTTATGTAAAGTTGTGATTACATTGTCATGATCCATATGGCAAAACAATTTGATTTCGTGTAGGGTCCTTTTTGTTAGGGAAAATATGTGATTCCCCACAAGTAAATCAATCAATGGGAATAAAAATTAATGCGGAAAAATTAAATCAAAAGCAATACAAGAATTTTTATGTGGTTCGCTCAATGTGAGGTACGTCTATGGGATCGAAATCTGATTCCACTATCAACCAAATAAGTTTCCAAACGATTACAAACGAGACACGAATGGTCCCACAAAACCATCCTTAGGTGAATTCCAAATAATCACAAAGAAACAAGAGGAAAGACCTCACCAAATAGATGAACAAAAATCTTCAAATCAGAGTTGTAGAAGACCCAAAATAATTAATCTAAATCAGTACCCAAAACGAAGCAGAACTGCACTGTTGCTTGTTTGCTCAAGCAATACAAACACACAAATCAACACATGTGACATCAGCACCAAGCACTACTTTTTTTATCCAAAACCGAATTGATCTTCCCTCAGTCACCACTCTTCGGAACAATATATATATATAATTATTAATTCTTGAGTTTTGTTATCAAAACCCTAATTGTTACCAAACTGAATTGGGCCTTCACAAATTAGATATAATATATTAAAATATATTATACCTAAACCAAATCAAATTAAAATTCTTTTAATAAATCAATTGGGTCTCAAACTCTAGTAAGGAGGTATACCCAACAATTCTCCCCCTACCGACTTAGGTGGAGACATCAATCATACCCGCCAAAGTTCGACACTTTAAATGTGTCCCTCGACAAAGTCTTAATCAACATATCCGAAATATTATCATCTGTGTGAACCTTTTCGAGTTGTAATAATTTTGAATCTAACACATCACGAATCCAATGGTATCTCACATCAATGTCTTTCGATCTCGAATGAAAAATAGAATTTTAACTCAAATGAATAGCACTTTGACTATCACAATAAAGCACACACTTTTCTTGCTTCAAACCCAACTCTTGAAAAAATTTATTCAACCATAACTATTCTTTGCAAGCTTCCGTAATGGCAATAAATTCAGCTTTGGTAGTTGAGAGAGCAACACATTTTTGTAATTTAGATTGCCATGCCACAGCTCCCCCTACAAAAGTCATCAAATATCCCAAAGTAGATTTTCTAGAATCAACATCACCGGGTATGTCAGAATCTGTGAACCCATCAAGCTTCGACTTACCATCTCCAAAACACAAACACACCTTCGAAGTCCCTCGAAGATATTTTAGAATCCATTTTACCGCTGCCCAATGTTCTTTACCCGAATTAGAAAGAAAACAACTCACCACACCAACAGCGTGAGCAATATCTGGCCTTGTACAAACCATGGCGTACATCAAAGAACCAATTGCTGAAGCATAAAGAACTTTCAACATCTCTTCTTTGTCTTTCTCACTTGTAGGACATTGATTCAAACTAAGCTTGAAGTGACCTGCAAGTGGACAACCAACCGGCTTTGCTTTATTCATGTTGAACCTCTCAAGAACTTTCTCAATGTAACTTTCTTCAGACAACCAAATCAATCTCTCTTTGCGATCACGAACAATTTTCATACCAAGTATTTGCTTTGCCGGTCCCAAATCTTTCATAGCAAAAGATTTACTCAACTCTAACTTCAACTTGTTAATCATGGTAGAATCTTGATCCACAATTAACATGTCATCAACATAAAGCAAAAGAATAATAAATTTGCCATCCGGGAAATTTTTCACAAACACACAATGGTCCGAAGTGGTTTTAGAAAAATCATTATTCATCATGAAATAGTCAAATTTTTTGTACCATTGCCGCGGAGCTTGTTTGAGACCATACAAACTTTTCTTCAATTTGCAAACAAATTTCTCTTTCCCTTTCTCTACAAAACCTTCCGGTTGCTCCATGTAAATTTCTTCTTCAAGGTCATCATGAAGAAATGCGGTCTTCACATCAAGTTGTTCAACTTCAAGGTTCATACTTGCAGCCATGCCAAGTACAACCCGAATAGAAGACATCTTCACAACCGGCGAGAAAATCTCATCAAAGTCAACACCTTTCTTTTGCCCAAAGCCTTTCACAACAAGACGTGCTTTGTACCTCAGATTCTTGCTATCATTCTTCAATTTGAAAACCCACTTATTTTTCAGAATTTTCCTCCCCTTAGGCAACTTCACTAAATCATAAGTCTGGTTTTCAAGCAAGGAATTCATTTCTTCGTCCATGGCCTTTTTCCAATCACCTTTCTTTGCATGCTCAATTGCTTCTTGGTAGCTCTCGGGCTCCCCTTGATAAAAAATCAACACAAACTCATTAGGAGGATACTTTCTTGAAGGTTGTCGGTCCCTTGTAGATTTACTCAACTCAAGTTGTGGTGGCGGTTTTTGAGTTGGATGCTCTTCCTCAATTTCTAGCTCAACTTCATTAGGATTAGCATCATCCTCCACATCTTCAATAGGTGGCTGCACATCTCTTCCATTTTCATCATTAACTGAAGATGAAGGAGCTGGATCCATGTCAATGAGATCACTAGTTTTTGGCTCCGGTTGATCACCTTTGCCAAAGTCTTCAATTGTTTGGTCTTCAAGAAACACAACATCACGGCTTCGAATGACTTTCTTCTTGACCAGATCCCACAATCTATACCCGAATTCATCACGCCCATAGCCAAGAAAAATACATTGTCTTGACTTACTATCAAACTTGTACCTCTTATCGTTTGGAATGTGAACAAAAGCTCGGCAACCAAACACTCTCAAGTGCTCATAAGACACATTTTTGCCGGTCCAAACTCTTTTTTGGAATATCACCATTCAAAAGATAGAAATGAGACAAATTGATCACGTCAACCGCTGTCTTCATTGCTTCACCCCAAAAGGATCTTGGCAATTTAGCTTGTGAAAGCAAACACCTTGTTCTTTCCACAATGGTGCGGTTCATCCTCTCGGCAGCGCCATTTTGTTGAGGAGTCTTCTTAACTGTCTTTTGGTGCCGAATACCTTGGCTGCGACAATACTTATCAAATGGCCCAATGTATTCACCACCATTGTCTGATCAGATTCACTTCAATTTTTGCCCAGTTTCTCTTTCAACCATGGCCTGAAAATACTTAAATACTTCTAGAACTTGATCTTTAGTTTTTAGTAAAAAAGCCCAAACTTTCTTTGAATAATCATCAATGAAAGTAGCAAAATAAAGTGCACCACTATGTGTTCTAACTTTCAAAGGACCACAAACATCCGAATGAATTAACTCCAAAACATTTTCTTTTCTAGAAGTAACATTTTTTTGAAAAGAAACTCTATGTTATTTACCCGCCAAACAATGAACACAAGTTTTAAGATGTGTACCTTTCAAACCGGGTAGAAGCTCTTTCTTGAACAATACTTGCAGTCCCTTTTCACTCATATGGCCAAGCCTTTTGTGCCACAATTCAGTAGAAGTATCATCTTCAAGTGCATTGACAACGCCTTTACAAATTTTCCCTTGCATCGAATAAAGTGTATGAGTCTTCTTGCACTTAGCCACCACCAAAGAACCCTTTGTGAGCTTCCATATTCCATTACCAAATTTGTTATTGAAGCCTTCATCATCTAGCTTTCCAGTAGAGATCAAATTGAGGCGAATGTCGGGAACATGCCTTACATCTTTAAGCAACAACTTGCAGCCCAAATTTGTTTCCAAGCAAATATCACCCATGCCAATAATCTTGGACAAACCTTCATTACCCATTCGAATAGAACCATAATCACCTTTGGTGTAGGTAGTGAAGAAATCAACTCGAGAAGTCATATGAAAAGAAGCACCGGAATCAATCACCCAATTGCTCTCTTGGCCCACAAAATTGATACAATCGTCTTCACAAACGACCATGAGATCATCGGTAGTAACTGCCGTTGTGTCTTCTTACTTCTTATCGACACTTTTGTCACGTATTTTCTCCTTGTTCTTGAGCTTTCGGTATTCTCGCTTCATATGTCCTTTCTCATGGAAATAATAGCACTCAATGTCTTTCTTTGGAAAAGAACAATCTCTTGATTTGTCACGGCTTTGATCACAACCATGAGGAGTCTTACTCCTCCCCCTTATTTTGCTTCGGCCTCTCACAACAAATGCTTTTGAATGAGAGGAATCCGCTGATTTTCTTCTAGTTTCTTCATTCAACAGGTTACCAGTGACTTGGTCCATTGTGACAACTCTATCAAGTGCCGAATTACTAACTGTCACAACCAAAGTCTCCCAACTTTCGGGCAAAGAACTAAGTAGTATCAAAGCCTGCAATTCATCATCAAAAACAAGTTTCATAGAAGCAAGTTGGTTAACAATATTTTTTATTTTATTCAGATGTTCCGGAATAGGGCTGTCCTCTTTATATTTTAAATTAACCAACTTACGAAACAGAAAAGCTTTATTTGTGGCTGATTTCCTATCATAAAGACTCTCTAATTTTTTCCATAAATCATGTGCCGAAATTTCAGTAGCAACATGATGAAACACACTGTCATCAATCCATTGACAGATAACACCAACGGCTTTTTGATTAAGCCTATTCTATTCATCATCTTTCATACCCTCGGGTTTGCCATTTTCACCCTCAATGGGTCCATACAAATCTTTACAAAATAATAGGTCTTCCATTTTAGTTTTCCAAGTTACCCAATTACTTCCATTGAAGCTAGACATTGCCCTCCATTGATTTACACAAGTAAATAAACCCAAATAAACCGTAAGCTTTGATACTAGTTATTAGGGAAAATATGTGATTCCCCATAAATAAATCAATCAATGGGAATAAAAACTAATACGGAAAAATTAAATCAAAAGCAACACATGAATTTTTACGTGGTTCCCTCAATTTGAGGTACGTCCACGGGATCGAAATTCGATTCCACTATCAACCAAATAAGTTCCCCAAACGATTACAAACGAGACACGAATGGTCTCACAAAACCACCCTTAGGTGAATTCCAAATAATCACAAAGAAATAAGAGGAAAGACCTCACCAAATAGATGAACAAAAATTTTCAAATCAGAATTGTAGAAGACCCAAAATAATAAATCCAAATCAGTACCCAAAACGAAGCAGAACCGCACTGTTGCTTGTTTGCTCAAGCAATACAAACACACAAATCAACACATGTGACATCAGCACCAAGCACTACTTTTTTATCCAAAATCGAATTGATCTTCCCACAGTCACCACTCTTCGGAACAATATATATATATATTATTGATTCTTGAGTTTTGTTATCAAAACCCTAATTGTTACCAAACTGAATTAGGTCTTCACAAATTAGATATAATAATATATTATACCTAAACCAAATCAAATTAAAATTTTTTTAATAAACCAATTGGGTCTCAAACTCCAATAAGTAGGTATACCCAACACTTTTAGCATCAATTCTGTTATCAAATGCATTCGCAATTCTCTTGATTGCAATCTCTTCCTTAGTCTCAGAATTTGTTGCACATCTGCAAGAAGGAAATAAATTTAACCCACACCCAGCTATAAGTAAAATAGAGAGAAAAAGAGATTTGGAAATATTGAGGCAGAAACATGTTGGGTGTGATGCTGACCATTAGAAGTGTATGTCTCTGCAACAAATAGCACAATTCCTTGCGTCTTAAATAGGTAATAAGCTTCAAAATCACACTCACCGACTGTAGTATTGACCAATGGAATAGATTTAAGTATGCAACATAAACAAAACTTATAAAGGTATTGGTTAAAAAAGGTCAAGCATAACCATTCAATCTTTTCTTTATTTTTTTTTTTTAAGGTTCACAACCAATTTTTTATTTTTATTTTTATATTTTTTTTAAGATTCACAACCAAAACTAAATATACATTCAATCTTTTTTTTGTAAATTTTGTTTTTTTTTAAGGTTCACAACTTTTTTTTTTTTTTTTTTTTTTTTTTTTTTTTTTTTTTTTTTTAAGATTCACAACCAAAGCTAAATATGCATTCAATCTTATTTTATTTTATTTGGCTCAACAACAAAATCAAATATATATTAATTAACATTGTCACATTATTCTTGTCAAATTTTATGTATATCTAGAATTTTTTTAAATTTATTTAGAAAAATTCTATTCCTACAAAAAAAATCCATCTTTTTTTAAAATTTTTTAAAATTTTTTTAATTTTATGTATCTCCTTCTCCTCTCTATTAATTGATCTTCGATAATCTGAAGGTGAATTATTACTCTCGTTTCCATCATCTTCTTCTTCTTTTTTCTTTTTTAAATTTTTATTTGCATTTATAGAATGAATTTTCTTATTTCAATATCTCCTGTAATTGTTTTATTGAATTTCTCTCTGATTTGACGTAACCTTAGATTGAATTTTCCATTTTCATCTTAACTAGCGATCACCTTAATTAAAATTTTGTATATTTTTGTCTTTAATTTCCATGTTTTGGTTATGATTAATTGCGCGTTTTTTATTGATAGTTACAATCTTGTCACTGCTAGATTGTCATCATCACAAATCGCCATTACTGTAGTGAGAGAATGAGAGAGAGTGGGAATTAGAACTCTAATTGTCAACAGAGTAGTGAAAACAAATGGAGAAATTATTTTCCGATGTACTTTAAAAAAATATGAGGAAATTAGTAGGTACCTATTCCCGACCCATCCCCGGTTGAGATTTAAAGAACATCACTTACCTTACCCGATGGACAAGAAAAAAGGGAAAACCCAAGTATTTGGGTTGGGTCTCCATGGATACCCACATGGTAGGTTATCCATTGCCATCCTTACTCTGTTGACAATTAGAGTTCTAATTCTCACTCTTTCTCATCCTCTTACTACAGCAACGGCAATTTGCAATGACGACAATCTAGTGGTGACAAGATTGTGACTATCGATCAAAAACGCGCAATTAATCATAACTAAAACATGGAAATTGAAGACAGAAATGTACAAAGTTTTAATTAAGGTGATCGCTAGTTAAGATGAAAGTTGGAAAATTCAATCTAAGGTTACCATTAAATCAGAGAGAAATCCAATAAAACAATTGCAGGAGATATTAAAACAAGAAATTTCATTCTATAAATGCAAATAAAAATTTTAAAAAGAAAAAAGAAAAGAAGAAGATGGAAACAAGAGCAATAACTCATCTTCAGATTATCGAAGATCAATTAATAGAGAGGAGAAGGAGATACATAAAATTAAAAAAAAATTTAAAAATTTAAAAATTTAAAAAGAAGATGGAATTTTTTTGTAGGAATAGAATTTTTCTAAATAAATTTAAAAAATTCTAGAAATACATAAAATTTCACAAGAATAATGTGACAATGTTAATTAACGTGTATTTGATTTTGTTGCTGAGCCAAATAAAATAAAATAAAATTGAATGTATATTTAGCTTTGGTTGTGAATGTTAAAAAAAAAAATGGTTGTGAACTTTAAAAAAAACAAAATTTAAAAAAAAAAAAGATTGAATGTATATTTAGCTTTGGTTGTGAATCTTAAAAAAAAAAAAAAAAAAGGTTGTGATCCTTTAAAAAAAAAAACAAAATTAAAAAAAAAAAAAGATTGAATGTATATTTAGCTTTGGTTGTGAATCTTTAAAAAAAAAAATGGTTGTGAACCTTAAAAAAAAAAATTAAAAAAAAAAAAAAGATTGAATGTATATTTAGCTTTGGTTGTGAATCTTAAAAATAAAAAAAATAATAAAAGAAAAAGTTGTGAACCTTAAAAACAAAAAAGAAAAAAGAAAAAAAATAAGATTGAATGTATATTTAGCTTTGGTTGTGAATCTTAAAAAAATAAAAAAAAATAAAAAAAAATTGAATGTATATTTAGTTTTGATTGTGAATCTTTAAAAATAAAAAAAATAAAAAATAAAAAATAAAAAGGTCAAGTTGGGTTGGGGAATATCCAAACCCAATAGGAGATGTGGAGGATAGTACCCATGGGGAATGGGGAATGGGAAAAAATAATTATAAGAGAATGGGGATGGAGAATTAATATCCACCCTATTAACCCCCATTACCATCCCTACTATTGAGTGAGTAAGAGAGAGGCGATTGAGACTGTGAGCGTGCGACAGAGAAAGAGAGTGACGCCGCTGAGAGAGAGAGAGAGAGAGATGAGCGACTGAGAGAGATACTGCCGCTGCTGGACGCCGCTGCACCCCGCCACCTCTGCTGCACTACGTCGTTGAGAGAGAGAGAGAGAGAGAGAGAGACGAGTGCGACTAAAAGAGAGAGAGAGAGAGAGAGAGAGAGAGAGAGAGAGAGAGAGACAGAGACAGAGACATGAGAGACTGAACAAGAAAAGAAGAAAAATGGGGGAATTTTGGAAATAATTTGTTTTTTTTTTTTGCTTTTGCAGATGTGGCAAACAGACGGGCTTAAATGAGTCAAAACTGGTTTTGTATTAAAAATTTATTTCAATATTTGAAAATTATTTTTTGAGTTTTTAATTAGTATTTTTTTTATTTTTAGTGAAATTTTTCAATATTTTAATCAATTAAAAAGATGATTAAAATATTTAAAAAGTTCATTAAAAATTTAAAAATTAAGGATTGAAGCTTGAAAAATAATTTTCAAAAATTGAAACCAAACGAAATCAATTGAAACTCACCTATTTAATAAAGAGATTTAAACGGGTTCGGTGGAAGTGGAGTACTAGTGGTGGTGGTGGTGGTGGTGGTGGAGTGACAGCGGTGGAAGTGAAGACAACGGTAATGGTAAAGGTAAAGGTAAAGTAAAGCAGCGGTGGTGGAAGAAAAGTGGTATCGGCGGCGGTGGTAATGGTAGTGGTGGGGCAGTGGTAATGGTAATGGTGGTGGTTGTGATACCCCTGTTCCGTAATATGTTAATTGGTCCTTAATATGAGTATGATTATGTGTTTAGTATAATTTTGTGTGCCATTATGTGAAAATATGCGGCTTTGAACTACTATCTGTTCACCGTAGGAATATCTGTTTGAATAATCTACTTTGGAAATTAAATTGGAGGCCTTATCGGCCACAGAACCCGAAATTGATTACGCCATTGTGATTGGCATAATTTTTAGCACCTACGATGAAATTTAATTGAAAATTTATTCGGGTTAGATTTAATCGATTAAATTGATGAATTAGAGCCCAATTACCTTATTAATATTATATTGGCCTTAGTGGGTTTTGTTGTTAAGTCACTACACTCTCCATCCTCTCTTCTTCACTTCATTTGGCTGAATTTGGGACTCAAAATAGAGGAAGAACCGGCTATAGAGAGAGAAAAGGAGAGAGGATGTGATACCCCTGTTCCGTAATATGTTAATTGGTCCTTAATATGAGTATGATTATGTGTTTAGTATAATTTTGTGTGCCATTATGTGAAAATATGCGGCTTTGAACTGCTATCTGTTCACCGTAGGAATATCTGTTTGAATAATATGCTTTGGAAATTAAATTGGAGGCCTTATCGGCCACAGAACTCGAAATTGATTATGCCATTGTGATTGGCATAATTTTTAGAACCTACGGTGAAATTTAATTGAAAATTTATTCGGGTCAGATTTAATCGATTATATTGATGAATTAGAGCCCAATTACCTTATTAATATTATATTGGCCTTAGTGGGTTTTGTTGTTAAGTCACTACACTCTCCATTCTCTCTTCTTCACTTCATTTGGCTGAATTTGGGACTCAAAATAGAGGAAGAACCGGCTATAGAGAGAGAGAGAGAGAAGGAGAGAATTGTGTAATTTTTGGCTCAAGCTTGGGAATTTGGGGATTAAGCTCAAGATTTGGCTAGAGCTTGGATGTTTAAGGCTCCTAGGTGAGTAAATTCATGAGATTGAACTTGTGATTTTGTGAATTAAAGATTAATTGGTGATCAAGAACAAGAGCTGTGCTATAATTGATGAATTTAAAGCTAATGTATACATGCATGTGTAGAATCACCATGATTTTGCGTAATCAAGCATGTATGAAGTTGAATATGGAAATATGAGTGTTGAATCATACATGCAAGCATGTTTTTGTTGTGTTTCATGAGGATGAACACCATTTGCATTATTTGGAATAGAAATGAAGTCAAGATTAGCATGCATGTTTGAATAATTAAAGATAGGAGCTTTGAATGCATGAATGTGTATGATGGAATTGGGTTTGAGTTAAATTGAGCCATGCATGTGATTTAATTATGAAATTGAGCTTCAATATGTTGTAATTTATGCTTGTACCATGTTAGTACATGTCTATGAGTAATTTGAGCCATACCATGCATGAATTGTTGGTTGAAAGTCGAAATGAAGCTTAAGAACACAATTCTGGGTTTTCCAGGATTTTGAGGTCCGCTCGAGCGGGAAACCTGCTGCTCGAGCGGGAAATGCATGCTCCCAGTACTTTCGCAGACTTGATGTCCGCTCGAGCGGGGTAATTCACGCTCGAGCGGCGGAGCTATTTTGACAGGCCTTCCGTTCGAGCTCCCTATTTCATGCTCGAGCATATTTTTGATGCAACCAACACTTTTGCAGGCCTATAGGGTACGCTCAAGCGGGGAAATCCACACTCGAGCGGGGACCCTATTTTTTGAAATTTTGTTTTCGCATTCAATGTTTCGTTTTCTATTCTCTTTCACTTGCAAGCACTCTTAGGCATGTGTTAAGTATTGTAAATGAGTTAAAGAGATAAGAACAATGCCTAAAGAGGAATATGTTAAATAAGGAACAGATTGAATTGTTAATGACCCTTTTGTATTCGTGAAATGTGTAGGGTCGAGCTCTAGGACGAACCAACCAACCGATCACTGTGATTAATATCTTATCAAGATATCTAAAATATACTGTTGTCCAATTGCTCACTTCTATGTAAGTTTTATAAGTTCGTCGATTCAATTGGTGGACAACGTTTTGGCATAAATGAATGGACCAAAGGTCGTTTTGACATAAATGAATGGACTGAAGGTCGTTTTGGCATAAATGAATGGATCGAAGGTCGTTTTGACATAAATGAATGGACCGAAGGTCATTTTAGCATAAATGAATGGACCGAAGGTCGTTTTGGCATGAATGAATGGACCAAAGGTCGTTTTCACATAAATGAATGGACTGCAGGTCGTTTTGACATAAATGAATGGACTGAAGGTCATTTTGACATGAATAAATGGACCAAAGGTCGTTTTGACATGAATGAGTGGGCCGAAGGCCGTTTTGACACAAACGAATGGGCCAAAGGCCGTTTTGACATGAATGAATGGGCCAGAGGCCGTTCTATCATGAATGAAAGTCTGAATGGGCCAAATGCCAGTTTGTCATTTAAATGGGCCAAATGCCAGTTTGACACGAATGATAGTTTGATATAAGTAATAGTTTGACACGAATAACAGTTCGATTTGAATAATAAAATGAATGGGCCAGAGGCCGTTTTGAAATGAATGAAAGTCTGAATGGGCCAAGGGCCAGTTTGTTATGGAAACATAAATGGGCCAAAAGCCAGTATGTTTGGAACCACAATCACTTGACCTAAATTATGTATATATATGTTAAATAGAAATATGAATTGGGCCAAAGGCCGTTTGGAGCATGTTGTTCTACATATCGTTTGTATAACTTATGTATTTGATATTTATTTACTGGGCTATCACTCACGCTCATTCATGCGTTTGTAGGTGAGCCAAGAGAAGTCCAAACCCAGCCCCAGTGACGTCTGTCAGGAACAACAAAGGTTTTGGAGAGTCAGCCCTTGTGTCTCACGTATAAGACCCGTCTTTGCCATTTTGTTATGTATTATATTTTGTCATGTGGGTGAGGACTTTGTGTATATCTGTATATAGTTGAGATGGGTTGACTTAGACTCGAATGATCCTGTTGTGCAAAACTTTTTGGTACTATGTTTTGTTGTGAGTTAATAACGTGCATATGTATGGTTTGTTTTGATGTGCATATAAGCACGGTTTTATGGACAAAGTTTAAAATTTTTGCTTCCGTTGGCCCCTATACTCTGACGAGTCATGTCTATTTTGGTTTGAGGCCGTAGGTAATCTCAGGATTACTGGCCGGTTATGTCCTTAACCCATAGGGGCGGGTTCGGGTCATAACAGTGGTGGTGGTGGTAGAAGTAGTGGAGAGGTGATGGTGGTAGTGGGGTAATGTATTAGCAGAGGCAGCGGTGGTGGAGTAGCGGCAATGGTGATAATGGTGGTAGTGAAGTAGTAGCAATGGTGGTGTAAAGATGATGGCGGTGGTAGTAAAGTGGCGGTGGTGGAAGAGAGTTAGTGGCGGTAGTGGTAGAGTGTGATGGCGGTGGTGGAAGATAGGTGGCAGTAGTAGTGATAGTAATGGTGGAGTGACAATAGTAGTGGAGTAGTGGCAACAGTGGTTGTGGAGTAGTGGCAGTTGTGGCAATGGAAGTGGAGGAAAGGTGGTGGTGGAGTGGTGGTAGTAGTAACGGTGGTAGTAATGATGTATCCGTGGTGGTAGATATGGTGGTGGTGTTGGAATGATGGCAATGAGGGTAGAAAAATCCATTTAAACAGGTACTCATATCTAACCCAAAGAGAGCTTTGCAAAATAGGAACTGATTTGGGCAAACAAAGAGGGCTTTTCACTTATAGCATGAAACGACGTCGTTTTGCATAATAAAACTATAGGAGACGAAATTATTTCCTCGCAGAAAATTTTGTACAAAGGTGATGAAAATTTTCGTCTTTAAAATAGCTCCCAAATATTCTGCGAAATTTTCCAAGGGCGGTAATTTTTTTTGTGACAAAAAATAAAATATAAAGATGAATAAAATCTTCATCACCTATTGTTTTATTGATTTTAAGCATTTGGTGGCGAAATTTGATTTTTCTCTCTAAAAATACTATAATTGGAGACAAAATCTTACTTTTATCTCCAAAACATGTATATTTGGAGACGAAATTTTTTTTCATCATGAGTTTTCGTCACCAAAAACCTTTTTTGTTGTAGTGAAAATTGATAAAAGAAAGAAGATTGGCGAGTTCTCAAACCAAATCCCTAAATGAAAATTACAATGAAGGTTTATAACAGAGGCACAAAATGAACTCAATGATAGGCCCTCTCATTTTTCTTGCCAAGAAGCTAGTAATTTGGAAGTTGTCGAAATCGATTGCCTACTTAATCGTGCGATAGAGAGAGAAAGTGATCACATAAGAGCAAAGAAAAAGAAAATGGGGGCATGGGTTGAAGCAATGAAGGTTGACGTAGTGTTGGTAGTAGATTAGAGGGTGAGATTGTGGACACCGGCAATCTGAGGTTCCTCTGGAGGCTGGAATTGTGGATCTAAGCATGGAAAGTCCAACAAAGATTTAGAGTTGTTCTGAGCGGAGTCTTTTCGCCAAGTCATGCGCTAACAATCTCAAATTTTAGTGGGTAGCTATGACATCTATGAGAGTAAGTGATTTGGATTTGTGATTTGGGCTTGGTTTTTTGGTTTGGTTTTTTTGTTTTAGGGAAGCAGAGAGCTGGTTGTTGGTCTTGTTTTGCTTAGTTGTTGGTTTCGCCTCCCACCTGTTCGAAAAAATGCCTTAGTGAAAATGTTATGGAGCATGGAGGAAATGAAGGTTGGATTCAGGTTGGGAGGCAGCGGAAATGTGGAGAAGCACAAGGCAAGGAGGCTAAACATGATCTGTTTACTGTCTTTGTGGATAATCTACCTTTAGCAATGGATGCTAAAACATGGTTCGAACTTTTCACAAAGTTTGGGATAGTGAAAGATGTCTTTATACCTGCCAAAAGAAGGATAGTGACAAACTCAATATTTGGGTTTGTGAGATTTGATTGCCATGTAGTAGTAGAAATTGCCATCCAGAAAGGGAATGGTCTATTGGTGGATGACATGGTGCTGGAAGTCAAAAAAGCTACTTATGTCAAGAACATCAGAGATGAACAAAGCAAGAGTAGGCCTCAGATCATCATGAAACATTTTGAAACAAGCAGAAACAGGGTTGAAGTTTCTTTTGCAGGCTAAAGAGCCTTTGCTGAGGTACTAAAAGGAGTCTTACCCACTGTGGCTGGGAAAACAAGTTTGAGTTTAAAAGTTAATGATGATGGCCATGGCTGGCTCTATGATAGTGCAATAGTCAGGCTTAATACTGAATACCCCACTCATTTCATTGAAAATGCCCTAAAAGAGAAAGGGGTAGATCAGGTATTGATCAGAAAATGGGGAGAACAAGATATAGTTTTAACCTTCAAACCTCAAGAGAAGTTGAAATCAAATACATGCAATATCAAAGATTGGTTTAAGGATTGGATTCAGTTTGTGGTGGATTGGAAGCCAAGAGTTAATATCGAACAAGAGAGATGTGTGTGGTTGAGATATTATGGCATACCCTTAAATCTCTGGAATAGGAGCACATTCAACAGCATTGGAAGCCTTTGGGGTTCAGTTCTCAATTTGGAGGGAGATATTTGTCAACCAAAGGTATTCCCAGGATCAGAGTGGTTATATCTTGTATGGAGTTTATAAACAAAACTATAGTATTGGAGTGTAAGGGTAAACTTCATCCCATTATTGTATGTGAAGATCTTCTATCAAACTCTAGTAACATGAAGCAAATGGCATGGAAGAGAGCAGCTCCAACAACATCTGTGGCAGTGAAGTGAAAGGAAATGTTCCAAAGGAGTGTTGCAAGGAGAAGGAAGAAGATATTGAGGTGGCAGGAGTCAAAGTACACAGCCCAAACAGTAGAATGGTGGTAAACACAGTTGTTTAGGAGACAAAGTGGGATGAAGGATTCAGCAAAGATAATGGAGCATGTACCAAGGAGGTAGAACAGATGGAAGGGCTTATTGACTGTTACACGAGAGAGGAGTCAACAGAAACTTTGATGGTGTAGCCAGTGCATAGCCCAAAATGTCAGGTGCAAGTCTCTACACCTGGATTTATCAAAAGCCTTAGTGGATCTAGAGATGGACTTGGGCATGACATCAATCTTGAAGTAGACTTGGCCCAAGCACTTAGTAAGAACTTAAATGGAAAGGGCATATTGAGCCTAAATCACTCAGGCCTAGGTAGACAAACTGCTTCTGTCCAAAAATTCCTGCGGATTAAGAAGAAAAAAAAGGAAGAAGAAGGTTCAGTTAGAGGGATTCACTAGTTTTGCTAGACTTCATGGGCATAAAGCTACTACAGTTAGCAAGCACAACTCCAAGTCCATCATCTACCGACCAGCAGCAGCTGCTATAGCACTTTCAGATCTGTCTGAGGGTGCTACAAGTCCGAACAATTATCTACTTGAAGAAGCTAAAGCCACTCTACAATTGGGAAAATCTCTTGACATCAATTTCAATGGAAAAGAAGATGTTGTTTTGAACAAGATTATTGAGCTAGAGCTACATGATAAAGACAGAACCAACAAAGAGGGGTAGGACTGTGAAGAAAGGTAGAATCTTGAAGCTTTTATGTCTGTGGGTCATTGGTAGGATTGTAGGAATGATGGTTTGGCTTAACATATCTAGAGTTGGAAGCAAGATTGTGTAAACCTCTACTGTTGGCATTAGTGTGGTAAGTGTAGAGGATTTAAAATTAGAGTGCTCTTGTAGGTTATAAGCTTTTGTAGAGCTAGTCTTTGGGTGGCAACAAGTGTTGGTTTAAGCTAGTGTTGGTTTCTCACCAACATTATGTTTTGTTCCCTTTTTTCTTTTTCCTTTCCATCCTTATTGATGTAATCTCATATGTAATGTATGTTTTCTTTATCAATAAAGATTTTACTTGCTGATCAAAAAAAAAATTGATAAAGATTCTGAAACAAGATTGATGAGCACTCCTCAACTCTTAATCACATCAACTGATTCAAAAGGCAAAAACCATGTTAGAAATATTTAGACATTATCATCGAATTTTCAAGGGATGCTGGCTCATAAATTTCTACAAAGACAAATTTTTTAACGTCTGTCTTGTAGGTAAAAAGAATCTTTGTAAACATTCAATTATTCGTTGGAGTTATTTCTAAGATGACTTATTTGTGTCGATCCATCATATTGAATAATTTGCCATATGTGATATCTACTATTATTTATCTACTATCTATCTATCTACTAGTATTTAATTTGTCATCTGTGATATCTACTACTATTTATCTATCTACTAGTATTTAAAAAGCACGAAGAATACAAAGTGTTTTCTAATTTTTTTTTTTTTAAATTCCTAAATGTATCTAATATATATACTATCTACTACTATTATTATATCTATCTACTATCCACTATCTACTACTATTATAAATTTGTCACGCTCCGATACGCATTGAAAAAGAAAAGATTTTGAGTATCACAATGTTTCAAAATTTTGAAGCCCAAAACAGACATTCAATTGAAGTAGAAAATCAAGTTGATTTCAACAATGGTGAGAACATTGAAATTGATGAAAGAGAGGTCACTGAAATTACTTTGATCAAGAAGTTCGAAGAAGACGATGAACTTATCATCTATTGATTATTATGATGAGCTATGAGATTGCAAAAGAAGGGATCAAGCTGAACTCAATAAAAAAGAAGAAATAAAATATGAGGTAATAAAGTTGACATGTGAACCAGAGAAGTTGATTGAGGATGCAATTGATGCTCGAAAGATGATAGTTGAATGTCCAACTAAATCTAAGGTAAAGTAAAGTCTAGAGAGTATCCAACATCAACATAAAATACACTTCGTTAATTTTCTTGGTGTGCAGCAATTTAATTTGATTTCCAATGCTTGTCTAATTAATCTTGTCAACCACTTGAAGCATATAGGGAAGAACTTTCAGAAAGAAAACTTTTCTACATACAACTTTTGAAAGAGGGGCAAGCAACTGAAGTATTCAAAATATCTCTTTATTTGGCATGGAAGATGGCAGATCTCTAATATGAACTCGAGGACGAGTTCTTTCAAAGAAGAGGAGCCTGATGTAGGACAAGATTTTAAGAATTTTTATATTTTTAATTTAAACTTTTCTACATACAACTTTTGGAAGAGGGGCAAGCAACTGAAATATTCAAAATATCTCTTTATTTGGCATGAAAGATGACAGATCTCTAATGGGCCTGATGTAGGACAAGATTTTAAGAATTTTTATATTTTTAGTTTTAATATTTTTGATATATTATTTTATTAGGATTCTTGTAATTTAGTATAAATATTTTAAAATTATTAGATTTCTTAATTTAATTATTTTAGAATTAGATTTTGATTAGGATTTTAAATAGTTTAGAATTTTAGTTTCCTATTCTCTTATGTTTCCTAATTTGTGTTCATTTAAGTTTTTTAGTTTATTTTAGAATTACTTTTCCTACAAGTATTAGGTTTAGTTTATTATAAATAGCTATATAAGCCTCATAGCAAAGACAACTTTTATTAATTCAATCAATAATATTAAGATATTTTCTCTTCCTTGTGGATTCATGATTCTATTTTTCTCGTGGATTCAAGAGCCCCTTTCATCTACTAAAACAATATCCAGTCCCCGTGTATTCCGCTGCGTCAAAATGTATATTACCTTTGTTTATTTAAGTGTCTATCTACCATTTGCATTAATTTTGATTACTTTAATCTTATTAAAATGGATGCCACTATAATTATACCAAACTTATGAGATTTACTATATTTTTCTCAAATTTAAAGAAAAATTAGTATAATTTACATGTGAGGGTTTTTGGAGTTTCGTCCCAACTAATCCATAGCACTAGATAATTACGGATTCAAAATTTTTTGCTACAAAATTTAAACGCATAATTTTTTTTTATATAGGAGAGACAATCCCTACTCAACTGCAACTTGCGTTGCAAATCACTATTTTTACACGAAAACAACATAGGCTCTCCAAATCAAACAGAAATATATATGCACGTTAAAAATATGAAATTTGTTTATATGAATGAATAGACTCTACTGTACAAAAAAAACACAATAATGCATGTGCTTCGAAATTTCCTAAGAACTTTGTTTGATTAGACTTGGCAACCTAAGCCAAACACGTCCTTTTTATATGTTTCATTTAGGTTGCGTGCAAATTCATGTGGTCTTATGTTAGTACGTATGAACCAATTGAATAAAAAAACTAACTGAATAGCAGATGCTTTCTGTGACTCAAATAATAATAACAATAATAATAATAAAATAACCAGTCACCAAACAAGTTCTTATCCCCTTCCTTTTCGCTTTGAAATTAGGGGGCACGGGTATATGGTAGTTGAAAAAAATTATTTGTTTTTTTGTTTGGAGGGTTATGATATGAGATCCCTGAAAAAAAGAAAAAAAGAAAAAAAAGAAAAAAAAAAAGAAACCCGCGACATTACAATTTTGGGGTCATTCAAAGCGTATGAAGGTAGTGGGGCTCTTTACCTTATCCTCTGTTTCCCTACTATGCAAAAATTGGTCGGTCCCCATTGAGTAATATGGAGCACCACCTAGCTCATATAAATTATCATGTTCTTGTCGTCTCTTCAATCTCCAACATAAAGTGGTGGATTTCATCATCTCGACCATCTAGAATAAAAATTGTTCAATACTCAGAGTATGTGGCATGGCCTATATGCTATTTTCTGTCAATAAAAAAATCACAATAAGTTTTTTTTTTTTTTTTGGTGTGTGTCAATTATCTATTTAATAGAAGTGAATTAACATGTGTCACTCATAAAATTTTAGGTTAGGTAAATAAATTGAAAATAACACGTAAACAATGGTGTTATAAGATTACTGAATAATTATCTTATCGTACATGGAATAACTCTCTACTCTCAGGGCTCATTTGGAAATTGACTATTTCAGTCAGTTTTTTGACTTTTTGATTATTTTACCCAGTCTAAAAAAATTGTGTTTGGATAGTTGGTTAGTTTTTTTTAGTTGATTTGATGGTTGTAACTTGTACAAAAAAAAAAAAAATGATTATGATTTTGATGTTATGTTTTGTTTTTTTGACTATTTTAACCCCAAATCATCTTCTCAAATAGGGACAGAGATGGGATCAAGGAATTACCAAAAGTCCTACTTTTTAAACTTATTACTCATTAAGTCATATTGATAAATTTTTAATAAATTTATCAATATTTCTTATTTTTATAAATGAATTTACAGTAATAAATCTATAAGTAAGTAAATTTAATTAATAAGACTGATTTTTAAGTAATACTAGGATCAATACTCACTACAACAAAAAGCACAATTGGCGACTAAAAATTCTTTTTTCGTCGCTGAAAGTATGATTTTTGGCGACTAAAATGGAATTAGTCGCCAAAGTTGCTCACTTTTGCCGACTAAAATAGTTTAGTCGCCGAAGGTAGTGGTTTTAGCGACTAAAAGGCACTTTAGTCGCCAAATATAGGGTTTTTAGCGACTACAGGTTGTTTAGTAGCTAAAAGTGACAGTTTTTGGCGACTAAAATCATTTAGTAGGCGAAAGTGACAGTTTTGGCGACTAAAAAACAGTTTAGTCGCCCATTATAGGTGTTTTGCCGACTAAATTGCATTTTAGTTGCCCAAAGCCAAGGTTTTGGCGACTAAATTTCAATTTTGTCGCCAAAAGTGCTATCCTTAGGCGAGATTTAATTGTTTTAGCGACAGAAAAGAAATTAGTAGCCAAAAAAATGGAGAATTGGCGACTAAACTTTAGATTTTGTCGCCAAAAGTACTATCCTATTTTTTTTAGTAAATTTTTTATTTTTTACATACAATATATTAAATAAAAATAATGATTTTTATACATACAATTTTGTATTAATACCAGCAAATATAGTATATAAATAATATATGTTGCACCATTACGCATGTGATGTTGGGGTGGTCTAGTGGGGAATGCGTGTGGGTGAAGGCACGATTAGAACATGGCTTGGGCGTCCTGTGTTCAAACCTTGGGAGCAATTTCAGCAAATATATATATTTTTTTTCTGGAAATGGTTTTGGCGACGAAAGTCGTTGGTCGCCGAAAGGTTTAAATAATAAAAAAAAAATACTATTGGCGACTAAAAGTTTAGTCGCCAAAGGTCGAATTTCCAAAAATAATTTTGTATTTGGCGACAATTTCTTTCGTCGCTGAAGACCTGTACATTGCCGACTAACATGTTTTTAGTCGCCAAAGGTATTGGCGACCGTACAGTGGCGACCAAAAGTTTTTGTCGCGGAAAGTGGAAATTCGACCTTTGGCGACTAAAAGAGGACTTTTGGCGACTAAAAATTTAGTCGCCAAAGGTGTATTTTCTTGTAGTGACTTTACGAGCTAGGTAACACAAAACACGTTAATTAATTAGTAAGAATAGTTAGATAGGAGTTAAAGGCTACACATGCTATATATATATATATATATGAGGTGCAAAATGCTATATATATTCGCACTTAAAATGCTAGTACTAATAAATAAATAGTCCAAGTACTACGGGAAAATAGTTAGGTATTCTCGAGACATGTTTGATTGATAGGATTGGCGTATGAGATTTAAATTATTAATCCGTAGACCTAATAATTCTGTGTTTGTTTTGAAATTTTATTTTATGATTATTAATTTAATGGATAATTAATTTAATAAATTTGTAAAATTATTAGTAATGGGATAGAGGTGGGATTATATATCTTGACCTGGGAAATAAAATAAAAAAACTGTTTTACCCTTAACTAAAAATTAAAACACTTATTATTTTTATATAATTTTATATTTTAGAAGGCTAAAAATAATTTTTTAAAATTTAAAAATATTTTTTGATATTTATTTTATCAAACTAGTTTATATTTTTTAAAAAAATTAATAAAGAAAAACCAAAGATGGCCTTTGTATTTTTATTTTCCTTTTATATATTTATTTATAATTTTTTTCAAAACCTCGTTTATCAAAAAATTTTGATAAAGTACAGATTGTAAAAAAACATTGATGGAGGGTAAAATTAAAAAAGAATATAAATATAAATATAGTTGTAATCAAACAATTCATATGTTTTCTTATTCAATGCAAATCAAATAATGGATAATGGGATAATTTATCATACTAATCCAATTAGATAGTGAATACCATACTAATTTGATGGGATAATTAATATCTTCACTATTAATCATATAAATCAAACATGGCCTCATAATATTTTGGGATGTAATTATAGTGTCTTTAATAAATAAGAAATTACAAAGTATATTAGGGTAAGTTTTTTTTTTTTTTTTAATTTCTTAATTAGTTAATAAAGATGGATCAACATTATGTTATCACAAAAAAATTTCACTATATTAGTGATTAAGAAAACTATATAAATAATGTCACATAATATAAATAAATAAAGTACTAAATAATTATTCTAGTTCCATGTCTTGAACATAAAGTCAGTCATGTACAATAATAATTTAGTTTGGAGCTCCAATTTAATATGCTCATCTAATACTTCCATATTAATAAAACAATAATTATGTGACAAATAAAATTGACCGAATTTAATTAAAGTTGATCCCTTTTAAATTGATGAAATACAATTATGCAAAACACATTTAACAATTGATCAATCCCTAGGCCAGTTTGTTTTCTGAGCTCAATGGCCAAATCGGACTGTTAGTGATGTGATGAGCACCAATATCATGTTTGCAAAATGAAGGTCCAGATTCGGAGTCCGTTTAAATTACGAAAGTTTTTGGAGGAACGGACTAGTAGTCACCTAAAGTAAATGATATTTAGAAAATACTCTGTTAAGATTAGAGTAGAACCGATTGTTTGGAAGGATGTTTGTTGATCCCATCTAAGTACAAAAAAAAGCTCAAAACCATGGCTAATTTGTTTTTTTTTTTGGTCTCTCATTGTTTTATATTTATATTATATAAAAAGAATTTAACACACCACACTAACTATCATCAAAATAAAAATAATTTAATTTAATTTATTTTATTAACAATCTCTTTAGTAACAATTTCATCCATCCGACCTTTAAAAATAAACCAACCCTTAAGACTTGCTAGCATTAAAGATGAAAAAGAATTTTTCAATTGGACCACAGTCCCAGTCTCTCTTTGGGCAACCATTATAAGATTTTGTCTCATAAAGTGTCATTGCCTTTTATCGTAACAACAAAAGGGAAATTTATTGTTAGGTTTTTATTCTTGGCAACCCCATTTGACAAAACTCCTTTGAGTTATAATTTTATTCGCATTTTTATTTCAGTGAGGCTATGAGTTTATTAGATGCGAATCCAACCCGAATCGAGCCATGCAGAGAAGTTTGTGATGTTAATGCTTTCAAGATTGCCACTTCGCTGATTATTACGGGGGTCGAGCTGAATTCAAATTTGCATTCAAAATTGCATGTCAGCCGTTGCTCGCTCGAGCCAAGGAGTTCTCGCTCGAGCTAAGGCTTGCTCGCTCGAGCCAAGGATTGCGTCCATACAAAAACCTGAAGAAAGTGATTGGTCGCTCGAGCCAAGGATCCGTCGCTCGAGCGAAGGCACTAGTAGAAATCACAAAATTTACTCTCCTCGCTCCTGCCAGGGAAGGCTCGCCCCCGCGGGCCCCAGAAACCGGATTTTTTCAAAGAGGTGGGTTTCTTAAAAGCAGATTTGTTTTGGTGTTCTACAAGAAGTTGGATTTCTTCCAAGACAAGGATTATTTTGGTTCTTTATAAGTAGTTGGTTTTCTCCCAAAACTAGACTGCTCATTAATTATTCCTCCAGATCTTCTTTTTGGTCCTTAAAGGTTTATATCTGGGGATATTTTATTTTTCTTTGATGTCTTATTGAGTATTCTACTCATGATCTGAAAAGGCTACATCAAAGGTTTTGTTTGTTACACAAAAGAGAGAGTTGTTCTTCGGTTGTGGATTCGAAGAATTCGATAAGCTTCTTGGTGGAATCGGGTGGCTCATCGAAGACAATTCCGTGGTGAAGATGGGGTTGGAAGAGGCACATAGAGGTTGGTTCAATTAGGCGTTGTGGATTCGCTAGATAATTGAGAGTGATACCTGTGTAATTCCTTTATATCTTCTTAGTGGATTGTTCTGGTGGCTGTGGCCCGTGGTTTTTTGATCACAATTGGAAGGTGTCCAATTGTGGTTTTTCCACGTAAAATCTTTGTGTCTCTTTCTCTTGATTGTTTGATTGGGATTTTTATATTCTGCTTAAAATTGATACATAATCACAAATCAACATCTAGGAGGTTTCTAGATTTTTCATTTATGTTACAGACCCTCTAAACGTGTGTATCATGTCACGCTCTGACAATTAATACAAAGTAAATTTACAAAATAATATTCTGTATATGATTAAACATTCAACATCCTTAGTATATGAATTTATAGCATGTGGCTATAACATACCGAGAGATATCCATGTGTGTTAAACAGTTCGGACTATTGATTTCTTTGATCTAATCTTACGAGTACAATGTGAAATATAAATGAGAGTCCGGATTTGACAACTTTATAGAAAATCCATTTTATTGCAAAATTATTATCATAAATGGACTGCGTCATCAGATCTCAGAGTCGCCACCTAATATTTTGAGAAATCAGAAAACTCATGACTCGTGCCAAGGCCACTGTTTGTCATAACCAAAATTGTGTCGGTTTGGAACCTTAAGTATAAGAGCAGAAGGTCATTAATTGAGTACCCTCGCTCACCCGATCAAAAGATTGGCCTTTAATAACCATGATATGAATTTTATTTTCTTTATATGTTTATGTTCTGATTATTTAATAAATCCTAAAATTTATTATGTGAAGTATACAAGTATAGACTATGTCACCCACTTTGGAACAACTTAATTTCATGTAGTTTTGAAGGAGTTTTAAAGATGTACAACTCAAATAAATTGAGTTTACAAACATGAAAATCAACATTATTTCAAATTAAGCGACACAATCTCCATTCACTAGCATTCATAGAGTTATATCACATAAGCAAATAGCCTCATGGTAGAATGCTAAACATAATAAGAAAAAATACACACAAACGGGATGTTAAAGTATAAAAACTTACATGTTTGACGTCCCGTGAACAAGCTACAAAATAAAGTTAGTAAAACATGCATGATCTTATATACAAAATCCTAATGCAATTCACTCATGAGATGCAACTAAAGATTTGGCTTCTAAGATATGACATGTGAATCATCTCAAGAGCATTAGGTAGCACACATAATCACATAGAAATTGATTAAATCCACAAATGCAAATTTAGCCGAATCAAGATGCATGAAACATGGATGCAAAGTATGTATATAATGAAAAACAAAATATGATGCATATTCACAAATAAAGAAGGCGAGTAAAATAATGGGATAGAAATAAGCGAGGCGGAAAATTATTACAACACTTGAAAGAATAATTACAAACTAAATTAGAGAGGGATGAGAATATTACAACAAAATTAAAAAAAAAAAAGCCTCACAAAACACTCAAAATAAAATAAATAAAAGAAAAATCTTCATGTCCCTTGGAAACCATCATAAGTTGGTTAACATCAAAAAACAATACCGTCTTGTCCAAAAGAAGCTAACTGGCCGACCAAATAGGCTGACCGGCCAACTGGGCGTAGCAAAACCTGTCTTGTTACAAAACCAAAAAAATGAACAAATAAGAAATATGTAGCTGGCTTGATTAACTACTACCGGTTAAATTAAAAGAAGTAAACAAAAATAAAAAAGTGCAAAATTATAACAAAACTAACATGAACTTAAATTAAGAAAACAAATATAAGATAGAACATGTAAGATTACAACAAAACTAATATGAAACTAATATAACAGGATAACTTTAAGTTAGGAAATGTAAGATTATTACACAACTATTATGAAACTAAAACAAGAAAACAAATATTAAGATAGAACATGCAAGATTACAACAAAACTAACATGAACCTAAAACAAAAAAACAAATATAAGATAGAACATGCAAGATTACAATAACACTAACATGGACCTAAAACAAGAAAACAAATATAAATAGAATATGAAAGATTACAACAAAACTAATGTAAAACTAAAATAAAAAAACAAAGAACACAACTACTACAAAACTAAAAAAAGAAAATAAATATAGGATAGAATATGCAAAATTACAACAAAACTAATATGAACTTAAAATAAGAAAATAAATATAAGATAGAACATAATATGAAACTAACATAAGAAAATAAATATAAAATAAAATATGCAAGAAAAATGAAAGAATTGAAAATTCACATTGCAAAAAAAAGATTGAATTTCTTGATTTTCAAACTTCCTCTTCATCACCCTCAAGGTTGTGAATTATGATCTTAATCCTCAATTCAAAAGCTTGAAATTTGAGCTTAAAATGATGGTTTTGAACAAGTGTATGATCACTCTTTTCTTAGCAAGTATACTCTCTCTTTGGTTAAGGTTTTGAGTGATTTTTTACAAGGGGAGATGAGATGTAAAAGGCTATATAACTTCGCTAGTTTGGCAAAACAACTCTCTTGTTTTTAAGACTTCTTTTCTCTCAAATTCTAACACAATTTTAGCATGCTCTCCCTACACTTCTCTTGTTAAAATTTTTATTTCAAATTCAAGACTAGAGCTCTCATTATATAACCAATTCAAGTAGGCAATGGTGAGAAACAAAATGGAAGACAAAGTGGAGAACAAAGTGAAAGACTAAGTGGAGCAGTTTTGGGGAAGATAATGGAGTTAGTGGGGGACAATGTATAATGGAGGTGAATGATGAATGGTAATGGTGGTGTGTTATTATGAAAGTAGATGATGAGTTGGGATGGTGTGATGTGATTATGAAAGTAGATGGTACATGAAGATAGCGGGATGTGATTATGAAAGTAGATGGTGAGTGGGGATGGTGGGGTGTAATTATGAAAGTGGATAGTGAATGGGGATGGTGGGGTGTGATTATGAAAGTAGATGGTAAGTGGAGATGGTAGGATGTGATTATGAAAACAGATGGTGAGTAGGGATGATGGGGTGTAATTATGAAATTAGATAATGAGTGGGGATGGTGAGATGTAATTATGAAAGTAGATGGTGAGTGGGGATGTTGGAGGATGAGTGGGTGCACTTGAATGGATCAGAAAATGGCTTAATGAAGTGTCCAAACCGAGCCAAAACCCAAAAAAAAAAAGGCCTGCTGCTGTTTTGGGCCGAATCAACAAAATCTGCTATTAAGCCCAACTTCAAACGGGCATATCTCCCTTATCCAGACTTAGTTTTAGGCGATTCTTGGGTCTAAATTGAAGCCTCAGAAGTCTAATTTTCAATGGTGGTGGCCTCACATTTAAATTTTAAGTTTACAAAGAGATATGCCTAATTTTGTGAAGGCTATTCATTTTCCTCGGGCTAGGTCAACAAAATTTGCTCTTAAGCCCAACTTCAAATGGGCATATCTTCCTTATCCGGACTTGGTCTTAGGTGGTTCATGGGTCCAAATTGAAGCCCCAGAAGTCTAATTTCCAATGGTGGTGGCTTCACATTTAAATTCCAAGTGTACAAAGAGATATGCCTAATTTATTAAAGGTTGTTCATTTCCCTCGGGCTAAGTCAACAAAATTTGCTCTTAAGCCCAACTTCAAATGGGCATATCTCCCTTATTTAGAGTTAGTGCTTGGTGGTTCTTGGGTCTAAATTGAATCCCTAGAAGTCTACTTTCCAATGGTGATGGACTTACATTTAAATTCCAAGCGTACAAAGAGATGTGCCTAATTTAGTGAAGGCTATTCATTTCCCTCAGGCCAGGTTAACGAAATCTGCTCTTAAGCTCAACTTCAAATAGGCATATCTCCCTTATCCAGACTTGGTATTAGGTGGTTCTTAGGTCTAAATTGAAGCCCTAGAAGTCTACTTTCCTATGGTGGTGACCTTACATTTCAATTCTAAGTGTATAAAGAGATATACCTAATTTATTAAAGCCTATTCATTTCCTTCTTCATGATTTGATACTCATTCTTTTCCTAAACTAGTTTTCTTCCATCTCCTCCTATTTCTTTCAACTCCAAACCTATAAACAAGATGTTTTTAAATATTTCTAAAAGAGTTCAACTCTCTTCCATTTATTTCCACTTTGTCCTTACTCAGTTTATTGAAAAGTGTAACAGTTTAGTCGAAATGGGAACGTCGGAACATCGTAGAAACATTTAAAAAATATATTTTGAAAAGATGGTTTTAAGATCTAAAATAATTTGGCCAAAAAATGTGTAAAGGTTGGGATTTTACAGTTCAAATTCCATCTCTCTTACTGAGGATTCTGTGAGAAAAACATTCTAATTGTCATCCTCGAGTAATCAAAACAAAGCGCCCAAGTCTTAATTCCGGTCAAAATTGGGTGTCTACAATTGTCCCTCTTTGACAAAGCTCAAAGTCATTTCATGACGTGAGCGAATGTCAAAGCCCGAAGACTACCCTTTTGACAAGGTCGTAAGACTTAGGCAAATAAACCAAATGCAATGCAAGTGGTTGAACCCGAAGGTTACCTACGTATCCCTTTGTAAGGAATCAAACCAACGTAGTTCAGGGGCAGAATGCATGTGGGATATGAGGTATTTGATCAAACTAGGGCTCAGAAAAACCACAGAAAGGGAAGTCTTCTCCTTGGCGGACAAAGCGTCTGTTCAAGGTCCCACGAATTGACTTATGAACCAACTCAAACTGTCGGCCGGTTCTCTTGGCCTTGATCCTCTCCCTAATCTCTTCAGTTTTCCTTTTCCAGTTATCAACCGTGGGTGCATACCCTAGTCCGAATGCATGTGGGATATGAGGTATTTCACTGGCTATAGTAATACCTTTCCTACTACTTTGTCCCAATCCTATCCCTGGAATGTAACCTAGTGTAGACACCCCATTTTTGACCGACCTTAAGACTCAAACGTCATCAATTGAGCGCTCGGTGATTGCGCATGTTGTGCTCGTTCTGAGATTTCGGAGTTTTGGCTGAGGTTCTTACCCCCAGACCTCAGGACCCTTTTATGCTTTGCCTCGGTTTGTGGACCAGGTCTTGCTTTCTCTTCTCGAAGGGAGGGAGAGGTCTTGTAGACCATCTCTCAGTGGCTGTAGGCTATTTTTCGTGGTTGCAAGCCACTGTTCCCATTTGGAGACCAGTTTTCGGTTTTCGGAGCCATCGGCCGCACACCTCAGTTTGGGACCGCTTAACATTCTCTGTTTGGCATGGTTTTTGGCACACACCTTGTTTGCTCTGTCTAGAGGGACACTGCGGCCTGGGAGACCACCTTTGTGGTCGCACGTCACTTTTGGTGCTTAACAGCCTGTTTTCGGGGCACCCGGCCGCGTGTTTTGCCACCTGAACTCTTGTTTTGCATCCGTCTTGGTGCATTTTTGGCATGGACCTTGTTTTTCTTGTTTGGGAAGTGGTACAAGAGTGAGAGACCACCTTTTCTCCTTGGAAACCACTTTTCCCCCGCCAGCCGGTTTTCTTGTTGGGAAACTGGTCTCCCTGACCTTTAGGCCACAATTACTGGTCTCCTACCACACCACTAGCTTGCTTTCAAAGTGGAGACCACCAAATGGAGCTGCCGACCACCCTTTTTTTTGGAAGACCACTTGCCCTGGTCGGCCGACCAAGGGAAGTGATCAACCGACCACCTTTTCTGGTCGGCCTGCTCCCTCCAGTTTTGTCTCTGAGAGTTGTTGCCAGCTGTGCCAGCTGGAAGGCACAAACTGCATTCTCCATACACGTGTATGGAGGATCTTTGGCCTTGGTTTTTAGCTTTCTTGAGGAGCTTTGGCCTCCTTTGTCTAGAAAGGAAGGCCTCCCCTTCCTTTGTGGGGGTTCAGATTTTGGCTAAGGCAAAAATATACATTTCTCTCTATATCTCTACATTTTGGGTTCAAAGGTGTTTTGTTCTTGGCCTATTGCACACCACCTCATAGCCTAACACTTCCACCATCAACCCAAGGTTCTTAGAGGTCATTTTTAGAGGTTAAGGAGCTGGGTTTTTGGTCTAGATGTTGCTCTCTTGTTGAGCTTCAAGGGTAACTCATTTTCCCTGTTTTAAGCTCTATCTTGATCATTTTCTTAGCTATACTTGCATGCATATTTGAGCTTTGTTGTCAACTGAAAAAAGTCTTGTTTTGAGGTCCTTTTGATGTTTGTTTAAGGCCATTTTCCTGTTGGAGGTGATCTACCCACTTGCATGCTTCATTTAGTCTTGTTTTAAGCGATGCCTTAAGGCCTTTGTGTTGACCTTTGCTTGGCCTTTTTGCCACTAAAATCCAATGGATATTTAGTAGTTGGCATGCTGTTTTGAGAGCCAAAATCAGAGAGGGGTGACCCTCTCTCTTTTGGCCTTGTTTGTTTGCATATTTGGCCTTTCCAAGGAGCCTATATTTTCATACTTCCTAGCCTTGGTTCAAGACATTTTTAGTGAATTTTAGGACCTACCTAGACTCTGTCTAGGGCTGGTTTGGTCACCTCATGTTTGCCTCTTGCATGTGTAGAATAATCCTCTTCATAGCTTATCAAAGGAGCATGTCATTCTTGCATGTATTGGTCATGTTTCAGTGGCTTTTTGGTCATTCTTTGGCATATCATAGCTCTGTCTTTGGCTGGTTTAGTGGCCTCTTGAATGCTTCACATGCTTGTAGTGTAGATCATGCTCATTGGCTTACATTGCATGTTGTTTTGGCCATTGATTTTAGCATATTTTGGCCATACTTCAAACTGATTTTGTTCATATTTTGGGCTGTCTTAGCTCTATTTTGAGGCCTCTTGGTCGAATGATGCTTACCATGCATACTTGTAGTGTAATATCCTTGCCTAGCCTTGAGTTTTAGAGCCCCTGGCATGCTTAACTTGAGGTGTTTCCATGTCTTGGAATCATTGAGCATGTTATTTCAGAGCCTATACTTATGACATGTTCCCATGTTTTCCACTCTTTAAATGCGTTTGAGAGTTGTGCTTGTATACCTCATTTATGGGCCATTGCATGAGCTTCATTTTTGTGCATTTCAACCCATCATCTTAGTCCATTTTGCCACTATTTTGGGCCTGCATAGGGACTGTTTGGGGTTGGTTTGTTCATTTGGGCATTGCTTTGCATACCTCTAGTGTAATGCACTTCACTAGTTTCGGTATTTGAGTCGTTCAACATGCATAACATGAGTTGTTTGCATGATTCGGGACCATTTTGTATGTCATTTCAGAGCTGGAACATGTGTTGTTGTATGCCATATTTCATCATTTCCATGCTTTCATACAATTGTATCTTGTGCCCTAGGCTTTGGGCCCTTGCATCTTGCATGCTAACATGTGTTTTGTTGCCTTGATTTCATCATCTAATGGCCACTGATTTGAGTGTGGCTAAGGTCCACTCATTTTGGTTTAAGTCCATTTTGCATTGAGTATGCCATTGTAGTTCATAGCATTGCGCATGCCATATAGTTCATCGCATTGAGTATGCTATTTGATATTCGCATCGTGTATGCTAGTCGCATCTTGCCATATTGTTGCATATGTTGTCTTGCATTGAGTATGTGAGCATTAGCATTGTGCATGCCATTAGCCTCGTTAGGTTGTCCGTGTTGCATTTCATATTGGCATTGTGCATGCTATCATGTCATCCTTTGCATGTTTGCATCACTTAGTTGCATAGCATTTAGGTTGCATGCTTAGAGTTGCATTGTTCATGCCATTGTTTGTTGCATCGTGTTCGGAATAGGAGTTAGTCCGAACACGGGAAACGAGGGACGTTTCGTACTCAAAGTGACGAAACGTGCCTCGATTCCCGATTGCCGACACTCTTGATTACCCATGACGGAGTTGTTGGCTTTAGGTGCTTGTATGTGCATTCATTTCACATTGAGTCATGCAACTTGACTTCTCGGCCATCATGCATCGGGATGCATGATTGGTGGCCTGAGGATCGAGGACTACACTCCCTAGAGCTTATGCAATGATGGGGAGAGTGGTCGTGCACACATGTGTTGCAAATACCTTGCTTTCTCTCTTTCTTGCCTTTGTTGCAGAAAATGCAGAAATCAAGAGAAGAAACTAGTCGGTCGACCAGGTTTTCTGGCAGGCCGACCACCTTTTCTGGTTTTTCACCACCAAGGGTGGTCGGTAGGTGGTCTCCAATGCCTATAGCTGGTCTGCAGCCTCCCCCTAGATTCCCAGGGTAGAGTTTCATCTCCTTGGAGCTTTGTGCAAGTTTCTAAAACCAATTGCAAACAAAGGCGAGCCGGGGCATCGCGATGGATTTCCCGACAAGGCGACTTGAGCATGCATGCATCCTTTATCATTCAAAGTAGAGCAGGGGCAGCCCATTTTACATAGTTTGCATGCTAATTTAGTTAATTTGTTAATTAGCTAGTGTTGTGTAATAATTAGTTAATTCAATTCTGTTTTATTTATTCAGACCCTCCAAGAGAGGGCAATGTTGTAATAAGTGTGCATGTGTGTGATGTATGTCTTCCAACCCTACGTCTTTCTCCCTTTTATTTACCAGCTTATGGTGGTTAGCTTTAGGGCACGTTTCAATTAGCATCCTTATGCTCGTATGTTTGCATTTATTCATCTATTTTGCATGCACCGGGCTCGGTGCATCATACTAACTGCATCGTATTTCAATTCCAAGTTGAATACATGTTACCTATAGCATCTCACATGCCATCTTAGAATAGCCGAGCCTATCTTAGTTGCATTCTTGCATGCGTTGCATTAGGCATCTCAGCATAGTTAGGATTCATGCATGTTTTCTAATTAGTTTTTTTCTTTGGCTCGGAGTACTCGGTAAGTGTTTATGCTTTAGCGTCCTTGCATGCGTGTGAGTGACTGCCATGATAGCATGCTTATGTGCTTATGTGATATAACTGCCTGAATGCCTATGGGTGAAGGTTGGGTTGCTTGAATTGGAATAATTCGTTGAAATCCGTGTTTTAGCCTACTTGTGAGTAGCAAACTTCAATCCATTTTCAAAACAAACGGATATGCGATGATTTGTTCTAACTCAGGCAATCTAGTCTATACTTGTATGGTGTGTGCATCACATAGTAATTCTAGGTTAATAATCGGAATAAGAGCACATGTGTTTTCAAAAACAAGATATCATGCTTAGTAGTGGCCGATCTTTGATCGGGCGAGCGGGGGTGCTCATTGCATGACCTTCCCCAATCGTATCCAAGTTCTCGAGCCGAGGCAACTTTGGTGATGACGGACAAGTGGCCTTAGGCACGAGTTGGGGTTTCCTAAATTCCCCCAAAGTAAAATATTTAGGTGGCGACTCTGTATCTGGCAAAGCAGTCCATGTTTGGCACTTCTTTCTAAAAATTAGTTTTTCAAAATGATTTGCCAAATTTGGACTCTTTGGTGATTTATCGGTCTTGCATTACACTTTGCGAGATCAAATTCAGAACCGTGACATTGAGTCCGAACTGTAGTGAGCCCAATGAACAAAACGGGATTCTCCCGGGACGTTCGGGGATGTCTACACCTAGTTTACTCATGAAATAGATTGATTAGGCACTGACGTATACACCTTCGTCTTCTACCATGATCGTTTGAATTAGATGGGCCTCTACCAATGTAAAACCTAATAGGAACACATCCTCTTCCCCATATTGTATTTCTAGCAGTGGTGTTGTGACTTCTGGAGAAGGATGAATGGATGAATTTCCGAAGACAGTGGCAATTCCTCCACCATATGGGTACTTAACCAATTGATGTAGTGTGGATGATACAACTTTCATCTGATAAAGCCAAGTCCTTCCCAATAGCAAGTTGAATGTTGCAGGAACATCCATGACATGAAATTCAGCTTCGTGCTCAGATGGACCCACTATTATTTGTACTTTGATTGTCCCCATCACTTCCCAACTAGTATTATCATAGGCCCAGATCAATTGAGTAATGGGCATGAAATCTGCCAGCTTTACCCAGATTGCATAAGCAGTGCATGTAGGGCAGACATTGATGGCTGATCTGGTGTCAATCAGAATTATCGGGATCCATTTCTTTTTGCATTCCAGTGATACCTATAGAGGCTTATTATGTCCTAATCCTTCTGGTGGCAGCTCTTTGTCAGCAAAAGTTATTTCTAGGATGGTTTCTCTTAGGGTGATTTATGACACTAATTGCTCGGGAGTGGTGTCAATTAACAGCTTAGCCTTACTCAATATTGATAACATTGCCTGTCGATGTTCTTGGGAAGCCATAAGAAGACCCCAAATGGAAATGTTTGCTTGGATCTTATTCAGTTGTTTTAGAACCAAGTCTTCTTCTACCTCTTTCTCTTTTTCTTTCTCTTTCTCTTTCTCTACCTCTTTATCTTTGCCAGAGGGCTCTCCTTGGTCTAGATGTGGAGGCTTGAAGTACCACCCACTCCTGGTCAAATGATCAATTTTATCTGCATACCAAGTCTCATCCGGCACATTGTTTACCCATTCATCATCAGTGTGAGCGAGCTGTAGGTTATTATTATCCCACCATTCGCCTTCGTTGAGTGAAAGGCAATTATCTAGCGCGGCTTGAATCATTCCTACAGTATGCTATGAATGGCTTTCTGGTTCATCTTCTTTTCCTCTGGAACTCTTTCCTTCTTTGAAAACATTGATAAAAAATGAGTCAGGAAAATCAACCTCAAGCTTTAGTTGACCACTGGGGACAATATACCGGCTAGGATCATACTTTTTCTCTGATAGTTTGCCAGCCTCAATCATAGGTATTTCGGTTATTTCTTTTAACACTATCACCATAAGGATTTTAGGTTTCGGTTGGGTTGGAGGTGCATCCATCATGCACAACTCAGTGCCTTCAGGAATATGTTCCGTAGGTTTTGGTAAATGGGTGGGTGTGATATAGATACTGGGGTTAAAGGTGGATGAAAGTGTATGGATGAGGTTAAGATAAGGAGGTAGTGGAACTCTGTCATGGGCTGGCAAGGGGTTAGTAATGACGTTGGGTTTTGGTGGTTATAGGGGAGCTATGACTTTATTGTCAATGAGGTCTTGGATCTCATGACAAAGGCGAAAACATTGGTTAGTGTCATGTCCGGGTAGTTGGTGAAAGGCATAGTATTTGGTAGGGTCGTGTTTGGCTGGTTGAGGATTGGGAAGAGGCCGGGGGTCCAAAGGTTTGAGATACCCTCTTTCTGTTAAGATCTTCATAGTTTTGGCCGGGGCATATGGAGAGAGTTAAAGGTTCTGGCCGTGCTTCGGGTTAAGTTGGTTGTTTGTGGACCGGCATTGGCAAATGGGTCGGCTATTTTGGTGGTGGTGGTAATGATTGAATTAACCTCGAAGTCTCACCTTTGTACTACTACTAGTAGTAGCATTGAATCGACCAAAAGGCTTCCGAATAGGTTCCTTGTTGTTCATGATGATTCCCTATTTGATGGCATCCTCTATTTGGAACCCTATTTCATGCAAGTCTTTAAAAGTGAAGAGCGGAAGGACTATCAATTTTTGTAATATCTTTCCATGCAGATTTCTGACTATCATACGAATTTGGTCTTTTTCGGGTGGTCTGTTGGTCATCATTGCTGCTTTTGCTCTCTATTTGGTGATGAAGGCCACGAAACTTTTATTGGGCTCTTGACGGGTGGCCCCTAGTTCCCAAGTAGTCACTTTAATCTGGGTGTTATAAGCATACTGGGTGATAAAGGCCTTGGCTAACTCTTCCCCACTTCGTTATACCGAGTCCTCTAACTTGGCATACCAGATGGCAGTCACTCCTAACAGAGTTCGTCCGAATAAAGAGAGCTTTTGTGGATAAGTCAAACCCATAGGGTCACTAGAGCCATCAAACCTATAAATGTGAGAAATTTTGAACCGTTCTAGCAACTTCACAGCTGTCTCAGTGTACCCGTCTTCGATGTCCGGGATTGAATTGGCTCATTGTGACCTTTTGATAAGTTTTTCCAACTTGGCCACCTTTAACATAGTTAGGTTAGACTCAGGTGCTTCGGAAGGAAGGAGCCCTCCTGTTGGTTGTGAAAGGGGAAATGATCCTATTGAAATTTGTACAGGAACCCTTAGATCTTCTAGTGAGTTAAGTTTCAGAAACTCGTCAGCTGGTGGAGGTGGAATTGGATGAATCACCGAAGGTCGTGGAGTAGTGGACACCCCAAATGGGCATTACAGCTTAGCAAGAGTATTGCCTTGAGCGGCAAGAGTAGTGCCTTAGGCTGCAACCGTAGTAGCAATGATATCCATGCTCTGTTGAAGGGCCAATAGTATGTTTGCTAAATTTTTTGGAATCTGAGCCATCACTGATTCTGGTGGGTTGAGTGGTGATGATCTAGCAAGTGAAAAAGAGGTATTCTAGACAGTTGATAAAGCTTTTGCTCTTTTTCGTGTAATCGGTGGCAAAGAAACTAACACTGGCTGACCATGAACCAAATCTGCACTTTTGCAAAGCTACCAACACAAGTCCACAGAACTTGGGGGATATCAGACCTTTTGGAAGCTATAGTGCTCAACTATCTTGCTGAAACAAAACGAGACCCCCAATCAGAATTTCATTAGCATCCCAGCTCAACTGATTACTGCTAACTCATGTTGAAAAACTGAACTCAACCCCACAAATAGAAATGACTGAACCACTCATCTGAATCTGAGAATCCTCATACATTACACATAACACATAGCAGGAAAGATAACAAACACCCCTATGGGGGCTAGGGTTACCCTGTCCTAGCTTTGAAATGATCTAGGGTTTTATTATTCAAACAAGCGGCATCATACATCCTAGAAATGGGAGAGCATCCTGTCCTAATTTTGGAAGGTACAATAGCTCATTATATGCACAAGGTTGGCTCTACTCTAGGGGTTGAAGTCAAGGTGACATTACCAAAGAGTCCTTTGGGTCATAACCAATGAAGATCTTAGGAAATTAGAAGAGTCAAAATTAGCCTCTTCAAAATCTAAGAACTTTCAGATCTAAAAAGATTATAACACAAGGCCTCCAAAGTAACGTAGCGATAGGTGTAGTGTCACAAAAAGTGTGCCGTGCTCCCACTAGTATCTGGGCAACACAGGACTTTAAGTGCACCGATGTATGCAATGCAATAAACATATAATTGAAAATAAAAGTCATATCATGGAATTCGAGTCAAGGTTTCATAAAATCCCCAGCAGAGTCGCCATAAACTGTAACATGCTTGAGGGGTACCCGTGCACGTTAAACAGTTCAGACACTCGATTTCTTTGATCTAATCTCACGAGTGCAATGTGAAACATAGATGAGAGTCCAAATTTGGTAACTTTATAAAAAAATCCATTTTATTACAAAATTATTGCCACAAATAGACTGCATCATTAGATCTTAGAGTCACCACCTAATATTTTGAGAAATTGGGAAACCCATGACTCGTGCCAAGGCCACTGTTCGTCATAACCAAAGTTGTCTCGGTTCGGAACCTTAGGTATGAGAGAGAAAGGTCATTAATTAAGCACCCTCGCTCACCCGATCAAAAGATCAGCCTTTACTAACGATGATATGAATTTTATTTTATTTATATGTTCATGTTTTGATTATTTAATAAATCCAAAAATTTACTATGTAAAGCATACAAGAACAACTTGATTTCATGTAGTTTTGAAAGAATTTTAAAAATGTACAACCTAAATAAATTGAGTTTACAAACATGAAAATCAATATTATTCCAAATTAAGCGACACAACCTCCATCCACTGGCATTCATAGAGTTATATCACATAAGCAAATAGCCTTATGGTAGAATGCTAAACAAGTAAGAAAAAACACACACAAACAGAATGCTCAAGCATAAAAACTTACATGTTTGACGTCTCGCAAACAAGCTACAAAATAAAGTTAGTAAAACATGCATGATCTTATATACAAAATCTTAATACAATTCACTCATGAGATGTAACTGAAGATTCGGCTTCTAAGATATGGCATGTGAATAATCTCAAGAGCATTAGGTAGCTCACATAATTACATAGTAATTGATTAAATCTACAAATGCAAACTTAATCGAATCAAGATGCATGAAACATGGATGCAAAGCATGGATATAACGAAAAACGAAATATGATGCATATTCACAAATAAAGAAGGTGAGTAAAACAACGGGATAGAAAGAAGCGGGCAGGGAATTATAACAACACTTGAAAGAATAATTACAAACCAAATTAGAGAGGGATAAGGAGAATATTACAACAAAATAAAAAATAAAAAAAACCTCACAAAACACTCAAAATAAAATAAATAAAAGAAAAAGTTTCATGTGCCTTGGAAACCACCAGAAATTGGTTAACATCAGAAGACAATACCGTCTTGTCCAAAAGAACCTAACTGGCCGACCAAATAGGCCGGCCGGCCAGCTGGGCCTAGCAAAATCTGTCTTGTTGCAAAACCAAGAAAATGAACAAATAAGAAATATGTAGCAGGCTTGATTAACTACTACCGGTTAGATTAAAACAAGTAAACAAAAATAAAAAGTGCAAAATTATAACAAAACTAGCATGAACTTAAATTAAGAAAACAAATATAAGATAGAACATGTAAGATTACAACAAAACTGATATGAAACTAATATAACAGGATAACTTTAAGTTAGGAAATGCAAGATTACTACACAACTATTATGAAACTAAAACAAGAAAACAAATATTAAGATAGAACATGCAAGATTACAACAAAACTAACATGAACCTAAAACAAGAAAACAAATATAAGATAGAACATGCAATATTACAACAATACTAACATGGACCTAAAACAAGAAGACAAATATAAAATAGAACATGCAAGATTACAACAAAACTGATTTGAAAAATAAGAAAATAAAGAACACAACTACAACAAAACTCAAACAAGAAAATAAATATAGGATAGAATATGCAAGATTACAACAAAACTAACACGAACCAAAAATAAGAAAATAAATATAAGATAGAACATAATATGAAACTAACATAAGAAAATAAATATAAGATAAAACATGCAAGAAAAATGAAAGAATTGAAAATTCACATTCCAAAGAAAGATTGAACTTCTTGATTTTCAAACTTCTTCTTGATCACCCTCAAGTTTGTGAATTATAATCTTAATCCTCAATTCAAAAGCTTGGAATTTGAGCTTAAAATGACGGTTTTGAACAAGTATATGATCACTTTTTTCTTGGCAAGAATACTCTCTCTTTGGTTAAGGCTTTGAGTGATTTTTGGCAAGGGGAGATGAGATATAAGAGGCTATGTAACTTCACTAGTTTGGCAAAACAACTCTCTTGTTTTTAAGACTTCTTTTCTCTCAAATTCTAACACAATTTTAGCATTCTCTCCTTGTACTTCTCTTGTTAAAATTTTTATTTCAAATTCAAGACTAGAGCTTTCATTATATAGACAATGCAAGTAGGCAATGGTGGGAGACAAAGTGGAAGACAAAGTGGAGGACAAAGTGGAAGACTAAGTGGAGCATTTTTGGGGAAGATAATGGAGTTAATGGGGGACAATGTATAATGGAGGTGAATGATGAATGGTGATAGTGGTGTGTTATTATGAAAGTAGATGATGAGTTGGGATGGTGGGATATGATTATGAGATGGTGAATGAAGATAGCGGGATGTGATTATGAAAGTAGATGGTGAGTGGAGATGGTGGTGTGTAATTATGAAAATGGATAGTGAGTGGGGATAGTGGGGTGTAATTATGAAAGTAAATGGTGAGTGGCGATGGTGAGGTGTAATTATGAAAGTAGATGGTGAGTGGGGATGTTGGGGGATGAGTGGGTGCACTTGAATGGATTAGAAAATGGCTCAATGGAGTGTCCAAACCGAGCCAAAACCCAAAAAAAAAAAAAGGGGCTGCTGCTATTTTGGGCAGAGTCAACAAAATCTGTTATTAAGCCCAACTTCAAACGGGCATATCTCCCTTATCCGGACATGGTTTTAGCTGATTCTTGAGTCTAAATTAAAGCTCCAGAAGTCTAGTTTCCAATGGTGGTGGCCTCACATTTAAATTCAGAGTTTACAAAGAGATATGCCTAATTTAGTGAAGGTTGTTCATTTTTCTCGGGCCAGGTCAACAAAATCTGCTCTTAAGCCCAACTTCAAATGGGCATATCTTCCTTATTCGAACTTGGTCTTAGGTGGTTCTTGGGTTTAAATTGAAGCCCCAGAAGTCTAATTTCCAATGGTGGTGGCCTCACATTTAAATTCCAAGTGTAAAAAGAGATATGCCTAATTTATTAAAGGTTGTTCATTTCTCTCGGGCCAGGTCAATAAAATCTACTCTTAAGCCCAACTTCAAATGGGCATATCTCCCTTATCCAGACTTAGTCTTAGGTGGTTTTTGGGTCTAAATTGAAGCCCCAAAATTCTACTTTCCAATGGTGATGGCCTCACATTTAAATTCCAAGTGTAAAAAGAGATGTGCCTAATTTAGTGAAGGTTGTTCATTTCCCTCGAGCCAGGTCAATGAAATCTGCTCTTAAGCCCAACTTTAAATAGACATATCTCCCTTATCCGGACTTCGTATTATGTGGTTCTTTGGTCTAAATTGAAGTGCTAAAAGTGTACAAAGAGATATGCCTAATTTATTAAAGGTTGTTCATTTCCTTCTTCATGATTTGATGCTCATTCTTTTTCTAAACTAGTTTTCTTCTATCCCCTCATATTTCCTTCAAATCCAAACCTATAAACAAGATGTTTTTAAATATTTCTAAAAGATTTCACCTCTCTTCCAATTATTTCCACTCTGTCCTTACTCGATTTACTGAAAAGTGTAATAGTTTAATCGAAATGGAAGCCTCGGAACATTGCAGAAACATTTAAAAAAAATATTTTGAAAAAAGAGTTTTATGGTCTAAAATAGTTTGGCCAAAAAATGTGTAAAGGTTGGGATTTTAAAGTTCAAATTCCATCTCTCTTATTGAGGATTCTGTGAGAAACACACTATAATTGTCATCATCGGGTAATCAAAAGAAATCGCCCAAGTCTTAGGGCCGATCAAAATGGGGTGTCTATAGTGGCATAGTAAGTCAAGTATGAATAAATGCCCCCAAGGGCTACAAATTCCAAGGCTTAAACCCGGTTACACAAAAGTAGTTCTCGAACCCATACATATAAAGCCCTTGGCTTGTCAAAATAATTACAAGGAAAAGAGCCTTGTGCTCTCAAAACATATTCCACGCCTCTAACTCGACAAGATCATCACATCTTTTCATGCACAAAATCTCATAGGGTGAGCATAAAGCCTAATTGGAAAATCTCAACAAATTATACAATCTCATGGGATGAATTCATCTGCCAGGCCATGTTTAAATATATATATATATCTTTATCTTTGAAACTTTTGTGCATAATGCAATCTTGAGAATTTAACAATTCAATAGTTTTCAATGTAATTCAAATGGGCAGTAAATACAACTCAAGCAAATCGTCAAGGCTAGTGTTTGATAAACATGTAAGTAGTGTTTTGAAGTTCCTTAAAATTTGACTTGATATTAACTTCAATTTCATTCCACACTTACAGAAGTTATGTCGTCAATTGTCTGAAAACAAGTTGAGGAATTGCATAATGCAATCAAATAACTGAAGAGCTTAGATGTTTGACTTGTGGTTCAAATAGAATTTTCACAAAATATAAGCGATATTTGATAAATGGTTTTAGATTCCATACTAAGGAGATCAAGTGAAAAAGAAAAACTCAAAATAGTAGGGTTATTGTCACGGCAAAAACACGAAGCTTTGCAAGTGGTAGAGATGGAAAATTCGTCTTTGGAGATGTTACATTTCATGGTGTGTAAACAGATATAATTGAGTTAGATTATTTGTTTGGAAAGAGGGTTGTGTTATTTAAAGGTGAATGGGTGTCACAATCAGGGAAAAGACAAGATAAAGATTGCACACTAGTCAACTTTGCACGATTAATGAAAGATATTGAGCCTTTTGTGTTGGCTTGTCAAGCAGAACATGTAATGTATGTTGAAGACTTCAAACAAAAAAATTGGCAAGTTGTTATCAAGATAAATTCGATAGATTTTTATGATATAAATGTGGGGTCTTCTATAGACAATGTGGAGGCATACTTCCAGAGTGTTGTATGTAATACACAAAGTGGTGATGGGGACAATAATTTTCATTTGGTTAGGATAGACATGTCTGCTGCAATTGTAGATGCACCACTTTCTCATGTGTTGAGAGACAATGATGTTCATGCACTACAACAAAATTGACTTTTTACGGCACCACATCAATGACATACAATGAATGCAAGCCGTAATTTCTCACTTTTACGACTTTCTTTTTTTGCATGTCGTAAATAATATACTAACCACGGCGCGTCTATTGCGTAGGTCATTAATGGTAAAAATGATAATTTTTTTACAGCTTGCAATATTAGTTGTAAATAATAAAACTTTCTACGACATACATATGGCATGCTGTTAATACATAAGTTATATACGACATGCGTATGCCAGTCGTTAAAAATAAGTCACCTTTTATGGCGTACCATGTATGTCATGAATGGTATGCCCAAAAAATTTTAGGTGCCAAAACCCAATATTGTGGTGCCACTTATCCAAAAAAAAATAATAAAAATAAACACTTGGTCGGATACAGGTGAAGGGGAAGGGTTCTTCAAACACTTGGTTTCTAAAAAATAAAAGAACGCACAGTTTCTAAGAAGAGAGGGAGAAGAAAGATGTATACAGGTGAAGGGGAAAGGGTTCTTCAAACACTTGGTTTTCAATCAATTGAATCGGTGGTGATCGAGACGCATGGCAGTCGATTGATGCAGTCTGCTTCCTTCCTTAACAAAGCAATCATGCTTTCCATTGAATCAATTTGTAAGGCACTCTCTCTTCCTTCTTCCTAAAACCCCTTTTTCGTCTCTCTCTCTCTCTCTCTCTCTCGGTATATATATATATATTTATATCCCCCTCCTCCCTTCTCTTCTTTGTTTTTCTCTTCTCTTCTCTCTATACATACATACATACATACATACATACATACATACATACATACATACATACACCTTCTATATCTATCTACATTTTTGGGGTTTTGTTCTCTGCCTTTTTTACTTCTTTTTTTTTTTGGTTTTGATTTTGATTTTGATTTTTTTGTGGATTGTTGTTTATTGAGTATGATGTGTATTTCGGTAGCTATATTTTTGGGGCATTACAGTATGAGTATTGGATATTCCATTGGCTTCCATGGTTATAAATTCATTCAAAATAAAGGATGAATGTGAATTTAAGATAATATGAACCAGATCCATAGAAATTGGGGCATTATAGTGGTACATAAAATAGAAATTGTTCACAGCACTTCGTTTCTTCCAAACGTTCTGTTTTTCTGCGTTTTGATTCCTCGCTTACTAATTTCTCAACAAGTTGCCCTCATTTCATCAGCAGCCAATCTTTTCCTTTTTTTTTTGGAGCTCTTTTCTGGAAAGGTGGATGCTTTGATTATAGTTATCAATTGTCTCTTGTAATATCTGTGGAGTTGTTACTATAAGTTTCATAGTGGGACACAATTTTATCAGCTTGTAGCTGTTGCTGTGGATTCTCACAATTCAAGATTTGTTATCTAAAATTCACTAGAAAAACTATCTATCAGTTACTTCTTTTCGAATATGTATGTGGTAATTTGCATTTCTTTATAAAAACACAATATTTCTTTATAAAAAAATTTTGTAATTTCAAGAGGTGGAGATAAATATAAGTTCACAATTCGCATTGAGCCTCATAGTAGAAGCATGGTGATTAACGCATGTGTCTATTATCAATGGACTACAAAAAGATTGGTACTGCAGGAGTGAGCCATAATTAAGAGAATGAAGGGTTGTCCTACAATCATGGGTTGTTGAGATTGAAAAGATTTCTTAATTGATATTTTGCGTTGGTTGAAAGTTTCGTAGTGATATTTCTTTAGCTAAAAGACTGTCATTTTGGCCAAATTGCAGAGTGTACGCCTACCAACAATTTAGCTTAAGTTGACCAACTTACAGTGATAGTCTATGAAGCACTGACACTCAAAAACAAGCGTTGTAGTAGTGTCAGACATGGCGAGAACATGCATGGGACACATCAACTAGTCCCCCCCCCCCTATTTGGTGCTTTTGATGGATGTTGGATGTTCAATGTTTTTTTTTTTTTTTTAAATTTTTAAATTTTTTTTTTTACTTTTTGCTTTGATTTAAATAATTAATAGATCATACAAAAAAAGAAAAAAGAAAAAAAGACATAAACAATAAGAGTTAACTGAAGAGTGAGTTTTTAATTTTTTTATATATGAAATTAGTGTTTGTTTTGGTTAAGTTTGATTATTTGTGGATGTAATATTAATCTACATAGAAAATAAAAAATATGTATATGTAAAAAATTTGTTGCCTTGTCCCATTGTGTCTGTGTCCTCATTTTTTTAGATCATCATGTCCCGTGTCCATGTCTATATGATTGTGTCTGTGTTCGTGCTTCATAGGTGATAGTCCTCCTATGCCATTGAGAGGTGCTTAGAATTTAAATGCTTTAAGATCGGGAATAGTGTGAGACTTGAGTAAAAGTGGGACTACAATTGCATGAATACTAAAATTTATTTCCATGAGATCTGGGGGTGGTTGATCAAAGTCTATGGAAAGTATATGTATCCTTAGAGTGTATTTTTTGTTAACTGGAAAAAGTTCTTTTTGAGTGTTTATTATTGTAATACACTTAATAGTGAAGGGATACAAGAGGACAATGAAAATGATGGTTAGTTAAGAATCGAATCAATGAGAATGTCTGCAAAGTGAGCTATAGTTGAAATGAGATGTCATGATGGATAATTGGCAATGTAAAAAAAAGAGAGAATTTGTGCTGAATGCATAAATGAGGAGGAACAGGTAGCATTAATTAATGATGGGGGTGGGCCGAGAATTTTACTCCCAGTGTGATAAGTGTTATGTTAGGTCCCTAAGTCTTGTCAATCCCGCAAACAAACTTGTGTGATTGAGTTGTAATTTTCTGTGCTGTTTTGTGTTACTCGCTCGAGCGAATAAGTCCTCGCTCGAGCGAAGACTGCGTCTGCATAAAAACCTAAAAGAGTTTATTGTTCGCTCGAGTGAAGGTTTCGCGGCTCGAACGAAGGCACTTATGGAAATCACGCGAGTTAAGGTTCTCGCTCGAGCGAGAGAAGCTTCGCTCGAGCAAGCTTCAAAATCCAGGATTTCTATAAGTAGTTGTTTCTCTCTAAAACTAGGATTAACTTTTCAGATCTACTTTGAGGTTTTCTAAGGTTTTCTTCTGGAGGGTTTTTTGTGAGTTTTCTTTGATAAAATTGAATGAGTGTTAAACTCATGAAGTGAGAAGCACATATCAAGGAGGTTGATCAAATATATACAAGAGTGTTATTCTTCAGTGGATTTCGAAGATTCAAACGTAGAGTTTCAAAGGAGTTTGATCTTGTACGTGGTCGTTGATTCGACAAGTGAAGTTATGGATTCAACTTCAGATTAATCAGTTCCGAGACAAAGGCGTGGTGAAAGAGTTATAGAAGGTTTGAAGACAAATTGACTGAATTGGGTAATTTGTGTGTTATCTTTATAATCTTTCTTTCTTCAGTAGTGGATTGATTAGTGGCGTTTCACTCGCGGTTTTTACAATTGAAGGTTCTTCAATTGTGGTTTTTCCACATAAAAATCGTTTGTGTCGATTTATTGTTTATTTCGAAAACAACAATCTAAATCACTTTCATAAGTGCTTGATGATTTAGATTGTGTGTTTTGAATAATTGGGAGTTGGAATATTTTAATCTTGATCTAATCACGAATCACTTAGGATTTTCAATTGGTATCAGAGCAGGTCACTCTGTGTTTTTATCAAAACTATAGGAGTGTGATTTTGTGTGACTAGTGATATGGATTTTATTTGTGAAGGTAACTCGACCCATAGACCTCCTTTACTCGATGGTACAAACTATTCTTATTGGAAAGCTCGTATGAGAGCGTTTTTAAAATCCATCGATGAGAAAGTTTGGCACTATGTGATCTATGGGTAGAGTGAACCTATTGTCACCAATGATGGTGTTGATATTCCTAAACCCCTTGATAAATGGGACACAACCGATTACCAAAACTCGAGTTGGAACAGTAAGGCTCTCAACTCCTTTTTTTGCTCCGTCACACCTGAAGAATTTCGTCGTATTTGCACGTGTGAGGTAGCAAAAGAGACTTGGGACATTTTTGAAACGATTCACGAAGGTACTACCTCTGTCAAAAGGTCAAAACTTCAACGTCTCACCTCCACCTTTGAAACTCTTTTTATGCGCGATGATGAGATGTTTGATGATTTCTATGCAAAACTTAGTGATATCGTGAATTCCTGTTTCACACTCGGTGAAAAAATCCCTGAAGCTAAAGTTGTTGGTAAAATTTTGAGGTCATTACCCGAGAGGTTCCAATCAAAAGTGACAGCCATTGAGGAGGCTCAGAATGTTGATACCCTCAAGCTTGATCAGTTGGTTGGAAATTTGCAGACTTATGAAGCCCACCAGATTTCTAAGAAAAAACAAAAAGATAGTGTGGCTTTCACTAGTGCTCATGAGATTGCAAAAACTCCGGAGACTGAGTTTGATTTAGAGTCTGAGATGACGGCTATGTTTACTAAACAGTTTTAAAAAAAAAATTGAAGAAAAAGAAGCCTAATTTCAGAGACCCTATCTCAAAAGACAAAAGTAATGAAAAACCCAAAACTTTTCCACCAAAACTTGCTCAAAAAACTGAAAAGAAGATTGTAAAGGGGCAAGGGGTCAAGTATTATGAATGTCAAGGGTTTGGTCATATTGCCCTTGAATGTCCTTCGAAAAAGAATCGAAAGAAAGTCTACACTATGACCTGGGATGATGAAAGCGGTTGAACAAGAACGAAGAACTGAATCTGGTGAAGGCGGGGATAGTGCTTTCATGGCATTTTGGTCCACTTTCACTCAACCTCTTCCAAAGCCGTGAATTAGCTCGTGGTCGAACACATCATGCTCCCACCTTTGATGGGAGTAACTACCTATATTGGAAGATCGAATGAGGGCGTTTCTAAGAGCCTTTGATCGGAAGATTTGGCAAGCCATTGAAGAAAATATAGAAAGTGCTGACAATCCGAGCAATCAGAGAGCCTTGATTACTATTCGTGGAGCAATTCCTAATGAAGAACAGCAATGGGTTGCTCACTGCACAAAGGCTAAAGATGCATGGGAAATTCAAAGCCAATTTCATGAAAGAGGAGATTCACCTTCACCACCATCCAGCAACATTTCTACCTTAGTTGCCTAACTGGATGAGGTCAAGACGAATGAGGAGAAAAAAGATGATGATGAAACATCTGAAGACAATGATGAGATTACTGGTGATGATCCACAACAACCTTACGAAAAGCTTTATGATGAATCTCTAAATCTGTCTAAAATCAATGATAAACTCACTCTCAAGCTCAAAGCATGTGAAAGCGAGAATGTCAAGCTAAAAGAAGAACTTGTAGCAACAAAGCAGAATGTCATCAAGATCTCAAGTGACAGGCAAGACCTATGTGGAAAACTTCTATCCTGTGAAACTGAAAGGAATGAACTTCTGAAAGTGTATTCCACATATGAAGAGAAGCTTGAAAGCCTTGAGATATCACAAGCTACATTGGAAGAGATAGTTTGTCAGAAAGATGAAGAACTCCGTATTGCTAGAGCCACAATTGTTTCGTGGAACAAAGGTTCCAAATCTTTAGAAGATACCTCGGGTCTCAACAAATGGGTTGTGACAAAAGTGGGCTAGGCTATGGTGCGACAACTCACAAGGGACAGGCCTCTACTTCACATGACCTGAAGACTCAAGCAAAGGGAAAGTTGAAGGTAGACCAAGGTGATCCCTCTCTTCATCTACCTAAAGGGGGTAAGATCAACAAAAGGGAGGTAAAACCTGTTTTTATTTGTCATCACTATGGTAGGTATGGACACATTCGTCCTTATTGCTTTGAATTGTTTGGTAAGGTGTCTCAAAAGGGTAGAAATTCGAATACTTTTTGGGTTAGGAGACAATCTTACATGTTTAGGCGGAATACCAAGATTCTTGAGAGTGTTCACAACGCCAAGACATTTACCAAGACCAAAAAGATTTGGGTGAGAAAAGATGATTTGACTTGTTTAGTTGTTCACACTACTCTAAAAGCACGTGACTCACACATGTGGTATCTTGATAGTAAGTGCTCTCGTCATATGTCCGGTAACAAATCTTACTTCACCTCCCTTGAAAAATATGAAGAAGGAATTGTCACCTTTGGAGATGACGGCACTTCTAGAGTCATTGGTAAGGGCTCTATAAATGTTGCCAGTCTTCCCAAGCTTGAAAATGCCTTACTTGTTGATGTTCTTAAAGCAAATCTTTTGAGCATTAGTCAAATGTGTGATTCCCATCATGAAGCATTGTTTTCAAAAAATAAATGTGAAATTTTGGATAAAAAGGGAAATACTGTCTTGCATGGGGTTCGCACATCTGATAACTGCTATGGGATTGTTACACCAATGATCTCACTTGTCACTCTGCCATCATAAGTAACATTGATTTGTGGCATCAAAGATTAGGTCACATGAATTTCAAAGACCTAACTAAGATAGCCAACAAAAAACTTGTGAGAGGAGTACCTTAATTATGTAAGAATCTGAACCATGTGTGTGGACCATGTCAACTTGGAAAGCAAACCCGTGCCCCTCATAAGAAGGTGAACAGCTTTACAACCAAACATCCTCTTGAATTGGTTCACATGGACTTAATGGGACCTACTCGCACTGAAAGCATTGGAGGTAAAAGATACATTTTTTTAACTATTGATGATTTTACTCGTTTTTCGTGGGTAAATTTTTTAAGGGAAAAATATGATACATTTGATGCTTTCTAGGCCTTAGTCCTTAAAACCCAAAATGAACAGGGCGTTTCCATTGGGCGTATCATAAGAATCCGAACTAATCATGGTCGTGAGTTTGAAAATAGTTCATTTTCGGATTTTTGTGATATGCATGGAATTAAGCATGAATTTTCTGCACCTATTACTCCACAACAAAATGGAGTGGTTGAGAGGAAGAACAGAGTTGTTCAAGAAATGGCTAGGGTCATGCTCCTTAGTAAGAAACTTCCTTCAAAGTTTTGGGTTGAAGCCCTAAATACTGCTGTTTATGTCATAAATCGCGTGTATTTAAGGCCCGACACTTTACAAACTCCATATGAATTGTGGAAGGGATTGAAACCTAATGTAAAATACTTCAAAACTTTTGGGAGTAAGTGTTACATTTTCAAAGATAGAGAGCCTTTGGGCAAATTTGACTCCCGAAGTGATGAAGGTCTTTTTCTAGGGTATTTAACCACTAGTAGGGCTTTTCGAGTCTATAACCTGTGAACTTCTTCTTTAATGGAATCAATCAATGTGGTTATAGATGACACAGGTTCACCTACTCCAACAACAAATGAGGATGACAATGGTGAGTCTCCAATCCTGGATACTAAACCACAAAGTCAAAGAGAAGCTGATGTCCAAGCACAAGAAGTTGTAACAACACCATCCTCACAGGTAAATTCAAGTCCAAAGAGTGCACAAAGAGACATCACTCCTGATGTTTTTGTCACTACAAGTCCTGAGTTCACACCATCAGCAAGGGTGAAACTGAATCATCCAGTTCAACAGGTGATTGGAAGTGTATCGGATCGAATGAAAACCCAAAGACAGATTCGGGATGAGGTATCACATATGTGTTATGTTTCTTTAATTGAACCTAAGAATTTTAAAGAGGCCTTGCTAGATGATAGTTGGGTAAATGCTATGCATGAAGAATTAGGTCAATTTGAATGTAACAATGTTTGGACTCTAGTTCCCAGACCTAGAGACATGAATATGATAGGTACCAAGTGGATCTTTAAAAATAAATCTGATGAGAATGGTATTGTAGTTAGGAATAAAGCCAGGTTGGTTACTCAAGGCTACACACAAGTAGAGGGTGTTGACTATGATGAGACGTTTGCCCCAATTGCACGTCTCGAATCTATTCGTATTTTACTTAGTGTTGCATGTTTTCTTGGTTTTAAATTGTTTCAAATGGATGTGAAAAGTGCTTTTCTGAATGGGTACTTGAAAGAAGAGGCATATGTTGAGCAACCAAAAGGGTTTGAGGACCCTAAATGTCCAAACCATGTCTACAAGTTGGACAAAGCTTTGTATAGGTTGAAACAACCCCCTCGGGCTTAGTATGATAGACTTACTACCTTTCTTCTTGATAATGACTTTCAAAGGGGTAGTGTGGATAAGACTCTATTTGTGAAACATACTAAGTCTCATATTCTTGTTGCTCAGATTTATATTGATGATATTGTGTTTGGATCCACTGCTGATCATCTTGTGAAATATTTTTCGGATTGCATGACACATGACTTTGAGATGAGCATGATGGGAGAGTTGTCTTATTTCTTGGATCTTCAAATTAAACAGTCTCCTTCGGGTATGTTTGTTTCTCAGACTAAGTATGCTAAAAATCTTGTGTCAAAGTTTGGGCTTGAGTCTGCCAAACATGCACGCACTCCCATGAGCACCAGTCTTCACCTCTCAAAAGGCTCCTCTGGTATTGATGTAGATCCTGCCCTTTATTAGAGTATGATAGGGAGTCTTCTGTATCTCATAGCCAGTCATCCTGATATTTCGTTCAGTGTCGGTGTTTGTGCCTGTTACCAAGCCAGTCCTAAAGAGTCTCATCTTCCTGCGGTCAAACGCATCATCAAATATGTAAATGGGACATTGGGGTATGGAGTTTGGTTTTCTACTGATACTACAACTGAAATTACTGGTTTTTATCTTGTTGGGCGGAATGTGGTGTCTTGATGATAGGAAGAGTACATCTGGTGTAACGCCCTCAAAATATAACCCATTAAATATAAAACATGACATGCATTATTTAAAAGAAAACCATTAAATATAAAACATGACATGCATTATTTAAAAGAAAACAGTATATTATACCAACCATCAGAGTATTACGAAATAAAACATAATAATAAGTGCCCTACGGGCTTACATCTTGCCAAGCCAACACTTGGACACAAATCCATGAGTTCTAACTCGAAACAAATAAAGCCCTAGGCTTGAATGTTTACATAGTTCAAATAAAGCAAATAAAGCAAATAAAGAAAGTCTTCAAGTCCAAATCCTCACAAGCTAAGCCTTTGGAGGTAATGAACCACCTGATCCTGAAAAATGAAGTTCCCATAAAGGGTGAGCCACAGCCCAATAGAGAAATACTAAACCAGGCATAAGAATTAACTAAAGCAGTGGCATCCAATACATGGTTAACACCAATTAATCAATTTACAATTTTATGACACGAATGTCTACATTGCCTATGACACTTTGTCTATGGCATAACTCACCTACCAACTATGGCACAGAACCTGGCCAAACAACTCAACATGGATAACAAGTCAGGTTAAACCTTTCTTATAACAAAATAAACACACATACTGGTGTTATAACAATTCAATCAAATCCACTTCTATACTTCCCAACTGATACACATGGTGGTGATGTATCATATCAACAACAAATAGATAAGCATATGAGCTATACCTGCTATAGGCGTATATAAGCGACAACCACAGGTTCATCCCTATCTTCCCATAATCATTAACGGTTTAGAGGTACATCCCCATCTTCCCTAACCGTAAGGTACATCTATCTCCTCCCATACACAAGTAATGCTTATAAACATAAAGTCATACACATAGTAAATCAATACATAAATTTAATGTATTATTCAACCTTTATACTCAACAACTTAACCAAATGATTAGTTTCAATTTTGCCTATTCCACATGCAGTGTCTACAACAATCATGGCTATCCTCCACCGATAGCCCAAAACAATTATTTCTAAACAAGAAATAAATATAACAACAAATGTAATTTCAACATTCTCAAAGGTAAGTATTTAAACTAACCAAATACATCATTAAACCACTAAATTCCCCAATCTCATGAATTAAACCCATTATACAATCTTCCCTTAAATTAATCTATGACAAACCCTAGGGTTTCTCCCAAATTACCAAACTACCCCCACATACCAAAATACCACCACTTAGGATTAAAACGTATAAATGGAGTAGGAAATCCCTACCTCGAAGAAATAACTCAAAAGAAGAAGATGAAGATGATGCCCAAAACTCCAAAGTGCTCCAAACCCACAATTTCTCAGATTAAAATGTAGCCCTCACTCTCCTCTACCTTTTTAATGAAGGAACAAGGGTAGATACACACTCTAAATAGATCAATCCTAAGAGAAAAGATGAGTTGGGAGAGAGAGAACTCGTAACCTAGGGTTTTATAAAGCGAAGAAATTTGAAAAATTTGTTTTAAAACACGCTGCGTATTTAAACTTAACAGTCCTCGGCGCTAACACACCGCTCGGCGTAAGAACAAAACAAGGTCCGCTCGGCGCAATGATAACCGCTCGGCGTAGATCTCTCACTGCGAAGTTTTGCGAGGACCAAAAATTCTTTGGAAGAGTGTAAACCCTTTCGGCGTAGGAATGTCGCTCGGCGGAAATAAAGCTATGGGCAACCAACAGCTAGACCAAGGCTCAACCCAATTGTTCGAAACACGCCTAACACATCCTAAAACTCGACCAAAAAGAATTAAAGGATGACAACAACAACAATATGACAACGGAATCCACGGAACATAAGTCCGGATACAATAATCAAATGGGAAAAGACCGGGGTCGCTATATCTGGGGGTTGTTTTTACCTTGGGAATAATTTGGTTTCCTAGCATAGTAAAAAGAAAAATGCCATCTCTCTTTCGATTGCTAAGGCTGAGTACATAGTTGCAGGGAGTTGTTGTGCACAAATGCTTTGGATGAAGCAAATGCTTCATGATTATGGGATAGAACAGAACACTCTCACACTTTTCTGTGATAACACAAGTGCCATAAACATTTCAAAAAATCCTGTCCAACACTCTCGCACCAAACACATTGACATTCATCATCATTTTATTCGAGAGTTAGTAGAAGAGGTCCTTGTTGTTCTGAAGCATGTTTCCACTGAGCATCAAAAAGCTGATATTTTTACAAAATCCCTTGATCTTCTTCGGTTTGAGTTCCTTAGAAAGACCTTGGGTGTCATGCTCGATCACTAGAGTGTTACCTGTTCCTTGAGTAGGTGTGAGTGTTTTGATTTATGTGTGCTTGGATGCTATAATCTCATTGTCATTGATTTATGTTTGTCTTGCATCCAACTTTATATGTACACTACTCATGCTCCTTACAAGATCACATTGTTCATTGTTCATAGCTCATTTTGAATGCCCATTCTCATTAACCTCATGACCTCATTCTATACACATCCTTGAGATAAATTGTTATTGGGGTTTCTGCACAAGTGATCAAAGTTCTCTAAGGACCACTAACAGTGTTTCTTGTACTTTTACAGTGGAATTGACCGATACTAGTATATCATGGGTGATGTTGAGTCTCTTAACCATCTATCATCATTTTTCACTTCCACGGTTTCTCCCTCAGTTCCTTGAAGTCCGGGCATTAGGAAAAAGGCTACCTCAGAGGCACCAACTAGGCCATCCTTTTTTATTTCATTCTTCTCTAGTTTGGTTTCCATACTCTTGAGTGTGAACGCCACCAGTGAGTGCCCACAAGAAAGAAAATTTTGAAAAAAAATGAAAAATAAGGGACTCATTGATTGAGGGGGAGCCTTCGCATTTACTCAACAAATATCTCATGCTTCCTAGTGGTTTGACTTTTCTCTGTGATGTTTAGTTACTCTTGCCGGAGGTCCAGCCATCCGATCACTACGAGGATTAACTCTGGCTCAGTGGACTCTCAAGGACTGCACACACACACTTTATTTTGTGAGATCTCATGTTGGATTTTGAGTTGTACATTCTCATGTAGCTTATGATCACTGATTATATTTTATCTGCTTTGCCCATGATTTCCAATGTCATTGTTTTTTAAAATTGCAAGTTTACAGGATTCATGATGTGCAGATTATTTCATCTTAGTCTCATTTTTGGCCAAATGTGATCATCTACTTGTGTTTCAAGTCACACTTCATGATTTTGAGTATCTTTGTTTTGTTTTCAAATTTTAAAAAATATATATATATATTTGGTTTTGTTTTGTTTTTTTCTCTTCTTCGCTCGAGTGACGGAGTCCTCGCTCGAGCGTGCTTCTGCTACTACATTAAACCTAAGAGCGTGTGTTTTTGGCTAGAGCAACAAGTTCTTGGCCCGAGCGAACCCTTGTGCTTTATTTCCCTCGCTCAAGCGAGAAAGTCTTCGCTCGAGCAAACAGTCGTGGTTCAAATTCTCACACTATGTCTTTTCAGTTCATATTTTCCCCCCTCTTCGTGTTTTCTCCCTCTCTCTCTCTCTCTCTCTCTCTCTCTCTCTCTCCCCTAGGGTTTTCGTGGTCTTCATTGCTGCTATCTTCAAGTCGTTTCTCTCTTGGTTTTGGGGCATTTCCTTTCCTTCATCTGCAGTCTCCAAAGTTGGTAAGTCTTTCTTTTCTCTTTGTTTTTTTTAGTTCTTCGTTTGCCATATGACTGTGAACCATGCTCTGTTCTAATCAAGGTTTCATCATTTGGGGTTTTAGTTACTTTTGGTTGTTTCATCTTGTTTCTCTCATGCATCTAGGGTACATGGTTTTGAACATTATATTATGGTTTTATTGCTAGGGTTTAATTTGAGTTTTGTGTTTGGGTTTACATTGGGGTTTTTTTTTTTTTTTTTTATCTAATGTTTTGTGTTTCCTATTGTAGACACCCCATTTTTGACCGTCCTCAAGACTTGGACGTCACCGCTTGAACATTCAGTGATCATCCATGTTTGTGTTCGTCCTGAGTTCCCGGAGGTCTCGGCCACGCGCCTTGCCTCAGGATCTCTCGTCTTGATTGTTTTGTGTCTGGTTTCGCACCAAACACTTGTGCTTTGCCTTTGAGGGGCAGGGAATGGCTTGTTGGCCATCCCTACACATCACCGGCCATGGCTTGACGCCACCGGCCATTGGTTTGTTGCCACCGGCCAAATGTTTGGCTGGCCGGCACTCTTTGTGGCCGGCCGACCATCTATTTTGGTCAAATTACATTTTTGGCTGGCCGACCACTGTTCATCTGCTTTTGCAGATATTTTTATGCCAGCTGTGCTAGCTGGCATACACTTTGCTCCCCTCTATACACGTGTATGGAGGGATCTCCCTCTTGACTAGCTTGTTTGGAAAGCTTTACAAGAGGGATTGTCTATAAGAGAGAACCTCTTCTCCCTTCATTGGGTTAGACATTTTTTTCAGAGCTCTGAGTTTTAGGGTTAGGGCTTGCATATCCCCCATCTCTATATCTCTCTCTTTTGTGTATATGTGTGTTTTTTGGTCTTATTATTGCACACAAACACCCACCATTACACCTTGCCTTGGCTACTGAGGTGCTAGGGAGCTGTTCTTGAAGTTCTTGACTGGTTTTGAGCTCAAAGAACCAGCTGGAGCATTGTTTGTGAAGAGGGTCAACAAGGGTAGGAACTTATTCCTTTTTACCCCCTTTTTTTACATAGTCTTGTAGCCTATCTTGCAACTGCTTTTAGACTTTGTGTATAACTAATAAAAGTCTTGTTTTTTATTTCTTTAAATAGTTACTTAAGGGTGTTTTGAGTTTTGAGGTTGTTTGACCCCTCTTAGGCCTTGTTTGGCCTTATTTTTGTCCTATTTTGGTGAGCTCCAGGACCACCTTGTTTGGGCCTCCTCACCACTGAAATCTTGAGGGATTTTAGTGGTGAGGATGGTGCCTTGAGATCTTAAGAAGGAAAGGGCCACCCCCTCTCCTTGTTGTCCTTGAAAAGGGCTATTTAAGCCTCATGTGTGAGCATCTTGTTTAAGTGTATGATGGTCATGCCTTAGCTGGTTTTTTTGTGCTCATTATGTCATAATATAGCTCTATTTTTACTTGGTTTAGACACACCATGCATGCCTTGCATACTTGTCTTGTAATGCCATCTTTTTGCCTTAACATGCTTTAGGCTTTAACCCTCATTCTAGCATGATTTAGGCCTAGCTTTGTGAAGCTTTCATGCTTGTTTTAGTATGCTTTAGCTCTATTTTCAGTTGCTTTGGTCACGCTCAACATGCTTTGCATAGTCTCTTTGCATTCTAGCTTGTAGGCCTTGAATGGGGGATGTCATGAGCATGTTTTGTTTGCTTTAATTAATTGGTTTGGCACCTCTATTTTGTGCAATTTCAGAGTTTGGCATGCTTGTCATGTGTCTATATTTATCTTCTTTTAAGTGTGCTTAAAGGTTGCTTCTATATGCCTAAGTGTTGGACTATATGTGCATGCATGCTTGTATGACATTTTGTCTTCATTTCCATGGCATTTAGCCACTGTTTTAGGCTTGTTTGAGGGCTGCCTAAATCAGTTTAGATCCCTCCTTTGCATGTTGTTGCATGCTCACCTTGTGTGTTGGTGAATACTTGGCCCCTTTGGTATGTTGTTGCATGCTTAGGTGATAGTGCATTTGGCATGCATCTCTTACTAAATTGTCTAACATGTTATATGCTTTGCATGTGTGTATGTCGACATGGTACTTTGCATGCTCGTTAGTTGTATGTTTTCATGTTTAGTTGCATACTCATGTTGCACACTAGCTCCATGCCTAGGTCTCATTGCATTGAGCATGCATTCCTTGCCTCTTGATTGAGCATGATAGAGGTTAGGATTTATTGAATGCTTTTGTGCGCATTTCATTTAAAATCAAAATGCACAACTTGGTTTTTCGAGCCATCACGCATTAAAATGCGCGATTGGTGGCCCGAGAATCAAGGAACATACCTCTTTGAGTCATGAACATGATAAGAGGTGTGTTTCGTGCAAACATTGCTTGAAATACATTGCTATGCCTTGTTTTGCCCTCTGCTGCTGTCAAAACAGGATTCTGCAGGAAGACTTCGCCGGCCGGCCATCTGTAGTGCTGACCGACCAATAATTGGTGGCCGGTGATCATTCCATTTGGCTGATGGTATCCCACAAGGTCCATAGAGTGCACCTTGGAAATTTTGCAATGATCAGAGGAGCAGAGTAGGGAAAACAGAGGCAACTTGTGCATCGCAGTGGACTTCCGAGCGGAGCCTACCACGCATTGCATTGGGCCCTCTTCCCGAGGCTGTTTACTGTTTTATTAGATTAGTTAATTTGCTTAACTATTTTAATCGGTCTGTAATATTTAATTAGCTTGTAGGCTAGTTAAATCTGTATTATTCTTTCGGTCCCTCCGAGTGAGGGCAAATTTGTAATAAGTGTGGGTGCGTGTGTGCATGCCTTCCAACCCCCATTTCTTTCTCCCTTTTACTTACCTGCTTTTGGTGGTTAGTATTAGGACATGTTTAATTTAGCATCCTTATGCTATGCATGCGTGTATCATTCATCAGTCTTGCATGCACCGGGCTCGGTGCGTCATACTAACTGCATTGTATTTCAATTCCAAGTTGAATACGTGTTAGTTGTAGCATCATCATATGCCATCTTAGAATAGCCGAGCCTATCATAGTTGCATCTTGCATGTGTTGCATTAGCCATCTTAATATAAACTAGGATCATGTATATGATTACTAACTAGTTTCTGTTTTGGCTTGGAGTACTCGGTAAGCATTTATGTTTTAGCATCCTTGCATGAGTGTGAGTGTTGCCATGATAGCATGCTTACCATGTGGCTAGATGCTTATATGATATAACTGCTTGAATGCTTGTGGATGAAGGTTGGATTGTTTGAGTTGGGACAACTCATTGAAATCCGTGTTTTAGCCTACTTGCTAGTAGCAAATCTCAAATCATTTTCCAAACAAACGGATATGCAATGCTTCGTTCCAAATTAGGCGATCTAGTCTATACTTGTTGTGTTGTGCGCATCACATAGTAAGATTAGCTAATTAATCGGAATAAGAACACATAACGTTTTCAAAATCGGATATCATGGTTAGTAGAGGCCGATCTTCGGATCGGGCGAGAAGGGGTGCTCATAGCTGACCTTTCCCAATCGTACCCAAGTTCCCGAGCCGAGGCAACTTTGGTGATGACGGACACGTGGCCTTAGGCAAATGAGTCAGGGTTTCCTAAATTCCCCTATTAAAAAAAATATTTAGGTGGCGACTCTGTATCTGTCAAAACAGTCCATGTTTGGCACTTCTTTTCCAAAAATCTGTTTTTCTCAAAACGATTTGCCAGATTTGGACTCTTTGGTTCAGATTAAGAACTGTGGCAAAATTGAGTCCGAATTGTGGGGTGGGGCCCTCACGCGAGGCGCGTCCACAGTTTCTGGCGACTCTACTGGGGATTTTAGAGAGCTTGACTCGAACTCCTAATATCTTGTTTTGATTTCACTTATGTGTTTTTTTTTGCATTGCACGTGCATAGGTGCACCTAGGACATCGTGTTGGCCATCTGCTATTCCTGAGCGGTTTGCTGGAGGCATGACTTTGTCAAAGCATGCCATAAGGCTAATCGGTTGCGAGCTCACAAGATAGAACACAAACCCCGGTTTTACCGGGGCACCCTTTTTGACCATTCGACCTAGTGCATATTCGAAATCCATAGTGACCATTCCAAACTAGGACAGGTTACTTACCCGATATAGGTTGTTTGAAACCGCTGTGTGCGTCGTGAAACCCTAGCTCCTGACAAAATAGGACAGGGAAACCCTATCCCAACATAGGGGTGTTTTGGCTCTCTTTTACCTGCTATGTGCTTTTAGAGTGTATCTCTACAAGAACGTACATATCAGGCTGTAAGTTTGAGCATTAGGCCTACAGGCATCAGTATCAGTGTTTTTGAGAAACAGTTATATCTGCGGGTATCCAATTCGTCGTTTTGGGGTAGTGCTTTTTTGGGGAATAGTGATCGAGATTAGAGCATTGTTATTACCACGCTGTGTTTGTTCTATTTGAAATTTGAAATCTCGCATGTTTCCTCTTTCAGTTCAGAGAATCAAGTACAGAATAGTCGAGGTTCTCCCTCACTGAGGCAAGGCAGATATCTGATCCGTTAGTCACCGTTCAAGATCGGCGGACTTATCATGACACAGAATTCAGAGGAAATCGTGGTTATGACAACCGCATTAGATCAAGGAATCACCCTGCAAAGTGAGACCAATGTTGATGTACCGCATCTGCCCAGGTCGCCTGCTGCGCGCCCGATCTGGGGACCCCAGTTGTATCAAGCTCGTGAGCCCACTACGTTCGAATTGATGGGGACGATTGGTGACCTCCAGAGGTCTATGAAAGATCTCGCTTACGGAATATCGGCTTCGCCACCAGCTACACCATATGCCGGGAATTTTGTACCACAGGAGCCCCCGCTATTGGGACGGATTGTGATCGAGCTCAGCCAACCTGAGGTTGTCTCAAGTTATAGCAATGACATGTCAACATCAACCCAAGCCCTTGATCAGGCTGAGGCCAAATGTAAGAACAAAATGAAGGCAGATGCCGATCCCATTGAACAACTGCTATGGGCAGCCGAGGCTTTGAAAGCCGGGGCGATGGATAAGCAACGGGTATTCGCAGTCGCGGCCAAGACTGTGAATGATGCCTTCCCCACTCCAACTGAAGGCAGTTCAAGCCAGACAGAAAACTGGGATAGGCCCCGTCATGCGTAACAGCTTCCTCACTCCCAAATGCACTGGAAAGATCAGAAAGTCAAGGTAGTGCCTGCCGACCCTTTCGCTAGTACGTCTAGCAAGAATTCTCAGACTTCAAAGTATCGATCCCGATGGCGCAGAGTCTTCCACGCACTCTACATGCCTTTGTTTAGGGCACTCTGTAACATGCTCGGGGGGAACCCGCGCGCGTTAAACAGTTCGGACCCCTGAGATCTCTTTGATCTTAAGTTTTACGAGTGCAATGTGAAACATAGATAAGAGTCCAGATTTGGTAACTTTTATTGAAAATCCATTTTATTGCAATTTTGTCAAAAATGGACTGCGGCATCAGAACTCAGAGTCGCCACCTAATATTTTGGAAAATTAGGAAACCCATGACTCGGTGCCAAGGCCACTGTTCGTCGTAACCAAGGATGCTTGTCTTAGAACCTTAGGTATGAGAGGGGAAGGTCAATAATGAGCACTCCCGCTCACCCGATCAAAAGATCGGCCTCTACTAAACCATGATATGACTTTTATTTTCTTTATATGTTCATGTTCTGATTATTTTAATAAATCCTAAAATTTACTATGTGAAGCATACAAGTATAGACTAGTTTGCTCAAATTGGAACAATTCAATTTCATGTTTGTTTTTCGAAAAGGGTTTGAATTTGCCACTTGACAAAGTGGGCTTAAAGTTTGGGAATTTTGCCACTACAAAGTGGGCTTAAAACGTACATTCATTGAATCATTCCAATTCAGGCAACAAGCCTTCATCCACAGGCATTCGAACAGTTTATTATTTAATCAATTAGCCTCATGGTAGGATGCTAAACATAATAAGAAAATCACACATAAATGGGATGCTAAAGCATAAAAACTCACAGATTTATCGACGTCCCTCGAACAGCTACAAAACAAAGTTAGTAAAATATGCATGATCTTATATACAGAAATCCTAATGCAATTCACTCATGAGATGCAGCTAAAGATTCAGCTTCTAAGATATGATATGTGAATCATCTCAATAACATGAGGTAGCGCATAGAATCCCAGAAGAATTGATTAAATCCACACATGGAAATGTAGACGAATCTTAATGCATGGAATATGGATGTAAAGCAGGGATATGCATGACATGTCAGATATATACATATGTACAGTTAGGAAAAGCGATTAAAGAATGGGATAGAAAGAAGCGGGGTGGGGAATTATTACAACACTTTAATTATTACAGATCCGAGAGAGATGAGTAAAATAAAAAATCCTCACAAACACTCAAAATAAAAATAAAATAAAATGAAGCAGGGACACACCCTGTGTGACTAAGCACCCACTGATAAATCCCATATTAAGCCCAAAAATTGAGCCCACTTGAAGCCCATGTAAAACCAACAAAACCAACTCAAACCCTCTAGACCAACTGCGTGCCTGCATCATGCTCTTGTTTAAAAACGAACTTCCATGTCTTCCCTTATAATTTGAAATGTTTTCTTAATGCTCTGCCGAGTTTGAGCGATCTATTCAACATTTGCAATGATCAACTTAACAGGATACAAGTGATGTTTTGCAGTCACCCAAAAGGATCTGCATCGAAGTCTCTGAGTTCTCAATAGAAAATGTCAGGAGTAGCTGATAGAACACCCTTCATAGGTTTCTCTGGAATAATAACACAACCAATATGTTGCCATATATGCCACTTCAGATCCTCACACTTGATCATTGAATCAGTTTGCAATGAATTTCCATATGGACAACGAATCTGTCCTCATAATCAAAAGACAAACCCTCAGTTCTCGAACGCTGTAAAATCAACCAGTAGAGCCATCCACGCAGTCCATGTTTGCGTCCAATTAACGACCGATCAAAGTTCTTCTTCTACATCCTCTATTTCAGTCCATAAATTAGGCTCATTCAAAATATCAACGAACAAACGAGACCGTAGATAATCGGGAATGTCATGGCTCAAATGACCATCAAATATTGCAAACAGAATAGGCTCATGCTTCTCAACTTGCTTGAATTCAGAAACAACATAATCTTCCATTGGGTGGCTGGATTTCTTGGCCTGTCATGGCTGAAACTGTTCACGTTAGTGCAACAATCCAGAGACACGATTTATATCTTCTGCATGACCCTCAGCAACCATGGCTTCTTTGTTGGCGAACTGTGCTGTTGACTCCGTTTGGTTGGCGAGAAAACCAGAGAGAGAGAGAGAGAGAGAGATGTGGATGACGTTGATGGAGCATGTAACGGTGCTGCTGGAAATTTAGGAGAAAGAGCCGTTGCTCGATGGTGGATCAGGGGTTGTTGTCTGGTGCTGAGGTTGGTGGTGGCTTGATACCGAGAGAGAAAGAGAGAGCTGTATGTGTGTATGTGTTTTCCTTCAACAAGAATGCTCTGTGTCCTTCCCCTCTTTTTTCAACCGAGAGAGAGAGATAGGCCAAGCGAGACAGAGAGAGAGCTGCCCACGTGTGCGTGTCTGTCCCTGTGTACGTGTGTGTGTTGCAGATGATGATCAAGTACGCTAAAAAAAAAAACAAAGCTGAGAGAGAGACCAGAGAGAGGGAGAGGTGCCTCCTCTGTGTGTTTGTGTTTGATAGTCGAGAAGAGAGAAGAGAGAGAGCTAGTGTATGTGTCTTCCGAGTGTATTAGTGTGTGAGCTGGTGTTAGTGTGTGTCCTGTGTGTGTTAAAGCTCAGATCAAGAACCTCTCTTCCCCTCTCATTTTTCACTCACTCACTCTCCCTTTTTGAAACTGCTCTTTGCCTGTGTTGTCTTGCTCAAAATCCTTTTTCTCCTCTTTTTTCTCCCTAAGCTGACAGAGGGAGAGACCTTTATGCATGTGTATTGTTCTTTTTTTATGTCAGATCCCCCCAGGCCCCCTTGCCCATGTGTGTCCTCCTCTTTAATCATACACTACCCACTCTTTTCTTTTTTTTTTATTGGACCACCCACTCCCTCTTTTTCTTTAAAACATACCACCCCACCACCTTTGAAAACCCACTTCACCGAATTAACATACAGCTCCATCAGCTTTTGAACCACTTCCTGAAATTCTCCCACATCTTCTCACCTGCTCTCTTTTCTTTTCTTTTTTTTATATCACCCACACCCTGTAGACGTCCCCCGAACGTCCCAGGAGGATGAACCCCCGTTCTGTTCATATTAGGCTTACTACAGTTCGGACTCGATGTGTTGTCACGGTCCTAAATCTGAACCAAAGAGTCCAAATCCGGCAAATCGTTTTGAGAAAAACAGATTTTGAAAGAAGTGCCAAACATGGACTGCATTGCCAGATACAGAGTCGCCACCTAAATATTTTTTAATGGGGAAATTTAGAAAACCCTGACTTGGTGCCAAAGGCCACATGTCCGTCATCACCAAAGTTGCCTCGGCTCGGGAACTTGGGTACGATTGGGGAAGGTCAGCTATGAGCACCCCCTCTCGCCTGGTCCGAAGACCGGCCTCTACTAATCATGATATCCAATTTTGAAAACGTTATGTGTTCTTATTCTGGTTATTAGCCTAGATTTACTATGTTATGCGCACAGCAAACAAGTATAGACCAAATCGCCTAAATTGGAACAAAACATTTCATGTTTGTTTTGAAAGTGGTTTACTCAGAGACGCGCCTGGGCTTCATTCTCTGATTCGGACTCCCTTTTTGTTGGGTTGCGGTTCTAAATCTTGAACCAAAGAGTCCAACTCTGGCAAATCGTTTTGAAGAAAAAACAGATTTTGAAAAAGTGGTGCCAAACATGGACTGCTTTGCCAGATTACAGAGCCGCCACCTAAATATTTTTTAATGGGAAATTTAGGAAACCCTGACTCGATGCCGAAGGCCACGTGTCCGTCATCACCAAAGTGGTCTTGGCTCGGGAGCTTGGGTACGATCGGGAAAGGTCAGCTATGAGCACCCCCTTTCGCCCGGTCCGAAGACCGGCCTCTACTAACCGTGATATCCGTTTTTGAAAACGTTACATGCTCTTATTCCAATTATTAGCCTAGAATTACTATGTTATGCGCGCAACAAACAAGTATAGACTAGATTGCCTAATTTGGAAATAAAAATTGCATATCCGTTCGTTTTGAAAATGCTTCGGAATTTGCTACTCGCAAGTAGGCTAAAACACGGATTTCAACGAGTTTTCCAACTCAAGCAATCCAACCTCCACCCACAGGCATTCAAACAATTTATCTCACATAAGCACTTAGCCACATGGTAAGCATACTATCATGGCAACATTCACACGCATGTGGTATGGTAAAGCGTAAGATACTTACATCGTACTCCGTGCCAAAACAAGAAACTAGTTAGCAGACATGCATGTCCCTAGGTCATGTTAAGTGGCTAATGCAACACAGGCGAAGATGCAATTTAGAGTAGGCTCGGCTAACCCTAAAGATGGCATGTGAAATGCACTTTATTCGATGCATGTATTCAATTTGGAATTGAAAATACAATGCAGTTTGTATGATGTACCGAGCCCGATGCATGTCAACAAATGCATGGATGCACGCATGCATTGCATAAGGTATGCTAATTTTAAATATGCCCTAATACTAACCATTGAAAGCGGGTAAGTAAAAGGGAGAAAGAAATGGGGGTTGGAAGACATACACCGCACTCACCCACACTTATTACAATTATGCCCTCACTCGGAGGGACCAAAAGAATAATACAAATTAATTAACTACGCAAGCTAATTAAATATTACAAATTAATTAAATTAACAAAATAGTTAATCTAAGAAAAACAGTAAACCGCCTCGGGGCGAGGGCCCAATGCATGCACACTCGGATTCTGCTCGGAATTGCACTGCCATGCCTAGCTTGCCCCTGTTTTCCCTGCTTTGTTCCTCTGAAAACTGCCAAAGTCTCAGAACTACTTCCTTGGATACTGGGAATCACCACCGGCTGAACAGAATAGCCACCGGCTGCTATATGTGGCCATCGGCACGGAATTCACCCATCGGCTGATAATTGACTGCCGGTCGGCACTGAACACTGCCGGCCGGCAATGAATCCCTGCAGAACCTGCAACTCACAGCAGCAGAGGGCAAAACTTGCATGGCAGCTCAATTCAAGCAATGTATGCACCAAACACATTCCTTATCATGTTTGTGACTCAAAGGAGGATGTGCCTCGATTCTCGGACCACCAATCACGCATTTCCATGCATGATGGCCCAAAGAACCAAGTGTGCAACTTTGATTTCAAATGCATGCAATGCAAACAAGCACATAAGGGTGCTAAACCTCTATCACACACACTTCAAGAGGCCAAGCATGCACGATGCAATGTAATGAAGTCCTAAGCATGTCATCTATATGCAATATGAGCAATACAATATACTTATGCAAACATACAAGTGAACATGCAAGATAAGCATGCAAACCAATTGAAGGATGGACTTAAACATGAATTGGGCAACTCTAAAAAGGCTCAAAACAGTGGCCAAATGCTATAGAAGTGAAGATTAAGATACATGAAACACATGTACACATGCAAGCATACATAATCCAACACTTAGGCATAAACAAGACAACATTCAAGCACACTTGAAATGAGTTAAACATGGACAATTAGCATGCATAGAAAGCTCTGAAAATCATGCAAAATATGATGCTAAACCAAGCAACAAAGCAAGTTAAACATGCAATTTAAGGTCCAAGCACTTAAGGCAAGCCGAAGGGCTTAAACCGAGGTCAAACCCACCAAGCCTCACAAGGCCAAGGGGACTCAAAATAGGTCAAAGACAGACCTAAACAACACTCAAGGAACACCTAGATGGCATCTAAATGGTCCAAGTATAAATGCACATACAAAGGCCAAAACATGAGGTATACAACATGCGCTTTTAAAGCAATAAAGAGGCGACTTGGGCAAGCATACAAGCACACCAAAAGGACTGAAATGACATGCCAAATGGTTCCAAACCATCAAAATGAGGTAAGCAACGCATGCTACATATGCATACTCAAAAGCTAGCAAGCCTAAAATGCAAAGGGGCTATATAATGCATGCCAAGATCAACCCAAATGACTAAGGACAAAGCTAAAACATGTCAAAATAAGCACAAAACGTTCACAAATCTAAGCCTAAAGCATGCTCAAGTTAGGGCTAACAACCTAAGGCATTTTAAGGCAATACAAGGCATTACATGGCAACTATGCTAAGCATGCATGAGGGACCAAAACCAACACATAGCAATGTTAAATCATGATATTCTAAGCTTGAATAACAGTCCATACATGCTCAACACACACTCAATCACAATGCTCCCTCAAGAGGCAAAACTTGCCCTTTTCAAGGACAATAAGGAGAGGGGGGACCTCCTCCTTCTTAGGACTTTAAGGCACCATCTTCACCACTGAAATCCCTCAAGATTTCAGTGGTGAAGAGGTCCAAGCACCAAAGTCTCGGATCTCAACAAAATAGCACAAAATGAAGCCTTTTCAAGGCCTAAGAGGGGTCAAACTTCCCCAAAGCACAAAGTACCCTTAATAAACTATCAAGAGGACTAAAAAAAAAAACTTTTTTGTATTGAACACCAAGCACAAAAACAGTTCAAAGATAGGTCAAAATGGAGTGCAAGAATGGGGTATATAAAGCAAGTTTCTCACCCTTGTTGACCTTCTTCACAAATGTTGACTTTGTTGCTTCCTTGAGCTCCAAATCAGTCAAGAACAGCAAGAACAACCTCTTGGGACCTCAGTAGCCAAGGGAAGGTCAAACACTAGGTGTTGATGAGCAAAAGTGAGACACAAACACCTAGTGTACAAAACAAGAGAGCAAAAGAGAGATAGAATAGATATAGAACTCAAACCCTAAAACCAGAGGTTCTTCTCTGTCTTTTCTCTCTAAAATGTCTAACCCTTCAACCCCTTGAGCCAAGAGAAGAGAGTCTTCTCTTATAGACAACAAAGCTTACAAGCTAAGTCAATCCAAAGGCTCATCCCTCCATACATGTGTATGGAGGGGAAACAAATGCAAGACAGCTGCCTTAAAATATCTCATAAAGCAACTGCACAGTAGTCGGCAGGGCAAAATTGTCATTTTGACAAAATTGATCGCCAAGCACAAAGAGTGTCGCCCGGCACAATATAGTCCCGATGGCAACACCAACCAGCCGGTGGCCTCTAGCCACTGCCGGTGGTGTGTGGGGATGCCTCACAAGGCATTCCCTGCCCCTCCAAGGCAGACCACAAGTGTTTGGTGCAAAACCAGACACAAAACGGTCAAGTTCGGAGGTCCTGAGGCAAGCGCAGAGCCGATTTAATTCGAACTCCAAACGAACACGAACATGGATAATCACCGGGTATTCAAGCGGTGACGTCCAGGCCTTGAGGACGGTCAAAATTGGGGTGTCTACAGCTACTCTCAAGTAGGCTAAAATACAAATTTGCCACTCTCAAGTGGGCTTTAGAAAAGGTGGTTTTGCCACTATCTAGTGGGCTTAAAACTCACAGTTTTAATGCATTATTCCAATTTAGGTAATTCAACCTCCATCCACAGGCATTCAAGCAGTTATATCACAAAAGCAGCTAGCCTCATGGCAATCACGCTATTATGGAAACACTCACACACATGCGGTATGCTAAAGCATAAAAGCTTACCTAGTACTCCGTGCGAAAACAGAAAATAGTTAGTAATCATGCATGATCCTAGTTCATGTTAAAAATGGCTAATGCATCACATACAGAATGTCACTAGAATAGGCTCGGCTAATCTACAATGACATGTGAAATGCTACAAATAACACGTATTCAACTTGGAATTGAAGTACAATGCAGTTAGTATGATGCGCCGAGCCTGGTGCATGCAGTACAGATGAATGATGCACGCATGCATAGCATAAGGATGCTAAAATAAATATGCCCTAGTACTAACTATTGAAAGCAGGTAAGTAAAAGGAAGAAGTGGGGATTGGAAGACATGCACACACTCACCCACACTTATTACAAATTTACCCTCGCTCGGAGGGTTCGAATAAATATTACAGTCCGGATAAATAATACTAAATTAATTATTACAAATTAAATATTACAAAACTCCTAATTAATTAACAAAATAAATGCAGAAGGGAAAAGGCCACAGCCCCGCCTTCGAATCTGCGAATGATGCATGTTTGAGTCTGTTTCGCCTGGAAAACCCGTACCATTACCATGCCACGCTTACTCTGTTTACTGCGACCGCTTTTAAATCGCCAAAGTCTTGGGACATATTCCCTGCACACTGTAGAGCACCATCGGCTAAAGGAAATACCCACCGGCCATGGAAAATGTCCATCGGTTGGGCTTCATGCTATCGGCCATTCATCCATGTCCGGTCGGCACTATAAACGGCCGATCGGCCAAAAATTCTCAGAATCGGTTTTTGCGGCAACAAAGAATGAGCGATTATGCGGCATGGAATTTCAAGCAAATGTAAGCATGGTCACACTCCCTATCATGCAGTAGACTCAAGGGAGCATGGCTCTCGATCCTCGGGCCATCAATTGTGCATTTTGATGCATGATGGCCTAAGAGGCCAATGTTGAAATTCAATGAAAATGCATGCAACACACAAATAAATACCAAGACCCTATCATGTCAAAGTCAAGGGCCTCGGTGACCGAGAGCTGAAACGTGTTACATCACTTGGAGTATGAACACTTCTCAATCCTCACACTTGGCTTGACACCCCAAACCAAGCAATGTAATGCATGTTATGCAAACATGGCTCAAAGATGCAACATAAGATTAAGATGCAAGGCATGCCAAATGCAATGGAACATGTCATGGCAAGTATGCAAAAGAACTAGCATGTGACAACACATCATGAATCAAACATGCAACAAACATGTGACAAGTAAGCAATAGTGGACTTAAACCATGAAGGGGCAGACCTCAGCCCACCCCAAAACAGTGGCCAAAAGCATCCCCAAATGATGGACAAAATGCACAACAAACATGCAAGTCAAAGAGGCCCAAAAATAAGGCATAACAAACGGGTATTCTACTACCACTACCCCAAGCAAGCATGGCATGAACCATACAACCAAAAACAGAATTTTAACATGCAAAATAAGCCCCAAATACCCTTGATATGGCAGCCCCAAAGCCTCAAACATAGGGCTATGCACAATGACCTATTCCTAGTCATGAAAGGCCAACTCTTCAAGGCATGAATGAGATGATAAATGGAGACATGTAAGCATGGTATAGGGACTGAAATAGCATGTTAAATGATTCCAAATCATTGAAATAGCCTAACCAATGCATGTTTATGATTCACACATTTAAGGCTCACAAGCCAAAATGTGAAGCAACTATACCAAACATGCTAAACAAGACCAAATCAGTGGCCAACAGACCTTAAGCATGATAAAACATGGCCAAAAACTTCACAAAGTAAAGCCAAGATATGAGAGCATGGTAGCCGAAAGTCATGATGCACTTCTAGGCACAAACAAGGGAATACAAAGCAAGTATATTAAGCATGCGAAGGGCCACAAATCCGACCAAAAATAGAGACAACATGTGACCCAAATAGCACCAAAAACATCTGATATGGAGCCAAAAACAAACCAAGCATGCATGTTGCTCTTTAAGCCAAAACAAGGATAAAAGAGGGGCAAAGGAGAGAGGGGTGTCCCTCCCCTATACAAGACCTCAAACCCTCTTCTTCACCACTAAAAATCCACTGGATTTCAGTGGTGAAAAGAACAAAACACTCAAGCAAATGAAGCCTAACAATAGAAGCACCAAAAGGGCCAAATAAGGCCTAAGAGGGTGAGTTCGACCCCAAACCACAAAATGACCTTAATGAAGTATTTAAAGCATGCAAATATAAGACTTTTTTTAGTTATACACAAAGCTCAAATCCATATACAAGACAGGTCAAAAGCCAATGCAAGATTGGGAAAACTAAAGCAAAGTAGTTACCCTTGAAGAACACCTCAAGAACAGCAGGTCCAGCCACTCTCTTCTGATCAAAACAAGTCCAAAAACTCAAGAAAAGACCCACTAAGTCCCTCAAAGTCGAAGTAAGGTGTGGTAGTGTGTGGTAGTGCAAAACTAAGGTAAAAATGCACTTTTAGGCCATAAAACACACACAAAGGATGAGAGAGAGGGGAATATAGAGAGAGAGTGTGTATATCAGATGTGTATGTATCTAACCTCTGGTTTTTTTGTTCAAAACTTCTAACCCTAGACAAAGGAGGAAGAAGTGCTCTTATATAAGCAAAGAAAAGGCGCTAAGCTTCTCAAGGAAGCTAAATGAAAAGGGGCAAAGGGTGCAAATGGTTCATGGCTTCTTAAAGAAGCTGGGACAGCTGGACAAGCTTCCCCAAGAAGCTTGGCCAAAGGGGTCATCCTTCTAGAAGGAAAAAGGGGTCAAAGGCTCAAAGCAGCCATCCCCGTGCCTGGGGAGTGGTGTTGGTGTATTCCAGCTGGCACAGCTGGCATGCACCACGCCTGAAGGGGTGCAAAAGGGTCACTGGCCGGAAAAATAGGTCACCGGCCAAATAAAATGCCGACCGGCCACAGAGAGTGCCGACCGGCCATTGATACCAAGCAACCACGGCCGGTAGTAACAAGGAATGGCTGGTGACGTAAAGGAAGGGCCGGTGGAGTGTGGGGATGACCAACAAGCCATTCCCTACCTTCCATGGTAAAAACACAAGTGTTTGGTGCAAAACCAAACACTAAACGAACGAGTTAAGAGATCCTGAGGCAAGGTGCGCAGCCGAGGCCTCCGGGAACTCAAAATGAACACGAACAAGGGTGATCACCGAGTGTTCAATCAGTGACATCCAAGTCTTGAGGACGGTTAAAAATGGGGTGTCTACAGTTGCCCCTCTTTGACAGAACTCGAAAGTCATAACAATGACGGGAGTGAATGTCAAAGCCCAGAGACGACCCATTTTTGGCAAGGCCGAAGACTTAGACAAACATGCAAGACAAATAAGATATGCGCCCGAAGGCAGGGGCAAAATGCAAGACGATGCACAGTGTCGGGCATAACTTATGATCTTGCAAAGAGAGCTATAACAAAGCACACATGCAACAATTTTAAGCTAGCATACACCAAACTACACTACAATGCAGAAAGGATGTAAGAGAATTATGCAATTCTCGATACGTCTCACGCAAAGGATACAATACCTGTCCGGTTCGTCTGGTTCCACCCATCGCAAATGAATCGTACATACAATATCGTGCCTGCAAAGAAAACAAACTTAACAGGTACAATGTGATTAGCAACATACATATTAATGTACTTGAAAATGTGTGACAACGCAAAGTAAGTGGGAAACATAACAATGCTGTGAAGGCACAGACATGTAAGTGGAGCATGCGGTCTACGCAGGCAACGAAATGGAACACGAGCATGCGGTCTACGCAAGCAATGAAATTGAACATAAGAATGCAGTCCACGCAAGCAATGAAATTGATTACAAACATGCGGTCTACACAAGTAGTGTAATTAATTATAAACATGCGGTCTACACAAGCAAAACATGCGGTCTATGCAAGTAATGAATTTGAACATAAGAATGCGGTCCACGCAAGCAAAGCATGCGATCTACGCAAGCAAAACATGCAGTCTACACAAGTAAAACATGCGGTCTACGCAAGCAATGAAATTGATCACAAACATGCAGTCTACGCAAGTAGCATAATTAATTATAAACATGCGGTTTACGCAAGCAAAACATGCGGTCTACGCAAGTAATGAATTTGAACATAAGAATGCGGTCCACGCAAGCAAAGCATGCGATCTACGCAAGCAAAACATGCGGTCTACGCAAGTAAAACATGCGGTCTACACAAGCAATGAAATTGAATATAAGTATGCGATCTACGCAGGCAATGTGTATAAAAAGAGACTCGAACACATGTAATTAAAGCATGCAGTCTACGCAAGCAATGTGTATATAAAAAACTTGAGGCATGTAATGCAAAGCACTGCAACACAGTACAATCAAAGCGTGTTATGGAGCTCACAAGATGCAAAAGGATACGGGAAGGGATGTCCCTCACTCGTACAGAGCGTCGCTCAAAAAGATATGGCCTGAGGTCAACTCGAAAGCCTACTAATGCTTTAAAAGTACGCTTTCTTGCGATATCTTGAATAATGAAGGTGCCAAACCATATAATTAACCCTGAACAAGGGTGCAGGTGGTGTATCGACCTCAAGAAAAAGGAGGGGGTTATCAGTAGCAATCCCGATACTCTGCTATCCTACTTTCCTTTTGCTTTACTTTCCTTTTTTACTAGCAGTTCAAGCACATTGCACTGCCTCAGGCAAGTTTGTTATCATTTTTCAAAGCTGCGCATTTTTGCAAAACACATGATGGAAATGAAACTGTTATTTTGTTCAAAAGATGTTACATTTTCACGTTCTATGCGTCGCATCGCAAGACATCACATAACAATGTGAATGAGATTCGTTTGAAAATAGAGCATTCGCATCGTAATAATCAGGTAGTGAACCCACTTACAACTCAATAAACAAAGAAGAGAAACTCGACATAACCAACCAAGTGCGAGTACAACTTGATAAGCAATCAAAGACTTAAAGAGAGTGAAATACAACTCGATAAGCAAATGTACAACAACTCGATAAGCAAATGGGCGCGGCTCTGCAAGAATTGATCACTGGAGGGTATTGAAAATGGTAGGATTCCCCGACTTCTGAGCATAAACAACTCAAGGAACCAGGGGGAAGACCACCGGCCCCTGGGAAAAGCCACCGGCCATGAGAAAACTCCACCGGCCAAAAGTAATGGCCGGTCAGCACCATATTTGGCCGGCCGGCCAAGAATGGAAGAAACCAACAGAATGCTGACACCTGTCCTTCATTCAACCTTATCCCCTACAAAAGGCCCCAGCTTCGTAGTTTTTCTCATTTCAACACTAATTTGCTCCAGATGGAAGAATTTCTTGCCCAAAATCTCTTGTCTTGGATTAACAACTTGGATGGTTCGGAAAAGCTGAATTTCCAGGGTTTTGGTGTAAACGCACTATTCACTTTGGGTCGTACTCTGCTGCACTTTCCGTTTCTTCATGCCGCAGCAAGGTTTTGGAATCCGGTGACACATGTTTTTAGCTTTGGCGGGCAAGAGGTATGTCCCACCTTTGAAGATTTTCAAGTTTTAATGGAGTCTGAGCGAAATGAAGAGATCTTGCCCCAACCCCGTTTTGGCCATGCCCAAACCTTAGGACAAATGTGCGGGTTCTCCATACCTGATGCTTGATCTCTGATTTGTGACGGAATGCTGGACATTCTGAGTTTCATTTACCGTTTTTCTGGCATTGGTGACCGCGGTGACCGTCATTGGCAAGGTTTTCGGCAACACGCACTTTGTTTGTGCATGCTATCTCATTTTCTGTTTGCCTCGGGCTTCGGTGGATCTAGCATTCGTCTGATTGAAGTCGCCCAAGGTTTGAAAGAGGGTAAGAGTTGCATCGTCATGACTTTGGCCGAGACGTTGATGGGCTTGGATGCTTTCTATTGTCGCGAAACAACCAAATTTGCGGGGAGTCCATTACTACAGCAGGTGTAGACACCCCATTTTTGACCGTCCTCAAGACTTGGACGTCACCGCTTGAACACTTGGTGATTATCCATGTTCGTGTTTGTTTGGAGTTCCCGGAGTTCTCGGCTCGCGCGCCTTGCCTCAGGACTTCCGAACTCGACCGTCTTGTGTCTGGTTTTGCACCAAACACTTGTGTTTTGCCTTGGAAGGGTAGGGAATGCTTTGTGAGGCACCCCCACACACCACCGGCACTGGCTAGAGGCCACCGGCTGGCTGGTGTTGTCATCGGCACTTTATTGTGCCAACCGGCACTCTTTTGTGCCGACCGGCACTAAGTTTTGCCAAAATGGCACTCTTTGCCAGCCGGACACTGTGCAGTTGCTTTATGAGATATTTTCAGACAGCTGTATAGTTTTGGTTCCCCTCCATACACGTGTATGGAGGGATGACCCTCTTAGTTAGCTTAGCTTGTAAGCTTTGCAAGCTTTGCTTGCCTATAAGAGGACCACTCCTCTTCTTGGCTTAGGGTTACAAATTTTAGACATTTTAGACAGGCCAAGCTCTGGTTTTTAGGGTTAGGATAGATACACATCCTATCTCTCTTCTTCTCTCTTGTTTTGTACACTAGGTGTTTGTGTCATACTTTTGCTCACCAACACCTAGTGTTTCACCTTCCTTGGGTTCTTGAAGGTCCAGAGGTTTGTTTTGGAGCTTTGGAGCTGGTTTGGTGCTCAAGGAAACCAACACATCCCCATTGTTGGAGTTGATCATCAAGGGTAACAAAACTTACTTTATTTACCCCATTCTTGCACTCCATTTTTGCCTAGCTTAGAAATGTTTTTGTGCTTAGTGTTTAACACATAAAAGTTCTGTTTTTTAAGCCTCTTTATTGTTTATTAAGAGTGTTTTGTGGTTTGAGCAAGTTTGACCACCCTTAGGCCTTGAAAATGCCCTTTTTCATGCCATTTTGTGAGAGATCCGAGACTTTGGTGTTAGGATCTCTTCACCACTGAAATCTTGAGGGATTTCAGTGGTGAAGATGATGCCTTGAAGTCCCAAGAAGGAGAGGGCCACCCCCTCTCCTTAATGTCCTTGAAAAGGGCAAGTTTGGGCTCTTGAGAGCATAATGTTTGATTGTTTGTTGAGCATGTCTTGGCTGCATTTTATGTTTATTATGCCCTAATATGACATTGCCAAGAGTTGGTTTAGGTCCCTTATGCATGCTTAGCATAGTTGCCTTGTAATGCCTTTTTATCCTCTAACATGCCTAGGTTGTATGCCTTAGCTTCTAGCATGTTTTAGGCTTGCATTTGTGAAGTTTTTGTGCTCATATTTCCATGTTTTAGGTCTGTCTCATGTTGTTTGAGCCAACCATAGCATGTTTAATATAGCCTCTTTGCATTGGGCTTGTTGGCCTTAAGAGCATGAGTGTGTAGCATGCCTTGCTTGCTTCATTTTTGACGGTTTGGAACCATTTTGCATGCTATTTCAGTCCTTCATACATGTTTTTTTGATTGCTTAGCATGCCTCTTTAATGCTTTAAGAGTATGTGTTAAATGCTCCATGTTTTGGCTTTAATGCATGCCTTTGGATTCATGTCATCTAGATGCCATCTAGGTGGTCACTTAGGCTTAGTTTTATGTGTTAAAACTCTATTTTTAAGTGTTTAAGTATTGCCATGTGTGGTTGTGCTAAGTGTGGTTCAAAGCCTCATTGATTTGCTTTGAACCTTAGACCATTTGCATGCTTTGTTTGGCTTGTTTTGTTGCATGATTTGACATCATGTTTTGCATGATTTTCAGAGCTTTACAATGTGTGTTTATTGTCCTTGTTTGGTATCTCCAAGTGTGCTTGGGGGTTGCCATGTTTGTGCCTTGGGTTTGGACCATAACACTTGCATGTGTGTGTGTGTGTTTAGTCTCCATTTCTAGGCACTTTGGCCACTGATTTTAGGCCAATTAGGAGTAGTCTAATTCATGTTTTAGTCCACTCCATTGCTTGGTTTATATGCCTCTTTGCTTAGGTTGTATGCCTAACATGTTTAGCTTGCTTGCATTGTTCATATTGCATGTTCGATAACATGCTTACAGTTGCATTGCATGAGCATGCATGCTTGGCCTCTTGAGATGAAAATGATAGAGGTTTGGCACCCTTTCATGTTTATTTGGTTTGCATGCATTTGAAAATCAAGATTGCACTCTTGGTTCTTTGGGCCATCATGCATCGAAATGCGTGATTGGTGGTCCGAGAACCGAGGCACATCTTCCTTTTAGTCAAAAACATGATAAGGAGTGTGTTTGGTGCATACATGCTTTGAATTACATTGCCATGCATGTTGTTGTCCTCTCTCTTTGTGAGTTGCAGGTTTTGCAGGCATTTTGTGCCGACCGGCACTGTTTAGTGCCGACCGGCAGTCAATTTGCAGCCGGTGGATGAGTCTAGTGCCGGTGGCCTCCTCCTTCAGCCGGTGGTGTCCTACCCCAGCCGGTGGTGATCCCCAGTGCCCTGAGAGGCAGTCTTGGGACTTTGGTAATTTTCTGAGGAGGAAAGCAGAGGAAACAGAGGCAAATCATGCATGGCAGTGCGATTCCGAGCCAGTCCCGAGCGCGTGCTGCATTGGGCCCTCATCCCGAGGCGATTTACTGTTTAATTAGATTAATTATTTTATTTAATTAATTTAGTTGATTTGTAATATTTTAATTAGCTTGCGTAGTTAATTAATTTGTATATTCTTTCGGTCCCTCCGAGCGAGGGCAAAGTTGTAATAAGTGTGTGTGAGTGGGTGTATGTCTTCCAACCCCCATTTCTTTCTCCCTTTTATTTACCTGCTTACAATGGTAGATTAGGGCACGTTTATTTTAGCATACCTTATGCTACGCATGCGTGCATTCATGCATTTGTTTACATGCATCGGGCTCGGCACATCATGCAAACTGCATCGTACTTTCAATTCCAAATTGAATACGTGGTAGTTGCTGCATTTCATGTGCCATGTTTAGGTAGCACGAACTGTTGTCTAGATTACATCACAGTAAGAGAAGCATTAGCCACTTAACATGAACTAGGACATGCATGTTTGCTAACTAGTTTATTGTTTTGGCACGGAGTACGATGTAAGTATTTTACGCTTCAGCATACCACATGCGTGTGAATGTTGCCATGACAGTATGCTTACCATGCGGCTAAATGCTTATGTGAGATAAACTGTTTGAATGCCTGTGGGTGGAGGTTGGATTGCTTGAGTTGGAATAACTCGTTGAAATCCGTATTTTAGCCTACTTGCGAGTAGCAATTTCAAATTGTTTTCAAAACAAACGGATATGCAATGTTTGTTTCCAATTTAGGAGATCTAGTCTATACTTGTTTGCTGCGCGCATAACATAGTAATTCTAGGTTAATAATTGGAACAAGAGCATGTAATGTTTTTAAAAACGGATATCACGGTTAGTAGAGGCCGGTCTTCGGACCGGGCGAGAGGGGGTGCTCATAGATGACCTTCCCCAATCGTACCCAAGCTCCCGAGCCAAGACAACTTTGGTGATGACGGACATGTGGCCTTCGGCACCGAGTCAGGGTTTCCTAAATTTTCCATTTTAAAATATTTAGGTGGCGACTCTGTAATCTGGCAAAGCAGTCCATGTTTGGCACTACTTTTCAAAAATCTGTTTTCTCAAACAATTTGCCGGATTTGGACTCTTTGGTTCAGATTTAGAACCGACACAAATCGAGTCCTTGAACTGTTAGATGGAAGCCCACGGGCGCGTCTACAGCAGGTGAAGTTTCCCACCCCATCTCTCACATGTATTGCTCACATCACTCGGCCCTCAAGCTCGGTTTTTCTCACAACACCCTTTTCTTACTTTTCTCTCATCGTACACCTCTTTATTCTTTATTCTCTTATTTTTCATCCCTTTCCAAGTGTGGTTGATGGACAAATTGCAGGTTGTGGATTCTTGCCCAACATACTCAGCCTGTGGTTACCTTTTCAGGCAATGCCTAGTTGACACCCTCGATGAGGGTTGGTGGTTTGACTGGATGTGTAGCTTGTCCGCGGATCGCATTGCTTGGCGATGTCCTTGGCTCAATCTACCGGCAATGAGCTATAGTATGACTCACCAACCTGGGATTCAGCTGATTAGCTTGACTCACTGCGTCTTCTATTTTTCGTTCCGGATCCGACGTCAATTCGGTCATGACCAGACTTGTCCACCAGAAAAGATAGAATACCCAGCTGCATTCCCGATCCGAGGTGCACAGCTTGCCCGGTATGCGACAGCATGGAGGACTAGAGAGCTCCTGGTCCCCGCTCCCACTTTCAGTTGCACTTTGTCTGATGAGTACGTAGATTGGCTTAACGAAGAGGCACAGATCGGGCCTAGCTTGGCATCAGAGGCTTCGACCAGCTCTAGGAGGGGGCGCAGAGACACCTGACTTGACTATGCCCCGGATTTATTGCTTTATTAGTACTTTCAAGTTTTCATTATAAATGTAATAAAAAGCAACTTCGATTGTATGCAAGAGTAGGAGAACTCTATTTTGAAATCAATGAAATTAAAGATTGTGGTACTGAAAATTTCCTATTTTGGTCCAGAAATGGTCTTAGTTGTAAAAAGATGAATTTGAACAAAGTCAACTTTTATCAAAACTTTTCGAAACTATTTTCGATATGGATCAGAACTGAACATGCCTGAAATTTGTCACTGAGATGCACAATCCCGAATCCCAGCAACTAGATAGTTGCCCCTAGTCTGAATAGTACCGCGACACTGCACAGCAACGGAAAGTTGTCCCTGGTTTGAAATAACACTGTACCGGAGATCATAACCGAACCCTTAGATGTTGAATAGACAAAGATGGCCCAGGATGATCAAATGGACAAAATTGATCGAGGAAAAAGTTTATGGCTGAACTTTAGGATGAAGCTGCCTACGTATCCCACAAATGGGAATCAAGCCTTACGTAGTTTGGCTTGGGTTCACTCGGGTATTTTCACTCTCCTTTTACGCTCTAACTTTTGCCAAGGCCGCCCTTTGCGGGTTTTCAACCTTGCGAGCTCAGTTTTTCTATTTTCTAATTTTCTGTGCTCTAACTTTTGCCTAGGTCGCCCTTCCGAGTTTTCGGCCTAGCGAGCCTCTCAAGGGTAATATTTTTTCAACTTGTCCATGTTGATCGGTTGTGAGAACTCCAGGCTATCTAGGTCCATCAGAACCATAGCTCCACCCAACTAGATAGCTTTGATGATGTAGCGACCAGTCCAATTGGGTCTGAACTTGCCCCTTGGGTCATGGATGGGAGCTCGGTTGTCTTTGAGTACCAAATCTCCCTCCTTTAGATTCCTGGACTTAACCTTCTTGTTGAAAGCCTGGGCAACTCTGCGCTGATAACCTTGAACGTGGTACAGTGCCTTCAGTCTTCTCTCATCGAAGAGCATGAGTTCCTCAAACCTGTTCTGCTGCCAATCTGCTTCGGCTATTTGGCACTCAGCCAATACTCACAGTGACGGAACCTCAATTTCGATAGGTAGAACGGCCTCCATCCCATAGACTAATGAATACGGAGTCGCCCCAGTAGAAGTTTTAATCGAAGTCCGGTATCCCCACAGAGCAAATGGCAATTTATCTGGCCAATCCAGGTAGATTTCCACCATCTTCTGCAGTATGTGTTTGATATTTTTGTTGGCGGCCTCAACCGCTCCATTGGTCTGCGGCCGGTATGTGGATGACTTATGAAAAGCCACATTGTATTTCTCCAACAAATCAATCACCTCCTTCTTGAAGTGGGAACCATTGTCTGAAATAATCTCGTTTAGGATTCCGTAGCGACAGATGATGTTGTTTCTGATGAACTTTGCGACATGCGAAGCCTTCAACAGTGCATAAGATTGGGCCTCGACCCACTTCGTAAAGTAATCTATCGCGACCAGGATGAACCCGTGCCCATTCGATCCCTTCGGAGTAACAGCCCCGATCACATCGATTCCCCATACTGAAAATGGCCACGGCGAAGTCATGTTGTATAGCTTCGACGGCGGGATGTTCATACGGTTTGCATGGATCTGGCATTTGTGGCATCGTCGAACAAAGCCAATACAATCCTTCTCCATGGTGGACCAATAGTAACCCTGTCTGAGGATCTTCCGCGCTAGCATGACTGCATTCATATGTGCACCACATTCTCCTCCATGGATGGCCTCCATCAGGTGCCTCGACTCCTCAGCTTCTACACACAGCTTATGCATTCCCAAATGACCTCTCTTGTACAGATTATCCCCGCAGATGATGAACTGAACAGCCATTCTTCTGATTGCCCTTTTATCTTTGGCATTTGCCCCTGGTGGATACGTCTCCTTCTCCAAAAAATTCCAAATGTCATAATACCAGGGGTTCTCATCCTGAACCTCATCTATGGCAGAAATTGACTCATACGCTGGCACAAACTTCTGGTCAATGATGACTGGACGCATCCGGACTCCAGACGGGATGTCTATCATGGAAGATAGAGTTGCTAGTGAATCTGTGAACCTGTTGTTCTCTCTTACTAGATGAGTGAAGTTTAGCTTTTCAAACCGAGGAATTAACAAATCCAAGGTCTGGTGGTAAATTATCGTCTTTTCTTCTTTGACCTTCCAATCTCCTTTTGCTTGAGACACAACAAGGTTCGAGTCCCCAATGACGTCCAACCGTTTTGCCCCTAGTTCTAGAGCCGCTTCTAAGCCGGCAATACATGCCTCGTATTCCGCTTCGTTGTTCGAGACTTTGAACCGGAGCTTGAATGCTAAAGGGATGTGGGAATTGTCGGGCGCTATCAGCAACACCCCTATCCCATACCCGTACTGGTTTGACGCTCCGTCAAAGTACATCGTCCAAGTTTCATCTTCGACGTGCAAAATGGCTTCATCTGGGAATAGGTACTCAACTGCTTCATCCCCTTCAACTGGGTGGTCAGCAAGGAACTCCGCTACCACTCTCCCTTTTACGGACTTGCGCGTCACATACTTTAGATCAAATTCGGAAAGCAACAGAGCCAACGAGCTAGCCTACCCGTAAGTGCCGGTTTCTCAAAAAGATATTTGATAGGATCGAGTCGTGAAACCAACATTATAGAGTGAGCTAACAGGTAGTGCCGCAGCTTCCTAGTAGCCCATACCAAGGCCAAACAAGCCTTCTCCAACGGAGTGTAACGAGTCTCGTAATCCAACATCTTCTTGCTCAGATAATAGATGGCCCTTTCCACTTTGCCCTCTGACTCTTGTGCGAGCATATAGCCCATTGTAGTCTCGGTTACTGACAGGTACAATATCAACAGTTTCCCCGGCTCTGGCGGTGACAACACAGGCGGGTTCTGTAAATATTCTTTGATCTGTTCAAAAGCTGCTTGGCATCAGTTGTCCCATTAGAATTTCTTTCCTTTCTTTAGGAGACCAAAAAGTGGTTCACAAGTCAAGGTTAGTTTTGAGATAAACCGTCTTATGAATTGCACTTTACCCAAAAAGCCTCGCACCTCCTTTTCAGCCCTTGGTGGCGGCATTTCTAAGATGGCCTTGATTTTGGAAGGGTCGACTTCGATGCCCCTTTGTGTAATCCGAAACCCTAGCATTTTTTTGCCTGTAACACCGAATGTACACTTCTGAGGATTCAACCGCAACCGAAATTCTCTAATCCTTTGGAAAAACTTTAGCAAGGCGATGTAGTGACCCTCTCTTTCTTTGGACTTGGCAATCATGTCGTCTACGTACACCTCAACCTTTTTGTGGATCATATCGTGCAATATTGTGGTCGCTGCCCGTTGATAAGTAGCTCCAGCATTCTTCAACCCAAATGGCATTACTCTATAGCAGTATGTACCCCCACGGGGTGGTGAATGCAGTCTTCTCCCGGTCTTCGGGTGCTATTACTATCTGATTATAGCCTGAGAAGCCATCCATAAACGAAAGCAAAGCATGCCCCGCTGTGAAATCTACCAACTCATCAATGTGTGGCAAGGAAAAGTCGTCCTTCGGACTGGCTTTGTTCAAATCTCTGAAGTCTACACATACCTGGATTCTGCCATCCTTCTTCGGCACTGGAACAATGTTGGCCAACTAGGTCAGGTATTTGGATACCAGCAGGAAGCCCGCGTCGATTTTCTTGGTGAACTCTTCCTTGATCTTAATGGCCCAATCAGGGCGGATCCTTCTAAGTTTCTGTTTGACAGGTCGGGCCTCGAGGTCAAGAGGGATCCGGTGCTGTACAATCTCAGGATCAATTACAGGCATGTCTTCGTAGGACCACACGAAAACATCTTTGAAATCTTTTAATAAAGCGACTAAGCGCTCGCATTCCTCTAAAGACAACGTGGACCCGATCTGGACCAGCCGCGGGTCCTTCTCAGTACCAACATTCACAATAATGATTTCATCAACTAAAGGTTTGACAAACCTTTCCTGCTCTTGTTCAATTAAACGTTGTAAAACCGGAGGAATTTCGTCCTCGTCGTTTTTATCAAAATTTTGAAAGTCCTGATTTAAGCAATAAATCAAAGGCACAGAAAAGTACTCGGAAACCACATTCATATCATTTTCATCATGTACTTCCAAACCGTCTGATTCTTCTATTACAACAGACTTAAAAGAGAAAGAAAAAGACGACCTGGACAGGACTGTGGCATCCGGGTTGTCACCCCCAGGAATACCGGACTCAGACTTCGGTCGGTGGAACCCGATTCGACTCAGAAGACTTCGGTGGAATCAGATTCCGCTCACTACCGACCCGTCTTCTTGGACAAAAATCCCTCCTCGTACTGCCAGGTGAGGGAGGGTGCGATGGATGCATCCAAAATAGTTGACGGTAGGCCCACAGTCGTTTCATTCCCGATCATGGACACCGAGAAGTTATCCTCCAAGCACAGCTGGTCGATCGAAGGATCTTAAAGTAGACATGCCAGTGCTACTCCCATTTCAAGTTCGGTGTCCTCAGACTCCATTTTCCTGTTCTGCTCAACCTCAACCGTTGGGTCTGTCTGCTCTTCAGCAACATCATCCCCCGGTAACTGTAGGTCAAAGAAAATCTCGAACCCTGGTACGTGCTTCCTCTTCGCGTTCAGTCACGGCTCCGGAAAACCAAAAAATGGAAAGTCTTCCCCCTCCCGGACAAAGCGTCCGTTTAGGGTACCCTGAATGGGCCGGTGGATTAAGTCGAAAGGTTTTCCCATATGTTTCGCTCTGGCTCTCCCAGCCATCTCTTTTTCTTTTCTTACCGAATCCTCCTTGGTGGGCAAATAACCCAAGCCAAAGGCATGGGGGTTGTGTGGCACTTCGGCCAATGCTGCGACGCCCTTGCGGCCGCTCTTTCCTAATCACATCCCGGGGATGTATTGGAGCTTGTTCATGAGATACACTGCTCTCATTAGCAGCCATGATGTTCTGTACAACCTAAGCCTCAGCTAGGGTAAAACCTGATATGAACACATCCTCCATGCCATGCTCGATTTCTAGAACAGGTGTGGATACCTCCGGTGGTGGATGGATTGATGAATTCCTGAAAACAATGACTACTCCCTTCCCATAGCGGTATTTCACAATTTGATGCAAAGTGGATGACACCGCCTTCACCTGATGCAGCCACGGCCGCCCCAAAAGCAAGTTGAAAGTTACAGGCATCTCTAAGACATGGAAATCTATCTCATGCTGTCCTAGCCGAGCTTTAGTCTGAACTTTTATGGTTCCCATCACTTCTCTACTTGTATTGTCATACGCCCGGATGACCTGGGCTGTTGGTACAAAATCTGCGATTTTCAAACCAATTGCATACGCTGTCCTTGCCGGACAAACGTTGATCGCGGATCCGGTATCAACGAGAACCACCGGTATCCATTTATTCCTACATTCCACGGAAATGTAGAGTGGCTTGTTATGGTCTGCCCCGTCGGGTGGCAATTCCTTGTCGGAAAAAGTCAGTGTCGGGGTAGCTTCTCCCGGAAAGACTAATCCTACCAGCTGCTCTAGCGTGGTTTCTATCAAAAGCTTCACTTTGTCCATGGCTGATAAGACAGCCTGTCTATGCACTCGTGATGCCATGAGTAGTCCCCAGATGGAGATGTCTGCTTTTATCTTTTTTAGCTGTTTGAGTACAGCTTCCTCCTCAAGTTGCTTCTTCTTTTGCTTCTCAACCTCTCTATCCTTCCCCGAGGCCTCTGGTTGATCTAGGTGCGGGGGTTTGAAGTACTGCCCGCTCCGCGTCATATGGTCGACCTCTCCAAGGTACCAGGTGTCATCGGGTTGGCTGTTCCCCCAATCTTCATCTGTGTGGGCAAGACACAAGTCCTCATCTTCCCACCACATTCCATCAGCAGCTGACAAACATCTGTCCGGCTCTGGTATGACTGTTCTTGTACTCGCAGCACCTTCCATCCATATGTTCGCAGCATTCTCAGTTCCTGTGCACACAGCAGTTTCAGTCCCCACATGGGCCTTTGCCTTCCTGATTCTCTTGGAGTCTTCGAATTTTTCCTATTTTGGATGTGTCAATACAACCGACTACTCAATAATTCCCGTACTCGAAATGCCCCAATCCCGAGCGAAATTCTTGACACCGGCGCTCTCCAGCGATGCACTCTGTTCTTCGACCCTTCCGGCTGTCACTGACATTCTTGCCCCTGCCGGGCCGTGTTCTGGCTGAAACTCTTCTACCACATTTGGTTAATCGTCCAACCATCCCGTAGCCTCTGTCGATTCCTCATAATCATACCAGTTGACTGCCACGTCCCCTGGACCTTGGTCACTGTAAAGCTAGAGATTGGCAAGGTCCTCTTCCACAGCTATTAAATCATCTGTTCCCTGTTCCAGACTATCCCCTTGGATCACACACAGTTCTCCTCTTGCTGGAAATTCCACATCTGGCCTATCCTGGCCTATTGATGAAATGTAGTCACCCGGACTATATGTCTTCTCAACACAACTTTCGGATTCCGCAGACTCTAGCTCAATAATCCTCTTCTCCTTTGGGACCTCCTCTCTCTTGTCCTCGGCAGTCACTACCGCTGGCTTGGGTTGAGTCATGGAGATGTCCATCATGCACAAGTCAGTGCAATCGGGAAGGAAAACCTCCGGCTTAGGCAGGTGGGAAGGTGTGATATAGATACTAGGATCGTAGGACACGGCCCCAGTATGGATGAAATTGATTCTTTTGGGTGGTGGAGCTTGGTTATGTACGGGAAGAGGATTTGTAGTAACATTGGGCTTCTCGGGCGGCAGAATCACCCCGTTATCGATGAGATCTTGAATCTCATGACATAATCGGAAGCACAGATCGGTGTCATGACCGTACTGTTGGTGAAATGCGCAATACTTGGTTGGGTTGTGGGTAGAGGGAAGTCTTTCTGGTAGGGGCCGCTGCTCTAGGGGCTTCAAGTGCCCTTTTCTGGTTAGCACCCCTAGAGCTTTGGACAGGGGCATATAAAGTGGAGCGAAGGTTCTGGTGTTTTTGGGTGGGTATTTGGCTGTTAGTGGGTTGCTTCCGGACGCACCGAAGAATGGTGTGGCCGTCATATTTCTTGGAGGGGGGTTGGTGGTGACCATGCTCACTTCGGAGGCTCTTGTAGTTGTAGTGCCGCTCGGGCCTGCATTAGTGTTGCGGTTGAAAGTTCTTCGGGGTTGCTACCGGTCATTATCAATTAAGCCTTGCTTCAAGGCATCCTCAATCTGCACCCCCATTTCATGTAGGTCAAAAAAAGTAGAAAAGGGGAGTACAATCATCTTCTGCATCAACTTCGGCTGAAGATTGCGCACAATCATCCGAATCTGGTCTTTGTCTGTAGGCCTCAAGGTCATCATCGAAGCCTTGGCCCTCCATCTGGTTACGAATTCTGAGAAACTCTCTTTAGGTTCCTGCCTTGTTGTCTCGAGATCACGGGTTGTAATCTCGATTTGTGTATTGTATGAGTACTGCGCAATGAAGGCCTCAGCCATCTCGTCCCAGTTTCTCTTAACATCATCTTCTAATTTGGCATACCATATGGCCGCCACACCTGACAGGGTCCGACTGAACAAAGACATCTTCTGCAGTCTACTGAGGCCCATTGGCCTTAAGATATTTGAAAATAGTCTCAGGTACACCATGGGGTCCCCGGACCCATCAAATCGATCAATATGGGGCATTTTAAATCTGTCGGGCAGCATTACAGCTGCGTCGGTATAGCCATCTTCAATGTCGGGGATGGTCTTGACTCCCTGGGATCTCTTAAACAGCTTTTCAAGCTTGCTCAACTTTAGTGCGGTGGGATCAATCTCGAACTCAAACGGAGAGTCCGGTAGGTTGGTGGGTGTTTTTGATAACTAGGGTTGGATTTGGGGTAGGATCGGGGGTGGAGGTGGTCCTGTGGGAAGTTCTGTATCATTCTGAACATTGGCTGTCTCCCCGAGGGTTGGAACTCCTGGTGAGGGAGGAGCTTGCTGCAAAGCAGAGGCTCTAGTTTGCTGCTGCAACCTCATAATCAACTCCGCTTGTTCATTCATAACTGTGGCCTACTGCTTGGCGAACTCTGCCTGTCGAACAGCATCCTGCTGCATTATTTTCATGCTCTCTTGGAGCTAGCGCACCATCTCCTCTAAGCTAGCCATACTATTCTACTCTGGTTGAATTACCGGTATATATTCCCTCTCTGTAGGTGAAACAGGACTCTGATCTCTACTGAACTCAGGTGGGGTAGATAAGGCCCTCTGAACTGACTGCTGTACTGATGCCCTCTGCCTAACGGTCCTCCGTCTAGTAACCGGGGGTAGAGAGTGGTACACTGGTTGTCCGTCTACCAGATCCTCAGATCGATGGAGTCGACGACCTCTAGTTCAGGAGTGCTTATGAATATCTATTGGGTCGGAAGCAATTGTGCTCAACTACCTAGCAAAAGATAAATAAAGTGTATAAATAAGCAGACAATCGGACAGTAAGAAGCGTAAAATAAACATACAACACACGGTTGGGTATCATAATATGCTGCCAATAAGCTGAACACACTGTTCCTCAAACACTTATCACTGTTTCTGAATCGTTGCCCCTAAGTCTGAATCTGATACCCACAGATAATTGATTCCCAAAAAACACTGATGCTCGCGGGCTTGACACTCAAACTCACTGGCCAGTACGTGTGTCCCTGTAGAGATACATTCTAAAAACACATAGCAAGTAAATGAGAGCCAATACACCCCTATGCTGGGGTAGGATTTTCCTGTCCTATTTTGTCAAGAGCTAGGGTTTCACTATGCACGCAGCGGTTTCAAACAACCTAAAATTGGGTGAGCAACCTGTCCTAATTTCGAATGGTCACTATGGATTCCGAATATGCACTAGGTCGAATGGTCGAAAAGGGTGCCCCGATAGAACCGGGGTTTGTTTTCCCATGCTGGCAGAGCCCACAACCGGTCAGCCTTATGGCATGCTTTGACAAAGTCATGCCCCCGGCAAACCGCTCAGGAATAGCAGATGGCCAACATGGTGTCCTAGGTGCACCAATGCACATGTAATGCAAAGAAACACATAAATGTAATCAAAACAGGATATCACGAGTTCGAGTCAAGCTCTCTAATTTCCCCAGCAGAGTCGCCAGAAACTGTAAACGTCCCCCGAACGTCCCGGGAGGATGAACCCTCGTTCTGTTCATATTGGGCTTATTACAGTTCGGACTTGATGTGTTGTCACAGTCCTAAATCTGAACCAAAGAGTCCAAATTCGGCAAATCATTTTGAGAAAAACAGATTTTGAAAGAAGTGCCAAACATGGACTGCTTTGCCAGATACAGAGTCGCCACCTAAATATTTTTTAATGGGAAAATTTAGGAAACCCTGACTCGGTGCCAAAGGCCACGTGTCCGTCATCACCAAAGTTGCCTCGGCTCGGGAACTTGGGTACGATTGGGGAAGGTCAGCTATGAGCACCCCCTCTCGCCCGGTCTGAAGACCGGCCTCTACTAATCATGATATCCAATTTTGAAAACGTTATGTGTTCTTATTCCGGTTATTAGCCTAGATTTACTATGTTATGCGCACAGCAAACAAGTATAGACCAAATCGCCTAAATTGGATCAAAACATTTCATGTTTGTTTTGAAAGTGGTTTGCTACTCTCAAATAGGCTAAAATACAGATTTTGCCACCCTCAAGTGGGCTTTAGAAAAGGTGGTTTTGCCACTATCTAGTGGGCTTAAAACTCACAGTTTTAATGCATTATTCCAATTTAGGTAATTCAACCTCCATCCACAGGCATTCAAGCAGTTATATCACATAAGCAGCTAGTCTCATGGCAATCACGCTATTATGGCAACACTCACACGCATGCAGTATGCTAAAGCATAAAAGCTTACCTAGTACTCCGTGTGAAAACAGAAACTAGTTAGTAATCATGCATGATCCTAGTTCATGTTAAAAATGGCTAATGCATCACATACAGAATGTCACTAGAATAGGCTCGGCTAATCTACAATGACAAGTCAAATGCTACAAATAACACGTATTCAACTTGGAATTGAAGTACAATGCAGTTAGTATGATGCGGGCAGGTGCATCTTGCGTCTGAGATGAATGATGCACGCATGCATAGCATAAGGATGCTAAAATAAATATGCCCTAGTACTAACCATTGAAAGCAGGTAAGTAAAAGGGAGAAAGAAGTGGGGATTGGAAGACATGCACACACTCACCCACACTTATTACAAATTTACCCTCGCTCGGAGGATCCGAATAAATATTACAGTCCGGATAAATAATACTAAATTAATTATTACAAATTAAATATTACAAAACTCTTAATTAATTAACAAAATAAATGCATAAGGGAAAAAGGCCACAACCCTGCTTTGGAATGCACGAATGATGCATGTTTGAGTCCGTTTCGCCCGAAAAACCCGTACCATGCCACCGCTGCCTCTGTTTACACTGCCCTGCTTTTCTGAAAACTACCAAAGTCTTGGGACATATTCCCTGCACACTGTAGAGCACCATCGGCTAAAGGAAATACCCACCGGCCATGGAAAATATCCATCGGCTGGGCTTCATGCTATCGGCCATTCATCCATGGCCGGTCGGCACTATAAACGGCCGGTCGGCCAAAAATTCCTACAGAACAGGTTTTTGACAGCAACAAAGGACAGACAGTGTATGGCATGGAATTTCAAGCAAATGTAAGCATGGTCACACTCCCTATCATGCAGTAGACTCAAGGGAGCATGGCCCTCGATCCTCGGGCCATCAATTGTGCATTTTGATACATGATGGCCTAAGACGCCAATGTTGCAATTCAATGAAAATGCATGCAACACACAAATGAATACCAAGACCCTATCATGTCAAAGTCAAGGGCCTCAGTGACCAAGAGTTGAAACGTGTTACATCACTTGGAGTATGAACACTTCTCAATCCTCACACTTGGCTTGACACCCCAAACCAAGCAATGTAATGCATGTTATGCAAACATGGCTCAAAGATGCAACATAAGATTAAGATGCAAGGCATGCCAAATGCAATGCAACATGTCATGGCAAGTATGCAAAAGAACTAGCATGTGACAACACATCATGAATCAAACATGCAACAAACATGTGACAAGTAAGCAATGGTGGACTTAAACCATGAAGGGGCAGACCTCAGCCCACCCCAAAACAGTGGCCAAAAGCATCCCCAAATGATGGACAAAATGCACAACAAACATGCAAGTCAAAGAGGCCCAAAGATAAGGCATAACAAAGGGGCATTCTACTACCACTACCCCAAGCAAGCATGGCATGCACCATACAACCAAAAATAGAATTTTAACATGCAAAATAAGCCCCAAATACCCCTGATATGGCAGCCCCAAAGCCTCAAACATAGGGCTATGCACAATGACCTATTCCTAGTCATGAAAGGCCAACTCTTCAAGGCATGAATGAGATGATAAATGGAGACATGTAAGCATGGTATAGGGACTGAAATAGCGTGTTAAATGATTCCAAATCATTGAAATAGCCTAACCAATGCATGTTTATGATTCACACATTCGAGGCTCACAAGCCAAAATGTGAAGCAACTATACCAAACATGCTAAACAAGACCAAATCAGTGGCCAATAAACCTTAAGAATGATAAAACATGGCCAAAAACTTCACAAAGTAAAGCCAAGATATGAGAGCATGGTAGCCGAAAGTCATAATGCACTTCTAGACACAAACAAGGGAATACAAAGCAAGTATATTAAGCATGTGAAGGGCCACAAATCCGACCAAAAACAGAGACAATATGTGACCTAAATAGCACCAAAAACATCTGATATGGAGACAAAAACAAACCAAGCATGCATGTTGCTCTTTAAGCCAAAACAAGGATAAAAGATGGGCAAAGGGAAGAGGGGTGTCCCTTCCCTATACAAGACCTCAAACCCTCTTCTTCACCACTAAAAATCCACTGGATTTCAGTGGTGAAAAGAACAAAACACTCAAGCAAATGAAGCCTAACAATAGAAGCACCAAAAGGGCCAAATAAGGCCTAAGAGGGTGAGTTCGACCCCAAACCACAAAATGACCTTAATGAAGTATTTAAAGAATGCAAATATAAGACTTTTTTTAGTTATACACAAAGCTCAAATCCATATACAAGACAGGTCAAAAGCCAATGCAAGATTGGGAAAACTAAAGCAAAGTAGTTACCCTTGAAGAACACCTCAAGAACAGCAGGTCCAGCCACTCTCTTCTGATCAAAACAAGTCCAAAAACTCAAGAAAAGACCCACTAAGTCCCTCAAAGTCGAAGTAAGGTGTGGTAGTGTGTGGTAGTGCAAAACTAAGGTAAAAATGCACTTTTAGGCCACAAAACACACACAAAGGATGAGAGAGAGGGGAATATAGAGAGAGAGTGTGTATATCAGATGTGTATGTATCTAACCTCTGGTTTTTTGTTCAAAACTTCTAACCCTAGACAAAGGAGGAAGAAGTGCTCTTATATAAGCAAAGAAAAGGCTCTAAGCTTCTCAAGGAAGCTAAATGAAAAGGGGCAAAGGGTGCAAATGGTTCATGGCTTCTTGAAGAAACTGGGACAGCTGGCCAAGTTTCCCCAAGAAGCTTGGCCAAAGGGGTCATCCTTCTAGAAGGAAAAAGGGGTCAAAGGCTTAAAACAGCCATCCCCGTGCATGGGGAGTGGTGTTGGTGTATTCCAGCTGGCATACACCAAGCCTGAAGAGGTACAAAAGGGTCACCAACCGGAAAAATAGGTCACCGGCCAAATAAAGTGCCGGCCGGCCACAGAGAGTGCTGGCCGGCCACAAGCAACCACGGCCGGTAGCAACAAGGAATGGCCGGTGATGTAAAGGGAGGGCCGGTGGAGTGTGGGGATGACCAACAAGCCATTCCCTGCCTTCCAAGGTAAAAACACAAGTGTTTGGTGCAAAACCAAACACTAAACGAACGAGTTAAGAGATCCTGAGGCAAGGCGCGCAGTCGAGGCCTCCAGGAACTCAAAACGAACACGAACAAGGGTGATCACCGAGTGTTCAATCAGTGACGTCCAAGTGTTGAGGACGGTCAAAAATGGGGTGTCTACACTCCCTCTTTTTCTTATTCTCCTCTTTGTTTTTCAACAACTGCTCCCTGGCTACCGCATTTTTCTCTCTAAAAAAATATTATCCCTCAATTCTTGTTTCCTAACCCACGAGGTCACTCCCTCTTTTCTTATCACCCACGAGACCACTCACATGAACCAGCCACTATCTCTTAAAATAATTTATCATTTTCCCACCCAAAACCTCATCATAATATGTTCTATCTATATTTTAATATATAAACATATACATATATATATATATACATGAATTGAATTTGATTTCTTTTCTTTTTCTTTTTTTTTATTTTCTATTTTTCTTTTTTTTTCTTTTTTTTTTCTTTTTGTTATTTTTTATGTCTAAAATACACCACCTCAAAATATATACACACACATCAAATTATATAAAAACATATAAAATTATAAAATACTACAAAGTAATAAACTATATGATATAAACTAATTTGGCCAAAATAGGTGAGGTTTGGGATTAAAATTTCAATTTGATTTTTTTTATGAGGGTGGTCTAAACAAAGTGCCCAAGTCTTAGGGCTGGTCAAAATGGGGTGTCTACAGTTGCCCCTCTTTGACGGAGCTCGAAGTCATCTCGTGACGTGAGTGAATGTCAAAGCCCGAAGATGACCCTTTTGACAAGGCCGTAAGACTTGGGCAAACAAACAAGATGTAATGCAAGTGGTTGTACCCAAAGGTTGCCTATGTATCCCTTTGCAAGGAATCAAACCAGCGTAGTTCAGGGGCAGAATGCAAGTGACATGCTCAAAATGCATTTTGAAAGTTGGACTTACACGCTTCGCGAAGCCGGTTGTTTTTGAAAAACTTATGATCATGCAAGAGAGGAAAGACCTCAACTAAGAGAAACCAACATCCTAACACGTCTCATGCGAAAGGAGGAAAATGGTGTAAACGACAGGCGCACCTGAGGTTTTTAACCGAGGTGGAGTAAACAGACAGGCGCACCTAACTGTATTTTAACCGGGGTGGTGTAAACAGACAGGCGCACCTGACTGTTGTTAACCGATTTGGGTTTTGATAATTGGACTTATACGCTACGCGAAGCCGATTTGATAATTGGACTTATACGCTACGCGAAGCCGGTTTGATAATTGGACATATACGCTACGCGAAACCGGTTTAAAAATTGGACTTATACGGTACGCGAAGCCAGTTGTAATTGGACTTATACGCTACGCGAAGCCGGTTTGAAAATTGGACTTATACGCTTCGCGAAGCCGGTTTGAAAATTGGACTTATACGCTTCGCGAAGCCGATTTGAAGATTGGACTTATACGCTTACGCGAAGCCGGTTTAAAGATTGGACTTATACGCTTACGCGAAGCCGGTTTGAAGATTGGACTTATATGCTTACGCGAAGCCGATTTGATAATTGGACTTATACGCTACGCGAAGCCGGTTTGAAAATTGGACTTATACGCTTACGCGAAGCCGGTTTGAAGATTGGACTTATACGCTTACGCGAAGCCGGTTTGAAGATTGGACTTATACGCCACGCCGATTTGAAGATTGGACTTATCGCTTCTGTGGCCGGTTTGAAGATTGGACTTATACGCTTCACTGGCCGGTTTGAAAATTGGACTTATATGCTCTGTGGCGGTTTGAAGATTGGACTTATACGCTACACGAAGCCAGTTTGAAGATTGGACTTATACGCTTACGCGAAGCCGGTTTGGTAATTGGACTTATACGCTTACGCGAAGCCAGTTTGATAATTGGACTTACACGCTACGCGAAGTCAGTTTGAAAATTGGACTTATACGCTTACGCGAAGCCGGTTTGAAAATTGGATTTATGCAATGCAATGCAATGTCATGGAATGCTGGCTATGTTTGCAACTTTCCCTATTATCCAACAGGATGACAGACTAGGTTGGTTCAGTATCCAGAATTGAGGCGCATGCAAGCTATCTCAACCTATGGGGTTGCCATATAGATTTTAAGCCGGGGATACACCCCTGGGCATTTAAACCAGACTTTAGTCTCGGAAATCCCGAACCTTTTGCATTCTAGGCATCGCCATTCGAACTCTAGTTTCCACCGTTTCAGTTGATCTCCTAGGAACTCATTACAAACACAGTCAGGTGACTATACCAGACCAATTGAAGTTGTTCGGATACACCCCTGGGCATTTAAACCATACTTTAGTCTCGGAAATCCCGAACCTTTTGCATTCTAGGCATCGCCATTCGAACTCTAGTTTCCACCGTCTCAGTTGATCTCCTAGGAACTCATTACAAACACAGTCAGGTGACTATACCAGACCAATTGAAGTTGTTCGGGCACGACAAACACCAAAGGAATTGCATCTTTAGAGGATTTAAGGTCTCCTAGACCAAAGGATTTAAGGTCTCCTAGACACAAGAGGATTTAAGGTCTCCTAGACCGTAGGATTTAAGGTCTCCTAGACAATAGAGGATTTAAGGTCTCCTAGACCCCAGAGGATTTAAGGTCTTCTAGACCATAGGATTTAAGGTCTCCTAGACACTAGAGGATTTAAGATCTCCTAGACACCAGAGGATTTAAGGTCTCCCAGACACTAGAGGATTTAAGGTCTCCTAGACACCGTAGGATTTAAGGTCTCTTAGACACCGTAGGATTTAAGATCTCCTAGACACCAGAGGATTTAAGGTCTCCCAGACCGTAGGATTTAAGGTCTCCTAGACATCGTAGGATTTAAGGTCTCCTAGACACCAGAGGATTTAAGGTCTCCTAGACCGTAGGATTTAAGGTCTCCTAGACACCGTAGGATTTCACAAAATAGTGCGATGGAATTGAAATTGAAATTTGTGTGGTAGGTGAACGAAGTGAGATTATTGTGCGATAGATGCACAGAAGGAAAGAAGGAATTGTACGTTCGAACCAAATACCATATACATATACCATGTATAGACAAAATACATACAAATACGACAATATACATAGACATGCATATACAGTATACATATGTTCATATACAGACAAAGATATACACAGATATATACATACAGTATACATATATACATATACAGACAGCATACAGATAGATATATACAGATATATACACAGACATATACAGTATATATACATGTATATACGACACAGACATATACGGACCTATACACAAACATATACGGATATATACACAGATGGAGAATATTCCGTTTGCAACCGTCAGTGGGAAGATGTTGTTACTGAGAAGGCATATTCTGTTTGCTGACGTCCGCATACGTACGCAAAACACACACAAAAAGAAAGGAAAATCACAAAATGGATAGACATGGAATGTGAGGTTTCAGACCCCTGACCTCAAGCTTGACCTCCGAGTCCTTAACCACTGAGCCACGTCACTCTTGTGACAAAATATACAAACAAATATATATATACTATACAAGACATATATATACATAAAACCAAAACAAACCAAAAAAAACACTCAATGTGGGGTTCGAACCCCTGACCTCAGGCTCAGCCTCTTACTCTTCAACCACTAGGCCTAACCATTGAACCCAAGCCACTCGTGTGATAGAAACAATTCAAACAAACATATATATATATATAGGTGGACAAAACATATATACATCAAAACCAAAACAAAAACAAAACAAAGAAACACTTGATGTGGGGTTCGAACCCCTGACCTCGGGCTCAGCCTTTCAGCCTTCAACCATTGAGCCATACCACTGAACCCAAGCCACTCCTGTGACCCAAATGTTCAAACAAATATCTATATTGCATAACTATATAATATATATACATATATGTATACACAACTCTCTCGTGTCTCCTATTTTTGTCTCACTCTCTCTTCCTTCATCTTCTTCGAGCGTCGTGTCTGGTGCACGATTTCAACAATCGCGGCGCCTGATTGACAGGCTATCCAATCCTGCCCCGATTGTCAATGATCGTCTCGAGCCTTCCTCCCTCTTTGTCTTCTTCTTTGGCTTCATCATCTTCTTAAGTTGAGGCCTGCAATAGAGAGAGACAGAGCGAAAGCCTACAAACTTTCTCTGCCATGACCTCTTCACAAGGTTCTCTCACTCTTTTTCCAGACCTAAACGAGTCTACTATAGAGATGACCAATTCCGACTCCCCTGAACCTCAACCACGGGCTCCTCCTCCTTCTCCTGTTTTTAACTTTCCAGCGATGTCAGTTGAACAAATCATGGTGGCACAGTCTGACATCGAAGCAAACTCGTATACGTTAAGGTCATGTGTGGAGACTGTGACCGCGGTCTCCAACTTGTCCCGTCGGTTGCAGAACAGAACGTGTGAGGTGCATCGATTGAATGCACAACTTTCTTTACTTCAACATATGTACAAAGATTCTCGAGGGGAAGTTAGCGGATTGAAGAAACAAATCAAGGAGTTGAAACGACAGGCCACCTCCGTGGCTCGATTCGGAGTTCCTTCGCATAACCAAATTGATGGCCAGCGAGGCATAATCTCCTTCGGAAGCTCTGCCAAGGCCGAGGCAGAGTCTTCAAGAGCTTTGAAGAAGTAGAGATGAAGCGAGGCAGCTGATGGTAAAGTCGAACAAAGGTTGTGCAAATGAAGCCGTTGTAATCTTAAAGCGCATTCTTGGGAGAAGAAAGAAGAAAAAGATCCCTCTCTCTCTCTTTTTGTTTTTGTTTTTGTTTTTTGTTTCTTATTTTTTGTTTTTGTTTTGTTTTTTTTTTTTTTTTTTGTCTCTGTAATCGGGGATGTCCTCCCCTTACTGCAATAAAATCAATTTAGTTTTTTGCACATCGATGGCGTGACTGGCATATCACTTTGAACTTGAAAACATTTTTGTTTGATTGAATTTGAGAGTGATTGAATTTTGAACTCTGAATTGAACATTGATTCTATATTGACCTGAATCAAAGAATGACTTAACGAAAGAAGAACGAAGCAAAATGATCCAAACACACTTATATACACTGACTAGTATAAATACACCGACTGGTATAAATATACTGACTGGTACTTATATACACTGACTCGTATGAATACATACTTATATACACTGACTGTTATGAATACCTTGACTGGTATGAATACACATTTATATACACTGAATAGTTGACTCGAGCGGTGGAGGAGACAGAATCTCTAACTCGACTATGCCCCTAGTTCATTGCCTTGATCCTTTTTTTTGTCTCTTGATTTTTTGTAAACATGTTTTGATCAACATGAGAGTTAGATTAGCATACTTATTCCATTTTCTGTTTCAAATCATGTAAGCTAAACTGTGAGCACTGAAAATTTTTGCTTTTCAAATTCAAAGAACGGTCCAAGTTTCGCAAAAATAGAACAATTTTCGAGAAAAATTAGTCAGCTTCATTCAAATTAATCAAAACCTATTTTTGCAAATGGCCACTACTTAACTAACATGGAATCAACCATTGGGGTGCATAGTCCCAATCCAGATAATTAAAGGTGATATCTGAACCAAGCGAACCGAACCAAGCCAATCCGAACGGAATAAAGTCGAGCAAAACTGGACTGGACCGAACCGAACTGAACCACCAAATCGAATCGAACCGAACTGAACCAATTTAAATCAAACCAATTGAACTGGGTAGAACGAAGATACACCAATCAAACATGGATAGGACAACCAAGTCGACTAAAGACACACCAAGCAAATATGGACGAGATGAATGAGTTGAAAAATTATTAGGGCCGAACTTCGAGGTGAAGCTACCTACGTATCCCAAAGATAGGAATCAGGCTATCGTAGTTCCGGCTAAGGTTCACTCAGGTATTGACACTCTCCTTTTGTACTCTAACTTTTGCCAAAGCCGCCCTTTCGGGTTTTCAACCTTGCGAGCTTTTGATTTTTTTTTTTTTTTTTTGATTTTTTCTATATATATTTTTCATTTTTTTTTATTTCATTTTTTTTTTTTTTTGAGTTTCTATTTTTTTTTTTTTTTTTCTGTTCTAACTTTTGCCAAGGTTGCCCTTCCAGGTTTTCAACCTAGCGAACCTCTCAAGAGTTACTTTCAGTTTAACTTGTCCATGTTGATTGGGTGTGAAATCTCTAGGCCATCTATAAGAACAACTGCTACACTTGACCAGTAGATATGGTGATGTAGGGACTAGACTGAATTGGGTCCGAATTTGCCCCTAGTGTTGCCCCTAGTGTAGTGGATAGGAACTCGACTGTCCTTCAATAATAAAATTCATTCTCTCAATTTTTGGGTTTTGCCTTTCTGGGCGGTCTTCATTGGGAAACGATTCAGTTTTAACTCTTTGATCATATCCAACCTTTTGCTCCTAGTTCAAGGGCTGCTTTAAATCTAAAATCACATCTGACCTTCTTGCCCCTAGTTCAAGGGTTGTTTCCAATCTGAATCACAGGCCCTATATAGTTTTGGCTAAGGTTCACTCGGGTATTGACACTCTCCTTTTACGCTCTAAGTTTTGCCAAAGCCGCCCTTTCAGGTTTTCAACCTTACGAGCTTTTCATTTTTCTTTTTATTTTTCCTTCTTTTTTATTTTTTTATTTTTTATTTATTTTTTTATTTTTTTGTGCTCTAACTTTTGCCTGGGTCGCCCTTCCGGGTTTTCGACCCAGCGAGCCTCTCAAGGGTGGTACCTTATTGCCCCTAGTTCAAGGGCTGCCTCCATTTCAGCTATGCAAGCCTCACACTTTTGCCTCTAGTTCAAGGGCTGTTTCAAATCGAAATCACATTCTCTACCCTGAGTTCAAGGTCTGTTTCCAATCTGGATCACATCATTGCCCCTAGTTCAAGGGCTATTTCCAATCTAAATCATATTCGACCTTATTGCCCCTAGTTGAAGGGCTGCCTCCATTTGAATCACATCATGGCCCCTAGTTCAAGGGCTATTTCCAATTTGGCTACGCAAACTTTACACTTTGATTGATCATGAAATACTTTGAATCAAGGTTTGAAGGCTAAGGAGCTAAGGAGGTCGGACCACGAGTCAAGAGAGATCCCATGCTGTATAACTAATTCCAGGCATGTTTTCGTAAGACCACGCAAAAACAGTTTTTGAAATCTTTTCACAAAGTGACTAATCACTCGTACTTTTACGAAGATAAGATAGAACCAATTTGGACCAAGCTAGGATCCTTCTCAGTACCCACATAAACAAAAATGATTTTATTCATCAAAGGCTTAGCATACCTCTCTTCCTCTCAGTTGATCAAAATTTGCAAATCCCGAGGAAATTCTTCCTCTTCGTTTTTATCAGAGTTTTGGAAAAAGTTTTGAAAACTTTGGTCAATGCGATGAATTAAGGCACAGAGAAGTAGGCAGACTCTATGGCATTTTGTTTTTTTGTTTTTCTGTTTATTTAAAAGAAACTATGACTCAGCAATGGCAACAGACTTTTGACAACGTACTACAGGACAGAAATGTCTAGGTTAGCACTATCGAAATCAAAGACTCTGACTCATTAGGCTGACTCGAGCCTGACTCTAACTCTACAAACTTGGTGGAGTCAAACTTAGACTCAATACTCAATTCAGAACTCAGAATAAAACCATTCTCAAATTGCCAGTCAACGTGTGGGCCATCCGCAATATTCAAAATAAAAACTCGTCCAATCAATAGGTGGTCACTCCCCAATCACAGAGATGGTCGGATATCCTACAAGTTCTATTTATTTACAAATGTCGACTTTGTAGGATATCAGATTTTTTTTTTTAAATCTTTTTTTGATTTTATGTTTTGTTTTTTTTTTTTTTTTTTTGTTTTGTTTTGTTTTTAAAGTAATGGTGCTAAATTAAATAGCTTGAACCACTCATTTAAATATGAGAACCCCTGTATAGATCCAACACATTGCACATAAGGCAGGAAAGAGAACAAACACCCCTAAAGAGGGTAGGGTTATCCTGTCCTAGCTTGGAATGATCTAGGGTTTCACTATTCAAACAAGCGGTATCATACATCCTAGCAATGGGAGAGCATCATGTCCTAATGTTGAAAGGTACTAGAGCTCACTATATGTACAAGGTTAGCTCTACTCTAAGGGTTGAAGTCAAGGTGACGTTACCAAAGAGTCCTTTGGGTCATAACCAATAAAGATCCCAGGAAATCAGAAGAGTCAAATAGCCTCTCTTCCGAGTTTGAGAATCTTAGATAGCAGAGCTAGATAGCAGAGCTACCCTTTTGACAAATCTCAAAAGGTTACAACACAAGGCCTCTAAAGTAACGTAGAGATAGGTGTAGTGTCACAAAAAGTATGCCTGTGTTCCCACCAGTATCTGGGCAACACAGGAACTTTAAGTGCACCAATGCATGCAATGCAATAAACATATAATTGAAAATAAAAGTCATATCATGGAGTTCGAGTCAAGGTTTCATAAATCTGCAGCAGAGTCGCCAGAAACTATAACATGCCCGAGGGGTACCCGCGCGCGTTAAACAGTTCGGACCCCTAAGATCTCTTTGATCTCAAGTTTCACGAGTGCAATGTGAAACGTAGATAAGAGTCCAGATTTGGCAACTTTTATTGAAAATCCATTTTATTGCAATTTTGTCAAAAATGGATTGCGTCATCAGAACTCAGAGTCGCCACCTAATATTTTGGAAAATTAGGAAACCCATGACTCGGTGCCAAGGCCACTGTTCGTCGTAACCAAGGATGCTTGGCTCGAAACCTTAGGTATGAGAGGGGAAGGTCAATAATGAGCACTCCTGCTCACCCGATCAAAAGATCGGCCTCTACTAAACCATGATATGACTTTTATTTTCTTTATATGTTCATGTTCAGATTATTTTAATAAATCCTAAAATTTACTATGTGAAGCATACAAGTATAGACTAGTTTGCTCAAATTAGAACAATTCAATTTCATGTTTGTTTTTCGAAAAGGGTTTGAATTTGCTACTTGACAAAGTGGGCTTAAAGTTTGTGAATTTTGCCACTACAAAGTGGGCTTAAAACGTACATTCATTAAATCATTCCAATTCAAGCAACAAGCCTTCATCCACAGGTATTCAAACAGTTTATTATTTAATCAATTAGTCTCATGGTAGGATGCTAAACATAATAAGAAAATCACACACAAATGGGATGCTAAAGCATAAAAACTCACAAATTTACCGACGTCCCTCGAACAGCTACAAAACAAAGTTAGTAAAATATGCATGATCTTATATACAAAAATCCTAATGCAATTCACTCATGAGATGCAGCTAAAGATTCAACTTCTAAGATATGACATGTGAATCACCTCAATAACATGAGGTAGCGCATAGAATCACAGAAGAATTGATTAAATCCACACATGGAAATGTAGTCGAATCTTAATGCATGGAACATGGATGTAAAGCAGGGATATGCATGACATGTCAGATATATACATATGTACAGTTAGGGAAAGCGATCAAAGAATGGGATAGAAAGAAGCGGAGTGGGGAATTATTACAACACTTTAATTATTATAGATCTGAGAGAGATGAATAAAATAAAAAATCCTCACAAACACTCAAAATAAAAATAAAATAAAATGAAGAAGGGACACACCCTGTGTGACTAAGCACCCACTGATAAATACCATATTAAGCCCACAAATTGAGCCCACTTGAAGCCCATGTAAAACCAACAAAACCAACTCAAACCCTCCAGACCAACCGCGTGCCTGCATCATGCTCTTGTTTAAAAACGAACTTCCCTGTCTTCCCTTATAATTTGAAATGTTTTCTTAATGCTTTAGACCGGTTTGAACCGTCTGTTGGAACATTTGCAATGGTCAACTTAACAGGATACAAGGGATGTTTTGCCGTCACCCAAAAGGGATCTGCCCGACTGAGTCTACAGAGTTCTCCATAGAAAATGTCAAGAGTAGCTGATAGAACACCCTCCATAGGTTTCTCTGGAATAATAACACAACCAATATGCTGCCACATATGCCACTTCAGATCCTCACACTTGATCATTGAATCATTTTGCAATGAATTTCCATATGGACAACGAATCTGTCCTCATAATCAAAAGACAAACCCTCAGTTCTCGAACGCTGTAAAATCAACCAGTAGAGCCATCCACGCAGTCCATGTTTGCGTCCAATTAACGACCGATCAAAGTTCTTCTTCTACATCCTCTATTTCAGTCCATAAATCAGGCTCATTCAAAATATTAACGAACAAACGAGACCGTAGATAATCGGGAATGTCATGGCTCAAATGACCATCAAATATTACAAACAGAATAGGCTCATGCTTCTTAACTTGCTTGAATTCAGAAACAACATAATCTTCTATTGGATGGCTGGATTTCTTGGCCTATCATGGCTGAAACTGTTCACGTTAGTGCAACAATCCAGAGACACGATTTATATCTTCTGCATGACCCTCAGCAACCATGGCTTCTTTGTTGGCGGCTGTCTTTATGACTCGTTTGGTTGGCGAAAACCAGAGAGAGAGAGAGAGAGATGTGGATAGCGTTGATGGAGCATGTAGCAGTCTTCTTTGGAAATTTAGGAGAAAGAGCCGTTGCTTTCGATGGTGGATCGAGGTTGTTATGCAGTCTTTGAGGTTGGTGGTGGCAATCTGAGAGAGAAAGAGAGAGCTGTATGTGTGTATGTGTTTTGCTTTAACAAGAATGCTATGTGTCCTTCCCCCCTTGTTTCAACCGAGAGAGAGAGATAGGCCAAGCGAGACAGAGAGAGAGAGCTGCCCATGTGTGCGTGTCTGTCCCTATGTACGTGTGTGTGTTGCAGATGATGATCAAGTATGCTAAAAAAAAAAAACAAAACAAAGCTGAGAGAGAGACCAAAGAGAGAGAGAGGTGCCTCCTCTGTGTGTTTGTGTTTGATAGTCGAGAAAAGAGAAGAGAGAGAGCTAGTGTATGTGTCTTCCGAGTGCATCAGTGTGTGAGCTGGTGTCAGTGTGTGTCCTGTGTGTGTTGAAGCTTAGATCAAGAACCTCTATTCCCCTTACATTTTTCACTCACTCACTCTCCCTTTTTGAAGCTGCTCTCTGCCTGTGTTGTCTTGCTCAAAATCCTTTTTCTCCTCCTTTTTCTCCCTAAGCCGACAGAGGGAGAGACCTTTATGCATGTGTATTGTTCTTTTTTTATGTCAGATCCCCCCAGGCCCCCTTGCCCATGTGTGTCCTCCTCTTTAATCATACACTACCCACTCTTTTTTTTTATTATTGGACCACCCACTCCCTCTTTTTCTTTAAAACATACCACCCCACCACCTTTGAAAACCCACTTCACCGAATTAACATACAGCTCCATCAGCTTTTGAACCACTTCCTGAAATTCTCCCCCATCTTCGCGCCTGCTCTCTTTTCTTTTCTTTTTTTTATATCACCCACTCCCTCTTTTTCTTATTCTCCTCTTTGTTTTTCAACAACTGCTACCTGGCAACCCCATTTTTCTCTCTAAAAAAATATTATCCCTCAATTCTTGTTTCCTAACCCACGAGCCCACTCCCTCTTTTCTTATCACCCACGAGACCACTCACATGAACCACCCACTATCTCTTAAAATAATTTATCATTTTCCCACCCAAAACCTCATCATAATATGTTTTATCTATATTTTAATATATAAACATATACATATATATATGAATTGAATTTGATTTCTTTTCTTTTTCTTTTTTTTTTATTTTCTATTTTTCTTTTTCTTTTTTTCTTTTTGTTATGTTTTATTTCTAAAATGCGCCACCTCAAAATATATACACACACATCAAATTATATAAAAACATATAAAATTATAAGATACTACAAAGTAATAAACTATATGATATAAACTAATTTGGCCAAAATAGGTGAGGTTTGGGATTAAAATTTCAATTTGATTTTTTTGGTGACGGTGGTCAAAACAAAGTGCCCAAGTCTTGGGGCTGGTCAAAATGGGGTGTCTACACACTCCAGATCCTTGCTGAAAGGGGGCACCTTAAACCCCTCGAGCCTAGGCCTCTCCCAAAGAATCTCCCTCCCACACATGATGCTGCTTTGTACTGCGCGTACCACCAGCAACCCAGTCACGCTACCGATAACTGCTTTCGCCTTAGCCATGAAGTGCAAGATTTGATCGACAATGAGGTTATCCTCCTACCCATCTCAACAAAGTCTGCCACTGCTGGGTTGTTAGATTTTGAGGATACTGCGAGTATGTGATCGGGGAGTGAACCACCTGCGGGCGACCCTCAGTGTATTTTGGATGTGGCGTCTGACACGCATTTTTGAGCATCTACGAATGCTAGTTTTGTAACTTCTGGCTTGGGTGTCGAGTCAGTCCTTTGTTTTGAGTCTGTCTCATCGTCTTGAGTCAGTTCTTTTTACTTAAAGGTCCGTCTTGTTGTAGCGACTCAGTCCCCTTGTATAGAATGTTAGGTGATTCCGGGTTGTTGCCTCGAACACCGTTTTTGTTTTCTTTTGAGTCTGTCTCTGCTGTGGAGCCAATTGCAACCAGGAAATCTGAATGAAACAGCTGCAGCTATCATGTTTCCGTGCTTATTGCTACCTTGAGCTAGTTGTGCCAGAGGATTTGAATGAAACGACGGAGCATCTCACTTACTCTTCTGTGCTCTAAACTCATTGTATTGACATAAGTTTTCCAAAACTATTTTTGAACACTGTGGTGATAAAAATGAAGAGGAAGGAATTCCTCGGATTTTACAAAACTTTGATCAATTTGAGAGAAAGTGAGGCATGATAAGCCTTTAATGAATGAAATCATGCTTGTTAGCGTGAGTACTGAGAAGGACCCTGGCTTGATCCAGATTGGTTCCACACTATCTTCAGCACGAGCGATTTGTCGCTTTCGTAAAAACTTTCAAAAACAAAATGTTTTGCGCAGTCCTGCGAAGACCTGTGTGGAATCATTCTTGAGATTGTGCAGCCTAGGATCGCTCTCAGCCTCAAGATTCAATCCATTTGTTTTCAAACCTTGAACGCATTCAGAACGTTCAACAGTCAACTGCCATGAGAGGCCTGTGTGGCCAGATTTAAAGCATCCCTTGAACAAGAGGCATCAAAGTCAGATCAAGAGATCAGATCTCGCCGGAAGAAGCTTGTGAATATAGAACAGAAGCACCCCTTAAACTAGGGGCAAAATGTCCGATGTACCCGAAGAGCCGAAGATGAATCCTTTTGCAAATCAATAACAACAGCCATTCCCCTGGATTCAGATGGCTTCAAAACCCTAAAACCATTTGGCATGGACTTGATATACTTTTACCCTTGAGAGGCTCGTTGGGCCGAAAATCTGGAAGGGCGACCCAGGCAAAAGTTAGAGCAAATATATATATATATATATATAAAAGAAGAAAAAAAGAAGAAAAAGAAGAAAAGAATTGAAAAGAAAAGAAAAACAGAAGCTCGCAAGGTCGAAAACCCGCAATGGACGCCTTGGCAAAAGTTAGAGCCTAAAAAGTAAAGGTTAAAATACCCCAGTGTACCTTAACCGGAACTACGTAAGGCTTGATTCCCATGTCTGGGATACGTAGGCGACTTCATTCCGAAGTCCAGCCACAACGCTTTCATAGCGATTCTGTCCATGTAATGGTTTTGCTTATCTTTGCCTTCTCTGAATCCGATAGTTTGGTTGTGACACCGTGAACTACGTAAGCTTGATTCCCATGTTTGGGATACGTAGGCAACTTCATCCTGAAGTCCAGCCACCAACGCTCTCAAAGTGACTGTGTTCATATATTGGTTCTGACCATCTTCGTCGTCTCCGTGTCCGAGAGTTCGGTCCTGATCATCACTAATGAGGACTGTTTACAAAATGCTGCGACGTCATCCAAACAAGGGGCAACTTTCCGTTGCCATGAGTCGCCATTCAAACTAGGGGCAACTTTCTGTTGCCATGCAGCTCTTTCAAGCAAGGAAAAAATTTTCATTGCCTCCGATCCAAGGTTGCGCATCTCGAGAGTAAGTTCCGTGCTCGTTGAGCATTGACCGTTTGCCAAAAATACTTTTTGAGAATTTTTACTGAGGTTGACCATTTTCACGAAAATCATTTCTTTTCCAAAACTGGACCATTTTCTTGGACCCAAAAAAGGAAAATTTTCAGTACTCACAGCCTAACTCGCATGATTTTCAAATCAAAAATCGAACAAGTATGTTAATCTAACTCTCATATTGGTCAAAACTATTTTAGTAGAAAACCAAAACAAAAAATGATCAAAATGATGAACTAGGGGCACGGTTGAGTCAGGCTCCCTATCTTTTCCCCGATTGTCAATACTTGCCAGAAGGACACTCTATTCGCCAGAAGAAGACACAACTAAAGCTGTCAATAAAGGGCAAAAAGCTCTCAACAACCTCCAAGCAACGAGGTATCGAGCCAAGTGCGAAGCACAATTTGGAATGGATCAAAATACTTCATCCGGAACATCGACTAGATGTCCCGGGAGGAAATAACCGCGAGCTAATAAGTGTTGGACGTGAACCCGCAACTTCCTATTCACCCACAAACCACCCAGGGGAGGGATGGAAAAATGAGAGATATAAGAATAGAGAGGTGTAAGTCGAGAGAAAAGTGAGCAAAAGGGTTTTGATAAAGAAAAACCGAGCCTGAGGGCCGAGTGACGTAAGGATCACAAATTAGAAAGGTTGGGAAATAATACCCGAAGGAACTGGCTCCTCGTGATTTAAGGTTTCTCATTTTTGTAAACACGTCTGTTTGTCATGTCTTTTGTTTTGTTTACCTCAACTTTTGTTTTGAGTCTTTTCCGAGCGTGTCTCATTGTGATTAGGTCGTGTACTTTCTATTTGAGTCTTTTTTACTGTGTTCAGTTGTAGGCTCAATACCCCGGTTTGAAAAACCATTTTCCAAATTCAAAATTTTTAATCATGCTGTGCTCAGAGTGTTATGCCATTCTCCACATTTATGCGAAGCAAAAGAAGAAAGGAAAATTTTGGGGCATCTGAGTGTGCTTCAACTTTAGCCGATTCTACCTTTGTATTCCGTCTTGTCAGATTGGACTATTTGTTCAAGGTTTGCCGTGAAGTTCTTGACTGGTTTTGAGCTCAAAGAACCAGCTGGAGCATTGTTCGTGAAGAGGGTCAACAAGGATAGGAACTTATTCCTTTTTTTACATAGTCTTTTAGCTTATCTTGCAACTAGTTTTAGACTGTGTTTAATTAAAAAAAATTTTTGTTTTTCATTGCTTTAAATAGTTACTTAAGGGTGGTTTGAGCTTTGAGGTTGTTTGACCCCTCTTAGGCCTTGTTTGGCCCTATTTTTGTCCTATTTTGGTGAGCTCCAGGACCACGTTGTTTGGGCCTCCTCACCACTGAAATCTTGAGAGATTTTAGTGGTGAGGATGGTGCCTTGAGGTCCTAAGAAAGAGAGGGCCACCCCCTCTCCTTGTTGTCCTTGAAAAGGGCTATTTAAGCCTCATGTGTGAGCATCTTGTTTAAGTGTATGATGGCCATGCCTTAGCTGTTTTTTTTGTGCTCATTATGTCATAATATAGCTCTATTTTTACTTGGTTTAGACACACCATGCATGCCTTGCATACTTGTCTTGTAATGCCATCTCTTTGCCTTAACATGCTTTAGGCTTTAACCCTCGTTCTAGCATGATTTAGGCCTAGCTTTGTGAAGCTTTCATGCTTGTTTTAGTATGCTTTAGCTCTTTTTTCAGTTGCTCTGGTCATGCTCAACATGCTTTGCATAGTCTCTTTGCATTCTAGCTTGTAGGCCTTGAATGGGGGATGTCATGAGCATGTTTTGTTTGCTTTAATTAATTGGTTTGGCACCTCTATTTTATGCAATTTCAGAGTTTGGCATGCTTGTCATGTTTCTATATTTATCTTCTTTTAAGTGTGCTTAAAGGTTGCTTCTATATGCCTAAGTGTTGGACTATGTGTGCATACATGTTTGTATGACATTTTGTCTTCATTTCCATGGCAATTAGCCACTGTTTTAGGCTTGTTTGAGGGCTGCCCAAATCAGTTTAGATCCCTCCTTTGCATGTTGTTGCATGCTCACCTTGTGTGTTGGTGAATACTTGGCCCCTTTGGTATGTTGTTGCATGCTTAGGTGGTAGTGCATTTGGCATGCATCTCTTACTAAATTGTCTAACATGTTATATGCTTTGCATGTGTGTATGTTGACATGGTACTTTGCATGCTCGTTAGTTGTATGTTTGCATGTTTAGTTGCATACTCATGTTGCATACTAGCTCCATGCCTAGGTCTCATTGCATTGAGCATGCATTCCTTGCCTCTTGATTGAGCATGATAGAGGTTAGGATTTATTGAATGCTTTTGTGCGCATTTCATTTAAAATCAAAATGCACAACTTGGTTTTTCGAGCCATCACGCATTAAAATGCGCGATTGGTGGCCCGAGAATCAAGGAACATACCTCTTTGAGTCATGAACATGATAAGAGGTGTGTTTCGTGCAAACATTGCTTAAAATACATTGTTATACCTTGTTTTTCTCTCTGCTGCTGTGAAAACAGGATTCTGCAGGAAGACTTCGCCGGCCGGCCATCTATAGTGCCGACCGACCAACAATTGGTGGCCGGTGATCATTTCCAGTGGCCGGTGATCATTCCATTTGGCCGGTGACCATTTCCCTTGGCCGGTGGTATCCCACAAGGTCCATAGAGTGCACCTTGGAAATTTTGCAATGATCAGAGGAGCAGAGCAGGGAAAACCGAGGCAACTTGTGCATCGTAATGGACTTCCGAGCGGAGCCGAGCACGCATTGCATTGGGCCCTCTTCCCGAGGCTGTTTACTGTTTTATTAGATTAGTTAATTTGCTTAACCAGTTTAATCAGTCTGTAATATTTAATTAGCTTGTAGGCTAGTTAAATCTGTATTATTCTTTCGGTCCCTCCGAGTGAGGGCAAATTTGTAATAAGTGTGGGTCCGTGTGTGCATGCCTTCCAACCCCCATTTCTTTCTCCCTTTTACTTACCTGCTTTTGGTGGTTAGTATTAGGACATGTTTAATTTAGCATCCTTATGCTATGCATGCGTGCATCATTCATCAGTCTTGCATGCACCGGGCTCGGCGCATCATACTAACTGCATTGTATTTCAATTCCAAGTTGAATACGTGTTAGTTATAGCATCATCATATGCCATCTTAGAATAGCCGAGCCTATCATAGTTGCATCTTGCATGTGTTGCATTAGCCATCTTAACATGAACTAGGATCATGCATATGATTACTAACTAGTTTCTGTTTTGGCTTGGAGTACTCGGTAAGCATTTATGTTTTAGCATCCTTGCATAAGTGTGAGTGTTGCCATGATAGCATGCTTACCATGTGGCTAGATGCTTATATGATATAACTGTCTGAATGCATGTGGGTGAAGGTTGGATTGTTTGAGTTGGGACAACTCATTGAAATCCGTGTTTTAGCCTACTTGCGAGTAGCAAATCTCAAATCATTTTCCAAACAAACGAATATGCAATGCTTCGTTCCAAATTAGGCAATCTAGTCTATACTTGTTGTGTTGTGTGCATCATATAGTAAGATTAGATAATTAATCGGAATAAGAACACATAACGTTTTCAAAATCAGATATCATGGTTAGTAAAGGCCGATCTTCGGATCGGGCGAAAAGGGGTGCTCATAGCTGACATTCCCCAGTCGTACCCAAGTGCCCGAGCCGAGGCAACTTCGGTGATGACGGACACGTGGCCTTAGGCAAATGAGTCAGGGTTTCCTAAATTCCCCTATTAAAAAAAATATTTAGGTGGCGACTCTGTATCTGGCAAAGCAATCCATGTTTGGCACTTCTTTTCCAAAAATCTGTTTTTCTCAAAACGATTTGCCAGATTTGGACTCTTTGGTTCAGATTAAGAACCATGACAAAATTGAGTCCGAATTGTGGGGTGAGGCCCTCACGCGAGGCACGCCCACAGTTTCTGGCGACTCTGCTGGGGATTTTAGAGAGCTTGACTCAAACTCGTGATATCTTGTTTTGATTTCACTTATGTGTTTTTTTTGCATTGCATGTGCATAGGTGCGCCTAGGACACCGTGTTGGCCATCTGCTATTCCTGAGCGGTTTGTCGGAGGCATGACTTTGTCAAAGCATTCCATAAGGCTAACCGATTACGGGCTCTGCAAGTATGGGAACACAAACCCCGATTTTACCGGGGCACCCTTTTTGACCATTCGACCTGGTGCATATTCGGAATCCATAGTGACCATTCCAAACTAGGACAGGCTGCTTACCTGATATAGGTTTTTTGAAACCGCTGTGTGCGTAGTGAAACCCTAGCTCCTGACAAAATAGGACAGGAAAACCCTATCCCAACATAGGGGTGTTTTGGCTCTCTTTTACCTGCTATGTGCTTTTAGAGTGTATCTCTACAGAAACGTACATATCAGTCTGTAAGTTTGAGCATCGAACTGCGAGCATCGATGTCGGTGTTTTGAAAGCAGATTATATCTGCGTATTCGATTCATTGTTTTGGGGCGATGATTTTGGGGAACGTTGATCGAGATAGAGTAGCAATTGCATTCACCTTTGTGTTTGTTCTATTTGAAATTTGAAATCTTTGCATGTTTCCTCTTTCAGTTCAGAGAATCAAGTACAAAATAGCCGGTGTTCTCCCTCACTGAGGCAAGGCAGATTTCTGATCCGTTAGTCACCGTTCAAGATCGGCGGACTTATCATGACACAGAATTCAGAGGAAATCATGTTTATGACAGCCGCATTAGATCAAGGAATCACCCTGCAAAGTGAGACCAATGTTGATGTACCGCATCCGCCGAATCGCCCTCTGCGTGCGATGGGAACCCGATCGTATCGAACTCGTGAGCCCACTACGTTCGAATTGATGGGGATGATTGGTGACCTCCAAAGGTCTATGAAAGATCTCGCTTACGGAATATCGGCTTTGCCACCAGCTGCACCAAATGCTGGGAATTTTGTACCACAGGAGCCCCCGCTATTGGGACGGATTGTGATCGAGCTCAGCCAACCTGAGATTGTCTCAAGTTATACCAATGACATGTCAACATCAACCCAAGCCCTCGATCAGGCTGAGGCCAGAGGTAAGAACAAAATGAAGGCAGATGCCGATCCCATTGAACAACTATTGTGGGCAGCCGAGGCTTTGAAAGCCGGGGGGATGGATAAGCAATGGGTATTTGCAGTCACGGCCAAGACTGTGCATGATGCCTTCCCCACTCCAACTGAAGGCAGTTCAAGCCAGACAGAAAATCAGGATAGGCCCAGTCATGCCAAAACAGTTCCTCTCACTCCCAACTCTGCACCTGGGAAAGATCAGAAAGTCAAGGCAGTGCCTGCCGACCCTTTTGCTAGTGCGTCTAGCAAGAATTCTCAGACTTCAAAGTATCTACCCGGAGGGCGCAGAGTCTTCCGTGCACTCTACATGCCTTTTTTAGGGCACTCCAGATCCTTGCCGAAAGGGGGCACCTTAAACCCCTCGAGCCTAGGCCTCTCCCAAAGAATCTCCCTCCCACACATGATGCTGCTTTGTACTGCGCGTACCACCAGCAACCTAGTCACGCTACCGATAACTGCTTTTGCCTTCGCCATGAAGTGCAAGATTTGATCGACAATGAAATTATCCTCCCACCCACTGCTGGGTTGTTAGATTTTGAGGATACTGCGAGTATGTGATCGAGGAGTGAATCACCTGCGGGCGACCCTCGGTGTATTTTGGATGTGGCGTCTGGCACGCATTTTTGAGCATCTACGAATGCTAGTTTTGTAACTTCTGGCTTGGGTGTCGAGTCAGTCCTTTGTTTTGAGTCTATCTCATCGTCTTGAGTCAATTCTTTTTGCTTAAAGGTCCGTCTTGTTGTAGCGACTCAGTCCCCTTGTATAGAATGTTAGGTGATTCCGGGTTGTTGCCTCAAACACCGTTTTTGTTTTCTTTTGAGTCTGTCTCTGCTGTAGAGCCAGTTGCAACCAGGAAATCTGAATGAAACAGCTGCGGCTATCATGTTTCTGTGCTTATTGCTACCTTGAGCTAGTTGTGCCAGAGGATTTGAATGAAACGACGGAACATCTCACTTACTCTTCTGTGCTCTAAACTTATTGTATTGACCTAAGTTTTCCAAAACTATTTTTGAACACTGTGGTGATGAAAATGAAGAGGAAGGAATTCCTCAGATTTTACAAAACTTTGATCAATTTGAGAGAAAGTGAGGCATGCTAAGCCTTTAATGAATGAAATCATGCTTGTTAGCTTGAGTACTGAGAAGGACCCTGGCTTGATCCAGATTGGTTCCACACTATCTTCAGCACGAGCGATTTGTCGCTTTCGTAAAAACTTTCAAAAACAAAATATTTTGTGCAGTCCTGTGAAGACCTGTGTGGAATCACTCTTGAGATTGTGCAGCCCAAGATCGCTCTCAGCCTCAAAATTCAATCCATTTGTTTTCAAACCTTGAACCCATTCAGAACGTTTAATGGTCAACCGCCATGAGAGGCCTGTGTGGCCAGATTTAAAGCAGCCCTCGAACAAGAGGCATCAAAGTCAGATCAAGAGATCAGATCTCGCCGGAAGAAGCTTGTGAATATAGAACAGAAGCACCCCTTAAACTAGGGACAAAATGTCCGATGTACCCGAAGAGCCGAAGATGAATCCTTTTGCAAATCAATAACAATAGTCATTCTCCTAGATTCAAATGGCTTCAAAACCCTAAAACCATTTGGCATGGACTTGATATACTTTTACCCTTGAGAGGCTCGCTTGGCCGAAAACCCGGAAGGACGACCCAGGCAAAAGTTAGAGCAAAAAAATATATATATATATAAAAGAAGAAAAAAAGAAAAAAAGAAGAAAAGAATTGAAAAGAAAAGAAAATAGAAGCTCGCAAGGTCGAAAACCCGCAACGGGCGCCTTGGAAAAAGTTAGAGCCTAAAAAGTGAAGGTTAAAATACCCGAGTGTACCTTAACCAGAACTACGTAAGGCTTGATTCCCATGTCTGCGATATGTAGGCAACTTCATTCCGAAGTCCAGCCCCAACGCTTTCATAGTGATTCTGTCCATGTAATGGTTTTGCTCATCCTTGCCTTCTCTGAATCCGATAGTTTGGTTGTGACACTGTGAACTACGTAGGCTTGATTCCCATGTTTGGGATACGTAGGCAACTTCATCCTGAAGTCCAGCCACCAACGCTCTCAAAGTGACTATGTCCATATATTGGTTCTGACCATCTTCGTCGTCTCCGTGTCCGAGAGTTCGGTCGTGATCATCACTAATGAGGACTGTTTACAAAATGCTGCGACGTCATCCAAACAAGGGGCAACTTTCCATTGCCATGAGTCGCCATTCAAACCAGGGGCAACTTTCCATTGCCATGCAGCTCTTTCAAGCAAGGAGCAATTTTCCATTGCCTCTGATCCAAGGTTGCGCATCTCGAGAGTAAGTTCCGTGCTCGTTGAGCATTGACCGTTTGCCAAAAATACTTTTTGAGAATTTTTACTGAGGTTGACCATTTTCTCGAAAGTCATTTCTTTTCCAAAACTGGACCATTTTCTTGGACCCAAAAAAGGAAAATTTTCAGTACTCACAGCCTAACTCGCATGATTTTCAAATCAAAAATCGAACAAGTATGTTAATCTAACTCTCATATTGGTCAAAACTGTTTTAGTAGAAAACCAAAACATAAAATGATCAAAATGATGAACTAGGGGCACGGTTGAGTCAGGCTCCCTATCTTTCCCCCAACTGTCAATACTTGCCAGAAGGACACTCTATTCGCCAGAAGAAGACACAACTAAAGCTGTCAGTAAAGGGCTAAAAGCTCTCAACAACCTCCAAGCAACGAGGTATCGAGCCAAGTGCGAAGCACAATTTGGAATGGATCCAAATACTCCATCTGGAACATCGACTAGACGTCCCAGGAGGAAATAGCCACGAGCTAATAAGTGTTGGGCGTGAACCCGCAACTTCCTATTCACCCACAAACCACCCAAGGGAGGGATGGAAAAATGAGAGATATAAGAATAGAGAGGTGTAAGTCGAAAGAAAAGTGAGCAAAAAGGTTTTGAGAAAGAAAAACCGAGCCTAAGGGCCGAGTGTTGTAAGGATCACAAATTAGAAAGGGTGGGAAATAATACCCGAAGGAACTGGCTCCTCGTGATTTAAGGTTTCTCATTTTTGTAAACACGTCTATTTGTCGTGTCTTTTGTTTTGTTTACCTCAACTTTTGTTTTGAGTCTTTTCTGAGTGTGTCTCGTTGTGATTAGGTCGTGTACTTTCTATTTGAGTCTTTTTTACTGTGTTCAGTTGTAGGCTCAATACCCCAGTTTGAAAAACCTTTTTCCAAATTCAAAATTTTTAATCATGATGTGCTCAGAGTGCTGTGCCATTCTCCACATTTATGCGAAGCAAAAGAAGAAAGGAAAAATTTGGGGCATCTGAGTGTGCTTCAACTTTAGCTGATTCTACCTTTGTATTCCGTCTTGTCAGATTGGACTGTTTGTTCAGGGTTTGCCGTGTCTTGAGAATAAGCAGAATGAGGCGTATCTTGATTAATTCCCAACAGAATAGGGGCCGAGTGTTTAGGCTAAGCAGTGGGTTGTATGAGTTGTTTTGCCGTTGGCCGGTTCGTTACTTGGTTATTGCAATACAAATGTTTGACTTTCAGACAGGAGATCCATTCCATTTACATTGTGATGTGATGTGATGTGATGTGATGTAATGCAATGCGATGCAATGTATGGAATGTACCAAAATGTAACACTTTTTCAAATAAAAAGCTTTGTTTCATTTCATCATCTGTTTCAAGTACAAAGTTTTGGAGAAAACAAAACCTGTCTGCGGCAGTGCAAGGTACTCTAGCTACCAGCAAAAAAAAGAAGAAAAGTACAACAAAAAAAAAAGAGAAAAAGCAGCAAAAATCTGGATCAATGTCAAGCGGCCTCAGGCCTAGGGGTCTGTCCTCGTCCTCTTCCTGGATGAAGGTCCCGGAGCAGCGTCGTCAGTGCCATCATCTGAGCCTGAGTCAGTGCCATCTCCGGTCTTCTCCTCAGATGACTCCGCCTCAGCCTCCTCCTCCGCCTCGGACTTATCGTCGTCGGGGACTGGCACCCATGAGCTACTCCCAACGTGAGTGCGCCCCACTTTGGTGCGGGAGTATACTCTGCCATCTCGGGTAGGAGCAGAAGGTCCAGCTGAAGCACCTCCTACAGTAGGAAGCTGGAAGGGAGGCTGAAAAGCACAAATGGCAACGCATCAGTATCAGTGCAGAAAGCAGTGTATGAATACAATGTGTGAATACTGTGAGCATTGTATCAATGCAAAAAGCAGTATATGAATACAATGTGTGAATACTGTGAGCAGTGTATCAGTGCAGAATGTAGTGTATGAGTACAATGTATGAATGTTGTAAGCAATGTATCAGTCACGAATCGGTGTATGAGTCTGATGTATGAATGCCGTGGCGATCTTGTGAATAGTCTGTAGGCTCTGATGTGTCGGAATCCGTGAGGGTCGTGTATCAAGTGTTGAGTTGTGCATCAGATCATGTGAAACAGTTTATGTATGGTTGGAGACTATGGTCAGAAGAACATACTAGAATACTATAAATAGCCAGGAGGTCGAGGCACTGTTGAAGCATCCCCATCACCGAAGCAGTCAACTCCAGTGACTGGCTAGTGTACTCGGAGGAAGCCTGCAAAAGTGTTAGAAGTCTCAGTATTCTACGGAATATCAAATGAATTGAAATAAAATGACTGTGCAGAATGCAAAATGTAGTAGTACATACCGAAGGTAAGCCGTAGAACTCGACTAACTCATGATCAGCCGAAGGGGGAGCGATAGGAATCTGGCAAGTCGCCCCGCCCCGTCCCGCTCTCTGTATGTCATCGTCATGGGTAGTGCTGGCCAACTAACCCCCCGACCCCTCCGAGCTCCACTCCTACCACGGACGCAAGCCATCCTCGATGTCCCTGCCCCTACACCCGCTCCAGTTACTAGCGTTGTAGGCCTCTCTCTCTCTCTCGGCCCAACGGCCGCTGCTCAAAGGCCGCATGATGTAGGTCCGGACATACTCTGCGAAGTCGCCCTCGCCCCTAAAGCCCTCTGCATCCCAACCGATCATGTAGTCGGCCATCTCCTCGGGTGTGAACCTCTCTGTCTCCCTCATGTGTGTAGGAGGCAGACCCGGGACTATCTGCTCTGGCAAACCTAAGGTCTGGCGTAGGAAACACTCACCCAGGTACCAAGCCCGACAGACCGGGCCCTCTAGCAAGATCCTGAAACGTGCAGTCTCCTCTACACCGGCAAATCGATCCCGAATCGCCACTGGCAATGGAGCCTAAGGCTGCCAAGTGATCTGTAAATGACATGCAGTTTGTTATCTACTGTTATTGAAAATACAATGTAAAATGAAGCTTAAATAAACTCTAAGGTTAAACGTACCTCCGCGGGAGTGATGGTGTTGAAATAGCGGCAGAAGAAGATGAATGTCTCCCGTGGTCTCCGCACGCATCTCACATCGAAGTGTCGGGAGAATGGCACGCCGAGAGGAGTCTCCACGTCTCGCACTGGGGCGAGTCTCGGAAAGTAGGCGTAGACCCACAGCTGTAGAGTAAATATTAATGCGCTTATCAGATAAAGCAGAATACAAAATAAAGCGAAATTATTGAGCAGTGTATTGTGCGAGTGTACGGTGTTATGCGATTATGCGGTCGATTAAAGAAGTATATATGTGCAATGCGATCTTGATCGTGAAAGTAGACGCAAGGTGTGTGAGTAATGCAATCTGAAAATGTAAAGCAGAAATGTAAAAGAGAAAGAACATGTACCTCCCAAGCCCGCCAGTAACCTCCAAGCAACTGCCCGCTGCAACGGGAAGCTGAGCTCATGTATCCGTATAGAGTAGCTAGGGCAGTGCCATCCCAGTCGAAGCGCAGGATCCTGGTCACATCTACTAGCGCGCTCAACAAGCAGAGGGGCACGATGTTCGCCCGATCGGCGAAAATAGTAGTCCCCAGCAAAAACATCAAGAAGCCGCGGGCGAACTGCTCCACCTCCTCCTGAGCCATCGATGCCTCCTCGCCCAAGCCCGGCTGAGTCCGGAAGTGGCTCTCAAACCATGAGTATCTGACGAAGCCGAGGCGTGCAAGAGGCGGCATCTCGCCGAGTAAGTAAACCTGAGCGGCCTCCCACTCATCCATGTCGGTGTCGAAGGGGATCGGATCACCCCCTACCCCGATGCCGGTGAGCATCGAGAAATCATAGGGAGTCATCGTCATGTCTCCCGTGGCAGGGAAGTGGAAGGAGTCGGTGGTGTCCCACCACCTCTCCACTAGAGCGGCAAGGAAAGGCCTGCTCGCAGTGAAGCGCGAGAGTCCTCTGCAGAAGGCGCCGAAGCCGGCCTGGTCCACGATGTGGCGGACTGCATCCGGTAACTCCATGTACCAATCTTTGGCGACAACATTCCCATACCCCCGGAAGGCATAGGAATCTCCCCGTATTTAAAAGCAAACAGTTGCGAAGAAATACCCAACATATAGTTTAAAGAACAGTCAAAATGGATAAGATATGGCGTGTGTGCACATTTTTCAAGTTCAAACAAACATCGGGTGCCGGTGTGCTAGTAGTGAACTACAGCATGTGATGTGTCAATATGTTCGAGTGGTTCAGTACAGGTATAGCGTGTGTGCACGTTTTTCAAGTTCAAACAGGCATTGGGTGCCAGTGTGCTCGCAGTGAACTATAGTGCATGACGTGTCAGTGTGTTTGAATGGTTCAGAGCAAATACAGTATGTGTGCACATGTTTAGATTCAAACAGATATTAAGTGCAAGTGTGTTCACAGTCAACTACAACATACAGTATATCAGTGTATCCGGGCTAAGCAGTTAAAGAACAGAATCAACTATGGCAGTTAAGTGTTCTACATTGCAGAAAATGAAACGGGAAAGAATATACCCCAGAAGCGCCGTATGATAAGTGTGACTCCGGCTCGCACAGGAGAAGCTTTGGAGCCACCATTCTCTCAAAACTCCGGAACTAGCGAAGTCCGTCGGGGGCAGTATGTGAATCGCCGGCCGGTAGGTCGCCAGGTCGAATGGGCGGACACTCAAGGGCAAGAGCTCGGCCTCGGGATCCATCTCATGATCTGGGGGACTCCCGCCCTGTGGAAGATCGTCTGCCATCTCAGAGTGGTGTGAAAAATGGCTGAAAATGTGGGAATCGGGGCTAGAATGCGAAAAGTCAACCGGAAGTCAACCCTAGGAGGATGGAAAATCGCCGGAAAAGTCGAAAAATGGAAGAGGCACGGAAACCAAGAAAAACTCGAGGGGAACAAACCCTAAAAAGTGGAAATCGCAAAAGAAACACCGAAACGAAGAAATGTTCTGTTCAAAACGTTCGAAACGCGAAGGTATTCGCGAATCGAACGACGAAACGGGCGCGAAAACACAAGAAAATAGAAGATAGAATAAAGGAAAATATCCTAGAGAGAGAGGGGAAGGAATTTCGGCCAAGGAGAAGTAAGAAAAATAGGGTTTGAGGCCCTATTTTATAAGACCCGAGACTAAAAGACCAAACTGCCTCGATTCAGGCATGTTTGGCCGGTCGGCCAAATGTTTGGCCAGTGGAATGTTTTTGTGGCCGGTGGACAGCCGGTGACCTCCTATGATGGCCGGTGAGCCTCCTACAACCTTGTTTGGGTCAGATATGTGGTTTGGGACCTCCATTTCTCAAGATAGTGCAAGACAGTGCATTTCCGAAGCTCAACCAGACTCCGCCTTGACCTCGGACCGTGTTTTTTGTGCGAAGCACTCGAGTACGTGCGTGGCGTATCCTTTTTGTATCCTTTTGTCTCTTGAGAGATTCAAAAGTTGCCCTGCATGCATAAGTTGCAACGTTTTGTCGTGAAACGCGCGTTGATTATACGCCATCTCACTCGTTACGCACACATCTCGCATTGTCATGCGCACGCCATGCTTGCATTAGTGTGCACATTCTTATGTCGCATTGTCATGCGCACTTCATTTGCATCGTCATGCATTTCGAGGGACGTGCGTTGTAACGCGCATTTGAGTTTAGTTTGCGTTGTCGCGCATTTCAATAGTTGCATTGTCATGCATTTCAAAAACCACGCGTTGTCGCACATTCCAAGATCATTTGCATTTGTAATGCATCTCAAAAGTCGCGCGGTGATGGCAAGAGGCAGAGAGGTTTTACTCCTCAGCAGTCTCAGGATAGCTTTCCTAGATCCACTTTTCCAGTGCCGAGTGCAAGTTCTGGGAAAGGCAGCCAGGGAGACATTACCTATTTCAAGTGTGGCCAGCTGGGCCACAAGTCTCCAGTTTGTCCTCAGAGGAGAGGAGGGCAGAGAACAGCATCTTCTACGGCTCGATCTCAGAGCCAGAGTCAGGGTAGAGGCCAGCCGCTCACTTGTTTTCAAAGGCGGTCAGCAGGCACATGAAGAGGTATTGCCTGCATTGGGTGGCACACCTAGTGCATCGAGTTTGAGGCAGACTTGGCTCGGTCGGGTTAGGGCCTCGAGGGCCAATCGAGGCTTCATCGTCCCATCTGCAGGCAAAGATCTTATGCTCCTAGGGGTGAGCAGGTTGATCAGAGGTTGTCTGGGCGCGTGTATGCTGTTACTGCGCAGGACCTTGTACCGGCTCCATCGGTTGTGAGAGGTACCTTCTTGTTTTGCAACTCGGTTGCTAATGTTTTGATTGATACGGGTGCATCTCATTCCTTTGTGTCTGCTGCATTTGCATCTGTTTTGGAGTTGGAGTTAGCACAGTTAGCATCTCCTATTTGTGTAGTGTCACCTCTTGGGGGTGAATTGATCTTGAAACAAGGTGTTAGGGGTTGTGATATAGAGGTCGATGATCATAGAATCCCATTTTCTTTTGTAGTTATGCCTATGAAGGGCTTTGATGTTATTTTGGGTATGGACTGGTTATCGTCATACCGGGCAGTTATTGATTGTTACCGTCAGAGGGTCACTTGTTGTACTGTTAACAGAGAGTGTTTCCATTTTCTGGGGGACCGAGTTGGTAGTGTTTTGCCACCGGGGTATGTTTCACGAGGGCGGAGTGAGCTTAGTGGTCTACTTGCTAATCTTTCGATTAGTGAGGTTGATGAGACTCAGATTGTGTTGCCAAGGGTGGTTTGTGAGTACTCGGACGTCTTTCTCGAGGATCTTGTTGGTTTGCCACCGCATCGAGAGATTGAGTTCTCTATTGACCTAGTGCCCGGCACGGCGCCAATTTCTATGGCACCCTATCGTTTTGCCCCAGCCGAGTTAGTTGAGTTGAAGATTCAGCTCCAAGAGTTGTTAGATAAGGGCTATATCCATCCTAGTGTTTCGCCGTGGGGAGCGCCAGCCCTTTTTGTTAAAAAAAAAGGTGGTGCTTTGAGACTCTGTATAGATTATCGGAAGTTAAATCGGGTGACGGTTAAGAATAAGTACCCTATGCCTCGTATAGATGATTTGTTTGATCAGCTGAAGGGTTTCAGTTGTTTTTCTAAGATAGACTTGAGATCAGGTTATCATCAGTTGAGAGTCAGGGAGGAGGATATTCCGAAGACGGCATTCCGTACGCGGTATGGCCACTATGAGTTTCTAGTGATGCCATTTGGGCTCACCAATGCACCGGCAGTGTTTATGGATTTGATGAACCGGACCTTCAGAGAATTCTTAGATCTTTTTGTAGTCGTCTTTGTGGACGACATTCTGATTTATTCACCTTCGGAGAAGGAGCACAAGGAACACTTGAGAGTGGTGCTTGAGTTACTTAGAGCCCATAAGCTTTATGCTAAGTTTGGAAAGTGTGAGTTCTGGCTAGAAGAGGTGAAATTTTTAGGCCATGTCGTTTCTGGGGAAGGGGTGTCGGTTGATACATCTAAGACGGAGGCAAGGCAAGATCGGGCACACCTAAGAGTGTGTTTGAGATCCGTAGTTTTCGGGATTAGTGGGTATTATCGCCGGTTTGTGAAAAGATTTCTCGTGTTAGCTTCGCTTTGACTAGATTAACTCGGAAGGAGTCAAATTTGTATGGAATGAGACTTGTGAAAAGTCGCTCCAGAGTTGAAAGTTAGATCGACCACCGCTCGCTTTTGATTATTCCGAGAGAGGGTTGGGTTATTCGGTCTATTGTGACGCCTCACGAGAGGGTCTGCAGGTTGTGTGTTAATGCAAGAAGGAAAGTGGTTGCCTATGGTTCACGTCTTGAAAATTCATGAGAAAAATTACCCTCACGACGATCTAGAGTTAGCAATGTGATATTTGCCTTGAAGATTTGGAGGCATTATCTTTATGGTGAGAAGTTCGAGGTATTCTCGGATCATAAAGTTCAAATATCTGTTTACGTAAAGACTTGAACTTGAGGCAAAGGAGGTGGATGGAGTTTATTGAGGATTATGACTTTGAGTTGCATTATCATCCGGGGAAGGCCAATGTTGTGGCCGATGCCCTTAGCAGGAAATCTGTTGGTGACGTTGCTAGTATAGCCATCCGAGAATGGGAGATGTTGGGTGTAATTGGGGAGTTCGATTTGCTTCGGTGAATCGCTTGAGGTCATGGCTTTGTTTTCTCAGAGTTGCACCTGACCTACACTTGTGACTCGAGTGTTAGAGGCTCAAAGAGGTGACCCTGAGGTAGAATCCCTCCGTGAGAAGATTTCCGGTGGGAAGGTTGAGAAGGGTTTGACGGTGTATCCCGACCTGAGTGTGAGATACCGAGACCATCTGTTTGTGCCGGAGTCTTGCCGAGAAGAGGTACTCCGAGAGTTTCATCATTCGCGCCTTGCGGTGCATCCAAGAGGTACTAAGATGTATCGGGATTTGGGGCGCCAGTTTTGGTAGAGTTTGCCTACAACAACAGTTTCCAGTCTAGTATTGGTATGGCACCGTTTGAGGCCTTGTGTGGCCGACCGTGTAGATCTCCGGTTTGTTGGGCCGAGGTGGGTGATGCACCTCTATTGGGTCCGGAGTTGGTGAGGGAAACGACGGAGAAAGTTGAGCTTATCCGTAAGAGACTTGTTATAGCCCAGAGTTGTCAGAAATCTTATGCCGACCGTAGGAGGAGACCTTTAGTGTTTGAGGTGGGTGATCATGTCTTTTTGAAGATATCACCTAGACAGGGATTGATGAGGTTTGGGAAGAGCAGGAAGTTGTCCCCTCGGTTCATTGGTCCTTTTGAGATCCTTGAGAGGATTGGCGAGGTTGCTTATCGTTTAGCTTTGCCACCGCAGTTGTCCGGAGTACATGACGTGTTTCATGTGAGTATGCTTCGGAAGTATGAGCCGGATCCATCACATGTGTTGGATTGGACTGATTTAGTGGTTGACGAGGATGTCTCGTATGAGGAGAGACCAGTTCGAGTTTTGGATAGACGAGATCAAGTTTTGCGAGGCAAGACCATCCCTTTGGTAAAGGTTTTGTGGAAACATCACGGGGTGGAGGAAGCCACTTGGGAACGTGAGTTGGAAGTCCGTGAGAAATATCCGGACATGTTTATTGATTTGTAATCTTGTATTTAGATTCTATACTATTGTTGGACTTAAGAGCTTTATATATGTCTTAAGTTGTAAAACATTGAGAATGTTTTGGTTTAATGATAGTTGTTTGAAATTTGCTTCATAATGGAAGTGGAATGTCACATTTATAGATTGAATGTGTTTTATATATATCGTGGAATTGAATATGATATGGAAATGGGAATCATGTATATTGAAATTGTTAACATTGGAAGGAAAATGCATAATACTGATACAGGTTGAAATATATGTTGTTTTATATATATACATATTGTGAAATGCCTTTTGATCAGAGATGAAATGACCGGTTTTGGGTCAAGTGGTTTATTATTGTATTATCATATTGTCGGAATTGGAGAAAAACCTGTTTTTGAAAAACTTATGCTTAATTTCGAGGACGAAATTCTTTAAGGGGGGGAGGTTATAGCGACCCCGGTCTTTTCCTATTTGATTATTGTATCCGAACTTAGGTTCCATGGATCTTATCATTGTATAATTGTTGCTGTCATCCTTTATTTTCTCATTTGAATTATAGGATGTATTGGCGTGTTTGTTCTGAGTTGGTTGGGTCCTAAACCAAGTATTGCTTCGCTTTTTGGGTTGGTCGCCGGCGAGTGTTTGGTCGCCGGCGAGGTTGAGTTTTGTCTCTGGTGGATCGAGCCAAGGTTTCTTCGCTCGAGCGAGCGATTGCGTCTAGTTTAGACCTGAGAGCAGTGTTTCTTCGCTCGAGCGAGCGAGGTGTATGTTTTCGAGTTCTTGGCCAGAGCGAGCATTCTGTCGCTTGAGCATGCTTCTGGGTTGTAGACCTGAAGCACTGCATTCTTGGCTCGAGCGAGCTTTTCTTCGCTCGAGCGAGACTTTCTTGTGTCTGGTCGCTCAAGCGAGCTTTTCTTTGCTCGAGCGAGCCTGTTTAGTTTATATCGGTAGCAGCGGGTTTTGGACAGTTTTTTATCTTCTTTTTAGATTCCAAACCCTAGGTCCGACTTCTCTCTCTCCCTATTCACCTTTTCTCTTAGGTTTGATCTATTTAGAGTGCGTTTCTACCCTAGTTGCTTTATTAAAAAGGTAGTGTGGGTCGAGGGCTTCAGTTTAATCTGAACAATCTTGGAGTTGGAGCACTTTGAGTTTGGGTCATCATCTTCGTCTTCTCTTTTTGGGTTATTTCTTCGAGGTAGGGATTTCCTACTCCAATTTATGAGTTTTGTTCTAAGTTTTGGTATTTTGATATGTTGGGGAGTATTTTGGTAATTTTGGAAAAAACCCTAATTGTTTAAATAAATTGAATTGTATATTTAATTTAAGGAACATTGGGAAATTAGTTAAATTCATGAAATTGAGGAATTTATTGATTAAATGGGATAGTTGGTTAATTTAAATCACTCGTTTATCGAATTGTTGATTTATTTATTTCCAGTCTAGAGATAACTGTTTTGGGCTATCGGTGGAGGATAGTCATGATTGTTGTAGACATTGCATGTGGATTAGGGATAACTGAAACTAATTACATTGGTTAAGTCATTAATTTTGACTGTTGAATTAATACAGACATTATGTGTATTGATTGTTTGTTGTATATGTTATGTGCTTACATACATGTATTGGTTGAGCATTGCATATGCATATTGTGTGGGAGGAGATAGGGGATGTACTCCACGGTTTAGGGGAAGATAGGGGATGGACCTCTAAACCGGATTTTGTTTGGAAGGAGATAGGGGATGGACTCCATTAGCATCACTTTTATGTGTGCTTATTTATATTGAAGTGTTTTATTGTTTGGGAGGAGATAGGGGATGGACTCCATTAGCATCACTTTTATGTGTGCTTATTTATATTGAAGTGTTTTATTGATACAGCACTAAAATGTGTATCAAACTGGAAGTATGAAGTGTTTTGATGTGAGTTTGAGTCTCATTTATTATGTTGAGATTGGAAATAATGTACGGTGACATACAAATTCACTGTTATAGTTTGGCCAGGTTCTGAGCCATATTGGTAAAAAGGAAAAGTGGAATAACTAATGGAAAGTGAAACTGATAATTTGTATTATCCATCTATTGAATGCTATTGCTTTATTCAATGCTTATATTTGGTTTAGTATATTTCTACTAGGCTGTGGCTCACCCTATATGGGAACATCATTTTCAGGTCCAGGTGATTCACTACCTCTAAGGACTTAGCTTGGAAGGATTTGGACAATGAAGCCTTGTCTTTAGTTATTTGTTTTTTTTTTATTTGAATTACATGTAAACATTCAAGCCTAGGGCTTTATTTGTTTTTGAGTTAGAACTCATGTTTTTGTGTCCAAGTGTTGGCTTGGCAATCATCATGCATTTGCACGTCAAAAAAATAAGAAAGAAAGAAAACAACAAAAACAACATGCATCATTTGCATTTTAAAAGACAAAAAAATCAAAATGTATTATCATGCATTTTCCTTTCATGCATTGTCGTGCATTCAAAAAAACAACTATTGCATATGTCATGCATATCATTATAAATAGTGCATATGTCATGCATTTCATTTCAAACATGCATATGTCATGCATCATTGTATGTAGTGCATGTGTCATGCATCACTGTATATATTGCATTGTAGCTTGCATGCATCTATTGCATCACCTCCATCTATGGCTTGCGCCTTTCCATGTTGAGTTTGGTCTGGCATGTGCCCATACTTTTCACATTAAAGCACAGTTCTGCATGTGTACGCGCCTACTCCATGTTGAACTTGATTTGAGGGTTGCGGCACCTTTTCTGTGTTAGACGCGGTTCGTTTGTGTACATGCCTTTCCTAGGCAAGATTTGGTTTGGCCAGCGTGCCTTATCCATTTCATCCCTTCCATTCCAGTGCATATTGTGTATATATTGCATTGTAGCTTGCATGCATCCATTGCATCACTTCCATCTATGGCTTGCACCTTTCCATGTTGAGCTTGGTCTGGCATGTGCCCATACTTTTCACGTTAAAGCACAATTCTGCATGTGTACGCGCCTATTCCATGTTGAGCTTGGTTTGAGGGTTGCGGCACCTTTTCTGTGTTAGACGCGGTTCGTTTGTGTACATGCCTTTCCTAGGCAAGATTTGGTTTAGCTGCATGTCATATCCATTGTATATATTACATTGTAGTGTAATTTTTGCATCCAGCATTAGGATCATGTTCTTTCGTTAGCGAGTTATTCCCCACTTATGTCATTCCACCCAATTACTTGTCCTTGTGTCCGTCTACATCACTCATAGTTCTGCATGTGTACGCGCCTATTCCATATTGAGCTTGGTTTGAGGGTTGTGGCACCTTTTCTATGGTAGACGAACTTTGCACCTCCATCAATCTATTTGACATTTTTGTGGTTTTGAACCGCTCATGATTAGATCATGATTCAATTGCATTGCATATCATATGCATTGTTTATACATAGTTTTGTATGTTTTGCATTTACATTTGTTTTATAATTTCGCATATCATTTGCATTACATTAGATTCAATTGCATATCATCGCATTGTTTGTGCATTCCTTGGTCTAAGGAGACCTTAAATCCTGCATTCACGTTGTCACACAGCTTTCGATTGCATTGTTATGCATGTTGCTAACGATATTGTACCTGTTGAGTTTTGTTTCTCTTTCAGGCACGATATTGTATGTATGGTTCATTTGAAGCTGGTGCAACCAGACGAGCCGCACAGGTATTGTATCCTCCGAGTGAGACGTATCGAGAATTGCATAATTCTCTTACATCCTTTCTGCATTGTAGTGTAGTTGGATTCGTGTTTGCTAGCTTAAAACTATCGCATGTTATGCTTCATTATAGCTTTCTTTGCATGACCGTAACTTATGCTTGGCTTCTTGCATTTTCAGTTGCATTTTGCCCCTGCTTTCGGGCGCATATCTTGTTTGTCTTGCATGCTTTGTCTAAGTCTTCGGCCTTGTCAAAAATGGGTCGTCTCTAGACTTTGACAATCACTCCTGTCATTGTTATCACTTCCAAGTTCTGTCAAAGAGGGGCAACTGTAGACACCCCATTTTTGACCGTCCTCAAGACTTGGACGTCACCACTTGAACACTCAATGATCATCCATGTTTGTATTCATCCTGAGTTCCCAGATGTCTCGGTCATGCGCCTTGCCTCAGGATCTCTCAACTTGACTGTTTTGTGTCTGGTTTCGCACCAAACACTTGTGTTTTGCCTTTGAGGGGCAGGGAATGGCTTGTTAGCCATCCCTACACATCACCGGCCATGGCTTAAGGCCACCGGCCATTGGTTTGTTGCCACCAGCCAAATGTTTGGCCAACCAGCACTCTTTGTGGTCGGCCGACCATCTATTTTGGTCAAATTACATTTTGGGCTGGCCAACCACTGTTCATCTGCTTTTGTAGATATTTTTATGCCAGCTATGCTAGCTAGCATACACTTTGCTCCCCTCCATACACGTGTATGGATGGATCTCTCTCTTGACTAGCTTGGTTGGAAAGCTTTACAAGAGGGATTGTCTATAAGAGAGAACCTCTTCTCCCTCCATTGGGTTAGACATTTTTTTCAAAGCTCTGAATTTTAGGGTTAGGGTTTGTATATCTCCCATCTCTATATCTATCTCTTTTGTGTATAAGTGTGTTTTTTGGTCTTATTATTGCACACAAACACCCACCATTACACCTTGCCTTGGCTACTGAGGTGCTAGGGAGCTGTTCTTGAAGTTCTTCACTGGTTTTGAGCTCAAAGAACCAGCTGGAGCATTGTTTGTAAAGAGGGTCAACAAGGGTAAGAACTTACTCCTTTTTACCCCATTTTTTTACGTAGTCTTTTAGCCTATCTTGCAACTGTTTTTAGACTTTGTGTATAACTAATAAAAGTCTTTTTTTCATTGATTTAAATAGTTACTTAAGGGTGTTTTGAGCTTTGAGGTTGTTTGACCCCTCTTAGGCCTTGTTTGGCCCTATTTTTGTCCTATTTTGGTGAGCTCCGGGACCAGCTTGTTTGGGCCTCCTCACCACTAAAATCTTGAGGGATTTCAGTGGTGAGGATGGTGCCTTGAGGTCCTAAGAAGGAGAGGGCCACCCCCTCTCCTTGTTGTCCTTGAAAATGGCCATTTAAGCCTCATGTGTAAGCATCTTGTTTAAGTGTATGATGGCCATGCCTTAACTATTTTTTTTTTTTTTTTCTGCTCATTATGTCATAATATAGCTCTGTTTTTACTTGGTTTAAACACACCATGCATGCCTTGCATACTTGTCTTGTAATGCAATCTTTTTGCCTTAACATGCTTTAGGCTTTAACCCTCGTTCTAGCATGATTTAGGCCTAGCTTTGTGAAGCTTTCATGCTTGTTTTAGTATGCTTTAGCTCTATTTTCAGTTGCTTTGGTCATGCTCAACATGCTTTGCATAGTCTCTTTGCATTCTAGCTTGTAGGCCTTGAATGGGGGATGTCATGAGCATGTTTTGTTTGCTTTAATTAATTGGTTTGGCACCTCTATTTTATGCAATTTCAGAGTTTGGCATGCTTGTCATGTGTCTATATTTATCTTCTTGTAAGTGTGCTTAAAGGTTGCTTCTATATGCCTAAGTGTTGGACTATGTGTGCATGCATGTTTGTATGACATTTTGTCTTCATTTCCATGGCATTTAGCCACTGTTTTAGGCTTGTTTGAGGGCTGCCTAAATCAGTTTAGATCCCTCCTTTGCATGTTGTTGCATGCTCACCTTGTGTGCTGGTGAATACTTGGCCCTTTTGGTATGTTGTTGCGTGCTTAGGTGGCAGTGCATTTGGCATGCATCTCTTACTAAATTGTCTAACATGTTATATGCTTTGCATGTGTGCATGTTGACATGGTACTTTGCATGCTCGTTAGTTGTATGTTTGCATGTTTAGTTGCATACTCATGTTGCATACTAGCTCCATGCCTAGGTCTCATTGTATTGAGCATGCATTCATTGCCTCTTGATTGAGCATGATAAAGGTTAGGACTTATCGGGTGCTTTTGTGCGCATTTCATTTAAAATCAAAATGCACAACTTGGTTTTTTGAGCCATCACGCATTAAAATGCGCGATTGGTGGCTCGAGAATCAAGGAACATACCTCTTTGAGTCATGAACATGATAAGAGGTGTGTTTGGTGCAAACATTGCTTGAAATACATTGTTATGCCTTGTTTTGCCCTCTGCTGCTGTCAAAATAGGATTCTGCAGGAAGACTTGGCCGGCCGGCTATCTGTAGTGCCGACCGACCAACAATTGGTGGCCGGTGATCATTTCCAGTGGCCGGTGATCATTCCATTTGGCCGGTGACCAATTCCCTTGGCCGGTGGTATCCCACAAGGTCCATAGAGTGCACCTTGGAAATTTTGCAATGATCAGAAGAGCAGAGTAGGGAAAACAGAAGCAACTTGTACATCGCAGTGGACTTCCAAGTGGAGCCGAGCACCCATTGCATTGGGTCCTCTTCCCGAGGCTGTTTACTATTTTATTAGATTAGTTAATTTGCTTAACTAATTTAATCGGTCTGTAATATTTAATTAGCTTGTAGGCTAGTTAAATCTGTATTATTCTTTCGGCCCCTCCGAGTGAGGGCAAATTTGTAATAAGTGTGAGTGCGTGGATGCATGCCTTCCAACCCCCATTTCTTTCTCCTTTTTACTTACCTGCTTTTGGTGGTTAGTATTAGGACATGTTTAATTTAGCATCCTTATGCTATACATGCGTGCATCATTCATAAGTCTTGCATGCGCCGGGCTCAGCGCATCATACTAACTGTATTGTATTTTAATTCCAAATTGAATACGTGTTAGTTGTAGCATCATTATATGCCATCTTAGAATAGCCGAGCCTATCATAGTTGCATCTTGCATGTGTTGCATTAGCCATCTTAACATGAACTAGGATCATGCATATGATTACTAACTAGTTTCTGTTTTAGCTTGGAGTACTCGGTAAGCATTTATGTTTTAGCATCCTTGCATGAGTGTGAGTGTTGGTATGATAGCATGCTTACCATGTGGCTAGATGCTTATATGATATAACTGCCTGAATGCTTGTAGGTGAAGGTTGGATTGTTTGAGTTGGGACAACTCATTGAAATCCGTGTTTTAACCTACTTGCGAGTAGCAAATCTCAAATCATTTTCCAAACAAACGAATATGCAATGCTTTGTTCCAAATTAGGCGATCTAGTCTATACTTGTTGTGTTGTGTGCATCACATAGTAAGATTAGCTAATTAATCGGAATAAGAACACATAACGTTTTCAAAATCGGATATCATGGTTAGTAGAGGCTGATCTTCGGATCGGGCAAAAAGAGGGTGCTCATAGCTGACCTTCCCCAATCGTACCCAAGTTCCCGAGCCGAGGCAACTTTGGTGATGACGGACACGTGGCCTTAGGCAAACGAGTCAGGGTTTCCTAAATTCCCCCATTAAAAAAAATATTTAAGTGGCAACTCTGTATCTGGCAAAGCAGTCCATGTTTGGCACTTCTTTTCCAAAAATCTGTTTTTCTCAAAACGATTTGCTAGATTTGGACTCTTTGGTTCAGATTAAGAACCGTGACAAAATTGAGTCCGAACTGTAGGGTAAGGCCCTCACGCGGGGCGCGTCCACACCTATGTTCTTAATTGTGGGCTATTTGATTTATATGAATGCTTGATTCTACAGTCAATGCCTTTCCTACATTGTTTCCTCTATGCTTGTTAATTATTAACCTTTGTTTTGTTCTAACATTTTTATTTTGCTAAGGTTCTATTTTTTTTTATTCTTCACTAATGGCCTACTAATGTTTTTACTGTGCTCCTTGGTTTGGATTTGGGGATTTGGGTGTTTTCTGTTGTGGGTTGTTGTTTTCCTTCTGTGTTTGTCTAGGTTCTGTGGTTGTCTTGCTCTCTTTGGGTTGTTTTAGACATGGCTGAATCATCCAAGCGTCATAAAACTACGGTTTCCCGTCCTTCATTCAACACTGACAAATTCGAGTCTAAAGAAAAGTCCAAGTTGTTTAGGGAGTCGTTTGCCACTTGGAAAGTCCATTTAGAAAGAAATGTACTTCCTAGTGCTTTTGAGGTTCTTACCATTCGATCCTTATTTGATTCATTGGGCGGTGATCAAGTGTTGCATTTTTCAGGGCCACGAAATTTGAGTCTCATCCGGGAATTTTATTGCAACATCATTCCATTCGAAAAGAAATTCCGGCCTCCTTTACCACTTGGGTTAGGAAGAAATCTCTAGTTATCACTGGTGATGTTTTTCGGGTTTTTCTTGATCTTCCTGAAGTTTGTAATTTTCATTTTCCATTTCTTACTCGGTCCGGTGTTGATTTTGATCGTGTTGCGTCTGAATTATGTGGTGTTGACCGGACTTGGCTTGCTGGGGCACTCTTTCAGCAAAATGAGTTACTTCCTCGGTTCCATCTTATGAATATCATTGTGTGTGCGAATCTGCATGTCACCACCCATTTCTCGCACATTACCTAGGACCAGGGATATGTGTTGTATTGTATTCATCACAGACTTTCCATTGATCTTTCAAAAATGATTGTTTCCAAAATGATTGGGGTCTTTGAGGGTCGAAAGTCTTTGGGGCTTCCTTATGGGTGTTTCTTACTCGTTTTCTCACTTCTCTTGATATTCCTGTTTATGTTGATGATGAGTTTGCACATCCTATAAAACCCATCACAAAGCTCACAGTTTCTCAGAGTCAAGCCCATGTAAGGGGGAGTGTGTCGGGGGTAGGGAGTTCTGGTGCAGGTAATGATGATCCCCTTGCAGAGGAGGAGGAGTTTGAGGCAGGCACTGCTGGTGTACTTGATCTACCTGAGATGCGGCCTCGCTCATTTCGTGGCCAACTGCAGATGTTTGAGCAGTATGTCACTCGTCGCCTTGATCAGTTGGATGCCCGACTCGATACCCTTGACGGCCGCTTTGACCAGCAGAATGCCATGCTTGCTCAGATCCTGTCTATGCTTCAGATGCAGCATCCCCCATCTCCTCCTTCCTAGTTTTTGGACTATGGTTGTTTTTGCACAGTTTTTTTTTCTAGACAGTTTTGGTTCTTTACTTGGCTTGTTTTGATTATGGTGTCTATGACTGTTTTTGGGTTACTCCCAGACAAAAAAGGGGAGTATTAGTTTTTTTGGGGGTATATATATTTGTGGTACTCATATGTTTTTGTAGGCAGGGTTCATTTTTTTTTTGGTGATGTATATGATGTATATGGGATACTCATACTCATGATGTTTACATATTTTTGGGATAGATGATTTTGCCTACTCATGATGTTTCTTTGCAGATTACACTGGATTAGTTTTTTTCTGGACTATATGATGATGTCTTGATGGTTTATTATGTTGCATAACAAATTTTCTCCAAATTTATTTTGTGCAGATTGGCTGTTCATCAAAATTGGTTTCATAGTTGGTTTTCATTGAGTTGTAATTGTTTAGCTAGTTCATGTGTTTTAGCTAATTCCTTGAGTTGTAATTGTTCTAGCTCGTGCATTTGTTTAGGAAATTGTGTTAGAAAGTTTTGTCCGGGTATTGACAAAGGAGGAGATTGTTAGGTTCCTAAGTCTTGTCAATCCCGCGAACAAACTTGTGTGATTGAGTTGTAATTTTCTGTGCTATTTTGTCTTGCTCACTCGAGCGAAGACTGCGTCTGCATAAAAACCTGAAAGAGTTTGTTGTTCGCTCGAGCGAAGGTTTCGTGGATCGAGCGAAGGCACTTATGGAAATCACGCGAGTTAAGGTTCTCACTCAAGCAAGCTTCAAAATCCAAGATTTCTATAAGTAGTTGTTTCTCTCCAAAACTAGGATTAACTTTTCAGATCTACTTTGAGGTTTTCTAAGGTTTTCTTCTGGAGGGTTTTTTGTGAGTTTTTTTTTATAAAATTGAATGAGTATTAAACTCATGAAGTGAGAAGCACATATCAAGGAGGTTGGTCGAATACATACAAGAGTGTTATTCTTCAGTGGATTCCGAAGATTCAAACATAGAGTTTCAAATGAGTTTGATCTTGTACGTAGTCGTTGATTCGACAAGTGAAGTTGTGGATTCAACTTCAGATTAATCAGTTCCAAGACAAAGGCGTAGTGAAAGAGTTATAGAAGGTTTGAAGACAAACTGACTGAGTTGGGTAATTTGTGTGTTATCTTTGTAATCTTTCTTTCTTCAGTAGTAGATTGATTAGTGGCGTTTCGCCTGTGGTTTTTGATTACAATTGAAGGTTCTTCAATTGTGGTTTTTCCACGTAAAAATCGTTTGTGTCAATTTATTGTTCATTTCAAAAACAACAATCTAAATCACTTTCGTAAGTGCTTGATGATTTAGATTGTGTGTTTTGAATAATTGAGAATTGGAATATTTTAATCTTGATCTAATCACGAATCACTTAGGATTTTCATGTTACATAATTTATTTCTTGTGTATGAACTAATGTTTATAATATTATGTTGTAAGAGTAATGCTTGAAATTCATTAAGAGTACACTGCTTTTTTCAATAGCTTATGCTGACACGGGCTTGGCAGAATACTTGGCATGGCATGACACAGGTATAGGTGTAAGACATCCCTTAGTCATGGTTACGGTACCCTTGTGTGGAACAAATTGAAGGAGAGAAGAAAAGAAAAAAAAGAAAAGAAAAGGAAACTAAGAGCCATTTCATGTAGTTTAGCGTTAGAGAGCCAAAAGTGCATGTTCGTGCAAGGTTTTAAAGTAATGGTTGTGGCTGCCATTATAGTTGTAACTGTGGTGATGCAGACATGGTGTAATGAAACTTGCATAATGGACAGTGCTTCCAGAGTTGTGAACTTATTTTCCTCCATAGCTTTGATAGGCTTCTTCTTATTCTAGAATCACATATATTTGGATTTATATAGTTTTTTAAATTTTTTTTGAGCAATTTAAATACTTGATTTAATACAGGTCATGGATTTATATTATGTTACTGCCAAAATTATTGCAAGTAACTATTTGACTATAAATGAATTTAATCACTTAAAAAAATATTTAAAGTTAATATAATTACTTGTTGGAATGGTGATATTTATTTTTCCAATTTTCTTAGTATTATTTATGGTATAATTCCTTATTGGTATAAATAAACAATTTTGATAGAATATACCCTGAAATTAAGAAGGGTATGCAAGAATTGAAAGAGAAAAAAAAGAAAAAAAGAAAAGAAAAGGAAAAGACAAACGCCTAGAGAACAATGTGAAGAGAGAAAAAAAATAGGGAGAAAATATCAGGCATGTGACCATGTCAAACCGTATCCACTTTTTAATGATGTTATACTTATCACATTGTTTTTTTTAATCATATTTTGTTTATGGTATGATTTGATATACTTATGATGGTTGAATATTAATTTTATAAATGATTATATGACACAGATAAATAAAACATGCGATCATTGTAACATTATTGCCCCCTTTTTGACCACATGCTTTGTAAATTGTAAAATATTATTAGGATGTTCAGGAGTTCTAGGCTAACCTACTACCGCCCATTGTATACCATACACATGTAATGAAACCTCTCTCTCCCTCTCTCTCTAAAAACCTCCTTCCCCGGCCTCTTTTTTGGCCGGCTGGCCGCCGCCTTTGGCTATGGCGGTCGGCTGGCCTAGCTCGTTTCGGGTTGACTGTTAGTTTCTTTCTTTCAATAAACTTGAGTCCCCCATTTTCCCCACTTTGGTGTGTTCCTCGTTGTTGTCCTGGTTCTTCTCCAGGGGCCGCCCTGATTTGTCTACAGTTGTCTCTTTGTGTTTCAACCCTGCCCATTGTAGCTGTTCTTCAGGGGTCGTCCAGGAAGTTTCATTCGAGCGCTTTTGGCGAGTAGAAGTTTGAGGGGTGTTGTCACTCGAGCGCTTCTCTTCGTGTGAGAGTTTGAGGGGTGTTTTTCTTCCATTTGTATGGTGGTATTTCAGCGGGTGGACGGCGTTCGGTGGGTGTGTGGTTTCACGGGAGAGGAGGTATAGCAGCATGGAGTCTTTCCGTGGGCTGCAGTAGAGGCTTAGGCGTGTGCTTTGGGTGTGATTTTGAAGACCTGGTGGGAGTAGTTCTGCGGGTGTAGTGGCAGTGGGTGTTTTGTGTCTTCGGCAGTGGGTGTTGATGTCTTCAGCAGGGGAGTGGAAGCTTGGAGTCTTTCCGGTGGTGGCAGTGGGTGTTTGGGTCTTCGGCAGTGGGTGTTGCTGTCTTCAGAAGGGGTGTTGAAGCTTGGAGTCTTCCCGGTGGTGGGCATGGGCTAGCAGCAGCCTAGGGGAGGCGTGGGATAGCAGCAGAGGCGTGGGCTTTGGGAGTTGGTAGCAGCAGGTGGAGTGGACCGTGGCAGAGGAGTGGGTTGATTAGATTTGGTGGAGTGCTTAGATTTCACTAGATGGGCTGCAGCAGAGGGAGTTGATCTGGGGGTGTGTTTGCGTACTTGGAGTTGATCGACCTTGGGTGTGCTTTGGGTGTGCTCCGATGCAGTGCGTACTTGGAGTTTGAATCAGATTAAGTTCCCGCCCATGGAGTGTGGCCTTGGGTGTTGAGTGTTGTCAGTGGGTGGTGGTGGTGTGCAGATTTGCTTTTGGTGATAGGGTGGCGTGGGTCTTGGCTAGGCTTCGGGAGTGGAGCAGCAAGTGGGTCTGGATTAATCTTGTGGGATTAAAATATTGTGTGGTAAGGTGGGATACCATCAAAGCAGAGAGGTGTTTAAAATATTTGGGTTGTTTTGATGGGTTTTTAGTGCTGCATTGGTTATTGGTAGGTGGGTTGATTATGTGGAGACTCATGTATTTTAATTTTGTAGTTAAGTTCTTCTTAACTCTTTTGTAAAAAAAAATAAAAATGAGAGGCTTAGGGGTCGGTTGTATGGATGCGAGTAGCAGTAATAGGGGTATTTTTATACTTCCAAATCTCTCTCGATGCATGTCATCTTCTTGTACCTTTATTTCATACTGTTAAATGAAATTTTTTTTTGTTGATCAAAAAAAAAAATACACATGTAATGAAAGTTTTTGAAAGGTTAGGGTGTTCAAATAAATACCCTCAGCAGTGCATGGCACTGCCCCTGATCCTTCATAAGGATCCAGGTAAAGAGATTTTTCTGCACTCATGGGCTGTCACCCCCTTTCACCCATATCTACATGAGTTTTCCCTTGATTGACGACCAAACAAGGCACATTATCTGGTTTTTTTGTGTGACAATAATCTATGATTGCACCAGTGAGAAGTATTTTCTTTAAGGTATTAGGGAGAAAAGGACGGTCCCAAAGGTTGTGGGTTTAGGCAGCGATACTTGATGGCCGTTGATTTACTTTAGATTTTGTGATAGCAAAATGCATTAAATTCCAAGATACCCAGAATTTGCTGTTTTATTCAGCTTTATTGGATTAATTGAGTTGGAGGCATTTCATGCTTGCTTATTTAACTAAGCACACACATTAATGAGACTGTAAGTTTGGCCCCTTGTTAGTTGGAACTCCTATGGACTTGGTGGACTGTGTCTCTTTACAAACACGTTAGTAATTTTCTTTATACACATATAGGCTGTTTGAAAATTTTCCATTGTTTAATATTTTTTTAGAAGCCTTAGGCTTATCTGGCTTTATCTTCGACTCTTTACTAAATCTTATCTTACAAAGATATTTATTTATATTAGTTTGAACGTCTTCATTTTTTTTCTTTTAATTGCATGATATCATAATAATAGTGCTATGTAGTACTCTGGTAAGCAGTACCTTGATTTTATCACCCTTTGATATTAAATAATAGAATGAGACTGTTTTACATTTGTGAACACTACAATAATAAGAGAACTATTCTTAAAATGGTTAGTGATTTGAAGTTCGCCAATGCTAATTATTCTTGATTTTTTATTTTTGAAATATGTAGGTAGTAATCAATCCATTGACGATAATCTAACAGGTATAATACATGGCATTGCTTATATGATATCTACTATGGACAATTTCTTTGGACCAATGGGGCCTTGGTTGGCTTGCTTAAGTAGTTGGTTATTTTAATAAAACTGGGGAAACATTCTTTAGTGGTGTACGCTATGAATTCGAGAGAAGGAGTAGGGTGTGAGAATGCTTATTTAACATGTTTTTTCTTCAGACCAAAATTTAGTCTGTACGACAAACTTTCCGCTTTAAATTTTGAAATATTACTCGCATATTATGTTCACACATTTCTGATTTTATCACATGGTTCATTTGTATATGATATATATATGTCTGTGATTGTTATGTTTGTGAATGCTGATTTTAATGGAGCTGTGCTAAACTTTTATTGATTATATGTTTGCAGGTAGATGAAGAAAGGCTGATGCGCAAGTTCTATGAACTCATCGCTACCCAAGGTCTAACCAAAAAGGTATGTTTATTCTCAGGCCTCTAACCATTTTACACTTTTTTTGGGTTCAAAATTAAACAAATAGTGTCCGGACAAACTTTATTCTCACTCTATGTTAAAATGTGGTTAACAAATTGCATGTTGAAGTGTGACTCTCTACATGTGTATAGACTTGTCTGCTTCTCTTGTCTCTCTCCATCTATTATCTATAACTCATATTACAGCTTCCTTCTATGTATTTGGTTTAGTGAGGTTGTCCAAGATTGGTGAATAACTATAACTCATCATCATACAAACTTTATTCCTTCTGTGACGCTAGAATGAACGGATCTCTTTCAAAATGAGGTAAAAAAAAATGAACAATGTGACAATATATGTTATATATATATATATTGATGTTTCATAGCTGCTCCTAAAAAAATTTCAATTTAAACTTGTAGGAACCAAGCGAAGATGCAACGGGCAAGAAAAATTCTCATGGAGAAATCCAGGTAGTTTTTTCTAATGCTCTGTCTTGTTTCTAATTTTGTGAAGAGAACTACACAGTCCATAGACTTTTTATTTAAATTTAGGATTAATTACTAGCAGCATATGCATGAATGGGAAATCATTGTCCAATGTCCATGCTGAATTTTTCACTTCAACTCAAAAGATTAGAGCCACCAAAATTCATGATGACTAATTTGTGAGTTTTTTTGGGTTATTTATATGGGAAAAGATTAAGAGCTCACTTACTTTCAACTTGTGAAAATCCACTATTTCTTATTTTTACAGAACTGGGTGAACAAATTTGTCTTCGTATAAAATTTAACTATTTTTTACTTTGGTGTTTCCCATCTTAGATATAAGGATATTTCACAAAGTTTGTAAAAATAAAAAAATTTGATTAATAGTTGTAGTAGCCAAGCAAAGAGGAAAATGGACACTCATATAGAGAAACCCACGTAAATTTGCACACTTCTCATACTTGTGCTTTTGCTTGCTTGCTTTGCTACTCAAGTTTGTCATTTTGCATATGGATTACATTAAGATTCTAAATTTAAGTAAACAAATGCTTCTTTCCATTCTATTACAATTTTTTTAGGATGAGGAAAACAGTAGAGGTGAACATAGGGTGCGTAGAGATGGTAAACGTAGGATGCACTCACAACAAAATATTTGGATAAATTTTGTATAGCATTATTAATTTACTCATTTGTATTTTTCTCGTGCTTCTGCTTTTGTTTGCTTACTTGCTTTTCTACTCAAGCTTTTGTCAAATTTTCATATACATCCCACATCGTCTACTAAATTTAGATAAACAAATATAACTTAATATTGTATTACAATTTTTTTAAGGTGATGAAAATAGTGAAGACGATGAAGATATTTGGGTAAATTTTATATGACATTAATAATAACTTTAATTTTGTCTTCAATTCATTAGCTTATCTTATGTATTGCTTTCATGATAGTTGCATGATGCAAATGAAACTGGAAATGGTGGATCTTTGGAGAATGCCAAATGCAAATTGTTGAATTGGGATGGAACAAAAGTGGTGGTTGCGGAAGGCACAATTGCATCAATAGACTCCAAAGCATTGGTACATCACGTGCCTCTTGGCCCTGGGTGTTGGAAAGTATGGGTTAACCAAGTCATAGTCAATACGCTATTGTTTCGCCCTAATCGTGAAATGTTGGTGCTTGAGGATACTATTGGAAGCACTGTTGCTTGGCCAACCCATTTCATTAGCTTTGACTTTGAGTAAAACTAACATCTATGGATAGTTTTTTAGGACTTTGATGAATATATTTCTATAATTTTTGAATAGTTTTGGGTAATGTTTACAAACTTATATATATACAGCTTTGGATGATTTATAACTTTTTGGATAATTTAAAACTTAAGGATAATCCTTTTGGATGTTTTTAAACTTGCGATTAGGTTTTGGATGTTTGGAATGTATACATTGACAATTTTTTAATGTTTATAATTTATAGATATAGTTTATTTTTATGGTTGAAATAATATTTTGGTGGTTGATTGATATTTTGTAAAGTTTGTTTGTAATATTAGATTGTACAAAATAGGTCAAATATAGAATCTGCTGAATTTTTTTAAAAAAAAATGCACATTCTACGACAAGCAAATTAGGTCATTATATGAAATATTCCACAGCATTCCATGTATGTTGTGGTATGTTCTACTTATCTACAGCAGGATGAACAAGTCGTTGTATTATATATTTTACGGTGTGCAATTAGTGTTGTTATTTGTCTCACTAATTAACGGCGTGCAAAAGTAGTCATAGAAAAAATAACAACGATGCACAAAATCTACCGTTAAATAGTTTTTAACGACATACTATAGCATGTCGTAGAAAAAGTAACAACGACGCACAAAATCTGTCGTTAAATAGTTTTTAACAGCGTACAAAGCATGTCGTTGAAAGTGAATGACTTTCCATGACTGGTCATAATATGACGCGCGCTGCACGTTGTAGAAGGGTTTTTACGGCGTGCATTGCGCGTCGTAAAAACCCTTTTTTGTTGTAGTGATAATGATGGAGATGAGGAAAATTAGATCTTATGTGACTGTTAAATTTATTGAACATTACTAGTTATTTATATTTGAAAACAATTCTCTAGTTTCCTTTCCCTCTCTTTCTTTATCATTGTTTTTGTTAATTTAATTAATTGTTTAAAGAATGAATAATGCATTTTTAATTTAACTATATCATTTTCATATGTGGCTACAAAATATTTATTCACTATATGTTACATTTAGTCACTATCAAGATAGCAACGCAATAAAAGTGAATGCACAATTTTTCTTTATTAATTTTCTTCAAGTATTTTGTTCATTTGCAAATAAGTAATTTGAATCATTCTAAGTTTACAATTTGACTTGTCTATTTTGCTTGAATCATACTAGGATTCATCTATCAAGCAAAAAGCTTATGGACCCATATCTTCAGTTTTGCTCAGGCAATGTTGGTGAGTTTAGTGAGTCAACTCCATCTGCGATTCAGCGAAACTCTAGTCAACCCAATGATAATGCAGGTATGCAAGTTCAAACCTTATAAAAATGTCATATTATTTCTTCATATATACTATATTAGTGTAATTATTATTATTTATTTATTTATTTATTATAACTAGATGGTGCTAGTGGACAAAAAAAAAAAAAAAAAAAAAAAAAAAAAAAAAAAAAAAACTAGAGGTCCCATTCAAATGTGTAATATTTAGAGTACTCGTGATGATGATTGCCTAGCAGTCAATTGGAACAAACTTGGCCAACTTGATGACAAATTAGTAACAAAATTATCATCGTTCATTGGAACTATTGTGCGTGATGGGAAAAGTGCACCACTCACTTATAAGAATTGGCATAAAGTTCCAGAACATTACAAAGATCACATATGGGCACTTGTACAGATAGATGACATAATATTGTGCGAAGATCACATGTGAAAAATAGTAAACATGATTAATATAATTAAAACAACACTCTTTACCTTTGTTTGGGAAGGAAAGTTTGGGCTAAAATAGTCATATAAGACAAAATAGGCTATTTTAGCCTAATAAGACAAAATATCACATCCAACCTATAATCATTACATTCTTTCTCTCACAAAAAGTCAAAAAAGCCAAAAAAACATTTCCCAAATGAGGCTTTTTAGCCCTAGGCTAAAATAGCCAAAAAGCCAACCCATTTCCTAAACAAACCCTTTATAATATTTTGTATTTTTAATTTTGTATGTGGAAAGATTAATAATCTATTATTTTGTTACTCTCTCTCTCTCTCTCTCTCTCTCTCTCTCTCTCTCTCTCTCTCTCTCTTTTTTCAGTCAAAGTTTGATCTTCCAAGAGTTTTGACCAACAAAAGCATTATAAAGATAGTAGAGTATATGCTGATCAGTAGGAACACCTTATTAAGTATTGGGCCATCGAAGAAGTAAATGCACTACAACAAAAGTAACCTATGGTGACGAAAACTAGTGAAGAAAATAAAATTCGTCACTAAATAGAAATAATTCGTGAGGAATTTATAAATTTTGTCACATATAATAAAAAAATAAAATATATAGGTGACAAATTTTATTTTCGTCAATAAATACTTCATTTTAAGTGAGGAAAAATTAAGTTTCGTCACCAAAAATTTTCCCGCTATTTTTTTTGGGTGGCGCCAGAATTTTGGGACTTTTGGTGAGAAAAAAATTTGTCACTAATTATAAAATTATTTGTGAGGAATATATTTTCGTCACCAAAACGATTTAATATTATTGATATCTTTTGGTGAGGAAATAATATTGTCACTAATTTTGGTGGGAAATTTTTGATATATTGAGCGGCAATAAAAAAAATAGGGTATTAATTTTTTTTATCCTTTTTCTGTTTATCATCTCTCTCTCTCTCTCTGTGTGAAAATAGAGTATTAATTTGTCTTACCTCTTGCTCCTCCACCACGCCGATCGCCATCGTCACCTCTATTAGCCTTGCCCATCGTCGCAGCCACTAGTAGCCTTGCCGGTAACCGCCACATCTTCTTCGCTCGGTGATTTGGTACGTGATTTCTCTTTGCGCTTTTTTTGGTGTTTATTTCTCTTATTCTCAGTTTTGGTATGGTGACGAAAATTAGTGAAGAAAACAAATTTCGTCACTAAATAAGAATAACCATGAGGAATTATAAATTTTGTCACGTATAATAAAAACATAAAAATAATAGGTGACGAAATTTATTTTCGTCAATAAATACTTACTTTTAGGTGAGAAAAAAAATAAGTTTCGTCATTTAAATTTTTCTAACTAATTTTTTTTTTCATGGTGCCAAAATTTTGAAACTTTTGGTGAGAATTTTTTTTTTCAACAATTAAAAAATTAGTAATGAGGAATATATTTGCATCACCAATAATCTTTTTTTTTTTTAAAAAAAAATTTGATTTTAAATATTTTAAGACCATTTGGTGAGAAATATATTTTTGTCACTAATAATTTTTAATATTTGTAGGCCTTTTAGTGAGAAAATTAGTTTGTCACTAATTTTGAAAGAAGAATTTTGACATATTAAGTGGTAATGAAAAAAATAGTCTATTATTTTTCCCTCTTTTTTTTTTTAATCAGTTTTCCTAGATTATTTTTCCCTTTTTTTTTTTTAATCAGTTTTCCTAGATTATTTTTCCCTCTTTTTTTGGGGGGGGATCAGTCTTCGTATCAATCTCTATTTGTATCTGTCTCTTCCTCTCAAAACAAAACACAACGAATCAGTTTTCCTATTAATCTCTATCTCTCCCCCCTCTCTCTCCCTCTCAAAACACAAGTGCTGTGTGTTGTTCTCCAGCGTCATCCTTGTTCTCCTCCTTCTGTGTCGCCACAGACGTCGTATCTCCTTTACTGCTGTGTGTTCTCTTCGATCATGTATGGGTTCTCTTTCTCTCTCTCCCTCTCTCTCACTCAATTTCTCTATTTTTCTATCTCTGTTTTCCCTAATTTTCAAAATTAATGTTTTCCCTAATTTTTGAAATTAATTTTCAGAATTAATGTTGTATTTTATTCTTTCCAGTAAGGTTTCTCTTCAATAAATTGTGAATATGTAAATTGTAAACTTGGCCATCCTCAATGTCTTTTGCTTGTTTCTGCTATAAACTTGATAATGAATATAGCGACCCCGGTCTTTTCCCATTCGATGTTTGTATCCGGACTTAGGTTCCGTAGATTCTATCTTTGTGAAATGGTTGTTGTCGTCCTATATTTTCTTATTTGGAGTTATAGGATGTGTTGGGCGGGTTTGGAACAGGATGGTGGAGCTTAGGAACCAAAACTAGTTGCCCAGATTTTGGCTTGTCCGCTCGAGCGGGAAGTTTGACGCTCGAGCGGGTATTTGTTGTTGCTTGTCCGCTCGAGCGGGGGTTTTGGCGCTCGAGCGGGAAAAACACCCATCCAGTATTTCTTGTGAGGTTGGACGCTTCGAAGCGAGTTCAGGTGTGCCGCCGAGCGAGGAGTTGACGCCGAGCGGGAGCCTCAGAGGCGAAAGTGCTGAGAGTGTGCATCCGCCGCCGAAGGGGTTTACGCCGAAGGCGGGCCGGTATAAAATCGTGTTTTTGGCGTTTTAAAGCAGTTTTTTTTCCTCTTTTCAGATTCCAAACCCTAGGTTACGAGTTCTCTCTCTCCCAACTCATCTTCTCTCTTAGGATTGATCTATTTAGAGTGGGTATCTAACCTTGTTCCTTCATTAAAAAGGTAGAGAAGAGTGAGGGCTACATTTTAATCTGAGAAATTGTTGGTTTGGAGCACTTTGGAGTTTTGGGCATCATCTTCATCTTCTTCTTTTGAGCTATTTCTTCGAGGTAGGGATTTCCTACTCCATTTATACGCTTTAATCCTAAGTGTTGGTATTTTGGTATGTGGGGGGGGTAGTTTGGTAGTTTTGGAAGAAACCTTAGGGTTCTGGTTTAGATTAATTTTGTATAATTAATTTAAAGGAATAATGTGGAATTTGGTTTAATTCATGGAATTGGGGATGTTAAATTTACATTCATTGATGTATTTATTTCTTGTTTAGAAATAACTGTTTTGGGCTATCGGTGGAGGATAGCCATTGATTGTTGTAGACCCTGCATGCGGCTTAGGTATAACTGGAATTAAGTCACATATGTTGACTGTTGAATTAATACAGAACATTACTTGTATTGATTATGTGTTGTATATGGCAATTGTGTGTTTCATTGCATATGCATGTAATTTGGAGGAGATAGGGGATGAACTCCACGGTTTAGGGGAAGATAGGGGATGGACCTCTAAACCGGATTTGTTGGGAGGAGATAGGGGATGGACTCCAGTAGCATTACTCATATGTATGCTTATTGATAATAGCAATATTGCTATTCATTGTTGATACGATACATCATTATAATGAGTATCAGTTGGAAGTATGGAAGTGTTGTGGTTTGAGCTTTGGTCTCATTTATTTTGTGACATTTGGATCACTAGTATAGTTGGCCAGGTTCTGAGCCATTATGATTTAATTGGAAGGTGGAAATAAATATTGGAAAGTGAAAGGTGTTATAGACAATATGTCATAGACAATGTAGGCATTCGTGTCATGAAGATTGGAAATTGATTATCTTGTGTTAACCATGTATCGAATACTAATGCTTTAGTTAATTCTTATGCTTGGTTTAGTATTTTTCTACTGGGCTGTGGCTCACCCTATATGGGAACTTCATTTTTCAGGTTCAGGTGGTTCACTCCCTCCAAGGACTTAGCTTGTGAGGAATTGAATTTGAAGACTTGTTTTATTTTTATTTGTTTTATTTGAACAATGTAATCTTTCAAGCCTAGAGCTTTATCTGTTTTTGAGTTAGAACTCAGTGAATTGTGTCCAAGTGTTGGCTTGGCAAGATGTAAGCCTGTAGGGCATTTTCTGATGTTTTATTTCATAATACTCTGATGGATGGACTTATATTATTGTTTTAATATAATGATGCATGTTTATATTATTTATTATGGGTTTATTTTTGAGGGCGTTACAATGAATGTCCTATTGATTATAATTAACAGTTTGAATCACTACAACAAAACTAACTTTTTACGGCACCACATCAACAGCATACAATAAATGCACGCCGTAGTTTCTTACTCTTACGACTTGCTTTTTTTACGTTGTAAATACTTTTCCAATCACGGCGTGTCTATTTTGTAGGCCATGAATGGTAATAACGATAATTTTTTTACGGCTTGTAATGCACGCCGTAAATAATAAAACTTTCTACGACGTGCATATAGCATATCGTTAATACATTAATTTTACACGACGCACATACGCCAGTCGTGAAAAGTAACGCACATAATGCTTGTCGTTAAAAGTATTGTATTTTTTACGACGCACAATTTATATCGTGAATGATATGACCAAAAAAAAAAATAGACGGCAAAACAAAATATTTTAGCGCCAATTACAAAAATATATTAAAAAATAAAAAGTTAATCAAAATACAAAGGTGAAAATTTGTAATGGTTGCTATTAAGCAAATAAGAGAGGAGAAGAGAGAGGGTTAGAAAGGGCGACTGGGCAGCTTCTCTTCTACCTTGAATGATGCTCTCTCTTCGGTGGTAAGACTCGTTCGGCGGCGGCAGCGGCGATCGACGGTTCAAAGGGGAAGGGTTTCGTTCTTCTCTTCGCTTCGATCTGGAAAAAATCTCAGTTCGATTCCTGAGGTATGTTCGGATTGACTCAATTTGTACGATTATTTGTTTTTCCCTTCATCTCTCTCTCTCTCTCTCTCTCTCTCTCTCTCTCTCTCTTATGGTTCTGCGATGGGGGACGGGCTGGGAAGGGGTAGGTAGATCGTCGGATTTTGGAGGATAGGCGAGGGGATTATTGAGTTTGGTCCTGGAGGGAGGGATTTCTGTATCAATGTGCAGATACAGAAATGATATATACTGATATATATATATATATATATATTTAATAATGTCTATTGGAAATGTTTCTATTTTTAAATCAAGATGCAAATAATGGGAACTTGAATGGACAAGATTTTTGCACAGAGTCTTGCCGGGCCTCTGAGACCGACCATTTACTTGTAGATACTATTGAAAGCAATGTGTTGAGTAACAAGGAGGGAGAGTCTTCTCTTTCAGAATCCAAGTGGTTAGAACATGATGAATCTTTGGCTGCTTGGGTCAAGGTATATATTAATGTTGTTGCTTTGACTTCTACCTTGTTCTCTTTTATTGTATCATTAGTGTAGTGCACATATACAAGTTTGATAGTTCTGGGGCGCTGTTTCTCAATGTGGTTGCCTTGTTGATTAAGGTTTGATTGTACAGATTAGTATGATGGCTGGTGAAGTAGAAATTAAAACTTTACCTAGCTCTGACATATGCTGCATTTAGATGGTCTGAAAACTGGCTAGTTGCCAGAAAATTAGATCAACTCTCGTGTGCATCACCATGTTCTTTGACACCATATTTTATTTTATTTTATGTTTATTTTTCTTGTGCACAGTATTGCTTTAAGCTTTTGCATCTAATTTTACATGGTATAACTTATGGATATAATGTTGATTTTGTTTTTGTGTTTATATCTCTCTGTTTTACCAAGTATAGTGGAGAGGGAAGTGGCAAGCAGCAATCAAATGTGCAAGGGCAGACTGGCCATTGTCAACAGTGAAAGCAAAACCAACTCATGACAGGAAAAAGTATCTTGCGATATTTTTTCCACGCAAAAGAAATTACTCTTGGGCAGATGTGCTACTTATTCGTCCAATTAATGAATTTCCAGAGCCCGTTGCATATAGGACACACAAAGTTGGAATGAAAATGGTGAAAGATTTGACTTTTGTCCTGTTAGCATGCTAAATATTATTGACCAATTACATACCAAGGTGCTCGTTGCTTGTTGCACATTTTTTTCATTTATTATTTTTTCCTGTTCATCTAATTTTGAATCTTACTTTCATGTCCATTCTTAATTGAGATCCTTCAAACTTATTTAGGCTCTGTCAGAGACTGCTCGCAGCGTGATGGTTTGGAAGGAATTTGCAATGGAGGCTTCTCGCTGCAAGGGTTATTCTGATTTTGGAAGGATGCTTCTGAAACTTCATAATGTAACTCCCTTTCTATAGCTAAATGACAGAGAAGTAGAAGTACAAAGATGTGTTAAGATATATAGGTGGTTTTGGTTTTGTTTTATTTTGCCTTTGGTATTCACTGCTTTATTTTGCCTTTGGTATTCACTGGTATTCACTGATTGGTGTTTATTTTGGCTTTTGTTTTATTTTGCCTTAGTGGCTAGATGGTTGCATCCATATCACTCCTGCTATCTCTTGTTTGTATTTTTGACTGAACTATAGCACTAGCTTTTGAACTTGAGTTTTACAAAATACTAACATGTTGATTGTTGTTTCCTACTTTCAATTTCCAGTCATTGGAATGGAATGAGGAACAAACTGAAGAACAAGGGGGAGCTGAATCACCTCCTGTTGTTGCTAATGATCCTTGTGCACAAAGTTCCGAAAAGAAAGAGGATAATCCAGTTAATGGTACTGAAGAAAGTGAATGGGGCAGACTTCTGTGACTAAGGTAAGGAGTAAATTCTTGTGGCGACTTGTTCATAGTTTCATTGAGCATCACTGTTCTAGAATACATTATATGACCTGTATCACTTTAGAATCTGATATCACATTTATAGCAAGTACAAAACATTCTTAACTATTAACCACTTAATTAACTTAGGCATTCACATATGAGAGGAATAACAAACATGTATATGCAAAATTCAAAGTTATACTTAGGGTAGAGACATACTGATGGGCCCCAAAAAAAAAAAAAAAAAAAAAAAAACATCTATGCCACCTTAATGCAATAGCAATTGGAATGATTTGAATTGTTGATGAAAAAAAGAAAACAGGCAACATAATGCATTCTAGTGGTTTGTGATGTTCCTAATCCAACTTCTGTGAGAGTGTCCCACTGTAATTTCCTTTATGGATATTGATTATCATATTGAACCACAGGAGAGTACAATTACCTCATTATGTGTTTTCTGTAGCAATTCCTGTACTCCCAGTCAACTGAATCACCTCCTGTTCTATGCTGCTAAATATTTGCTACCTATTTGACAAATAAGTATGCCTTCAATATTGACTGCCCAACGAAAGAGACATATTCTTCAGATTTACATGAGTTTAATGCTATATATATCAAATTATGAATGTCTTCAAAAGCCGTGTATATGTGTGTTTAACCTGTGCAAATATGGTAGTTTGAGTATATAACTAAAATTGTATACTAAAGAAAATAATATTTTATTTATTTATGCGTTTTTATTGAGAACCCTTATGAAGATTTAAATGATTTAAAATAAAAATATATTTTAAAATGCTCAATCATGCATTCAACTCAAGTAATTAAATATGTTAAAAATGAAAAGTATAGAAAGTTAAGTGAAATAAAAATAAATAAATAAATAATTTACCATATGCATTTGGGTAAGATGAGAATTTAGGAATTTTTTTATTATTTATAATTATGAAATTACTGTTAACTTGTTTACTTGAATTGCACATTATTTATCAACTTTGACATGTTCATTAAATCATTCATCATACAGCGATTGAAGATGAAATATTAGAATGATATATCATGAATGAAGTAGGCTATTATTATTGATTTACGCTTGTTGAGTCATGTTGGTAAACAAATTGTTGGGCCAATAAGCTAAGTAGTGAGAAATGATATTAGAGCTCTGATTGTTTAGAAAGTGAGATCATAAGTTGGTTTATGAGCAGAATTGGGTCACTAATTTAGAAATTAATTTAAAATATTTTGAGTTAAATTTAGCACAAGATTTGATTTGATTTGATTTGATTTTTTTTTTTTTTTTGATAATAAATTTAGCTCCCTGAAAGAGATAAGTATTTGTGAACTCTAAGACCTCATTTGAGAAGATAAGTTATTAGCCAAAAAATTATTGTAAATTGTCATATTATTTTTAAAAAATATTTTTTTCATGTTTTTTGGTAAAAAATTAGCCATGTTTGGTTTAATTTCTGAAATAAATTTTTGAAAAGTAAATCAAACAAAGTGAAAGATCAATTCCTAAGCAACCTCTAAATTGTTTTTTAATTTTGACAAAGGCCTATTTTGGTAACTAAAAAAAAAAAACTTATTGTTTTATTAGTTTATTTAAATTATATCACTTCTTCACTTTTTTTTAATATATATTTTTTAAAAAAAGTTAATAGGTTAAAAAAAAAAGAAAATTTCTAAAATATGCTAAACTCTTTAACTTGATCATTAGAATTGCTTTGATGTGAAATGAATGGTTGTCTCTAGTCAAAGAGAAAGGAGAAATAAATTTATCTTCATACAAAAACCTATACCATTTACCGCACATTTTGGTTTGAATGCTATTGTCAATTATTTTTCTTTCTGTGCAATTGGCTGCTGTTGGTGAAAATTTTGGTAATTGTTCACATTACATATTTTGAGTAGGCAAATTAATAGTCAGTTCCCCTATTAAGAATGCATAATTTTCTGTTCATTGTAAATTTGTGTGATGACTACACTAGAATGAGTATTATTGGTTTCTTCAATTTTTGTTTCTATTTCACTGATAAGTAACTTACGTCAATTTATCCATCAGTAATTTTGTATACCTTTGATGTTTCTGTTTCAGGAATTCTGGAAGCACTGATACTGGGAAGAAAAAGGTCCTGCTTTTGAAGGGGAAAGAGAAAGAAATTCCTTATGTAAGCCTTTCCGTTTTTTGCAATTTCCCCTCCCCACAAGAGTCTGAGGCCCTAGGTTCTTTTCATTTCTTTCAACAGCTTTACATAGTAGTAGGATGGTGTTAATTTGATCTATTTATAAGATGTGAATGGTTGATTTTTGACCAATGCAATAAATGGAAATAAAGAAAATATTAGTAGTGGAATATAATGTTGGAAATGGAAATGCAAACAATAACTTGTAAATAGTCGTCCCTTTTGACCCAATCTGACTGCATTAGAATAACTCTGTCTGCATCACAAACTAATGCAGGAACTTCCCTCCCTCTCCACCACTCATTTACTTGCTAATTCTTTGCAGATGAATTATTTTTCCACTTATTTTTTGAATTATATATCCAGCATTTTTTTTGGGCATCCTTTCTGTTACGGGACAATGACATTTAGTCATTTATAGGGAATTCAAGTTGTTTTCAAAGAAGCAGGAATTATGGACATAATTTATATAATTTATTGACTGAGTCTTCAAAACTAGGGGTTAGTTTGTTTGGTTAATTTAATTAGCCTATGATTAGCCTATTTTGTAATTTTATAAGTTTGTGTTGTGCTCTTGAATTATATTGAAAACAAATGAATTATATTGTAATGTTAGCACAATTAGAGCTCTTGTTATATATCATTAGAGAGTTGGTTGCAAATGTAGGATTCTAGCTTTAATTGTAGCAGAATTCTTCATTGGAAGCAGAATGTCAGCTCTTGTTATATATTCATTAGAGAGTTGGTGTTTGAGGTTAGGTTAAGGATGGGTTTGCTGAATCATAAATGCATTTCTACAAGCTGGCATGATGAAGAAACTGTATGTACAAAGTCAAAGTATTGTGTTATCATGTTCAAGAAAGTATCAAGTATCAAACATTCTGGACCCAGATAATGGATTTCTTTATCATGAATTGTTTATCTTCTTGTGTCAGATTCTTCATCATGGCCCACTGACTGAGTCTTCAAAACCAGGGGTTAGTATGTTTGGTTTTACTATTATGTCAACTATTTCTTGTCTTTGAAATATACTAGTAATTGGTCTGCTGTGCATGCTATTTATGATATGATAATTCATTGTCAAAGCCCAATGCCCGGTATTATTTGTATTGATTTCTAAAGTCAAACTCATGTTTGTCAACTTGGTCATGGTTTGCCATGTACTCCCAAGTTTTCAAAGGGGTTGCAGCTAAAAGGAAGAAAGAGCATATTTCAAATTATTTCTATTATTTATTCCATTCTGGCATATGTCGTAGTGCATACAAAGATAAGGCCTTATCACGAGTAGCCAGGGTATCTTATTCTACTACCATTATGCCCTATCAAGGACTATAATTTAAATTAGATAAGACTTTATCGTTGTAGTTGAAGTTAAACCTATGTAGTATGTATTTGAAAACAATTATATTGAAGAATGGCTTCTGAAAATCGCCACAATGGCTAGTTGCCTAAAGTAAGGGACTCAATTGAAGGTTGAAGGTGTAAATACTGTTCTTTGTCAAATGAATTTCTCTTTAGAATTTCAAATGGCTCTTTTGTATTTCTCCTACAATTGTGTAATGTACAGAGCTGAAAAAATAGAAATAAAACGTGGCTTGTGAGATGACTCACCTCTGCCTTCCTGATACAACTTTCATCATGATTATGTAAATGTCAAATTGAGATCAGCTAAGTTTTGGAATATAGTATGATTCTAAAATTTCCAAATATTTGACTTTTGTTTCTTGGGATATGTAATACTTTGTTTCAATAAAGAAGGCTATAGTTATGAGTCATTACACAAGCTAAATCCAGTAGGCTTTGAACTGTAATATAGATAGTTTTGATCTTTATTCATATATACATGTTAGTTTCGAAATTATGCTTTGTTTACTTTTAAGTAACCAGATTATGTCCTCACTTTTGAACAAGGGAGATCTAAAAGGTGTAGTTACTTTTCCTAATCTTCGTAGTCAGGTACCTTTCTAGCTAGTGCTTTTTATTTGATTAAATTAAATGGAAAAAAAATCAAGGTTATCAGTATTGGTTTTACATCTTAAAATCCCTAACTGTGACCAAGTCTATTACTTGACTAAAATGAACAAATTCATTACCTCTTGGCATATCTCTGCCCATTATCCAAAATTCTTGAAACAAATTCCCCCAACAACCCCCCCCCAAAAAAAATAGAAATTATATCAACTTAGCAGTACAAATGGGAGAAAGTTTTGGTGAGATACATTAAACTACCCACCAGCTGCTTGTAATATGTCTCATCAACTAAGTCTCCATTTCCGCCTGCTTATTTTGAAACCTGGAATAGAAAGTTTTGGTGTTGCTTTCTATTGCTTCCATCTTGGTGACCATAAAGTTTTCGTTACAAAAAAACCATCTTCTAGTGCTAGTTTTTTAGGTAAATGAGATGGTAACGGGTGGGGACTGGAATAGGATTAAGCTTGTAAACACGTAGACTAGTGTTTGCTGTCAATCCCAATCAACCAAATTTACTTGACTAAGCTCTTTGCTTTACTTTTTTCGGGTCAAAATTTTCATTGAAGCAAATGGTGTAGTTAAGAATGCCTCAAAGAAAGGCCAACAAACATAAATCTAGGAATTAAACTTGCCAATTTGTTTGTATTTTACACTAGATTGGGTTAGTAAAGATTTCCGGCTCATAAATTAAGATTGAGAAGCAAAACAGAAATTGAACTCAGCTGGGACCGAGTTGAATAATGCGATAAGTAATCCTTTCTTTGGGGTTCTCTAATCCCAACTTTTTGTTGAAAATGCATACATTGTAAACATGAGGTTTGTTTTTCAATTTTCATATAAGTTTTAGTTGAAATGCATCCATCATTGTCAACTTTGTTGTAATGACTAGGACTGAGGGGTTTGTTTTACTTTATACATGGATGCAAATTGGCATAAATAAGAAGGCATTGAGGGGCTTCAATGGTACAACCCAAAAGTCTTACAAGGTTCTTGTGTTGAATTTCACCAATCAAATTTACCTCATTGAAGAAGTCATTGGCCCATTGTCGTGAATTAAATGTACCTCAATGCTACGTCATATTTTGGAGCTATTATATATATTCTGCCATTAGTGATAGTGATATACGGTATTCTTGCGATCTTTTGTCATCTTATGTTATCCGTGTTGCTTTATCATCAAGGATCACCTCAACTCTTTGAAGTTTTGAATTGTTATATGCATTTCTACTAAATTGGTTTATAAAATAAAATTATTTATATATGAGGTTAGATGCAATTGATAATATATTAATGTTTGCCTTGTTTATTTTCTTTGTAGATTGGTTTTGATGACGTTCAGAAGCATACTTGCAAATGAAAATCAACTGTTGAATTTTTTTTCCTAAACTGATGCTTAGTTGTAATTGCAAATCAAGATTGAGTGTTATTTTTTTTTTTTTTTGTGGACTCCACGTTAGTTCATTTTGGGATTTGCTTTGATTGTTTTTTTGTGATACTTAATGGATTATTATTAAAGTTGATTGACGAATATATTTTGATTTATAATATAAATTGTTTTGTGAATTTTTTTGTGGAGTGATGTATAATAGCTAATGGATTTCTTAGTACAATTAAAAGGCTCTTAGGATATGAGCAGGGATATTCGTGAAATAATAATTTAAATTGAATATAAAATATTGAACAAGTTTAGTGACGAATTTGTTTCGTCATTTGTACTTGTTATTCTGACAAAGTGATTATTCGCTACTGATAAACTTTTTTTGTGTCAAAATTTACTGCAATTTATATATGAAAGTTTTATTTATTTTGTTGTTTGGTGACAAAAAATTTCGTCACATATATATATATATATATATATATTTGTGACGAAATATATTTCGTCACCCATGTATGACTTTTGAAGACGAAAAATTTCGTCACCTTTACATCTTATTGTGACGAAATTATTTCCTCATCAATGATCAACATGCGTGACAAATTTATTCGTCAACTAAAGTTATAAATATGGTACTGAATAACTATTTGGTGACGAAAATGAGAATTTTTGGCGACAAAATGTTCCTTCATTGGTGACAAAATTATGACTTTTGAAGACGAAAAATTTCGTCATCTTTACATTTTATTGTGACGAAATTATTTCATCATCAATGATCAACATGCGTGACAAATTTATTCGTCAACTAAAGTTATAAATATGGTACTGAATAGCTATTTAGTGACGAAAATGAGAATTTTTGGCGACAAAATGTTCTTTTATTGGTGACAAAAAATTTTGTCACTAAAGTAATTTTATTGGTGACGAAATTATTTTTCGTCACGTTGGTTTTTAGTGACAAACATTCAATGACGAAACCGGTGACGAAAATATTTCGTCACAAATATCTATAGTGACGAAATTAGCTCTTTGAAGACAAAAAAATTTCGTCATCTAAGACCCAACTTGTTGTAGTGATGTATACTTGATTTGATCATTATATGTTCTTTTACTTGCTATAATTTGGGCACCATTAATTTATGCATTTGTAATTTTAGTCACAAAGTGATAAAAACAAAGCAAATCGTGCAGAGCGAAAGTATAATCATACTATTGGAATAAAAAGTTTCTCATGTGTTCAAAAGGAACAGGTTAATTAATATTTTCATGTTATATATTTAATATGATAATGTATGCATGATGTGACAAAATGATATAATTTATATTTTAAAATATATTATTTTATAGAAGAATAAGTTGGGACACTCTCCAACACGTGCTCACATGTTTAAAGTATGTTATACAAAGGAAACCGGAACCTCTAAGGCAACAAAAGCAATGATAGTATGATAGTATGTACCAATAATTATCTGCTCATTTGAACTTGTAGATTAGTTAAAATTCTCACATTATAGTGTTGAGTGATTGAAATATATATATTAAGTTATGTTTATTGCAACCTTATAGGATGAAATGAATGAGAGGACAACTTTAAATGCAAATTTGTCAAATGAGGGCCCAATGATACATTTGGACAAGTGATAGGTAAAGAAAAACATGGACGAGTTCACATGTATAGATTAGGTGTCTCTCCATCTAATTTATGGAGAGATACATCTGGTCATAAAGCAAACCAAGGCCCAAAAATGGATGCTATGGAAGTTGAAAATTTGGAGCCAAGGTCCAAAGTTTCCCATGTTCAGCATGCTCCGAATAACTTCACAAACACATCTAACATGGTAATTTTTTTAATAGAATTTATAAGTTATTAATGTTTTCCTACACATATATATACAAACATATATCTATGCGTGTGTGTGTGTTTGTAAAATTAATTAGTTCAAATTTGATTAGGTCACAACAGCTTCTAGTCCTCTTGACATGGCAGCTTGATATCAAGCATGGTCCTTGTCATCGATACAAGATGCCTCTCTTACTCAGGTATCCACTAAGAGCTAATCATATATATCACATTACTTCTAGCTTTATTTTAGAATAACATGCAAAACTTATCTTACAATTAACCAAGGAATAAATATTGCGGACCTAAATTCCATTGTTTAAATCTAGACAAAATGTGTTACATAGTCAAAATCATGACATGATGAAGCTTGAGCTTTCTTTAAATTTTTATTTTTATTTTCTTTTGAAGCTTCAACAAGACTCTCTCCATCATTTATTACCATATGGGCCCTTTCTGATTCTCTTAAAATATTGCTTGAAAGTAATTAGTCGATTGTCATTTTTCACAATTACATTTGATTTACATTGTTGAGGTTAGGGGATCTTAATATTGATAATGGACATGGTTTTGATTGTTATCTTTGGTTGTTATTGATTTTTTAAGCTATTGTTTGATATGGTCCAAAGACTTATGGTTGTTGTTTTTATATAATTTGTTGTATTGTAGAGAACCAATTAAGTGATTAAATCATTTGGCTTGCTTATCTACTAAAGAAATGCATATCACTTTCAGTTGTGATCATATTCACTCAGGCACTTTGTACTAGTTTATTTTTTAAATATTATTTATTAATTGTAAATATATAATTAATTAAGTAGTTAAATCTTGATTTACGGGTGAGAGATATAGTTGTTCTAAAAAGTATCATTAGGCCAACAGAAACAGTTGCAATCGGAGTACTTAAAAACACAGGTGCATCTAAAGAAGTAGAAGGGGAAGAACTAGGACCTGACTATTGGGAGATATATGTTCAAGTGCCAGTCAAACCTTATGAGAGCTTGATCCGATCTTATGAACTTATCAAAACAATTAGACAAGCTATTGGAGCTCATGTTGCTTGGCCTGCTCCATTTGTTGTATATTTCTTTTGTAAATACTAATTTCATTAACAAATTTATATTAACTTAATATAGTTTCAATTACCTTTATAAGTTTATCTTTTGGGTGTAGATTTCGCAAGTTATGGATACTAGCTAAGAATATTTATATAAGTGAGGTTGAGAATTTGCTAACTTATTTTGTTTTGATAATTTGTCTCTCTGGAAGATGGATATCACTATGGTTTTTCAGAACTTATGGTTTGAATAATTTTCTTTTAAATTTTTGTTGCTTTAACTTTGTTAATGTGGTAGAAAATATATTTAAATTTTGGCAAGGAATTTTTATTGCAATACAAATAAATTTATATTTCAATAATAAATAATTGATTGTGGCTTGAATTTTTTTTTTTTGTTTTTAATGTGATAATCCTATGGTAGTAATATTTGTTTATTATTATGAAAATCTTATATGATGAATGGATGTCAAATTAATATAGGATGTGACAATTAATATTAAATTGTTTATAAAATCGATTCAGTTTTTGTAAGCATTTGCGCATGCTTAGTTGTACCTTTTAAAGAACACATAAGTGGCATTTTGTAGTAGTGATAGTAGCTTTGCAAAGTGTCACTTAAATAAGTTCTAATGGCACTTATATCCATTTAATGACACAAATGAATTAGATTTAGTAGCATTTATGAAATTGTTATAAATATCAATTGTGGCATAACAAGTGTCATTAAAAATCCATATAGTGGCATTTTTTAGATTGTAAGTCTTCTTTAACGGCACTTGATAGTGTCACGAATAGTGTCTATCGTGACATTAAAGTGTCACTACAGTTTGTAGTCATGATGATGTAATGGCACTTACAAGTGTCACTGAAGTTCCACTAATTTTTTTTTTTTTAAATGGCGCTTAATAATGTCACAAATAGTGTCTATCATGACATCAAAGTGTCATTGAAAGTCTTTAGTCATGATAGTGTAGTGGCACTTACAAGTGTCACTGAGGTGCCACTAGTATCTACCGTGGCATGAGTATAAATGACACTTATTTAAAATACCACAAGACTAAAAAATGTAATTAGAAGAATAGTTTTATGGCACTTTCAAATGTCAATAAACTAAGAAAATGTTGTACTGACCCCAACACCCCCATATCCATATGATATACTTTCCATTTGCATTATCTTGTATCTCTCAATGTTCAAACACAAAATTCTTTGTCTCAAATCTCCTTGCCTTTGTGCATCATAAGATGTATGTATCTCAAGAATTTTAGCAAGATAGATTTGAGAAGGAATGATGATATTTTCAATACCAATATGGTCTCCAAATATAGATCAAATTAAAAATGAAGAGACAGAATGGTGAGCAGAGTGTGACAGATATGCAATGGCGGAGGACTTGGGAACCAAAGGGTCACGTGCCCCCTGGATATTAGGATTTTTTTTATTTCTTTTACAAATATAAAGAAAACATTTTAAATAAAAAAAATTACAAAAATATTATTAAAGTAAAATGTCCATGACATTTTAAAAATTATGAGAACAATAATTGTTATTTTGATTGAAAATGAAGAGACTACTACAAACTATATTATCTATGAAAATTTTATGAAAAAATTTGAATGTAACTTTGATGTCATTATTATTGACATGCAACTATAAGTAATCTCACTATAAAAATATGAAATTTATTGAATTGTTAGTTATATTTAGGGGTGAGCAACGGTTTATCCGATCTGCAAAAACCACTCAACCCGCATACAAATGGGTGGTATCGCAAACACAATACGAGCAAATGCAGTTTCAAATATGGCATGTTTGCAGGTTGCAGGTTTCACCCGCACCCGCAAGAACCCGTCCGCACTTTTTTTTATTTTTTATTTTTTATTTTTATCTTAACCGCTGATTTCATTTCTATATCCCACCTAGATATTTTTGCCCAAAACAAAACGCCCTTTATTCTTTGAACTTACTCTAGCGTTACGTTTGCTAATAGTATTATATCAACTGAAACTGAATAAATACTGATCATATTATTATTGTTACATAACTGAACTTGTCCCGGATGAAGTGTGATTTGGAATTTTAAATTCCTTAATGAATATGGAGTTCTAATTTAGGATTTTGAAATATGTGCTTGTGGTAGTTTATAATTTGATTTAAAATTTTGAATGATTTGTTTGTGTTACGAATTGATTTTGTTGTGTTTTTAATTTTATAAGTTTTAATTCATTAATTATAAATGTTGAAGCATTTTAGAAAATGGGGAGAAAATGGCCCAAAATAAATATTTACAAAATAGGCAAAAAATAAGACTCAAAAATAAATTTTTGAAGAAAAAAGTTCAATCCGCAAACCGCCCGCACATCTGCGAATCCTATCCGCATAAACCGCAAACCACACTACGAGCTATTGCGGCTTGTCTTTTTCCCAAAACACATAGATGCGGGCGAGTCCCAACAAATCCGCAAACTGTCCAAATCCGAACCGCGAACACCCCTAGTTACATTTGACATGTGAGGTTCACTCTCTATGTGTTTATTTACTATTAGTTGGTGATATCACATACTAATGATGATGTGATATTACCATTATATTGAATTTTTAATCAAATTTTGTATAAAAAAAATAATTTATCATTATATAATTTAGGGTAAATTACAAATACACCCCATGAGGTTTGTTTAAAATACAAATTGCCCCTTGTGGTTTGAAAAATTACAAATATCTCTTTGTTAGTATTTTTTATTTAACAAAATTAACTAAAAAATTGAACTTCATAATTACTCTTCTATACAATAATAAAATTACTTAAATTATTAATTGAAACATATTTCTAATATCATTAAAAACTGTTAATTGATTTGATAATTCAATAATAAAATTAAAAACCTCAAGGGTGGAATGTAATTTCCAAAATCACATGGGACAATTCGTATTTTCATCAAACCTCAGGAGGTATATTTGTAATTTACCCTATAATTTATTTTAAAACTTATATTCATATATTTTTATATTATCCATAATATACTAGTTATAAATAAAATTATTTTTTTAATATTTTTCGAAATCAATCGTAAAAACTTGTGTAAAATATTTTTATAAAAATTTTAATATTATAATTAATAAAGACCCTCTAATTTTATTTTCCGCAACCGTCACTGCTGCTGCCAACATGAGCTTTTTAATGTGACTGGGTTCCTCATCACATGGGGCACAGTAGTGGGTCCAATTAGCCGAGTCACGAGGTCCATATTCAGGAAAGAACCAGAGCGATTTGATGAGGCAATACACATACATGATAACAACACCCAAATTCTGACAAAGTTAGGCGGTTCTTGTTTGTAAGTAGGGTTATGGGATATTGATGATGAATCAAAGAAAAAGTTAAGATACAGATATAAGCTATTTTCATATTTGTATATCGTATTTTGTAAAAAAAAAATTACGTACACAGATATAAGCTATTAGTTGTTGTAGTCAGAAGAAGATTTTCACAGAATAAGCTATTTTCATGTTTATATATCGTACTTTATAAAAAGATCTTCAATGTACATAGATTTTTTTAGTTGTGGTTACAACAGAGAGGATTGAACGAGTTAGAACGGCCATACGGCTGCCATCATGGTGCCAACACCGGCAATGGATTGAAAACAAAACATATGGGACCACGGGTATAGCGACGATGCACTGCTAGTATCCGATGCACCTTCGTAAACCATCGTGCCGTTGATTTCTGGTGTGTTCAATGATGCTACTGGGTTTTGTCCTGATGATGATTTTTGGCTGCATCATATGTAAAATTTTTACTGTTAGATTAGTAAAGAAAAACCTTGAATACATTACATTACATAGTAAACATTCCTTTCACGTCAAATATGATGCTCAAAATGATCTCATTAAGTCGGTTGTTGAGTATCGCCGACCGACACTACAACGCAAGTTTCCTACAATTTATATTATTGTCAAAAAAAAATTTTTTTGATATTTTTAAAGTAAAGAAGAAATGTTAAGAATATCAAGTTTTATATTCATATTAAAGATAGAGCTATGCATGTGATCAATTTTCGCAAAGTCGCTTTCATTTTTCCTTTTCTCTATAAATCTTTCTTTAGATATGTTCGGATTATGGTGTTTTTGAGAAATTTATGAATAAAAAAGGAAATAAGGAAAAAGTTTCCAAAAAAATACATATATTTCTAACTCTAAATAAAATGTTGTTCATTCCTATATTTAGTTTACTATTTTATTTCATATTTTATATATTCATGCAAAACATCATGCTATACCATATGTTTCAATTAAAACTAAAAAAAAATAATTATTATAAACAAACATGACATAAGATATAATTAATTTTTTTAAAAAAAATTATAATCAAAATAATATAATAATTAACATCACAATCATAAATATTCAATACTTTTAACTAGTTGGTCCCCATAACTTTTTCGAGGGCTTAGTCTTAAGATTGTGTTTGATTGGAGGAATGAAAAGAGAAAATAAAATGTAATCTCACATTTTGTTTTATTATAATAAAAAATACACAGAAAAAAAAAAAGAGAAAAATACAATATCACTTTTGCGTTTTTCAAGACTTCTTTCATTCTCTATTTCCTAACTCAACATACAATATCACTTCTGAAATTCGAATCATACTATTTTTTTTTTTTCTATTTCTTTTTCACTTTTTATTTTTCTTATTAAATTTCTCAACCAAATCCAATCTAAAAAAAAAAAAAAATCATAAAATTAACTCTCCTTGAAAGAATTGAATTAAAAGGGACAAGCACTAAGTATTATCTGATAATTAATAATTAACCTTCGCCAATCAATTTTTTTTAACTATTATTATTTTTATTTTGTAAGGAAGGTAAATATAATATGAGTAATACTAGAGACTCTAAATATTCTATTAAAAGTTTTACCAAATGTCTCACATGGTGTGGGATCCACACAATGTGGTCCCATGTGAGTCCCACACCATGTGAGACATTTGATAAAATTTTTAATAGAATTTTTGGAACCTCTAACATGTTTGATATACAGTGATGCTCCGAAGCTCTAAAAGCAGAGCACTAAAATTGCATTATTTTGTCTTTTTTTGTTCTCCTAACAATGCTATAGAGCTCTAAAAATAGAGTTCTAAAAGAGCTCTAATGAGTTGGCATGTCCAAAAAAAAAAAAAATTCAAGTTAAAACATCACATCAGGCTGGACCCTACACACTTCCATGTATTAGTATATTGTTTAGAACTCTAATCCTAGAGCTCCCAAGCATTTTTCTTTTATCATTACTTCACTGTTTTTTTTTTTTTTTTTTTAATTGCTGACAGCTCATTAGAGCTGTCCTTTGTGAGCTCTAATTAGAGCTCTTAGCCATTTTCCTTTTGATATAATATATCATGTTTTTTCAAATTGACCGGCGCAAAATCCGGGCACTGACACTGAGGTAAAATCATGGGAGTGTGTGCCGTCGTGTTTGACCGTTGAATGGCGGTATTAGGCCTAGACGGGCTTGCGTCGGAACTCGGGAACTGTGTCCTTACAGATACAGCCACTACATCTGCAGACGTCTTCCATGTGCATTGTTATTTGGGAAAAAAAATCATAAAGATCTTACACAAAGATTAACCTAAAAGACTATCATTAAAAAAAGACTATGACACACGTATATGCTATTTATATCTTATAAATTATAAATAAAAATTGACATAATTTAAACAATTTTAAGTTATAATTAAAAAAAATATAACTAAATACAAAAAATTTATAATTAATTATCTCAAAATAATGTTTTAATTAAAGATATATATAATATGAAGATATGTATATTAGAAGTTTTCACTACGCTTTCATATGATTATGACTTTCCATAATTTTAAACACGTAAGTAGTGGTAACTCATATTTCATTACTTCATCTGTCCTACATTAATTGTCATTTTTAAAAATTTAAATTTTTTAAGATAACATAATAATTACATTTTAAATTCAAATTTTAAAAATACCTTTTTATTCTTATTTTTAAATATATTTATAATTACATTAAAAAGAGTAATTTTAAAAAAATTTAAATTTTAAATTTTGAATTTTCAAAATCAACATGTTGCGATTTCCAACCGACCTTTCTTGTGTTGGAGGACCCAAAATATCTGAAGAAGTCAAAGGGAAAAGTTTGACTACGACCGTTGAAGCGATTTCTAGAAAGGGATTGTTATCATATTAGGATGGAAAACGATTAAAACATGGCGGCCTTATTTAGGTCAAGTTTGACATTTCAAAATAAGTTTATATTTTTTATTTTTTTATTTTTTTTAGGTTAAATCAATTAATATTTTCTCTCTATTTTTTTTACATATAATTTAATAAAAATCAAAAATTACACTTATTTAGTTTTTCTAAACTTAGCCTTAGTTTGATTTTAAGAGACAAGTTTTTTTTAAAAAAAATTTATGAAAAAAGTTTAGAAATTTTTATAGTTTGTTTGATTGTATATTTTAAAAATAATTGTGAAATTTGAAATTTTAGCATGATTTAATATGTTGTTGTAATTGAGTAGATATATGTGAGAAAAAATAATTAAAAATTAAAGAAGTGAGAGAAAAAAAGTGATTGAATAATGTAAGAGAGAAAAAGTTATTTTGAAAATTTTTTAAGAAAATTACAAATCAAATAAAATTTTTAAAAATTTTCATTAAAATCTTTTTTTCAAAGCCAAACCAAACAAGGCCTACATCATTTCTTTAGTGTTGAAAATATTTATAAATAATATATAAAAATATTTTAAAATATATAAAAAAAATTAAGAGGTTGTTTGGAATTACGTATATAAATACATTTTTTGATTTTTTTATAAAAGAATGAAAAGGTAATATGATTAAAAAAAATGATAAAAAATATATTATTTTAATATTTGTCAAACAAGCTCGAAATATGACAACAATAAATATATATTGAGATTATAAATTTTTTCACTTCTGGTTGTGATTGATAGTGGCAACTCTTTTGCCAATTGTCAAACAATATTGTCAAAAATATATATAATTTTATTACAAAAAATTATAATATCAATTACAAAATGCATAACATCTCCACAGATTAATATAATAAAATATTTAAAATTTTATAATTCATGTTACAAGTTTGTGATGTAATTATGATGTTTTTATTATATTAATTTATAATAATATTGCGTATTTTATATTTAATATTATAAAATTCCGTAGCAAAATTATACATTTCATTAGCATCCATATAGTACGTTAAAAAAAAAAAAAAAAAAAACGATGCAAGGGGTCTTAAAGCCTCTTTTGAAAAGTGAATTATTTATTTATTTATTGACTTATTATAAAAATATATATATATAAAATAAAATAAAAAGATAACATGACAATAAACTCATAAATCAATAAATTTACTTTTTTATTGACAATTACCTGGTGTTTAGTGATGCGCAGAAGGTGATGAGATAGGCGGCGGCACCTACACATGTGAACGTGCTGGTCTTGTCATCATAAGCATAACTATAAGCAGTCGGACACGCGCTCTTAAACAGCTCCGAATACGACGACGGTTTACACGTGTCGGGTGTACCGTACGCGCCGCTACAACAATACTGGGCTTGTCCAAACGCTTTGCACGGGCTCTTACACGCCAAGCACTCTCCCTCCGAACTCGTCACTTTCAGCTCCGACGGACACGCGCCGTTCAAGTCCACCTCGCATCCCGTGGTCGTACAATTCACTCCGGTCCCATCCTGAGGCACAACCAGCATCGGAAGGTTGTGCCCATCGACTAAGCTGACGCCATAGACGTCCAACCCGCCCGACCCGTCGAGAGTGAATTCTGCCAGCGTGGCGGGTGGGGCTGGGTGGCCGCCTGAGCATTCTAGTTTGCCAGAGCCGCAATCGCCTGTGACGCAGGTGAACTTGCCGGTGGAGTCTTCAGTGCAGCGGGTTCGACCCCATAACTGGCCGCCCCAAGAGGAGGGTGGGTTTATGGTCTTTGACTCGCCGGTTTGGAGAGAAAAACCGGTGGTGGAGAGAGGTGCGATTCCGGCGTTTGATAGAATGCCTGGCCAGACTGTGTAGTCGCATTTGTTTACGAATGTGAATGTTGTTGATGCGAATACTCCTGTAAATCAAAGACAAGTAATCAAATCAGCTTGTGAACATGAAATGAAATGCTATGCTAACATTTTTGATTTATTTTTGGTGGTGATTGTTGTTGTTGTTGTTGTTGTGGGTTTTTTGAGTCTTTTTTTACCTGGTATGAAGAGTTGGAGGATTGTGAGTGTTCGTACTGAAATTAATGGCCAAATTTGAGCCATTTCGTATACGTATGAGAAGAAGAAGAAGTGGAGAGAAGAAAATCCCAAATTCTTCTTCTTGCTGGGGGAATTGAGTGAGATTCTAGGGGGCGGGGTATAATGATGAGGAGGTAGGTCTATATATAGCCAAAAATGTGAAGCAAAGATGAGTGCGTTGTGCGGTGTACTCTTTCATATAAAATATTACTAACTTATCACCCGTGCTATGCACGGAATAATTATAAATATTTATATTTATTTTTATTTTTTTAATATATAAATTAAATATATAGAGTTTAACCGAGAAGTTTGAAAGAATTTAATAAGTATTTATTTATTTATTTAAGAGGCATTTACACAATAATTACATGGATCTTTTAAGGATTCAAAAAATAAAGAAATTAGGATTTCATTTATTGCGATATTCATTTAATAAGTGTAATTATTATAAATTAAGTATTTATTGTAATCAATAGTGTAATTATTACAATCTTTGAACCAATCACCAATCACCAAGTCAATTTTTTTTAAAAAAATTATTAAAAAATTAGAAAATTAGGATTGACATGTTGAAGCTTCCACAAACCTTGGGTTTTAAAAGACCCTTTTCCTTAATATATAGATAATCAACCATAATGAAATATAATCAAAATAATAAAGGTTCAATTAATAGGTGAAGAATAAGTTTTATAGGCAGGTCAAAAAATTTGAATTACTAACTAGCTATTGAGGTGTAGGAATTTTAGCTAATCAAATTAGCCCTAAGAAAGAAATTAATGACCTCTTATATAAGGGTGTGTTTGATTGGGGGATAAGGGGGGGGACTATTCACTGTTTGGACTCCATGTCCGGCCTCCCTCCTTATCCGTCGTTTGATTTTTTTTTAGTCCGGCGGACTCCATGTCCGGCCGGACTCCATGTCCCCCATATGGGGGACTATCCTGTCCTAGGAGGGGGTGTGGGATTGTTTTGGGGGGACTAATCACTATTGGGATTAGATGTGAAAATGACAATTTTGACCCTCTACTATTTAATTATGTATTATATTTAATAAAATTCAATAAAATTTAAATGTCTCAATTTAAAAATAAAATAATTTTATTTAACTTTTTATTAATGTTTTATTAATTTAATTTTTTTTAATAATTTTTTATAGATATTTTATTGATGTTTTATTTTAAAATTTTATTTATAATTTATTTAATTTCATTATTTAAATTGTAATAGGTGTTTTATTTAAAATTTATTTAAAATTTTAATTAAAAAAATAATATAAATTTTTATACAAGGTTATCTTGTATTTTATTAAATCAAATTTAGTGGTTATTTATTTATTTAATTGTGTAAAAAAATAAATTTATGTAAAAAAAATAAATTTAATTTATATTATTAAATTAATGATATTTTTTGTATGTAAAAAAAAACACAGTAACGTTTTGTATGTAAAAAAAATAATGATTTGTTATACAGTAATGATTTAAAACAAATTTTATTGATATTTTATTTATTTATTTATTTATTTTAAAAAAACAAAATTATTTAATTAAAAATAATTAAAATATTAAAGATATGTTTAATATTGTTATTCCTTAGTAAACAATTGAAAAGGGGCAAAATAGTCTTTTGTTCATTTATTCTATCCAGTCCGTCCAACCAAACGTTGGATTCACTAAAAATAGTCCGAAGGATTCACAGTCCGGACATCTAATCCCATGAAAAAACAAACCACGGGATACATATATATCCGCCCAATCAAACACACCCGGACTATTTGGTCCGGACTCGATATGGATTAGAACTATCGACTTGAGTCCTGGAATCAAATCCCTGACTATTTGGCCTGAATTGATATGTATCCTGTGTTTGTTTTTTCATGGGATTAGATGTCTGGAAAGGACTATTTTCAATGAATCCAACGTTTGGTTGGACGGAGTGAATAGGATAAATGAACAAAAGACTATTTTGCCCTTTTTCAATTAATTATTTTTAATAGGATAATTATTAAATAAATTATTTTTGGATAGGATAATTATTTGGTCGGATTATTTTTGGACTGGATAGGATAATTATTTTTGGACAAATGAATCCAACGTTTAATTATTTTTAATTAAATAAATTTGTTTTTTTTAAATTAAATAAATAAATAAATAAAATATCAATAAAATTTGTTTTAAATCATTACTGTATAACAAATCATTATTTTTTTTACATACAAAACTTTACTGTGTGGTCCAACTTTACATACAAGTCATTAGTGAATCCAATTTATTTTTTTTACATACATAACTTTACAAAAAAAAAAATTTTACATACACAATTAAATAAATAAATAACCACTAAATTTGATTTAATAAAATACTGTATAACCTGTATAAAAAATTTATATTATTTTTTTAATTAAAATTTTAAATAAATTTTAAATAAAACACCTATTACAATTTAAATAATGAAATTAAATAAATTATAAACAAAATTTTAAAATAAAACATCAATAAAATATCTATAAAAAATTATTTTAAAAAATTAAATAAATAAAACATTAATAAAAAGTTAAATAAAATTATTTTATTTTTAAATTTAGACATTTAAATTTTATTGAATTTTATTAAATATAATACATAATTAAATAGTAGAGGGTCAAAATAGTCATTTCATCATCTAATCCAAACAGTGATTAGTCCCCCACATTCTGTCCCACCCCCCCAGGACAGGATAGTCCCCCATATGGAGGACATGGAGTCGGCGGACTCCATGTCATGTAAAAAAAAATCAAACGACGGATTAGGAGCACTATTTGGACTCAAGTCCAAATAGTGGATAGTCTCCCCCCCAATCCCCCCAATCAAACACACCCTTAATGTTTTCAAGTGTAGTTGGTAAAACAAAGAAATTACTGCATATGTATTTATTTATAACCATTAAAATATATTGGCAAATGTGAGTTCTTTCTTAGTTATTTTATTTTCAATTTATGCTTTACAATATTTAAAACATTAAAAAATATTACGAAGAAAAAAATATTTCATTATGGATATTAAATTGATAAAACAAAATTATGAATTTATAAAAGTTTCTAAAAGATTTTTTGAGTTGTAGGTAAAAAAGAAAAATAAAAAAGTAACTATTTTAAATTAATGTTTTTAAAAATAATTTTAAATAACTTACAATTCAAAAATATTTTGTTTATAATTTTTTTCTTTTTTATTTATTTTTAATATTATATCTAAAATTAATTTTTCACAATAATGACTATTTTAAAATAATTAGTAAATTTTAAGAAATTTTAATATATTAATATTTAAATACCATATTTTAGTTTTTACAAATCATAAAAAGACAAAATATGGAGGGAAAATAGTTAAATATCAATAATTCTATGTATTTAAAATTCAAAAAAGAAAACAATTTAAAAAAAAAATAAAAATGGAGGTGAACTGTTTGGTAGATGATATTTTAAATAGTAAGCTTATTCAGAATAATTAATAAGTGAGTGAATAGCAAATAATAAATATGTTTATAGTAAATAGTAAGTTAACATTATTTTTTTAATTTCAAAATTAACTAAAATTATTTTACTTTTTAAAAAGAATAATGCTTGGGACCCTCTTTTGGGGGTCACCCCCTCACCCCCCTTTGCCACGTGACGGGGGGTGATTGGAGGAGCAGAAAAAAAAAAAAAAAAGTAACCAATGAGAGAGAGAGGGGGTCAAAGGGGGTGGGGGAAAAAGGGGGATGAATCATTGTTGTTTTAAAAAATCACCATACTTTTTCTATTTAATTTTACTATTTACTTATTCAATGATTAACAGTCACCCTATCTAAATCTTACTATTTACTTATTCAATGATTAACATTCACCCTATCTAAATCATTAATGATGCGTATCTTTTTATGGGGGATGCGGGGTGTTGAATAAACTGTTGTGGGCCGATAGTTCACTCTTGGCGTGCATGGCTTGGACCCGACTCTATTGTCTTCTGCTCATAGTGCAAAGTCAATTTCGGTTTGATCTTGAATTTTCAAAAATAATTTTTAAAATTTTTAATTTATATTTTTATATTTTTAATAAAAAAAAATTATTCAAAAATCTCATATCAGCATCAGTAACCCAATTTAATCGTATCAATTTACACATATACTAATAAATTCCATAAGTGATAACATTATCACTATTAGATGCTGTTTTGATTTATATTTAGTCTTATCAATTTATACATGTATTGATCGATCCCATAAGTGATTACATTATCACTATTAATTCCTGTGTTGGCTTATATTTTGATGTAATGATTATTTCTATCCTGTCCTTTACTGAGTCACACAAAATTACAAACAGAGTAGCAATTTGGCTGCATATGGTGGGGACCAAACATCTTCATATTACAAACATTTTTTATTCCCCAGCCCCCACCACACATACGGTGGGGACCAAACATCTTCATCTTTGTCAAATTTGCACCTAATCCTCCAAAAGTAGGAATTAAGGCTCTCATTCAGGTCCGTTTGTTTTAGGAGATAAAATAGAGAAAATTGATAGAGAGAGGATTAATAGTGAGGAGATTGTTAGTGAGGGGATTAATAGTGAGGAGATTAGTAAAATTGTGTTTGTTTGATAACTAATGGAGTAGTAATAGTTCATGTTTGTTTTGAGAGATAGGAATGGGATTAACCATGTGAAATTCCACAAATACCATTATTGCATATTATTAAATTTGGACTTATACCAAGTAAAGAATAAATAAATTTGTAGTCAATATTATTATTCTTCTTTTTATATTTTTTTTAATATTAAAGAATCTAATTATCAACAAATTTATTTATTCAATTTTTTTTAAAATTTTTTTTAAAATATTAATGAGTCCAATAGCAAAGCAGATTTGCCACCCAAATAGCAAATTTGCACCCCATTTGATACCTCTTTTTTTATACTTGTTCATATTTTTTTTTTGGGACTTAAAATTTAATTTTGGACTTGAAATTTTTTATTAAACTAAATTATTTATTTATTTTATTTATTATATACACACACATATATATATTTAACACACACCTTAATAGAAACAAATTAATCTTAAAACTGATGATCCGCACACATGAACTACTTAAATTGTAGAACCCTTCAAATTGTACATTCAGCAGATTTAATGACTAAATGGTCCACAAAGCCAGAATCTCTTATGAAAAACAATACAAACTTTATGGTTAAGGAAAAAAAAAATCTCAAAACTGATGAACTTGCAGTGCAAAGTCATAACACCTAAATAAATAAAATTACATCCATTCTAATTTAAATTAAAAACCTGTGACACAATTCCAAACAAATATAAAACTCATGTACTCTGAAATCTGTGAGCAAAATGCATTATTTAATTTATTCACACAATTTCAAAACGCATTACTTAATTTATTCACACAATCTGTGAGCAAAACACATTACTTAAACATGTACACAATTCCAAACAATGAGTTTGAATTTATTCGGACACTTTTGAAATCTGTGAGCAAAAGGCATTACTTAATTAGTGAACAGCAATAAGATCTATGACAACAATAATACATGAACTATAATATTTATAATTCCAAGCCTTGCTGCATAACAACAATAATACATGAACTGCAGATTTTATACTACCAAGTTACAAAATCCAACCCAACACGGGAGCAACATTTACTTAACAAAAAGACCATCATAAAGTATTGTAGCATCAGAAACTACCTAACCGATAATATTTATGCATCACATAATATATTACAAGTCATGTGGGAAACAAAAAGACCATCATACAGTAGATGTCACATTTAAATATGACCTTCCAATAGCAAAGAAACCCACTCCATCTTGTCATTCTCATCTAAACTGAAAAACAAGTCAACTTTGTCTTCATCTTTCACTATCATAGATGCTGCCATCAATCTTTGGGTATTACTCATTGGCAACTTCAGAAGTTCTGCATTAACCAACCTCCTCTGTTGGGATAGGTCATGTGAATATCCTACCCTATGACCAATCTCCACTATCGAAGTATTAGTATTCTCAATGAATGATCCAAGATTTTTTGCCATGTCTAATAGTTCAGTGGGAATCCCCTCAGTAGATCAAGCCCGCTTTTTCCCAGTTTTAGTAGAGTCAGCACGGTTGGGAACATTACCTGCAGTAGACATTGAGTAATCTGTATCACCCATGTTCATACTAAACTGTTCAACAGGAGACTGTTCTCCTTCTTCTGTAGTTGCATTGGCATCCTCTTTTTCCATGGCTGCAATTACATCAGCAGGATCCTCAGCCAGTTCACTAGTCGCCCTATCCTTTCCAAATAGAATAAGCCAATCTTCATAGAATGGGAATGGCCTGTTTCGCATCCCTTTTGCATATGGCACCCTCTACACAAGTGATTATGTAATTATTAAAAAAGAACAAATTGATTTATAAGTACATACACATACAAATAAACAACATAAAAATGAGATTTACCCTGACATAGTTCTGCCATACGTCGTCACTATCAACAAGCACCATCTTTTGTTCATCATTCCAACCAAAACCACTCATGTTTAGCATATCTTGCAGAGCATTATATTGTTTCCTCCAAAATTTAATCTTCGAGTCGATGTGGGGACTGGCTCGAAGATCAATTCCAGGAAATGCACTTAAGATCTTCTTCTCACATTCATTGTAGAAGCCTGCCCTAAACTGATTATTATCAAGCTTCCACCTGAGATTACTTGCTATTGCATCCTTCATGGTTGTAATGAGAAATACTTCCTCACGGTGATTCCAAAACCTTCGAGGTTTCCCTTTTTTACGAGAACTAGTGGTACTTGTGTCATCCATACCTATATATATGTATATCATAAGTTTAAATCATAACACACACGTCAATCATAAATAACAAATCAACTTACACAACATTTCTTACAAATACCACACAAAAACTAAACAAATAAGGTTTGAATTACATGGCATAATAAATTCTCACTATTACATAAAAAACATCATACAATACTAATTTATTAACCTCTGCTTGCTTGCCATTCATTAAACATTTGGGTTGCCAAGGCAGTTCTCCATTCACTCCATTGATCAGATGCTTCAACAACATCAATCATTTCATCTCCTAATTCAGTAGCTGGAGGAGGAGGATTTATTTCCTCGTTCTCATCATCATCAAGATCCATAGGCATTTCACGTTGTATGAGATTGTGGAGAAGGCAACATGCAGTGATAATACGAAATTGAGTCTTGATTGGAAAGTAAGAATAAGTCCTCAATATTGCCCACCTCATTTTAAGTAGTCCAAAACACCTCTCAATGACGTTACGAGCAGAAGAGTGCCTCATGTTAAAAAAACTCTTGTGGTGTTGTTGGGGCACCCCATTCTCTCCATGTGGAAAGATGGTAACGTTGTCCTCTATATGGTGCAAGAAAACCCTTCCCATTTGTGTAACCTGCATCTACGAGATAGTAGTGGCCTGTAATTATGTAGGATGGTTTCACTATGTATATAACAAAATAATTGTTTAATATAGATATAGTGTACCCATAATTAGAACAATATATAATTATCATACCAGTAGGCACTTTTAACCCATTGGGTCTACTGACAGCATCTCTAAGTACCCTAGAGTCAGAAGCAGATCCTTCCCATCCAGGCAAGACATATATGAATTGCGTGTCTTGGGAGCACACACCCAATACATTTGTGGCAATTTCTCCCTTTCTTGTTCTATACCTTGGTTTGTCTATTGCAGGGGGAAGAACCTTAACATAGGTTCCATCTAAAGCACCAAGACAATTCTAAAAAAAAAATTATGAAATTAATATAGGTAATACAAAAATACAATATGCTAATTAAGCGAAATTGTAAAAATATTGTACCTGAAAACAACTCCACCTATCATCTGTACAATTAGCAGTTATCGGTTCAGGCTTCTTAAGGAGGAGACCATGGAGGCGCAACACAGCCTTCAGAACATTATTGAAGTGCTTACTAACTGTTTGACCACTCTGCATGAAATTAAATTTAATTTTGCGGTTCTTAGTGTAATGTGCAATCACATTCAAAAACATTGCTACTTGCTCCTCTAAAACGACATACTTTGAATCAGATAATCCAACACTTCGCACCAACCCACATAAAAGCATGAAAGTACGCCTATTCATCCGAAGTTGGTCATGACAATTTATGTCACTATTGTTGACCAATCTATTCAAATGGTCAATTTGTTTTCCATAGGGGTGAGGTGATCTAGGTAGGTGCAACCTAATTTCTTTCTTCTTGAATGCAGCATGTAAAATCACTATAAACATAGCACATACATAATTAATGGATGAAACAACATGTAGGAGGGCTACAAATTCCTCTATAAGGTCCTTTCTCCTTCTCTTAGTGGCATAATTATTATCCATCTACAAAAAATGAATAAACAATAAGCGGCTAAAGTTAGCACAAAAAGTATAACAAATAATAGATAATAGAAAGTGTTTAATATGATAAAACAGATTGTAACGGCCAAAAAGCCATAGTAGAGTGAGTTTGAATTTATCATATTAAAGATGTGCAGAAAAGAAAAAAAAATGATGTGATAACTTATATAGTGACAATAATTGTGTATCTCTTTCTGTTGCCCTGATATGCACAATTATTATTTTCACATCAATTGTGTATCTCTTTATGTTGCCCTGATATGCACAATTATTATTTTCAGGGATTTTCTAAGCTTAGATGCCCAAGTTGAGTTTATCAACTCAACCATTTGTGCCAAGTTTGAGTGCCCATCAAATTTTTGGGCTGCTTATGGTATTTGTTTTTTTGGGTTAGTAACTTATGGCATTTGTTGTCATGAACTTAGATGCCCAAGTTAGAATATACTCCTATCTAGATCATCCTAAAGATGACAACTTATGCACCTATTTGTCAGAAAATGAAAGCAAAGAAAGGCTTCAACCTGTCATACATTTTACGTAAAGGCTGATAGGATATTTGCTTTGTCATTGCTCACTGCCTCTTTGGAGTATTCAAAATGCTCTCGACATGTTTTCGAATTTATAGGTGTATTGTGTTCCCTTTTCTTTAAAAAAAAGTCTGCTTTTCAAAAGACTAGAATATTATTATCTATTCACCATGAAGAGGATACCAGATCAATTTTTCATTTTTACCTGTATGTAAGATAGAACAGTCTGTAATTAATCCAACTTATAGACTGGCTTTACGTATAAATAATGTATATGCTTAATATTTTATCGGTCTGAATTTTTTTATTTTATTTTTATTTTTTTTAAGAAGCTCACAACAAACCTACCAAAGAGTCACATAATAGAACAGTAGCTAATAAATGCAACCAAAATCCCAACAACAAAGACATCAAAGAACCTCATAATAGGGAGAAATTATCAAAATTTCCCTTTTGCAATGATTGATTGCAGGAAAGTGAAATTTTCTTGGAAGAGAGTTTTATATCAAATCCTTCTGTCATATTTATGAAGACATTTCTAAACAAGCACAACTCTCATACTCTCTCACCTGTGCATCTAATTTGGCCCTCTTTGCCCTTGCTTTTACAGAATTAAACGTAAAACTCAAAAAATTTTGAAGTCAATTTACTATTTCTTTTTAATAGTTTTGGAAAATAAGAAACAAACCAAATTTTCAATCTTATTTTCTGTATGTGTAACTGTAGACACCCCATTTTTGACCGACCTTAAGACTCAGACGTCACCGATTGAGCGCTCGGTGATGTTGCATATTGTGCTCATTCAGAAGTCTCAGAGTCTCGTAGTGAGCCTGCCTCCGGACTTAGAACCCTTTTGTACCTTGCCTAGGTTCGCGAACCAGGATCGGTTTTCTCTATTTTTGTTCTGAAGGAGAGAGGTCCGTAGACCATCTCGATGGCCGTGGGATACTTTTCGTGGCCGTAGGCCATTTTGCCCATTTCGGAGCCCGGTTCCCGGTTTTCGGAGCTGTCAAGCCATGTGCCTCGGTTCGGGACCGCCTAACCATCTCCGATTGCTCTGATTTTTGGCATGCATCTTATTTGCTCCCTTTTGAGGGACACTGGGGTCCGAGGGACCGACTTCATGGTCAAATACCACTCCCGGTGCCCAACAGCCTATTTTCGGGACCCCGAACTGCGTGTTTTGGCCCCCGAGCCTTCATTTTGCATCGGTTTGGGCTCATTTTTGGTGGAGGCCTTATTTTCATGGTTAGGAAGCTTGTAGGAGGGTGGGAGGCCAGCAATTGTTTTGACAACCAACTTTTTGTTTGGTCAAAAGTGGTTCAGCATGAATCTGGGAAGGAGAAAAGTCTACGCGGCTTCACCGAAACGGGCGTAACTCTTTGCACACGAGGAATTAAAATATGAGGCCACCACCATTGGAAAGCTTACTTCCGGGGCTTCATTTTTCACTCAAGAATATCCTAAGTCCAAATCCGGGGGGAGGAGATATGGTTGGTTGAAGTCTGGTTAGACCGAATCTGCGCGGCTTTACGAAAACTGGCATAACTTTTTCTACAGGAGGAATTTTAATGCAAGGTTTGCTGCATTGGAAAGCTAACTTCAAGGGCTACATGGCCGACCAGTTTTATGGCTTGGACCTTTTGACCCTGGCCGGCCGGCCACCTTTTCCAGCCGGCCGGCCACTTACCAAAAAAATGACCTTTTTTTTTGTTTTTAAACTAGCCGGCCATTTTCCTCTCCCTCAGTGTATTCCAGCTGTGCCAGCTGGTTGCCAATTGGACCATCCTCCATACACGTGTATGGAGGATTAGAGAGGTCCCTTAGATATTTTTCATGCCTCTCCTCTATAAAGGAGAGGCTTGGCTTCTTGGCTAAAGGTTAGACATTTGTTAGACACATTTGAGAGAGAGCTATACCTTCCACCTCCCATTTCTCTCCATTTCCAAGCTCCAAAGTCATTTTTCTTGTACCATTTCTACATCAACCCCTAGCACAAGACCCCCACACTCCATTCCAACACTTGGAGCTGGTTTTTCAGAGGCAAAGAGCATCCAAACTTGGTCCAAAAGGCTGTCAAGACTTGTCTACAAGGGTAAGTTGCCATCTCCCTCTTTTGTAGCATTTTCTTGCCTCATTTCTTAAGCCTATTTGCTCACTGTTTTAGGCTCCGACCCAAACTGAAAGGGTCACTCTTTTGATCTATTATTCATGTTTGTTGAAGGGATCAACCCTGTTTGAGCCCTCTATAGTGCACTTGCTTCAATACCCCTTGGTATGTCACATTTTTGCATGAAATTTCTAGCCTATGTGTGATCTGTTTTCGAGCATAATGTAAATTGTAAGAGGACCTATTTTGATCCCCTATTCAACATTGAAGAAGGGATCAACCCTGTTTGGCCCCCTATCTTTCACTTGCTTCATAATCTCTCCTATTTACCGTAAATTTGCATGATTTTTTTGGCCTATATTTAAATTGTTTTGGAGCATGTCATGAACTGTGAGTAAGCTTATTTTGTGTCCCTCTACAACATTGTAGAAGGGATCAACCTTGTTTGTGGCTTCCATGGTGTACCTACCATTATACCCCTCTTTGGCCCCCATTTTTGCATGCCTTTTTAGGCTTATCTAGCTTCTGTTTTCGGCCATCATCAGAACTGAAAATGGTCATATTTTGACCCCCTGGATATATTTCATGAAGGGTCTTTGCTTTTTTGATGAATTTTTGGCCTACTTCATGTTATACCCTCTTGTGGCCTATTTCTTGCATGGCATTTTTGGCATGTTTTAATGCTAATTTGGGGGATGTCATCTACTGTAAATGTTCATATTTTTAGTCTCTCTTTAGTGTTGTAGAAGGGTGTTTTTCCATTTGGGCTTTTCATATACCACTTGCTTCATAGCCTCCCTTGTGGAGACATTTTTGTATGCCATGTTAGCCCTATTTATGATTGCTGTTTGGCCATGTTTTGTGCTGGAAAAATGATATTTTTGGGGTTTCCTTGCTTCTTCCTTTTCATATCATGTATCAGTTATGCATGTTTGGTGTAGCTATAGGCCATTTCGGGTGCCAAAATTCATGTTTTGGGATCATTCCATGCATCGGGTACACTTTGGCTATGTTTCGGGACTGTTTTGCCCCACATTTCAATGCTGAAATTCATTTGCATGTTTGCATATCATATTTCCATGCCATTTCATCGCGTATGCCATTTCTTCGGTTTGCGTGCCCGCGTGCACGCATTTCGAAGCATCTCTTTTTTATCTAATGGCCTCTTATATGAGTGTGGCTGAGGTCCACTCATGTTAGTGTAAGCCCATATTTCATTGTTTATGCCATTTTAGTCTCATTGCATTGCGTATGTCATTTTCTCGGTTTGCGTGCCCGCATGCACGCATTTCGAGACATCTCTTTTTTATCTGACGGCCTCTTATGTGAGTGTGGTTGAGGCTCACCCATGTTAGTGTAAGTCCATTTTGCATTCTGTATGCCATTTTAGTCTCATTGCATCGTGTATGCCATTGCCTCGGTTTGCGTGCCCGTGTGCACGCATTTCGAGGCATCTCTTTTTTCATCTCTCGGCCTCTTATGTGAGTGTGGCTGAGGCTCTCTCATGTTAGTGTAAGCCCATATTGTATTGTTTATGTCATTTTAGCATCATTGCATTCCGCATGCCATTGCCTCGGTTTGCGTGCCCGTGTGTACGCATTTCGAGGCACTTCACTTTTATTCGACGGCCTCTTATGTGAGTGTGGTTGAGGTCCACTCATGTTACTATAAGTCCAATTGCATTGCGTATGCCATTTTATGCCTTAGGATCATTTCCTCGGTTTGCGTGCCCGTGTGAACGCATTTCGAGACATCTCATTTTCATAGTATTGTGTATGTTAGGATTGTATCTTAGTTGCATTTCATACATATCATGCATATTGCATCGTGTTCGGGATAGGAGTTAGCTCGGGCATGGGAAACGAGGCACGTTTCGTACTCCGAGTGACGGAACGGGTCTCAATTCCCAAGTCACCGACACTCCGGATTATCCATGATAGAGTTAGGTTTTGTTGTAGTGTTCATACGCATTCATCCTATATTGAGCTGTGCAATTCGGCTCCTCGGCCATCATTGGTGATTGGTGGCACGAGGATCGAGGCATGCATATATTTGTGAAATACATTGCTATGCCCCTTTCCTGCTCTCTGTTGCAGCCAAAATGAAGAATCAGTAACTTTTCGGAGTCTGGCACGCATTTCGAGGAAAGGTGCAAACAAAGGCTAATTGGGGCATCCCAGTGGATTTCCGCGCAAAGCAGCTCAACATGCATCATTTCATTATCCGGAGCGGAGTCAAGGCAGTCCCTGGCTTGTATGCCAGTTTACAATTTTTCTTCTTTAATTTGTCAATTAATTAGGAATTTGTATATTATTTGGACTGTAATATTCGGACTGTATTATTCTTTCATTCGATCAGATATTTATTCGGACCCTCTGTGCGAGGGCATAATTGTAATAAGTGTGGGTGAGTGTGATGTATGTCTTACAACCCCACGTCTTTCTTCCCTTTTATTTACTTGCTTACGATGGTTAGATATAGGGCATATTTCAATTAGCATACAGTATGACAGCATATTTGCATCATTCATCTGTTTTGCACGCACCGGGCTCGGCGCATCATACAAACTGCATTTGTATTTCAAATTCCAAATTGAATACGTGATAGTCGTAGCATTTCACATGCCATGTTTAGGACAGCCGAGCCTGCTATAGTTTGCATCTTTGCATGTGTCGCATTAGGCATTACAGTATATTTAGGATCATGCATGATTTCTAACGAGCTTCTATTTTGGTGTGGAGTACTCGGTGAGTTTTATGCTTTAGCATCCTTGCATGCGTGTGAGTGCTACCATGAATAGCATGCTTACCATGAGGCTAAATGCTTATGTGATATAACTGCCTTGAATGCCTGTGGGTGGAGGTTGAGTTACTTGGATTGGACAATTCATCAAATGTTTGTTTTAAGCCCACTAGATAGTGGCAAAATCATGTTTTCTAAGCCCACCCGAGGGTGGCAAATCCACGTCTTAGCCTACCTGCGGGTAGCACCATCAAACCATTTTTCAAACAAACAAACATGAAATATTTTGTTCCAATTCAGGCGACTCAGTCTATACTTGTATGCTGCGAGCATCACATAGTAACCTAGGCTAATAACCGGAATAAGAACGCACAATGTTTTCAAAATCAGATATCATGGTTAGTAGAGGCCGGTCTTTGACCGGGCGAGCGGGGGTGCTCACGAAGTGACCTTCCCCAATCGTACCCAAGTTCCCGAGCCGAGGCAACTTTGGTGATGACGGACACGTGGCCTTTGGCACCGAGTCAGGGTTTCCTAAATTTTCCATTAAAAACATTTAGGTGGCGACTCTGTATCTGGCAAAGCAGTCCATGTTTGGCACTTCTTTCAAAAATCAGTTTTCTCAAAATGATTTGCCGGATTTGGACTCTTTGGTTCAAGATTAAGAACCGTGACATTTGAGTCCTTGAACTGTAGTGACCCCAATATGAACGGGACGGGACTTAACCCTCCCGGATGCGTTCGGGGACGTCTACAGTAACCCTGAAAAAAAAATAAACAAAAAAAAAAGAACTACTTTTTAATTCCAAAGGTAGCATTGACAAAAAACAAATCTGAGAGAAACTTGCAAGTACTTAAAAAGTAGCTCAAAAACATACACTGAAATTTCGAATCAGCTGAATTTCAAACTCCAGGTGTTTATTACAGTAATTTATTTATCTTCAAGCAACACATACCATAAGACCAATGACCTTCCTATCTAAATCTACACATAACAAGAATATTCCCAAACAAATGATGCACCACCTAGCCTACAAAACGACAGACACGAAAATCATCCCCACAAACTAGCTAAACATCAACATTCTCTAGTGACTCCAGTATGAAATTACAGTTTGAAATTACACTAATTTGAAATTACAGTTTGAAATTACACTAATTTGAATCAAAGACAACTTGATAATCAAAACACTACCCAATTCGTCCTTGTACAGTCTGAAATTAAACTAATTTGAATCAAAGACAACTTGAAAATCAAAGCAATACTGGTATTATCCCAAGAAAGACTCAGATTAAAAAATAAACCAAAAAGAAAAAGAAAAACCCAATCTAACATATACCCAAGCAAGCAAGTTTAGATCTATTACACAGAGCATAGAAAAGCCACAGATGAATGCAAGTTTAGATCCAAGCAACGATGAACTAAATCGAACTAAATAAAAGAAATTAATTAATTAATTAATTAAACTGAGAACAAGATTGAAACACCAACAAGATTAATTAATTAAACTAAGAACAGAAACTGAGAATAAATTAATAACTCACCTGCAACACCAACACGATTGAAAATCTGAAGAAGAAGAAGAAGAGCTTCTCATGCCTTTCCCTTTTACTGCTGCTGCTGCTTTATGAGTTAGGGCTAGGGCAACATGGGTAAAGAAGTAATCACACTCCTTAATACCAACGGACTAGCTTTGAATACCAACATCAAGGGCAGACTGTGAATCCCCTCTGCAAGGCCTCTATGAAGCCGTTCGGCTTATCAATCCGCCACTCATCTCTGTAAACAAACAGGGTATTAAGTGGGACCCACAGTGAACCTAATCCCAATCCCTCTCTTATCTCCCAAAACAAACGGGGCCTCAAGTAAAAGAGAAACAAAAAAATCCGAGATGTGACAAAAATAAATAAATAAAGTACGTGAGTTTTGTTTTAAATTTAATATAATATTAATAATACTTAAAATGGATATAATATATTTTTTTTTTACCAGACTTGGAACATTGTTCTGTCAAAGGGGCAATCAAAAACATCTTTAAAGGACCAATTTATATTGGCTTCAAGTGATTATTTTTTGGATTTTTTTTAATTATTTAATTATTTTAATAAATTATTTTAATTTACGTGATTGGAAAGATGAATTGAAATATTTTTAAATAATTATATTAAAAAAAGTGTTTGATATGATGTTTTGTTGTTAAATGACCAAATTGTCTCTACATAATCAAGCTGCCAGCCATGTTCCAATCTAGACCTTTGGCTTACGTGGGACGTATGGATCTGCACATGACCATTTTTTTTTTCAAAGTTTAATCTATGCTGAGACCATTTCCAACGGTACATCGAACCCAGCATTAGATTTGCAATTTAATGAAAAAGCCACTGTTTGTGTCTCCAATGGTTTCACCAAATTGATATCAAAATGAGAACAGAACAAAAGTTTCATCAAACTGAGGACAAGCTCCAGATTTCATCTTTTCACTGTGCCATACCGTTGGGATGGGCCAACCGGTCAACTAACCAGATGTCTGGCCGGTTGACCCACCGGTCAACCGGTTACCTTTCAAATAGGTAGGTTCAAACCGGTCAAAAAGGTTTAAACAGGTTAAAAAAAAAAAAAAATTTGCCTTACCGATCAACCCATCGGATGACCCTTTCCTGTTGATGTACGATTGGAGCAAGTAATATCATATTGAGAAAATCAGCTATTTTTTGCTCAAATTTGGTGAAAAAAGAAATGAACCGTTGGAGATGCTCTAACGGCTCCAATTGGTGAACCTGGGTTAAAAAAAAAAAAAAAAAAAAAAAGGTTGTGAATTGAGTTATTTGAATTGTAATTTTTAACATCTACACACAAAAAAAAAAAAAATTGTAAAACTTGTACACAATTAACTACATATGCCAACAAACCTTCAGCCATTTGTTAAACCTAACTCATTAATATAATTTATAATTTTTTTAAAATTTATAAATTATTAATAATCATCCGTTTATAATGAATTTTTTTTTTCAAATATGTACTTTTCTTCAATTATTTTGTTGTCAATTAATTTTTTTTTCAAATAAATATTTTTTCAATTACTTTTTTTTCACTTAATTTTTTTTTCAGATAAATTTTGTGTCCATTAAATTTGTTTGAATTTTTTTTCCAATAAATTTTGTGTCCATTAAATTTTTTTCCAACTATTTTGTTTTCAATTAATTTTTGTTTTCAATTTTTTTTTTCAAGTAATTTTTTTCCAATTATTTTTATTTCAACTATAATGTGTATGGTCCCATTATCATAAATAATAAAAATTAAATATGAATATTTTTGGCTTGAACGTGAACTCGTTTTTTAGTTGATGTTTAAAAAAAATTTCAAATATTTTGTTCAAATTTGTTAAAAAATTAAATATGAATTTTTATGTGTTTCTACAAAAAAATAAAAAATAAATAAACCAGCTTATAAAATTATTAAATTTGTCGAAAATTTTAAAAATTACCAACAAAATGATGAAGTGCAACAAAAAAAATGATGAGCTGTGGTAAACCCAATATGTATATTTTTGTTTCAAACAGTCAAAGGGTAAATGGTAATTGTACCGTTGTTTGTATAGAGGGGGTTTAGTGTGTGTAAATAGAAGCTCCCAAACGCATGCCCTGCTGAAGCTTTTTGGCTTATTTCATATACGAGGCTACAATGGTCCTATTTGGTGTTATTGTTAAAACATATTATAAATTATAACTTAATAGATTATAGATTATGAATTTAATCAGAAATTATTAATCTGTTTGGTATAACTGTTGGATTATAGATTTAAGTTGCTGAGTAGTATTTGTTAAATAAGCTGTGAAGTAACTTTTATTTTTTATTATTCACTCTTTATTTACATTTTTCATCAAAAATAATAATAATATTTTATAGTCCATTTGGATCTTTTTCTATTTTTTTTTTTAAAAAAAAACTAAAAGTATAATCGTAAATTAACATGTTCCCAGCAGAAACTGATAATTAGAAGGAATGAGTGAGCAGCTTCTCAGAATCAACTTTTTTGACTTAAAATAAGTTGTTAGAATTAGAAATTGTTTGAAATAAGTTTAACCAAATAGTTTAAAATAATTTTTTAAAAGTCAAAAGTCATAAATTGACTCAAAAAAATCTCACCAAACACCCCCAATAGCCTCAACTTCTTTTTCCCAAACATATGCTTTGCATTTCCTAAAAGGAAAATGTTCCGACCCTCTGGGCAACAATGACCCGTACTTTCAAAGTGATCTTTGCACTTTAGAATCCGTTTGGAAAGATAGGTTGTGGGTTTTTTTTAGCTATTTTAGCCGTAAAAGATAACATAGACTATTTTAGCCACAACAAACAAAACATCACATTCAACCCATAATCATTACACTCTTCTCTCACAAAAAAAGTCAAAAAAGTCAAAAAACTAAAAAGGCAAAAAGCTCTTCCCAAACCAAGCTTTTTAGCCTAAGCTAAAATAGCCAAAAAAGTCAAAATGCCAACCCACTTCCCAAACCAACCCTTAATGTTGTTTTAAAAGATTTTTTTTTTTTTTAGGCTAAAATACTACTAAAATGCAAAATAAATTAAAATAATCAATAAGACAAAGGAATATTTTGGAAAGATGGTTAAAAACTGATTTTTGACTTTTAACCAAACTTTTTAGCTTTCTCAGAAAATCATTTAGAAAATTGGTAAAATGCTACTTTTTAATTTTTTTTTACGTAATATTTATTTATGCTATCACATCATAATTAAATGACTAAAATACCTCACCCATTTTAGAAAATAACCACTGTCACCGATATGGCTCATTTAAACAACATAAAGGGTATAACTGTAATTTCACAAGAAGCTTTTAACTACTTTTCCAAATGGTTTGATGGCAAAAAAGCCTGGCTTTTTTGGCCCAAGCTGCAAAGCGCAACTTTTTTTCTTTGTTCCCAAATGGGACCAAAATATCACATTAGACCCGTAATATTTTTTTTTTTTTTTTTTTCATAAACATCACATTCAAGTATAAAAAAATTCAATACTCTTCTTAAATATAACTATTTTAATCTATTAAAATAGCCAAAAACTAAAATAGTTAACTTTCCAAATACTCACTTTGTCTATTTAATTTTTTTAACTTATTTAATTTTTTTATGTTTATAGCGATCTCGGGTTTTACCCCTTGTTGTACAGTGATCTGGACTTAGGTTCCATGGGGCTGATTATTGTATTTATGTCGTTTGCATCCTCTACTCTTTATTTATGAGTCTTGGGTTGTGTTGGGAAGGTTTGGAACAAGTTGGTTGAGCTTAGGAACCAAGTCTAATTGTCCAGATTTTGGCTTGTTCGCTCAAGCGGGACTTTTGCCGCTCGAGCGGGGACCCCTTTTGTTTCTTGTCCGCTCGAGCAGGGGCTTTGGCGATCGGGCGAGGAAGTCACCCATCCAGTTTTTCGTCTGCAGTGTTGGGCGCCGGCGAGGATTGGCGCTCGGCGAAGTTCTTGCGCTCGGCGAGACTACTGCAAAAGTTACGGGGCGTGCATCCGCCGCTGAGCGGGATTGACGCCAGCGGGATTTGTGAGTGGACGCCGGCGGGGCTTTTGCCGCTCGAGCAGGGAGGCTTTTATATAAAGCTGAGATCCGACTTTTTTGTTCACTTTTTAACATCTTTTCTCTCTCTTACTTTTCCAAAAAGCTATTTTGAGAGTTCCTCTCACTAAAACCCTTACTTCTCTCTTAGTATTGATCTAGTAGGAGTTGTTTTCTCACCTTGGGCCTTTACAAAAGTTGTGTTGATCATCGAGGGCTATCTTTTAATCTGAAAATTTCGGGATTTGAAGCATTTTCGTTTTCTTCATCTCCTTCGTTGGGTTCCATCATTCGAGGTAGGGATAACCTACTCCATCTTATGAGTTTTGTCTTTGAATTCTAACATTTTGATACGTTGGGGGTTTGTTGAGTAATTTTGAAAAAGGTTGGGCCTTTGGGAAATTTTACAAGTTGGGGTTTTAAATATATAAACCTATATGCATGTTAGGCATAGAGAAATGAAATTAATGTTGGAACATTGATGGGATCGGAACCTTAGGGTTGTTTTGTGAATTGTGGTAATTTGCCCTAATTGGTTTAATTAATTAATGTATATAATTAATTAAAGAAAATGAGAAATTGAATCGAGAATGTTGAAATTGGGAATGTATGGGACTAAAAGGTGTAATTAAATCATTTATTGCTCACCTAATTGAAATGTTGATATATTATGCATTTGTGCATTTATTTCCTATTTAGAAATAATTGGTTTGGGCTACCGGTGAAGGGTAATATTAATTGTTGTAAACAATGCATGATGATTAGGCAAACTAAAACTAATCAATTGGATGTGTCATAGAGTATGACGGTTGATAGAATACATTCACTTTATGTATTGATTGATTGTGTATATGACCAATGTGTTTATATGCATTATGTGTAGATGGTTGATAGAATACATTAACTTTATGTATTGATTGATTGCGTATATGATTCTGTGTTTATATGCATTGCTTGTGTATGGGAGGAGATGGGGGATGTACTCCACGGTTTAGGGGAAGATGGGGGATGTACCTCTAAACCGGTTAATGGTTAAGGGAAGATGGGAGATGGACCCAGGGATGCAGCTCATATGCTCTCCCATTGAAGTGTTGATATAGCTCATATGCTTATCTATTGAATTGCTGATACAGCTCATATGCTTATCTATTGGAATGTTGATATAGCTCATATGCTTATCTATTGAAGTGCTGATACAGCTCATATGCTTATCTATTGGAATGTTGATATAGCTCATATGCTTATCTGTTGTAGTAGTGATATAGCTCATATGCTTATCTATTGAAATGTTTGTTTGATTTGATATAGCACTAAAATGTATATCAGCATCGTTTGTGAAGTATGGAAGTGGTTTATGTGTTATTGATATAACACCAAAATGTGTATCCACCTTGAATTTTTAAAATGTTCTAATGATGAACTATAATCTCATCAAATGTTTTGGCCAAAGTACGGAGCCTTGTTTTCAAACACAAAGTTGAATAAGAAATGGAAAGTGAATTGTAACATAGACTTGATTGTCATGGAATTGTAATAAGATGTAAATGGAAGTGTAGGTGTTGACCATCTATCAGTTGCTGATCTTTTAGTCATCGTTGATAGTTGGTTTAGTATATTTCTACTAGGCTGTGGCTTACCCTATATGGGGATATCATTTTCAGGTACAGGTAGCATGCCACCTCTAAGGACATAGCTTGGGAGGCTAGAGGCGGCCATACTTTTGTTGTCTTACCTTCCTTGATTGCGTTACATGTTGATTCAAGCCAAGGTCTTAATGTGTAATTGAGTTAGCACTCTCTTTTGTAACCATGCGTTAACTTGGAAAGCTGTAAGCCCGTTGGGCATTTGCTTTTGTTGCTAATATGTAATACTTTTGTAATGAAATACCCTAATGAATAGATGAATGTGGATCTTTTGTGTATCAATGCATGTCTCTATGGATGGGTTTCATGTTATTATTTTGAGGGCGTGACAATGTTTATTTAGTCCGTTTAGCACTAAGTCAAATAAAGCCTTCCATATGGTTATACATACACACATGAACCAACCGCACGAGAAATTAACTTTTTTTTAATTAAAATAAAAAGTTAAAAAGTTATTAAGACTAAAAAGTAAAATGACTTTTTAATTTTTTTTAAGGAAAAAATGAAAAAAAAAAAATAAAGTGAAAGAGAAGAAATCTTTAATTTTTATTTATTTTTTTGCTTGATTTAAAAATTTGTTTACACTTCTTTAAATTTTCACCAAAATAGTTTTTTTTTTTTTTTTTTGGCAAACATGGCCTGATAGATGCCTTCCAGGACTCAAAATAAAAGAAAAAAAAGTGATTAATGTTGGAAAAAAAAAAAGAATTTTTGTGACTTTAATTAAATTTTAAAGTGGGTCTCAACCATCTATTATGTTGGGTCTAACTGGACCAAAAACCATTGAGAATTGAATTCGAAATTGCCTCATGAAATTAAATTCATGAAAGGGATTTTAAAGAGTATTTAAATCATTTTTCTTAGCTAAAGGGTGTGAATCCTTTGAGCAGCCAAACTTTTCAACTTTTTGAAAAGGGGTTATGGATGGTGGTTAATGGTACTTTAATGACCAGCCATAAAGGCTGGAGGCTCTTCCTCTCTCCCCTATACATGTATAAATTGAAACCCTCTTGTCAAGTCTCAGATATAGAAATTTTTGCTTCTATTTTATAAGTCAGTTTGCTAGAAAATTCTTACAATAAGAGAGTGCTGATTTGGTTTTGTTCGCTAAGCTAGACAGAAAGTGCTTCTGCTGTACTTGGTTTTTGACTGTCGTATCCTGAGAAACAGATGCCGGAATTCCTCAAGCACTCGACCCGTGAGGTGACGAAATATGTTTTAAGGAAACTACTATGGTGCAGGTTTCGGTTTGCTTTCTTTACTATTTTATTGTATTGTGGATTTCTATTGTAATTTAGTTGTAATTCTCAGCATGTGTTCTTCATATATAATTTTAATTTATTCGAAAATCTATTTATTTAATTTCACAATTTAGATAACAAGTTTAAAACAAATTTAAGTGTTTATCATAAAATTAGATATTTAGATTCATATGAAATTGAACAATTAGATTCATCTTTAATTTTAATATATATCACTGCTTTTATGTATTAATTATATGATTTTCATGAGATAGATTCATATGGATTAAGTATCGAAATTACTCCTAGTAGCCTACAATACATGTGCTCTAGATTGTCCTTGGGAGTATGTTGTCGACTGTTGTGACTCCTAAATAATAAGAGCATATATATTTTCATGTGTGTTATTTTTCCTATATTTCGTCTACCATCAAAACAAAGTCATGAGTAGAAATTGGTGTGTACATATATATATATATATATATATATAATCTACTGTTGCATGCTTGGAATTACAATAAGAATAAATAAACAAAGGAACATCTAATTTAATTTGGAGTTACAAATTTCATTTTAAAATTGAATTTAATTTTGAAGTTTCATTTTATTTTTGTAACTCATCTAGCATGTTAATTGGTTAGTTAATTTTCTTATTTAATAGTTGGCTAAATGATTTCAATTAATTTATTATATTTACATTTTGTTTAGATTGTTTGGTTTGTATTTTCTTGTATTTTTCTGCTAACTTTCTTTGCAGGAATACTTATGCGAAAGGGAATGGAAAAACAAATATAAAACCAAATGAATAGTATTTGGGATGTAAAAACAAAAAATGTTTGGACTACTAACATTTGTGTTGAATAGGAATACCTAAGCGTGGAAAGGCTTTTGGACTAAATAAAATCCATATGAATTGACTATTTTATTTAAATGTTTGAAGCATGTTTTGCTTGAGATTTAATTGGTTTGTTTACCAATTTATAGTAGCAAGTTTTATTTGCTTGTTTTGTTAGAAGCATTTTATAGGCGTGTAATTGTTATAGCAATTTTTATTTATTTATTTTTTTTTTAACATTGCTTGTCATTTGGTTAGTAATTTTTAAATTGCTTGTAATGGAACTTGGTTTGGTTTTCTGGGATAGAAACCAAAGTGTTTAGCCTTGGCTAAAGAGTAGTTCTTATTTGTTCAGAAATAACAACTAAGACAGATTTGGTTTCAAACATTTGGGGTTTGAGGAAATCTTTGGGTTTAATCATTTTATTTCCAAAGTCTTGAAAAGGTTTGAGGAAGTCTTTGGGTTTAATCATTTTATTCCCAAAGTATTGAAACACCAAGTTTAGAGAAAGTCTTTGGTTATAATCTGATTATTTCCAAAGTGTTTTGGTTTTGAGAAAAGAAACCAAATTTTAGTATTAGCTAAAATATTTCTAATTTTATTCAGAAATAATGGGCTCAGTTCCAAGATTACCGGTTGACTTTTATGAGTGGTGTAATTCTTGTAGCAAATTTTATTTGCTTGGGAATCAGTTTGTTGTAACCTGGTTTATCTCCTAGAAAACTTAATTCTAAAATTGTTTCCCATGGACTAGGAGTCAACATGCTTTTGAATGTTTTGTCAAAATGTTAACTTGGTTTTAAGTGAAACCAATGTGACTCCTCCAATCTTCCTGGGAACATTCCTGACCATGTTCGATTCTAAGTTAAATGGTAAGGCTAGTTTTGAATTAAATTTCTAACTATGGGATTTTCTACCAAGTTTGGGAAGACTAAATAAGTGCACTTTTTGTCTTTTTTGACTAAAAAATTGAGGTTGAAAATATGGATGTTTGGGTTAACTTTTTGACTTTTTATGGAAAAATGTGTAATAAAAAATTGTGAAAATTGGTTTTTAGAGGAAAATTTGAATTGGGAGTTGTGCAGCCGTAATTGTTGACTTTTGGTGAATAGTGTTAACTTTTTAACTTTTTGAGTAACTTTTTGGCTTTTTGGCTTTTTTGAAAGATCCCAAACAATAAGTTTAATTTCTAGGAACATAGAAAATGAAATTCTGATGTGATATTTCAAAAATGGCTTCAAGAGGTGACAAACAGAAATGTTGTTCCACCTGACAACCTTAGGCCTTGCGAGATTCTTAAAGGAAGATCTAGAGTAATCAAGTATGATTAAAGGAAATCATAAGATTGTATGAAAATATCTCTGAATTAATCAGAGGCAATTAGTATGGTATCCTTGTGTTATTTATAGCATATATGATTGCTATGTGACTTTGCTTGAAAGCAAAGATGAAACAACCCATTAGAGTGGGTAAATATTTTTTTGAATTTTTAAATTCCAAATATATTCTTAAATTGGAGGCTCCTAGTGAGTACAAGATCACTAATCACAGAGATATAAAACTGGTGGTTCCTAGGAGGTGTTACACCACTGGCTACACAGTTATGGGATTATGGTTCCTAGCAGTGAACAGATTACTGATCACATGTCAAGACATGATGGTTCTTAGTAATGGAGAGGCTATTGGATATATGTCAAAACATGATGATTCCTAGTAATGAAAGAGTATATTGATCCTATGTCGAGATGTTGTGATTTCTAGTAGTAAAGTGACTATTGATCACATGTTAAAACACTCATAGTAGTAGAAAGTCTACTGATCACATGCTGAGAAATTAGTGATTCCTAGTGATAAGACTACTAGCTATGTTATAAAGTTCCGAATAGTAAACTATTGAACACTGGATTTGTGTTTCCTAATAGTAAGACTATTGGCTTCAGAGTGATAGGTTGGACCAAATATATTTGGGTGCCTAATTTGGTTGATGACATTCTGGAATGTATTTATTGTGATATGATTTTGAGAGTTTCATAATCAATGTGACATAAGGAATTGTTTAAGACACTATATGAATTTTTGGAAAATGCCAAAAGACTTTGTATAAATTCTACAAAGAAGACCTGATTATCCAACTCCAGATTAAGGAGGATAATATAAAGAAATGAGGGACTGCCTCCTCAGTGAAGGCCAATGTCATTGAGCATGGCAAATCTTCTAGGGTGAGGAAGAAGCTCCTTGTAAATAAGGGCTCAAAGTTGGGGCCAAGGGGTGGTGTTACAAATAAGCCGGCATACAAGCTGCAGGAACCTGGTTATCGATTCTTTGGAAAGTGCTACAACTGTGGTAGCGAGGGGTTTTAGCTCTACTGGGGCTACACGTCACATCTACTCCGAAAAGAAGCTATTTACAACTTTTGAACCGGTTACAAACGGTAAGAAGTTGTTTATGGGAAACTCTGCTACCTCATTTGTTGAGGGAAATGTGGTCCTGAAGTTAACCTCAAGAAAAGAGCTAAGCTTGAACGAAGTTCTGTATGTTCCAGACATTCGTAAGAATCTTGTCTTAGGATCTCTTCTTAGTAAACATGTTTTTCGCATGGTTTTTGAGTCCGACAAGGTCATTTTGACCAAGAGCGGAGTGTATGTGGGTAAGGGTTATATGTTGGGGGGGTATGTTTAAACTCAATGTAATGACTATTATCCCAAAGATGAATAAATGTGCATCTTCTTCTACTTACATGCTTGAGTCTTCCAATTTATAGCATGGTAGACTAGGACATGTGAACTTTGAATCTTTACGTAGATTAATCAAGTTAGATCACATACCATCTTTTAAGATTAATCCGAAACACAATTGTGAAACTTATGTTGAAGCAAAGTTGACAAGATCTTCGTTTCATTCTATTGAAACAAGTTCAGAACCGTTGAACTTAGTGCATAGTGATGTGTGTGACTTAAAGTTTATACAATCACATGGTGGCAATAAGTACTTCATTACTTTTGTTAATGATTGCACTAAGTATTGTTATGTCTATTTGCTCAAAAGCAAAGATGAGGCTATTGACAAGTTTGTTCTTTATAAGAATGAAGTTGAGAATCAAATAAGCCGCAAGATTAAGGCTTTAAGAATTAATCGTGGTGGTGAGTATGAATCACCGGTTATTGAGATTTGTGCTCAATTCAGAATTATCCACCAAACCACGACGCCTTATTCTCCTCAGTCAATTGGGATTGCTGAGTAGAAGAATAGGATGCTAAAAGAAATGATGAATGCAATGTTGATTAGTTCTGGATTGCCACAGAACATATAGGGGGGAGCAATTCTCTCCACGAATTACATTCTGAATAAAGTACCCCGGAAGAAAGTGGACAAGACCCCATATGAGTTATGGAAAGCCGTTAAGCCTTCTTATAAATTCTTCCGAATGTGGGGGTGTCTTGCAATAGTGGCGATACCTACACTCAAATGGGTTAGGATAGGCCTGAAATCCGTGGATTGTATATTCATTGGTTATGCACATTATAGTAGTGCATATCAGTTTCTTGTACATAAGTCTGAAATTTCAAACATACACAGGAATACCATTATGGAGTCAAGAAATGCATGTTTCTTTAAAGACATTTTTCCTTGCCGAACCCAAGAAGGGGTTCCGAGGTCTTTAGAGCAATTTGATGAGCTTGCTAGTGATAATGATCATATTGGTGATCAAGTTGATGATCAAATTGAGGTTTTAAATGAGCCTAGAAGGAGTAAAAGGGCTAGGATGTCCAAGTCTTTTGGTCTAGACTTCTTGACTTATATAGTTAAGAACGAACCTCAAACTTTCCACGAAACTGTGACTTCTCCTGAGAGTCCTTTATGGAAAGAAGCGATCAAAAGTGAGATTGACTCCATCTTATAGAACCACACCTAGGAGTTGGTGGATTTACCTCCATGTAATAAGCCTTTAGGCTACAAGTGGATTTTTAAAAGAAAGATGAAGGTCGATGGGTCAATTGATAAGTATAAGGCTAGGCTAGTTATCAAAGGGTACGGGCAACAAGAAGGCCTGGACTACTTTGCTACGTACTCACCTGTAACTAGGATAATATTCATTCGTATGGTGTTTGCGATAGCAGCTTTGCGCAATTTGGAGATACACCAGATAGATGTAAAGACAGCTTTCTTAAATGGAGATTTGAATAAAGAAATCTACGTGGAGCAACCTGAAGGGTTTTCAACTCCAAGCAAGAAAGTCTATAAACTTGTCAAATTATTATATGGTTTAAAGCAAGCGCCTAAACAATGGCATGAGAAGTTTGACAACGTAATGTTATCAAGTGGGTTTAGAATCAACGAATGTAACAAGTGTGTTTATGTCAAAGGCACTGACAGAGGTTATGTCATTTTGTATCTATATGTTGATGATATGCTCATTATAGGTAGTAATGATGAAATGATCAAAACTACCAAGAAGTTGTTAAATTCTAAGTTTGACATGAAGGATATGGGCATTATAGATGTTATTCTAGGAATTAAGATTACCAGAACATTTGGAAGAATTGTACTTTCTCAGTCTCATTGTGTTGATAAATACTTGGGAAGTTTAGTGGATCAGATACAAGTGTGTCACTAACACCTGTAGACTTAAGTCTACATTTTACCAAGAATAATAAAGAAAGTGTCTCTCAGTTAGAATATTCTCGAGTAATTGAAAGTTTAATGTATCTAATGAGTTGTATTAGGCCAGATATAACCTACTCGGTTAGTAGGCTTAGTAGATACACAAGTAATCCCGATACTACTCATTGGAAGGGCATTGTGCGGGTGTCAAGGTACTTACGCTACACTCAGGATTATGGACTGCATTATACTTGATATTTAGCGGTGCTAAAAGGCTATAGCGATGCGAATTGGATATCAGACATAAAGGACTCAAAGTCCACTAGTGGATATGTGTTCAATCTTAGTGGGGCAGCCGTGTTTTAGAAATCTTCCAAGCAAACGTGTATATCTAGATCAACGATGGAATCAGAGTTTATTGCTTTAGATAAAACAACGGAAAAAGCTGCATGGCTTCGCTATTTCATTGAAGATATCCACCGTTGGTCTAAACGTATGTCAGCCATTTGTATTCATTGTGATAGTCAATTTGCACTTGGTAGGGTACAGAGTAATATGTATAATGGAAAGTCTAGACATATTCGTCGTAAACATAATTCCATACGAGAACTACTCTCAAATGAAGTTGTCTTTATAGACTATGTAAAGTCTAAGGACAACATTGTGAATTCGCTAACCAAAGGGTTAAATCGAGTGTTAGTCGAGACATCATCAAAAGAAATGGGGTTGAGGCCTTTGGATATTACCATAATGGAAACCTAACCTAGTTGACTGGAGATCCCAAGATCCAGATTCAATGGGACAACCTAATTGCGTGTAACGGTGGTATGTCACTGAGGAGGTTAAACCTACAGCCATTCCTTTTATCAGTGATACCTGCAAGTGTAGAGATTAAGCTGAGCTTTTAATGACTCTAGTGTGTTAAGCTGTTGAGCTGAGTATAGCAGGATACTCAAGTAGAGTCACCTATACAAGTGTGAAGTTGGGCCGTTTCTAAAAGAATTAGGCAGGCCAAGATTCTTTGAAACCACTCGCTAAACCAAGCAAGTGCCCAGGGCCATATAGGGCACACTGGTGAGAACAGAATGGTGGTAGGAGTAATTCCTGTGTGAGATCTATTGTCTCAGTTTACATAAACAGCAAAGCAGTTCAAGATGTCATACTCACTAATCAGCCAGTAAACTCGATAGCTTTTCACTGGGAGAGGTTCAAAGCCAAAACCTACATTCTCTGATGTCGGGGTTAGTCCATTGTACTCTCTCACCGAGTCATTATTGTTGAATGGTGTCCGTGTGTTGAGTCATTCGGTCAATTTTTATTCATGTGGGGGATTGTTGGAAAAAAATAGATTTTTGGTGACTTTAATTAAATTTTAAAGTGGGCCCCAACCATCTATTGTGTTGGGTCCAACTGAGCCAAAAATCATTGAGAATTGAATAAGAAATTGCCTCATGAAGTTAGATTCATGAAATGGATTTTAAAGAGTATTTAAATCCTTTTTCTTGGCTAAAGGGTGTGAATCCTTTAGGCATCCAAACTTTTCAACTTTCTGAAAAGGGGTTATAGATGTTGGTTAATGGTGCTTTAAAGACCAGCCATAAAGGCTGGAGGCTCTTCCTGTCTCTCCTATACATGTATAAATTGAGACCCTCCTGTCAAGTCTCAGATATAGAAAATTTTTCTTTCATTTTACAAGTCAGTTTACTAGAAAATTCTTACAATGAGAGAGTGTTGCCATGGTTTTGTTCGCTAAGCTAGACAGAAAGTGCTTCTGCCGTAACTAGTTTTTTTGACCGTCGTATCCTGGAAGACAAACGCTGGAATTCCTCAAGCACTTGACCCGTGAGGCGACGAAATCTGTTTTAAAGAAACTGCTACCGTACAGGTTTCGGTTTGCTTTCTTTACCATTTTATTGTATTGTGTTTTTTTGTTGTAATTTAGTTGTAATTTTCAGCATGTGTTCTTAGTATATAATTTTAATTTATTCGTAAATCTATTTATTTAATTTTACAATTTGGACAACAATTTGTTAGAAACAACTGTGGTCAAACAATAACAACCTAACCCTTGTCACTTTCAGTTAAGAAGGTTTGACAGTGGGTAGGTTGGCCAAAAACATTTGGCCACCTTTTGAGAATTGATCAACCCTCCTAAAATATTATATGATTTTTAAATTGGTGAATTTTTTTTTTTTTTTTTTTTTTTGTAGGTGTATATGGCATAAAGTCTAATTATTTATTTGTTTTAGTTATAAGGACTTGATTAATAAAATATACATGTGACAAGTACAAACTATTATTTTAAATGATTTTCTTCTTCTTCTTCTTCTTCTTCTTCTTTAATTATTTTTTGGGTAAATTACAAAATACACTCTCTGCGATTTGCTTAAAATACGAATTGCCTCCTGTGATTTGAAAAATTACAAATACCTTACTATCAGAATTTTTTATTTAACAGAATTAATTGAAAAAATAAAATTTCTAACTGCTCATCTTTACAATAATAAAATTATCTGAATTATTAATTGAAATAAAATTTTAACATTATTAAAAACTGTTAATTAAATTAATGATTTATTAATAAAAGAACCTATTTGTTATGAAATTAGAAACCTTAGAGGCATAATGTAATTTTTAGAACCACATGGGGTAATTTGTAATTTAAGTAAACCTCAGGGGGTATGTTTGTAATTTACCTATTTATTTGTATTTTATTTTTTATCTATACTTTTTTCTCTTTCTCACAAATTGCCTATCGTTGCTGCTACCACTCTTCGCTTCTGGCAATTTGTCGAAAAAGTTGCCAAAAAACTCACAATTGTTGGAAAAGTTGCTAGCAATGGACGACAAACAAATGAACACGTAGATAGATTATGTGGACATAGCTGGATAGATAGGTGAATACATGGACATATAGGTTGACAAGTGGACATATAGATTGACAGATAAGGATATTTGTAGCTTGGTTTTTTCATGCCCCCTTTCGGAAGGTTTGAAAGAAGGCCCTATAGTTCGGACTCCCATGGTTCTGAATCTAATCTCACAAGTGTAATGCGAAACTGATAAACACCAAAGAGTCCAAATCCGGAAAATTGTTTTGGAAAATTGACTTTGAATAAAAAAGAATGCCAAAATTGGACTGCTTTGCCAGATATAGAGTCGCCACCTAAATATTTTATTTTGGAAAAATTTAGAAAAACCCATGACTTGTGCCAAAGGCCATGTGTCCGTTATCACCAAAGTTTCTTAGACTCGGGAACTTAGGTACGAGAGGGGAATATCATGAATTGAGCACCCCCGCTCGCCCGATCAAAGATCGGTCTCTACTAATCATGATATAATTTTTTATAAACATTATGTGCTCTTGTTTCGGTTATTAAGCTAATTTTACTATGTGATGCGCACAATCAAATATAGATTAGTTTGCAAGACTTAGAACAATTTAACTCATGTTTGTCTGCGAAAATGGTTTGAATTTGTCATCTCAAGTGGGCTTAAAGTTTTCGAATTTGCCACCGAACATAGCGGGCTTAAAACTGATTTGCCACTCAACAAAGTGGACTTAAAACGCACATTTGTTGAAATTTTCAATTAAAACAACAAGCCTTCATCCACAAGCATTCAAGCAATTTAGCATTTAAGCACATAGCCTCATGGCAAGCACGCTAATTATGGCAACATTCACACTTATGCAAGTATGCTAAACCATAAAAAGCCAAGAAAATATGAGTTAGTAAAAATATACATGATTCCTAACTATGCTAAATGTCTAATGCAACACATGCAATATGCAATTAACAAGCTCGATTACTAATATGGCATATGAAACAATTTAAACAATATGCGATTAAACACGTATTCAAAGAAGTATTGAAATGGCAATGCAGTTTGAATGATGAGCCAAGCCTCGGTGCATGCAATACGAATGAATGGATGCAAGCATAAGGTATGCTAATTTGAAATATGTCTCTAATCTAACCATCACAAGCGATTAAATAAAAGGGAGAAAGATGGGGGGTTGGAAAACATACACACACGCACGCACACTTGTTATAACATTACGCCCTCGCGAAAGAGAGTCCGAATGAATAAAAGCTAATTAGCTAGCTATACTAAACTAATTAAGCTAATTATTACAACACTTTAAATGGATTAACTAACTATTCAAAGCTAATTAAGTAAAACAATTAAAGGGCTTTGATTCATCCCCCCAAAGGGGGGGCCCCGAATCCCCCGATTTTCCATTTCAAGTAAAAAAAAAAACAAAAAACAAAAAAAAAAGAAAAAGAAAACAGTTTCCAAAAATGAAAATTAGGGGGATTAGGGGGATTATTTTTAGGGGGATTTTTCATTTTCCATAATTAAATAATTAACTATCTAAGTTAATTAGATATTACAAAGCAAACTAATTAGCTAAATACTTAACTAATTAATTACAAAGCAACAAAGCTAATTAATTACAAAATGAATTAATTGCATATCTACTTAAATAATTACACAATTTGCATGCATTAGCTACAACTAATTAACAAAGAAAATTAACTAAAAGGCCTCGGGAAATGAAGGATGCATGCATGCTCGATTTTTCACCCGAAAGGTCACAGTTTTGCTACTGCAAGCCTCTGTTACACAGAAGCACTTACACTTTCTCCTTCTCCAGATCAACTCTACTTTGCTTTAGAAACACTCTGCTAAATTTTCATTGGTGGCCAACAGTGGGGCCAGTCGGCCACTGTTGATGGTTGGTCAGCCAACAATGATAGCCAATCGACTACTGGTGATGGCTGTCGGCCACTGATAACCTGGACTTCCTTGCTACAACAGAGAGCAAACAGAGCAAAACAGTGTATTTCTCAAGGGTTGTTTGCACACTTTGCCTCTCTTTTCATGAGGAAATCAAAGGAGGAACAAAATTTAGTTCATAAACCATCAATCAAGCAATTTCATTGCTTGATTGCTTGTAAAACCAATTGTGCAAGTTTAATAAATGCAAAATGAGACCAAAATGACCATCACCCTATCATGCATGATCAAGGGCAATGGAGACCTAGGAAAATGGCACATTTCATCACTTTTGAGTATGACATGTCCCATTTTCCTTGTGTTCAAATTAACATTTGATTTGAACACATGCAATGCAACGCAACGCAACACAAAGAAATACTTATCTTACCACTTTCACTTGCCAATTTTATTTACACATTTTAGTTACCAAATTATTCTTTAATCAATTTGTCCATTGATGAGTGTCCTCTAACATGAAAGAAGTGTCAACCAAGAGATAATGTAAGGCAAGAGAGAGATCATGCCGTTGATAATGAACCCTTAAAGAGGATTAAACCATTAAGCATAATCTCAATCTCAAGCTTAAAGGATCCCAAGCTTGAAACAACCCTCAAAAGCAAATGAAAGAGTAAAGCAAAGAGGGAGGTTACAAAGATTATAGTGCTGAAATGGAGTGAAAACAACACCAAAAGATGTTATTAACTCAAACAAGAGGTGTCTAAGACCCTAAAACACCAACTTGTGAGGACTATTACACTACAACCATGCAAAACAAGACCCAAATGAACCAACCAGCCCAAAACAGAGCTAAAACAAGCTAGTTCAAAGGCTAAAACATGTTGGACTTGAGCTAAGTTAAGCTAGAAAAACATGCTAACATATAAAGCTAACTAAGCATGCAAACAAGACACAAGGAGAAGAGGCTAACCCCTCCAATTTTGGACTCCAAAACATGATTTTTAGTCTCTGGAAAACTCTGAAAACCAGTGGTAAAAATCTCAAAAAAGTTGATGAAGAAATGGGAAACACAAGTGGAAAGGCTTAGATAACAAGGTTCAAAGAAGGGTGATTAACCCCTCTACCTTTAATAGCCTTAAACCACAAGCTTCAACCCATACAAATAATTGAAAAACACTTCAAAATCAGTAGTGTAAAGATGCTCAAAATTTTACCTCTTGAACAGAAATAACACGTTTGCTCGCAATTATAACATTAAGGCTATCTTTACATGAGTCGAGTTTTCAACTCTTGGAATGCTGATTCCCTTTGGTCAGTCCAGTCAACTGGAGAAGTCTTTGACAAATCTTCTATAATATCCAGCCAATCCCAAAAAGCTTCGGACTTCAGTCACATTTGTTGGTCTAGGCCAGTTCACTACAACTTCAATTTTCTGCAGATCAACAGAAATTCCATCTTTGCTAACAACATGCCCCAAAAACATAACATGATCAAGCCAGAACTCACATTTAGACAATTTAGCATACAGTTTCTGTTCCCTTAGGGTTCGCAAGGCAAGTCTCAGATGGTGTTCATGTTCTTCTCTACTTTTTGAATAAATCAATATGTCATCAATAAATACTACAATGAAATCATCAAGGTATGGTTTAAAAATTCTGTTCATAAGGTCCATAAAAGCTGGATTCGTGACTCCGAGTGGCATAACTAAAAATTCATAAGGGCCATACCTCGTTCTAAAAGCGGTTTTATCAATGTCTTAGGTTTAACCTTCGCTTGATGATACCGATCCGAGATCAATCTTGAAAACACTTGTGCACCTCAGAATCGATCAAATAAATCATCAATACGTGGCAATGGGTATTTATTTTTCACAGTTACCTTGTTCAATTCACGGTAATCAATGCACAGTCTCAATGAGCGATCTTTCTTCTTAACAAACAAAACAGGTGCACCCCACGGCGAAGTACTGGGCCTGATAAACTTCTTGTCTAACAGTTCTTGCAATTGCACTTTCAACTCCATCAGTTCAGTTGGGGCCATTCTGTAAGGAGCTTTAGATATTGGCTGTGTACCCGGAACCACATCTACAGTAAATTCAATTTCCCTGTCAATCAAATCCCCTGGCAGATCATTTAGAAATACATCTGGGAATTCTCCGACTATAGGAATACAATTCACGTCAGTTTTAACACTATCATCAGTAGACACAGTCAGCACAAAACACAGATATCCTTTACACCCCTTTCTAATCAATTTAACAGCTTTCACAGAAGAAATCAGATACGGAGGAGGTACTACTCCACTCCCATGAAACACAAATTCAGGCAAACCAGGTGGACGGAAAATTACTTGTTTTGTTACACAGTCTATAGTGGCATGATATTTTTGCAACCAATCCATCCCCAATATAACATCAAAATGATCAATGTTCAATGGCAGTAAATCAATAAACAGATGCATGTCCCCAACAATAATCTCACAAGCAGGATACATATATGCACATGTCATGGATCCCCCAACAGGTGATGACACAGCTAACAGGTAATTCATGGGTTCTAACGGTCTATTTAATTTTCGTGAAAAAGCATGCGATACATATGAGTGTATAGACCCCGAATCAATCAATACATATGCATTTTGAGCACAAATAGAGAGGATACCTGACACAACGGTTTTAGTATTTTGCACGTCTCCCGGTACTAGGGCAAACACTCGGTCCTGCCTCATAGGCTCTTTCCCAGTAGCTTTGGGGTTAGGCTTTGGTGCTACAGTTGACGTTGCTGCGCTTGGTGTAGCTTTGCTACTAACTTGCAGAGCAGAAGGACAGTCTCTAACCATGTGGCCCACTTTGCCACATCTATAACAGGCTCTGGATATTTTGTGACAAACCCCTTTGTGCTTGTTGCCACATACAGAGTAGGGTGGAATGAACCCACTCCCTTGACTAGGGCTAGTTGTTGACCCCGTATTCTGTTTCTTGTTGGCCGGGTTGTGCTTGCCTTTCTTGAATTTGAAACCCTGCCTTTTACCATGCCATTCAGTTGTTGGTGTTTCAGATTGTTTCACTGCTTCGATGTTCGACTCGGCCATCAATGCCCGGTCGAGGACACCCACAAAGGTCGGTAACTTCAAAACACTTATTCGGTCAAGTATTGCAACATTAAGGCCACCCTCAAATTTTCTGGCCTTCTTATGTGGTGCATATCTGGCAAGCTCAGTGAACCTTGCTTCATATTCAGCCACCGACATTGTACCCTATCTCAGTTGTTCAAATTCAGTCACTTTCCTATCCCTGACGCACTGTGGGAAGTACTTTTCAAAGAAGGACTCCTTGAACTGAGCCCAAGTCATAACAGTATTTGTGTCACGGATCAACATCCACCACCTTCTAGCTTCTTCTTGTAGGGTGAAGGTGGTTAACAGAACTTTATTTGCTTCTGAGCACGGAAACACTTCAAATAATTTTTCTGTTTCAAGCACCCAAGCTTCAGCCTTTAGCGGTTCAAGGCCTCCCTGAAAGGATGGCGGTTTCATCTTGCTGAATTTATAGGTGAGAGCAATAATATCCCTATCATTCACATTTGCATTTGGTTCCGGCTGTACCGGAAGAGGAGGAGGTGGGTGCTGTTGGTTCTGTTGTTATTCAAGTCTAGCAGTTATCAGTTCCATCATTCTTTCCATTCTTTCCATTCTTGCCTCGGTAGATGAGGATTCAGGTTCATCTGCATTGTCTATTTCACTATAAGCAGTTATAACAGTTGTAGCAATTATAACATTAAACAGTTGCATGTTTAGACAGTTATCACATTAACATATATTCAGTCATAGCATAGCCACACACTTTTCAAGTTCATGAAATGCCCTAATCACTTTTCTAGGACACCCTATAGCTCATTTGGACACGTGTGTGGGGTATAACTCGTGGTTAAGTATCACTCTGATACCACTCTGTCACGACCCAAACCCGGCCCTATGGGTTTAGCACCGTAACCGGCCAGTAATCCGAGATTACCGAAGGCCTGCTTAACAATAGTACAAGAAACAGAAGTTTAGGGCTGGCGGCCAATACTGATAAATAAATAATGTCCATTGGTATGGATGATCAGTATGCCAAAAGATTTTTCACGCATTCACACGTGTAGAACAGTACAGTCTATACAAAATTTACAGTCACATAGTACAGGGACCTAATCCCTTGATAACAAGATGCAGTTAGTAGTCGATACCTATACTGATAATCCAAACAAGACGGAGACAGAGGGAAAAAATAAAACACCCCAAAGCCATAACATGGCAACTTCGGAACCTCGCGGTGAGGCACATAGGGCTTGACAAAAGCTGAGTCTAACCCACGCTCCTAGCTCGATCTCGGTGGTGAGCACCTACATATATATATATATATAGTGAGCTAAAGCCCGATGAATAACATAAAGCGTAAAGAGGTTAAGAATGAAATGTCCTTCTGATGGTAAAACAGTTCATTAAACAAGATTTGATCTTTCAATCGTAATGCTTATTCACCATATGTGGTACATCCATTAGCATAGCAAGAACGATGAGGTCTTAAAGACCTAACAATAATGATGGCCATCAATCGATGCGATAATGGTTCCAGAGGAACCGACAAAGATCTCTATGCTTGATAGCAATGACAGTATACAATAGTTGCTAAGGATGCCACAATACATTTCAGAATATAGGACATACATTCAATCAATTAACAATAATTACTTCAGAAAACAGTTCCGTTAAACAGTCAGAAAACATTCTCAGTTGAACATACCTTTACACAATTGTTACTCACAGAGTTTGGGCTACGGTATGCTAGAGCGTGTCTCCTCAGTCGCCAATCCTACACAGTTCACAGGTTGAACACACACTAAGCTACACAGTTGGGAGATATTCTAATTTAATCCCTAATTTGCCTCGGTGTGTTCTACATGAATATCCTCATTAAGATGCCTTAAACTAGGCCTAAGAATGCCTAGAATGGGATGAGGATGCAAAAATACACTTAGAAAACATTTTGCAAAGTTTGCTGAAAATAGGAGCCTCGCTCGAGCGAGCCTTCCTTCGCTCGAGCGAGCTTCCAAAATCAAAGGCTTCGCTCGAGCGAGAAATCCTTCGCTTGAGCGGTCTGATGAAACAGTAAAAGTACTGGATGCTCGAATTTTACGCTCGAGCCACCAATCCTTCGCTCGAGCGTGGCTCAGAGTAAACGTTGGTCGCTCGAGCGAGGAATCCTTCGCTCGAGCGAAGAAGCCAAATCTGGAATTTCCAGATTTGCCTTCCAAGCTCAAACCAAGCATTCTACCACTCTTTACTCGACCTCTTGGGCCCAAATTCTAGAAAACACCTCTAGATTCAATATACAACAAGTTTCCAAGCTCAATTTGTGAATTCAAAGCCCAAGAGTGAGTAAATTGGAACCATTTTTCAAACCCACTTTCAAGAATAAACTTCAAACATGCCATGCATGAATTTAGAACCAAACTCCAGCTTCAAAGCTTGCTCTAATGAGCTCAATATTTTAAAAATAAGATGAAAGTATGGACTATAACAACAATATGGGCATGCATGTACCAATTCCATAAAATTAAACCTCCAAACTTGACTATATGAGCATGCATGCATGAGATGAGTTCTAATTCAACTCTTGGGAACCAATTTATGGTTCTACTCTTCAATTAAGCATAAGGCATGCAAGAACTAACTCGATCACAACAATGAGAAGGTAAAAAAAAACTTACCTAAGTCTTGTAGTTCAAGCCTAGAAGTTCAATTAGGCAATCTATGCTACAAATCCTTCAATTTCCAAGCAATGCCAAGCAAAATGAGGAGAATTACTCTATTTCTCTTAGTCTCTCTCTCTTAGGTCGGCAGAAACAAGGGAGTGTGGCTAATGAATTGTTTTGACTCAATGTGTACAAGCCTTAACAAGTGTAAAGTAGGGGCCACTAAGGGTGGCATTCTAGTAATTAAGTCTAACTTTGCAATTCATCAATATTTAATCTAATTTAATCATACCTAATCAATTTTCAGATAAATACACCATAAAATCACATTATTTCTACTGATCATGGAACATCAATCAATTTTGGATTCGGCCGCCGATAGGGCCTTCAATTAACAGTTTAAACATAAAACATGGACAGATAAACACATAAGTCAAACAGATAGAAATGCAATGCAATAGATATACTTAGTCAATTCAGTTTCATTTTCAATCAGTCCGTTCAGTACTTCAGTTAGTTCAATTATCAGTCATAAGCCGTCCAGTTTAGCAGTAATCAGTATGTAATTCAGTAAACTTTCGGTAAACAGTATGGGGTTGTTACACCTTTGTAGGTCATTCTTGAGTCTAAACTGAAGCCCCGGAAGTATAATTTCCAACGGAAGTAGCCTCACATCAAAATGCTAAGTGTGCTAAGAGATATGCCTATTTTAGTGAAGGTTGCTCAGTTTTGACTTAACTGGATTGATGCCTAACTTTAACCAACCATATCTCCCTCATCTGGACTTGGCTTTAGGAGATTCTTGAGTGTAAAATGAAGTCCCGGAAGTCCATTTTCCAATGATGGTGGCCTCACAACTTAAGTCTAAGTGTACAAAAGGATAGACCTGATTTAGTGAAGGCTGTCCGGTTCTCTCTTAACGGTTTATGCCCAACTTCTTCCCCAACTAGGTTTCTTCCATTTCCTTTAATTTTCTTCAACTCTAAACCTCTAAATAAGATGTTTTAAAATATTTTTGAAAGATTTCACCTTTCTTCCATTTATTTCCACTTTTTCCTTGCTTGATTTACCGAAAAGTGTAATTTTTAACAAAATGCAAGCCTTGAAACATTGTAGAAACTTTTGGAAAAAAATATTTTGAAAAAGAGAGTTTTAAGAACTAAAATGATTTTGGTCAAAATCGTTTTGGTCCAAAATGGGGTGTAAGGTTGGGATTTAGAGCTCTTCTTACTGAAAAAATCAAATATTTGCACAGCACAACTTTCATCATCGAGTGATCAACCTGTGGTGCCCAAGTCTTAAGGGCAGTCAAAAATGGGGTGTCTACAATATTATACTCTTTCAAATTATTATTGTCCTTATGGATTAAAAATAATCGAGTTTAAGGCAATTGCCCTAAGGATATGTGTAGATATAGATTTAGGCAATAATCACTCATATTTTTTTATTTCCTTTCTAAATTCCTATCCAAATCTAAATTATGTATAAAATTTTCAAAATTACACTCCTTAGCACATTATGTATATACTAGGGGTGCAATTCGGGCAGGTTTGGTCGGGTTGGAAGGTTGTCCAAGCCTAGCTCAAGTTGTGCTAAGATCTGCCTAGGTCTGTCCAAGCCCGAATTGTAACCCAAGGTTGCCTGCCCAAGCTTGACCCGAGTTAAACCCGAATTATCCGAGTTGCCTGAATTGTCCAAATTGTAAATAAATTTCAATTTTTTTTTTTTGCAACTACATTATTAAATTATTAAAATTTGACTCTATTTATATTTTTTTTATATGGAAAAATCATTAATACCATCAAAATAAATAATTTATATAATGTAAGAGAGAAGCCGCTATAGTAATTCTTACAATTTATGAGTGAAAATAAAAAAATTAAGATTTTAGATTATTTGTATGTATAATATATATTCAATATGATTTAATAATCTAAATTACTTTAATATCATGTAATGACTAATAATTTATATGTGTATTTAATATTTTTATATATCTATATATGTATAATTCGGGTTTCAGGTTACTCAGGTTGTTTGACGCCTTTATCCAAGCTCGCCAAAAATTAATTCGAGCTTCTGAATTTTTGTCCAAACCCATACCAAATTTGAAAATATCTTATCTAAGCCCTAAAAAAATTCAGGCTGAGTTCGGGTTGAGCCCGCCCAAATTACACCCCTAGTATATACTAGAAGTAATTGCACACGCAACACGTGCACAAAAAAATAAGATTGTAAATTGTATGATTGAATTCAAAATTTCAAAATGGAAAATGAATTTGGAACAATTAGAAGTTAAGAGAATCGAAAAAAACAAAAAACAAAAACATTGAATTTAAGGCTAACTACCCACGTAATTGCTATAAAGGTATTTGAGAAAACAAAAAAATGAAATATAATCACCAAGTCTTATCTTGACATATATAAATATAGTAGTATTGATAGATACAAATATCGAGTGAAGTTAGAGCATCTCCAATGGTTAATCAATTTTTTCATCAAATCTGAGTAAAAAAAGGACAAATTTCTCAATTTGATATCAGTCGTTCCAATGGTTTTCATCAAAAGAAAGGAGATATTGGGGGGACGACCGACTGGTTAACCAACCGGTCGACCAGACAAGGGAATTGAAATTTTTTTTTCCCCATTTCACACCATTAATCCTCAACTCCACAAATTTCTTGTAAAACCCATCAAGATCTTCCTCTTTTGATATTGAAATTCCATCGAGGCTAAAATCGTTTGTCCTTACGGTCAGGATAATCGCGTAGTCGGCTGATCACTTCCACTGGATGCTCTGCTGGCGGGGTTTCTTTGGCTATGATGTTTGGATTTGATGAAGGTTTTGCTGTATTGAAATTAAGGCGGTGTTTGGATTAGGGTGTCTTCGAATGAGTGAACTGGGTTTGATTTGATTTTGATGAAGGTGTATGAGCCGTTTGATTTGACTTAGCCGAAATTGTAGGCATGATTGAATGAAAACCCAGCGAAAAATCTTCAAGATTAAATTTATTCTGGGTTTTGATAAAGAGAGTCTTTATTGGAAGCTCAGTTAAAAAGAGAAAAGCTAACTTTGAGGTGATGATTATGTGAGAAAGAAAGCTAGAGATAGAGGAAAGGAAGAAGAGTTCTAAGAATGGAAAGAAACAGAGCAAGATTGTTGAAATGAATTTCTGGGAACTGAATTTCCCTCTGCCATCTCTCTCTCTCTCTCTCTCTCTCTTTATTAGGTTTTCAGCCTAATGGGTTTTTTTTTTTTGTTTTTTTTCTTCTTCCTGTTGGGTCATAATCTATGATGATCAATTGAGAACATAGGTTTCACTTCATACCCACCAGTAAGAAAGCAAGAGGAAAGGACCTCTTGATTACCAAACATGGCTGCAACAGTGTATTTTCCTATATAAATGGGATGACTAGTGGGACAACCAGCTAGACGACCAGCCGGTTGTCCAGTGGGACCCACTCCAACATAAACACACAGTGTTTTGCTGAAACCTAACCCAACTTCTCGATTTGGTGAAAATTTTGCTTCATTCTCAATTTGATATCACTTTGATGAAACCATTGGAGCACCAAAACATGACTTTTTCACCAAAATTCAAATCTGATGCTGCATTTGATTAAGCGTTGGAGATGGTCTTAGAGCAATCCTCAACCATATCTGGCTGATTCATGCTGCATGAGTAAAATGGGAAACACGTCCAATACAAGTGTGTGTTGTCTGCATGTCAGTGGAAAATGCATCATCAAATTCTTGATAGAATTATTCATCCTCTCTTATAAACATGGGATAATTTAATTAAATTAAAGAAAAGTGCCAATATACACAACCTTTATAGTGGGTATTAGAGAAGAAAAGTATCAACAAAAAGGTATTAATGTGATAAAAGAAAGGGCAAATTATATTAAATCATCTCAAACTATTGATCATTTACACTTTACCTCTTAATGTTTCAAATCCAACAATTACCCTAATCAAACTATTTGAGTTTGACATTAAGTTCTTCTGTTAGTCATCTATTAGATAATTGGATGAAAAATTGTCAAGTGTAATGCACATGATGATTATATTAAATTTTTATAAAAGATAAAATAGGATAATATGGTCATAAAATTTAATACCATCATCATATGCACAACACTTGATAATTTTTCATCTAAATATCTAACAGATGACTAACAGAAAGACTTAATATTCAAATTCAAATAGTTTGAGGGGGTAATTGTTGAATTTAAAATATTAGGGGGGTAAAGTATAAATGATTGATAGTTTGAGGGGTGTAATATAATTTTCGTAAATGAAATATAAGATAGAGTTGTGACTATATTCTATTTATATCTATGTCTATATCATTTTAAAGAGAACATTGAACTTGGTATTTATGTCACATTTTTTTGATTTTCTTAAAACATTCCTAAGCAATTAGGTGGTCACTTATGCTCTAAATTAATTAATTAATTATTATTATTATTATTATTATTATTATTATTATTATTATTTGTAATGTTTAGGCTTGTAATTTTATATTTTGAATTCAATTACACAATTTACAGTTTTATTTTTCTGAAATAAAATAATTATATGCACACGCACCACTTAGTTAAATAATATGCAAGGGAAACTAGTGAATTAATTGGGACGCGAAAATTAATTTAGCTTGATTTTATTAGATAACAACTGCAGTAATAATTTTTTAGGAAAAAACAAAAAAAAGAAAAAAAGAAAAAGAAAAAGTATGATGGTGATTGGAACTAGGAGTTTTTTTTCCAAACATTTTTAAAAAAATCAAACTATTTATGAAAATAACACAGTTTTTAAATTATTTAGAAAATTAATCCACTTTTTGAAATTACATTTTTGAAATGTAATTTCATGACAAAATCGCATCTTCAAAATACACTTTCATGGTGACATGGCCACCTAAGGGTGCTAACTTGGGCTTGTTGATATCGCATTCTAAAAGCACAAGTTTACTTTGAAGTCGTATTTTCAAAACACAATTTCAACCTTGACAAGAAATTGTATTTTGAAAATGCGACTTCAACATGGTGTATGCATTTTGAAAATGATATTTCATTTTGAAGATGTAATTTCAACATAATGTTGATATTACATTCTAAAAATGAAATTTCAATTAAATGACGTCTTAATTAAACTTTCAAGAAATCATAAATCAGGAAATACAATTTTTTGGAATCACAATTTAAAAATACAAAATAAAAATGATTGTTTAATTTCAAGAATATATTTTTATTATTTTTTTAAGAAATAAAAATTAGTTTGACACAAATAAACATCAAAAACAAAATTTTGAATTTTAAAAAATTATTTGTGCTCTTAGAAAAGATAAATTAATTTTTGTGAAAGTAATGAGTGTTTTTATTTTTCATTTTTTTAATAAATTAGTTTCAAGGTTTTTTTTTTATAAAAAAATTAGAAATTAAATTCTCAAAATGAAACCAAGCGGAGTTGGTATGTGATTCCATGTTGCAAAATATTTAATATAGCAAAATTTTATTCAGTACATATATACGATTTCATTAACATATATACGATTTCATTAAATAGTTAAGATAACAAACTTTTTTATTTTTTATTTTTATGTAATGAAATCGTATGAATTTGGATTATGTTAACTATTTTAACTATTTTAAATACAAGTTTGCTATATTAACTATTTTTCAACATAGAATTACATCTTGAAATTGTAATTTCATTATTTTGCTTTTTCAAATTGTGATTCGGAAAAATTGTGTTTCCTAAATTAGGATTTCTTGAAAATCGATTTAACTAAAATCTCATTTTCAAAATGAAATACCCAATCTTATGTTGAAATCACGGCTCAAATTGAGTATTGAAACATCATTTTTGCATTAATGTTTAATTATGTTTTGAAAATGGAATTTCAAGGCAATGTTGAAATTGCGTTTTGAAAATGCAACTTTAAGGTAAACTTGCATTTTCAAAATGCGATTTCAATATAGTCATATTGCCAACTTTATGTAGCCAGTCACCATGAAAGTGTATTTTGAAGATGTGATTTTGTTATAAAATTTCATTTTGAAGACGTAATTTTAAAAACTTAGTTAATTTGTTAAATAGTTTGAAAAGTGTATTTTCTCTGTACGTTGTTTAATTTTTCAGAAAATTACGAAAAAAAATAACTCTTGGAACTAGGGGTGGGAATTCCCGACACGACAAATATAACACGACTCGAACCGTACATAAAGTTAGTGAATGAGGGTTGAGCATTTTCCGGCACGAACATATATATGACATGACCCGTGAACCTCATATTCAAGTTGAACCTGTGAAATCCGACAATGGCATGTGTAACTCGTTTATTTTAACATGTAACCCATTAACACGAACACGACTTGCGACCCGAAAATGACCTAATTACAACATGTGTAACTTTTTATATAGATAGATATTTATATTAATTAATTGAATATATAACACGACCTTTTTTGTTCTCTTGATTTTTTTTTTCTTTTTCTTTTTTTCCAAAAAAGATTTTTCATGTTTGCTTCTCTTTCTCTCAAATAGGTTTTTTTGTTGGGTCAATTGTGTCATATCGTGTTGTATCATAGTAAATAAATAGGATTAGAAATTAATTGTGCAAATTGTGTCACTTATGGGTTGACACGATTATTAACAAGTTGTGTTAGTATTTGCATATATAGCATTTTTATTAAACATGTCGTGTTCATATTCATATTTTCGACACACAAAGCTGATACGACACGACACAATACCCACCCCTAATAATAACCGACTATAAACAAAAGAAGAGAGAGTGTCAATCGCATCCATTGAAGCCTTGATGATTTAATCCAGCTGAAAAGTTTGTCATTCCTATTCACATTCTAAGAACTTGACCAAATTGTATATTGGTGGAACAGTTTAAAAAAATTACTTTGGTTTATTTTGGTAAGTGGGTTAAAAGGCACTTTTCAGCTTTTAATCCATTTTCTCTCTATAAAAAAAAAAAAAAGGTCAAAACTCAAAAAAAAATATTTTTAACCATCTTTCCAAAACACTCCATTATATATATAATTTGTGTGTGTGTGTGTGTGTGTGTGTGAATCTTAGGAGGCATACTTTCAATAATTTAAGAGGCTTTTGTTAGTTGCCAAAATTCTCAAAACAGTAAACATTAGCTGATAAAAGCCATCTGAAACAATACTATTTGTTGCAATTGTATTTTCTCAATCATCAAAATTGATAAAGATTCTGAAACAAGATTGATGTGCACTCCTCAACTCATCACATAAGCTGATTCAAAAGGCAAAAACCATGTTGGAAATATTTAGACATTATCATCGAATTTTCAAGGGATGCTGGCTCATAAATTTCTACAAAGACAAACATGTTAATGTCTGTCTGGCAGGTAAAAAGAATCTTTGTAAACATTCAATTATTCGTCGGAGTTATTTCTAAGACGACATATTTGTGTGGATCCGTCATATTGAATAATTTGTATTCTGTGATATATACTATTATTTATCTACTATCTATCTATCTACTAGTATTTTAAAAGCACAAGGGGTAAATTACACTTTGCATCCCTACATTTTGAACCAAATTTCACTTTGACTTTTATACATGAAATTATGACAGTCAACTCCCTATACTTTTGGTCAAATCTCACTTTGGTCCCTGCATATTGTAACATGCCCGGGGGGTACCCGCGGGCGTTAAACAGTTCGGACTCCCGAGATCTCTTTGATCTCAAGTTTCACGAGTGCAATGTGAAACGTAGATGAGAGTCCAGATTTGGCAACTTTTATTGAAAATCCATTTTATTGCAATTTTTTCAAAAATGGACTGCGTCATCAGAACTCAGAGTCGCCACCTAATATTTTGGGAAATTAGGAAACCCATGACTCGGTGCCAAGGTCACTGTTCGTCGTAACCAAGGATGCTTGGCTCGGAACCTTAGGTATGAGAGGGGAAGGTCAATAATGAGCACCCCCGCTCACCCGATCAAAAGACCGACCTCTACTAAACCATGATATGACTTTTTATTTTCTTTTATATGTTCATATTCTAATTATTGAATAAATCCTAAAATTTACTAGGTGATGCATACAAATATAGACTAGTTTGCTCAAATTGAAACAATTCAATTTCATGTTTGTTTTTCGAAAATGGTTTGAATTTGCCACTTGACAAAGTGGGCTTAAAGTTTGTGGATTTGCCACTGCAAAATGGGCTTAAAACATACAATCTTTGAATCATTCAAATTCAAACAACAAGCCTTCATCCACAGGCATTCATACAATTATATCACTTAAGCAAATAGCCACATGGTAGTATGCTAAACATAATAAGAAAATCACACACAAATGAGATGCTAAAGGATAAAAACTCACAGATTTACCGACGTCCCTCGAACAACTACAAAACAAACTTAGTAAAATATGCATGATCTTATATACAGAATCCTAATGCAATTCACTCATGAGATGTACTAAAGATTCGGCTTCTAAGATATGACATGTGAATCATCTCAATAACATGAGGTAGCGCATAGAATCACAGAAGAATTGATTAAATCCGCACATGTAAATGTAGCCGAATCTTAATGCATGAGACATGAATGTAAAGCATGGATATGCATGTCATGTCAGATATATATACATATGTACAGTTAGGGAAAGCGAGTAAAGAATGGGATAGCAAAGAAGCGGAGTGGGGGGATTATTACAACACTTTAAATATTACAAATCCAAACAAAGGAGGGGGAAGAAATAATAAAATAAGATCCTCACAAACACTCAAAATAAAAATAAAATAAAAAACATCAACTCAGTAACCCTTTGGCGCATTTCACTCCTTTTCTCCACTAGAAATTGGGCCCAACAAGTAAGCCTAATGTTTTAAACCCCGGCCACTCATAAAGCCATCAACTGACAAAGAACCAGTTGTCTTCAACGCCTTAGCCCATGTACTCATTTTCAATGGAGGCCCCACATTCTTCTCCATAGAACAATTCCTTCCGGTTCCGTCCATGATCTGTCTCAGATCAAGGAAGCCATAATTGTTTCTGTTTCTCTCCTCCATTATTAGGTTTTGAAACTGAAATTATTTGCAATAGAGAAGAGAAGATCATATGTGAGTGACTGAATGTGAAAAGAGAGAAAGTTGAGACAGAGAGAGAGGTGGGTTGTGTAGTGGTCTGCCGAGAGAGGGGGAGAGAGAGATCAGTGCATCTCCCTCCTGTGGAGATCTCCTCTGTGAATCATTTATGCTTGTGGTTCTAGTGCCCCATGGAGAGAGAGAGAGAGAGAGAGAGAGAGAGAGAGAGAGAAGTAAGCACTCTCTCTTGCGTGTGTCTTCTCTCTCTACACCGTGTCTGTGTTGTGTATCTCCATGTCTTTTGTATGGATGGCAGTGTTGTGCATGTGTGCATGCCGAGAGAGATGGAGATAGAGGTTCAGTCCATGTGCGTGTAGCTGTGTCATCTAGTCGAGAGAGAGAGTGCATGTGTATGAATCTTCCCCCTCAAAACCGTGTGCATTTGTGTGTGTTATGTATTTCTCCTAACAGATAGAGAGAGAGAGATGAATGTTAATGGTGTATGGGTGGCCGGTCTCTCTCTCTAAACCGTGGGTGTCATGTGTGCATGTGTAGAGAGAGAGACCTAGCTAGAGAGAGAGAGCAGAGAGAGAGTATGGGTCTTCTCTCCTGTGCCGTGTGTGTGTGCATCTGCATGTGGGTGTGTTGGTGTGTGTTGAGTGGTGTGTTGGGTCTGTGAGGTACATGTGTTAGTGTGTGCTGGGTTTATGGGTGCCGTGTGTGTTCAGTGTTGTAGTGTGGGTGTGTGATGTAGCTGTGGTCTGTGTGTGTATGAATGGTGTCTGTGTGTGTGATGTTGTGAATGGTGTCCTCCCTCATCTTTCACCTTTCTCTCCCTAACCTCTCTCTCTCTAAACTGTGTGTGTATTGTGTGTTAGCCGAGAGAGAGAGAGAGATGGCAGTGTAGTGTGTCTGTCAGCTGGGTGTGCCTCATTCAAGAGAACCGTGAGGGAGGGAGAGAGAGAGAGCTGGGTTTTGGTCTTTCTGTGGATATTGGTGTGCTGTGTGTACATGGGTGCTGCTGTGAGTCCTTGAATGTCCGAGAGCCTAGATTGAGAATGAGTGTAAGAGATAATGGAGATGCCTGTGCCTCGTGGGTGTTGAGTGTGTGCCTCACATGGTTCTAAATATCGGCCGATACGCTACGTATCGGCTGATACGTATCGGAAAAATAGGGTGTCGCGACGGATACAGGCCGGTATACCGCTGAGATTGAAAATCACAGTAGTATCGGCCGAGTCCCGGTACGTATCGGCCTGTAACCGTTACACAAGCCGCGACGGGCCGATACTCACCGGTTCGGACCAATACGGGAAAGAAAAAGCTGAAAAATCTGTAAAATCTGTAAAATGATTTTTAAAATTTCACCGCCGCGACACCCGATTCCCGATGCGTACTGATCAATACTACCGATACCGATACTCCGCAATCGATACCGTTACGTTACCCGATACCGCGATTTAGAACCTTGGTGCCTCGTGTATGAATGTGTGTGTTAGTTTTTTGTTTTATTAATCCCCACCCAGAGATATAATGCAAATGTGCGTTGTCCCTTATCAAAAATCATATCATCCATTTTACAACTCCTCCACCACCTCCCTCTTTTTCCAAAAGAATATTTTACACCACCTCCCCATGATATTTCTTTTTTGTTATTTTCTATTTTTTTTTTGTTTATAAAATATTTATCAATTTATATAAAACACACCTAAGCATATATACACACACATAAAATTATACAAAAATATATAAAATATTAGTATTATAAAATAATTTGACCAAAATAGTTAAGATTTGGGATTAAAGCTTCACTTTGATTTTTCTGCTGAGCGTGGTCAAAATAAAGTGCCCAAGTCTTAGGGCCGGTCAAAATGGGGTGTCTACACATATGAAATTGTGACAATTAACCCCCTACACTTCTAGTCAAATCACACTTTGGTCACTACACATGAAATTATGACAGGCAACCTCCTGTACTTTAGGTCAAATCTCACTTTAGTCCATATACAAGTATTAATGTCATTTTTCTATTACTCAATTATTTAAATGTTTAACAAATCTAATCGTGTGATAAGAATGTGACTATGACATGAGGGTAAAAATGTAAAATCATCTACATTTTCCACTAATACACACTTTATCCTAAAATTTACATTAAAATATGACTATATTAGGCTAAAATAAAACACAGATTATGAACAATTAAGAAGATGAACTACCATTTTGTATAAATTGAAATCACGAAACTCAGTTTTTTACGATAATATAGTTTTTTATTTATTCATCTTTCTTTCTCTTTGATTTCTTTATTGCATTTTTTTCTTTAAATATTTCAAAACCTCTACCTTCTTGCCTTTTTTTCCAATTTTTACCATACGAACATATATATATATATATATATTGTATTAAATAACTCTCATGTGTTTATCACGTAGGACAAAGTGTATTGGTAGGAAATATGAATGATTTTCTTATTTTACCTTCATTTTGTAGTCACATTTTTTTCATATGATTGAATTTTTTTTAAGATTTAAAAATGAAATAACAGAAGAGAGACATTGATATTTGTGTTGGGACCAAAGTACGATTTGAGTAAAAGTGGAGGGGGTTGACTGTTACAATTTCATGTGTAGGGACGAAAGTAAGATTTGACCAGGAATGCAGGTGGTTAACTATCTTGATTTCATATGTAGGGCCAAAGTGATATTTGGTACGAAGTGTAGGGATGCAGAGTGTAATTCACCCAAAGCACAAAGAACATAAAGTGTTTTCTACTCTTTTTTTTTTTACTTCCTAAATTGCCCTCACACATGCTTTAGTTTTTGCAGACACCACTTCTACAAAGAGTTGAATCTATATCAGAATGCCAATTTGAATAGAACACTTGAAGTATTAAAGTATCCAAAATAAATAAATTTCTGGACAATGAGTGATTGTGGCTTCATGGTTTACATACAATATCGTCAACTGATTACACCGCTCAAAGGTATTACTTAAACAGTGCAAACCCACAATCATTTTGAGTTGGTGATTTTGTTAAAATTACTAATATCCATGAAAAAATCCCAAGTGATATTCAAAGAGTAGGTGAAGAACTCTCATATCTAAATGCTATAAATTCAACTTATTACTAAACGGACTACCAAGTTTGACTATCAAAAGGATCACTCCATATTGGTTGAGAACAAAAAAATTAAGCCACCGACTTCAAGTTTGAAAATCATGAAGAAGATGAACATAATCAATGTGTTTTTTTTTTTTTTTTTTTTTTTTTTTTTGAGTTGATTCGTTATTCTGAATTATCATAACATCCTAATTCTTTGTTACCCACTTTGTTTCAGATTTCAAAATCTTATAATCGATTGCATTATCTCTCAATGAACTCTACAAACAGATAAAAACAAAACAACCCACTCTGATTTGTAGACAAATAGCCCACTTATCAGGTTAGGCTTTATAAAAGTAACAACATTTTTATTTTTTTTCCATTCTTCATTCATAGTTTTGTTGGATTTTTTCCGTTGTGCTTAAACTAAACTAGAGAGTTCTTGCAATGATTTCAAATTCACTTTTACGTATTTAATGGTTGTGCTCCTACTTTAATTTTAAACATATTCATTCCTAATATTCTTTTGATTAACTTGTGGGTGCAAAAACTACCTGGTTGTAATTTTGAAAATAGAAGACCTTTTGGAATGCACCAAGATTCTCATCTATAAGAATTTATGCTTTAAATGTTAAAAACACTTACAAAATATTTTTTTTTACTAAATTTTATTATTATGAGGGAGTTTTGACCAAATTCTCCATATTTTATTGTGAGGCACATACATTAATTTGGTAGAATTAATAAAGAAGTTGTCTTAAGTACTGGGAAATTGTCTTTGGTGTTGAGGGGTCAATATATAAATAGTTGGATATGTTCTTCTCAAATACTATGCATATATATGTTGGTTTTGGAAAGTAGGGGGCCATGACAACCTTTCGTTATAGGCTAGCTCTGTCCCTGTGCATATATATATATAGAGAGAGAGAGAGAGAATATCTTGGTTTTGGAAAGTAGGAGGCCATGGCAACCTTTCGTTATAGGCTAGCTCTATCCATGTGCATATATATATATATATATATAGAGAGAGAGAGAGAGAGAAAACTCATGGTTAATAGTGCCAAATTTGTAGATCGGGAGGGTAATGGAAAGAGCTCTGTGTTCCATTACTCCCTCCTGCCAACTTAAAATCATGAAATTAATAAGAATAATCTCAGAGAGACACGTGACACCTTCAACTTGGTGGCTCAAAGCATAATATTCCATGTGATTCTTACGGGCACATGTCCTTACTTTATTTGGTTACTTGATATCTTTTGGTACTAAGGAAAAATATATAAATAGGACCCATTTCCGAAGGTCCTAAAGGAGGATTTCTGGGAATTTGAGGGAGATGCTACCCATTTGTGCACTACCATTCTCTTCTTCTTAAGCCACTTGCTCCACCTTTACCTAGTTGTTTATTCTCCAACCATTCCACCTTTGTTGGACCATTAACATAGTTTTGCCTCTCTAATTATCCTCTTAATCACTACTCACATCGAACCTCCCTACACTCCAAAAGTAGGAATTAAGGCTCTCAGTCAAGTAAAAGAGAAAAAAAGAAAAAATCTAAGATGTGACAAAAAATTAAGGTACCTGAGTTTTATTTTAAATTTAATATAACTTTAATAATACTTAAAATGGATATAATATTTTTTTTTTTTACCAGACTTGGAACAATGTTCTGTCAAAGGCGCAATCAAAAACAACCAAGGGGTGTAAATTTGGCTCAGCCCATGTCGGGCCTCGCAGGCTCTCATCAAAAAATAGGGTCCGGCCGGGCCGACCCATAGGCCAAAAAATTAGGCCTAGGCTCAAGGGGTATTCGAAACTTGGATGGGTCGATGGGCTTGGGCTTGGGCTTAGGCTCAGGCTCGGGCCAGGCTTGGACGGGTCTGAACATTTTTTTTTTGTTTTTTTGAATTTTTTCTACCAAAATTTTATAATTTTCCACTAAAACAGTCACTTGACCTTAGGCGGGCCAGGCCTTCGGTCGAGTTTCAAAATGGTAGTCTAGACCCAGGCCTAAGGTCTTTGGCTGGGCTTGGGCCTGGGCCTACCACGGGTCGGGCTTATCTCGACCTGCGAGCCATTTTTTACACTCTTAAAAACATCTTTAAAACACCAATTTATATCATATGCTTTGTATTTCCTAGAATTAGGAATTTTTCCACTCCCAAATAAATAAACTATATTCTAACATGAAAACAACAACATAGAGAGAGCTTTACAAAAATTCACGTGCTTAGAAATTTCTGAAGAAGTTTTGGTTAATGAGAGGGCGATTTCATAAATTGACACTGGGCCGAGCAAGTCTGGACCGAGCTAAGCTGGGCTAAGCGCAGTTGGGCTGAACTAAGTTCAAACGGATACTTGACACGCTTGATTAGGGCCTCGGTCCGGTTCAGTCGAAGCAACCTTAGATCGTTAGCCCAATTAATCATATTCGCTCCGCTAAGTTAGACGGGTGTAGTCTTCCACAAATCAGTCCAACCGGGCAGTATCTAGGTCAGAACTAAGAAGGTCAGCTAAGCCGCAATGGGATCCTCCAGTTAAATAGAACGAGTATTACGGTTGTGATGTGGTCATGGTGTGATGGCGAGGAACTGTGCTATCCGTTCATGCCAAAGTCGTTTGGTGGTTTTGTTAGGTGGCGTTTAGCTGTATTCGCGCTGACACATGGGAAAATGGGAGAAGAGAGCAGGTCGACGCGTCCAAAGGTGAATGGACACAGAAGCGCGCGCAAAAGGTATATAAATGGTGTGGCACCTCCATACTCAAGTCTGAAACATCTTATGATCACAACTCACTTACCACTTTGTCTCCTCTCTTCTCTCTCTCTCTCTCTCTCTCTCTCTGTGCGAACGTGATCGTCAGAGGGTTTTCCGGCAGTATACCGCTGGGTAGCTCACCATCATTGTGTTCTCAGGTCAATCGGAGTGAAGCGTAGCTTGGACACAAGGAGTACGGACAGCGATGAATATTTGCACCCTGTACAATTGGTGCTATCTATGGGAAACTTTGACAGACAAAACCTTATCCTTCAAGCTCGTCCAATCATCCTTCATGGCAAACAACGACGACATTCCGCTGTCCGCCATCGACGGCATCCCTCCGGAGTCTGTTCGGAGAAGAGATGGTCTTCCCGCCATTCTTACCATGGTTTGTCTGGAGACCTCTCATAGAGAGCTCCCCAGAAATGCGTGAGACAAGCGCGCAAGGAGCACTAACCATTCGCAAAGCCCTAATGAGCACCGGCGGAAAAAAGAGTCACACACTCAGTGCTTGGAGCATAAGCTGAGGGATCAAGACGCTATCATTCGAAGGATGACCGCAGAGATGGAGACACTAAAGCGGCAGGTCAAAGGGAAGGGTGTTTCTGGAGTGGGTAACCACAGTGAGCGCACCCAACCCCGTCGCTCAGACAGCTAGAACCAGCGACACATGCCCTCTCTCTCCATCACTAGAAGTTATGGGGTTGGTGACTCTAACTTGCCAGCAGAGAAGTCTTGCGCGCAAGACAGCAATTACCTTCCCTAACGTCTGCTGACAATGTCGAGATATTCCTATTCTGCTCGTTCGGAGGACTTGAGGGACGTCTTGGAAGAGCGAGCGCACTGATGGGAGATGCAAAGGGTGTCGGCGCTGCAGCGGTTATGTTACGAAGGTCGTGCCAGTGAAGAAGTCATAACGCCGCTACCCTGTCCAGTTGTTCATGTCCCTTTGGACAAAGATTTGGCAAGGCTAAGCGCCACCCCCTTTTCCTTAGAGATAGAGACCACACTACTCCCTTCGAGCTTTCACCAGCCCAAGTTTATGCTCTACGATGGAAGAACCGACCCATACATACACATGAGCCACTTCTAGCAGGTCATGGCTGGGTATAGGTGTAACGACGCTCTCATGTGCCTCATTTTCCCGTCAAGTTTGGGCGAGTTAGGCCTAAAAATGGTTTGAGAGGCCACCGAAGGAAAGTATCGAAAGATGGTAGCTGAAAATCCTAAGTGATTCGTGATTAGATCAAGATTAACATATTCCAAATCCCAATAATCCAAAACACACAATCTAAATCATCAAGCACTTACGAAAGTGATTTAGATTGTTTGTTTTTCAGAATAAACAATAAATCGACACAAACGATTTTTACGTGGAAAAACCACAATTGAAGAACCTTCAATTGTAATCAAAAAAACCATGGGCGAACCGCCACTAATCAATCCACTATTGAAGAAAGAAAGATTACAAAGATAATACACAAATTACCCAACTCAGTCAATTTGTCTTCGAATCTTCTATAACTCTCTCACCACGCATTCGTCTCGGAACTGATCAATCCTAAAGTTGAATCCACAACTTCACTTGTCGAATTAACGACTACATACAGAATCAAACGCCTTTTGAAACTCTACGTTTGAATCTTCGAAATCCACCGAAAAGAACTCTCTTGGATATAAGGTAACAAACTCCTTGATGTATGAATCTCAAATCATAAGTTTAGAACTCTCTCAAAAAAATCAAGGAAAACACTCAAAAAACTCAGAAGAAAACTTCAAACAAAACCCTAGGACTCTTGAATAAGATCTAGGAAAAGTTAATCCTAGAAAAAGACCCAACACGCGAATTTATAGAATCTGTGTTCGCGCGGTCCGCTCGAGCGTGGGAATTCCCACTCGAGCGGAGGCTTCAAAATTGTGTGATTCATATAGGCTTCACGCTCGAGCGGAAGTTTCCACACTCGAGCGTCGAATCACACCATCCAGTACTTTTTCAGGCGAAGCAGAGATGCTGTGAGCTTCCAATCCCCGCTCGAGCGTCACTTTCCCCGCTCAAGTGGGGAGACCAAAATTGGAAAATCTAGAAAACTAGATCCTGTTACAACCTCGGTTTTGATCCATGGAATTTGACAACAAAGGGTCTTAACAATCTCCCCTTTTGTCAAATCCCGAACAAAACCATTCTAAAACAGTTTTCCTAACAAAATCACAAAAGTACTAAAACAATTTTCCAAACTATTCTAAAAAAATTTTCCAACCAAAATCACAAAATCAACACCACCAACTATGAACCAACATTCACAACCAAATCTCAAATCCATGCTCTTAAACAATTATCCTGAAAGAAAACAACCACACACAAGCCAACCAAAAATATGTGGAACTGGATTAAATAACAAAAGACAAGTCCATCCATAAACAAACCATCCAAAACATATGACAATCCAACTATACCAAAGAAGGATAGAAGTAAAGGTAAAAATAACTGTAGTAAAAACAACTGTACCATGTACCAGTACCATGTACACCAACAAGATATACCAAAAACTGTACCACCAAGACCACTCCCCATTTTTGTCCGGGAGGGAACACAAGAAAGAGAAACAAAACAAAAGAGCAAAGATCAAGGAGCCGGAGCCGGAGCCGGAGCCGGAGCCAGAGCCGGAGACTGCATCTGAAGCAAGGTCAAGATCTAAGCCAACTGGGATGAAGACTGTGCCACAAAATCCTCAATCCACTGGGAAGAAGCCTCCAAGGCACTGAAACGGGTATCGGTAATGGTCTCAAGATTGGTGAGTCTGGCCTCAAAGATATCCATCCGCTCCTCAAGATGGTCAAACTGGGAACCAACAGAGAGCTCGAGGGACTTTCGACCACGGATCAGACGTAATCGGAGGTGCGCTCCCCTTACCAAGATCTCCGCCAGTAGCAGCATCATACTCGGCCTCCTCTGTCATGGTCGTAGCAGCACTAGGACCTGCACCAGATCTGCCAGAACCAGAAAGAACCCCCCTAATGTGAGACTGATTCTAGGAGACAGTCTTCTTGGTAAACGGGCATGTAGGAGAAGCAAAGTCGTTCTCATCATATGCAGGGACCTCAAATTTGACTAAAAGTCGGTTGATGAGACAACCATAGGGTAAGCCAAGATTATGGCGCTCAAAAGCAGCAACCATCTTTTGAATGATAAGGATGACAAGATCGATGGGACGGTTTTGGGTGATACACTGAAGAACAAAGCCTTGATCCTGGTTAATCTCAGAGCTATGGGTGGTAACAATGATATTGGCACACACAATTAAGTTGAGTAACCTAAATTGTGGGAGAAGTTCATTCTGTTTTATCAAGGAACCGGAAGGCCAAGAACGAGGAAAACCATAAAGGGTCTGAGCAACCTCATCAAAATCACACGTGGGGAGCACTGGAAAAGGGTAAAAGATAGGAAATCTCTCACTAATCTCTAAAATCTCGTGGATAATAGCAGTGGTGACAGTGATTTCCTTGGATCTAACCCATGTCTTAAAAGATGGTCCAATGTTGTCAAGACCATCCATATTGCAATAAAATTCCCGTACCCAAGTAAGATTTTGTGACCCAGAAATAAGAAAAACCTCATCCCCACCTAAGGGATCAAAGAAAGACCGGATAGGAATGGACTCAAAGGTTGAGGGTTGAACATTACGTTCAAGATGGATGGAGCGAGATAGGTAGGACTCGCAGTATAACTTGGCTTTTTCAGCCGATGGGAAGCGGTCAGTGTTATATGGAGGGCGAGGGGCTGTAGACTTATGTCTTTTGAAGGTGGACATGACTAAACACTACAAACAAACCCCAACCCAAGACAAACAAAACCCAACAAAGCCAAGAGAGACAACACAAAAATTAGTAACACAGGGTTATAGCAAAATGAGATAATAGAATAAGATGATGATGTAACAAAGCAGTAAAAGCAAAGGCATGGTAAGCAAGGCATCCAACATGAGAATAGCATAAGTGAAATGAAATGAGAAGCAATGCTATGAAAATACCTTATCAAACACACATGAATCCAACATGAAAAAAGTATTAAGATAAAGGAAAGGAGAAACAATGCTATGAACATATCTTATCAACCAACCAGGAATTCAACATAGGTAGACACTCAAGTATCAAAACAAAAAAAAAACAAAAAACACAAAACCACAGTACAATATATGGAACAAAAAAAATAAATCCCCAAATTGAGACCCAAAACAAAACTGAGCCAAAAAAAAAAAAACCAAATTAATAACCCTAAAACAAACCTAAGTAGAAGAGTGATAAACTGAATCACTGGGAAACTAGCAAAATAAAAAAAAAATTAAACAAGATGAACACCAACTAAATAGACCCATCTAGACACACACAAAAAAAAAAAAAAAACCAACTCAAGCAAACCAAACAAAATATGAACAAAAAACAGAGAGACAGAGAGACGACACAAGAGTAGAAGAGAAAGAGAAAAGAGATATACCTGAGGTGGAAGAGATGAAGGAAGCAACCCAATGAGCAGACCAAGGAAGGTGAGGCAATGAATTGCCAGAAACCCTAGAAGAGGAGAAGTTGAGAGGCAAAATGACTCGAAGGGTCGAAGGACGGAAATATATACAAAACCAGTCCGCTCGAGCGGAGATTTTAACGCTCGAGCGTGAGACAAAACACGCGAAGGCACGCTCGAGCGCGGAAACTGAAGATCGAACGTAAAATCATCCCTCCCAAAACTACAAAAACTACTGCAAGCCTCAAAACCACGCTCGAGCGTGGAACAGTCCGCTCGAGTGGGGAATTTTTTTTTTTTTTAAAACAAAAACCAAGAATAACAGGAAGTGAAACCCAAAACACAAGTAGGTGATCATATTTGGCAAAAATGGATACTAAGATGGAATAATCCACATAGCATGAATCCTGTAATCTTGCAAATTTTGGAAAATAATGTCACTGAAATCATAAGCAAGGTATATAAAACATCATCAGTGATCATAAGCTACAAGAGAATGTACAACACAAAATCCAGCATGAGAGCTCACAAAGTAAAGTATGTGTGTGCAATCCATGAGGGTCCACTAAGCTAGAGTTAATCCTCGTAGTGGTCGGATGGTTGGACCTCCACCATGAGTAACTTATCAACACAGAGAAAAGTCAAACCACTAGGAATCACGAGATATTTGTTGAGTAAATGCGGAGGCTCCCCCTCAATCAATTAGTCCCTTTTTTTTTTACTTTTTCTTTCTTGTGGGAACTCACTGGTGGCATACACGCTCAAGAGTATAGAAACCAAACCAGAAAAGAATGAAATAAATAATGATGGCCTCGTTGGTGCCTCTGAGGTAGCCTTTTCCTAATGCCCGGACTTCAAGGAACTGAGGGAGAAATCGTGGAAGTGAAAAACAGATGGTAGACGGTTAAGAGACTCAACATCACTCATGATATACTAGTATCGGTCAATTCCACTGTAAATGTACAAGAAACACTGTTAGTGGTCTATAGAGAACTTTGATCACTTGTGCGGAAACCCCTGCGACAATTTTTCTCAAGAATGTGTACAGAATGAGATCATGAGGTTAATGAGCATGGGCATTCAAAATGAGCTATGAACAAAGAACAATGAGATCTTGATAACAGCATGAGTAGTGTACATAAAGATGTGGATGCAAAAAAAAAAGAAATCAATGATAATGAGATTATAGCAACCAAGCACTCATACAGCCAAACACTCACACCTACTCAAGGAACAAGTAACACTCTAGTGATCGAGCATGACACCCAAGGTCTTTCTAAGGAACTCAAACCGAAGAAGATCAAGGGGTTTTGTAAAAATATCAGCTTTTTGATACTCAGTGGAAACATGCTCAAGAACAACAAGGCCTTCTTCCACTAACTCTCGAATAAAATGATGACGAATGTCAATGTGTTTGGTGCAAGAGTATAACTTGTGTTATCACAGAAAAGTGTGAGAGTGTTCTGTTCTATCCCATAATCATGAAGCATTTGCTTCATCCACAGCATTTGTGCACAACAACTCCCTGCAGCAATGTACTTAGCCTCAGCAGTGGAAAGAGAGATGGCATTTTGCTGTTTACTATGCCAGGAAACCAGATTATTCCCAAAGTAAAAACACCCCCCAGATGTACTTTTCCTATCATCAGCATACCCTACCTAGTTGGCATCAGAAAAACCAGTAATTTTAGTTGTAGTATCAGTGGAAAACCAAACCCCATACCCCAAGGTCTCATTAACATATTTGATGATGCGTTTGACCGCAAGAATGTGAGACTCTTTAGGACTGGCTTGGTAACGGGCACAAACACCGACACTGAAAGAAATATCAGGACGACTGGTTGTCAGATACAAAAGACTCCCTATCATACTCCTATAAAGGGTAGGATCAATATCAATACCAGAGGAATCTTTGGAGAGGTGAAGACTGGTGCTCATAGGAGTGCGTGCATATTTGGCAGACTCAAGACCAAACTTTGACACAAGATTTTTAGCATACTTAGATTGAGAAACAAACATACCCGAAGGACACTGTTTAATTTGAAGACCCAAGAAATAAGACAACTCTCCCATCATGCTTATCTCAAACTCATGTGTCATGCAATCCGAAAAATATTTCACAAGATGATCAGCAGTGGAACCAAACACAATATCATCAACATATATATGAGCAACGAGAATAAAAGACTTAATATGTTTCACAAATAAAGTCTTATCCATACTACCCCTTTGAAAATCATTATCAAGAAGAAAGGTAGTAAGTCTATCATGCCAAGCCTGAGGGGCTTGTTTCAACCCATACAAAGCCTTGTCTAACTTGTAGACATGATTAGGACATTTAGGGTCCTCAAACCCTTTTAGTTGCTCAACATATGCCTCTTCTTTCAAGTACCCATTCAGAAAGGCATTTTTCACATCCATTTGAAACAATTTAAAGCCAAGAAAACATGTAATACCAAGCAAAATACGAATAGATTCGAGACGTGCAACTGGGGCAAACGTCTCATCATAATCAATACTCTCTACTTGTGTGTAGCCTTGAGCAACCAACCTAGCTTTATTCCTAACAATAGTACCATTCTCATCAGATTTATTTTTAAAGATCCACTTGGTACCTATCACATTTATGTCTCTAGGTCTGGGAACTAGAGTCCAAACTTTGTTACGTTCAAATTGACCTAATTCTTCATGCATAGCATTGACCCAACTATCATCTAGCAAGGCCTCTTTAAAATTCTTAGGTTCAATTAATGAAACATAACACATATGTGATACCTCATCCCGAATCTGTCTTCGGGTTTTCATTCGATCCGAGACACTTCCAATCACCTGTTGAGCTGGATGATTCAATTTCACCCTTGCTGATTGTTTAAGCTCAGGACTTGCGGTGACAGAAGCAACAGGAGTGATGTCCCTTTGAGCACTCTTTGGACTTGAACTTACCTGTGCGGATGGTGCTGTAACAATTTCTTGTGATTGGACCGCAGTTTCTCCTTGATTTTGTGGTTCAGTATCCAAGATTGGAGACTCACCATTGTCATCCTCATTTGTTGCTGGAGTAGGTGAACCCGTGTCATCTATAACCACATTGATAGATTCCATTAATGATGAAGTTCACAGGTTATAGACTCGAAAAGCCTTACTGTTGGTTAAATACCCTAGAAAAATACCTTCATCACTTCGGGAGTCAAATTTGTCCAAGGGCTCTCTATCTTTGAAGATGTAACACTTACTCCCAAAAGTTTTGAAGTATTTTACATTAGGTTTCAAACCCTTCCACAATTCATATGGAGTTTGTAAAGTGCCAGGCCTTAAATACACACGATTTATGACATAAACAGCAGTATTTAGGGCTTCGACCCAAAACTTTGGAGGAAGACTCTTACTGAGGAGCATGACCCTAGCCATTTGTTGAACAACTCTGTTCTTTCTCTCAACCACTCCATTTTGTTGTGGAGTAATAGGTGTAGAAAATTCATGCTTAATTCTATGCATATCACAAAAATCTGAAAACGAACTATTTTCAAATTTACGACCATGATCAGTTCGGATTCTTATGATACGCCCAATGGAAACACCCTGTTCATTTTGGATTTTAAGGACTAAAGCCTGGAAAGCATCAAACGTATCAGATTTTTTCCTTAAAAAGTTTACCCACGAAAACCGAGTAAAATCATCAACAGTTAGAAAAATGTATCTTTTACCTCCAATGCTTTCAGACGTTTGATTGTAAAGCTGTTCATCTTTTTATGAGGGGCATGGGTTTGCTTTCCAAGTTGACATGGTCCACACACATGGCTCAAATTCTTACCCAGTTTAGGTACTCCTCTCACAAGCTCTTTGTTGGCTATCTTTGTTAGGTCTTTGAAATTCATGTGACCTAATCTTTGATGACACAGGTTAATGTTACTAATGATGGTAGAGTGACAAGTGAGATCATTAGTAGTAACAATCCCATAGCAGTTATCAGATGTGCGAACCCCTTGTGAGACAGTATTTCCCTTTTTATCCAAAATTTCACATTTATTTTTTGAAAACAATACGTCATGATGGGAATCACACATTTGACTAATACTCAAAAGATTTTCTTTAAGACTATCAACAAGTAAAGCATTATCCAGCTTGGGAAGACCAGCAACACTGATAGAGCCCTTACCAATGACTCTAGAAGTGCCGCCATCTCCAAAGGTAACAATTTCTCCTTCATATTTTTCAAGGGAGGTGAAGTCAAATTTGTTACCGGACATATGACGAGAGCACCCACTGTCAAGATACCACATGTGTGAATCACGTGTTTTTAGAGCAGTGTGAACAACTAAACAAGTCAAATCATCTTTTCTCACCCAAATCTTTTTAGTCTTGGTATTCTGCCTAGACATATAAGGTTGTCTCCTAGCCCAAAAAGTATTCAAATTTCTACCCTTTTGAGACACCTTACCAAACAATTCAAAATAGTAAGGACGAATGTGGCCATACCTACCACAGTGATGACAAATAAAAACAAGTTTTACCTCCCTTTTGTTGATCTTACCTGCTTTTGGTAGATAAAGAGAGGAATCATCCTGGTTTACCTTCAATTTTCCCTTTGCTTGTGTCTTCAAGTTATGTGAGGTAGAGGCCTGTCCCTTGTGAGCTGTCACACCATAGCCTAGCCCACTTTTGTCAGAACTCATTTGTTGAGACCCGAGTATGTCTTCTAGAGATTTGGAACCTTTGTTCCACATGGCAATTGTTGTTCTAGCAATACGGAGTTCTTCATCTTTCTGACAGACTATCTCTTCCAATGCAGCTTGTGACAACTCAAGACTTTCAAGCTTTTCTTCATATGTGGAATACACTTTCAGAAGTTCATTCCTTTCAGTTTCACAGGATAGAAGTTTTCCACATAAGTCTTGCCTGTCACTTGAGATCTTGATGACATTCTGTTTTGCTGCTACAAGTTCTCCTTTTAGCTTGACATTCTCACCCTCACATGTTTTGAGCTTGAGAGAGAGTTTGTCGTTGATTTTGGACAAATTCAGAGATTCCTCGTACAGCTTTTCATAAGCTTGTTGTAGTTCATCGCCATTGATCTCATCATTGTCTTCAGATGTTTCATCATCCTCTTTTTGCTCTTCATTCTCCTTGACCTCATCCAATCTAGCAACCAAGGCAGGGAAGTTGCTGGATGGTGGTGAATGTGAATCTCCTCTTTCATGGAATTGACTCAGAATTTCCCATGCATCTTTAGCCTTTGTGCAGTGAACAACTCGTTGCTATTCTTCATAGGAAATTGCTCCACGAATAGTAATCGGGGCTCTTTGATTGCCCAGATTGTCTGCACTTTCTGTATCTTCTTCAATGGCTTGCCAACCTTCTGGTTCAAAAGCTCTCAGAAAAACCCTCATTCTGATTTTCCAATACAGGAAGTTAGTCCCATCAATGGTGGGAGCATGATACAGGTTCTGACCACGAGCTAATTCCGATGGCTTTGGAAGAAGTTGAGAAAAAGTGGTCCAAAATGCCATGAAAGCACTATCCTCGTCTTCATCGGATTCAGGCTCTTCGGGTTCTTGCTCCGACCCGTTTTCATCATCCCAAGTCACAGTGTAAACTTTCTTTCGATTCTTTTTCGAAGGGCATTCAAGGGCAATATGACCAAACCCTTGACATTCATAGCACTTGACCCCTTGCCCCTTTACAATATTCTTTTCAGTTTTTTGAGCAAATTTGGGTGGAAAAGTTTGGGTTTTTCATTACTCTTGTCTTTTGAAATAGGGTCTCTGAAATTAGGCTTCTTTTTCTTCAAAAATTTTTTAAACTATTTTGTAAGCATAGCCGTCATCTCAGACTCTAAATCAAATTCAATCTCTGGAGTTTTTGTAGTCTCATGAGCACTAGTGAAAGCCACACTATCTTTTTGTTTTTTCTTTGAAATCTGGTGGGCTTCATAAGTCTGCAAGTTTCCAACCAATTGATTAAGCTAGAGGGTATCAACATTCTGAGCCTCCTCAATGGCTGTCACTTTTGATTGGAACCTCTTGGGAAGGAACCTCAAAATTTTTCCAACAACTTTAGCTTCTGGAATTTTTTCACCGAGTGTGAAACAGGAATTCACGATATCACTAAGTTTTGCATAGAAATCATCAAACGTCTCATCATTGTGCATAAAAAGGGTTTCAAAGGCGGAGGTGAGACGTTGAAGTTTTGACCTTTTGACAAAAGTAGTACCTTCGTGAATCGTTTCAAGAATGTCCCAAGCCTTTTTTGCTACCTCACACGTGCAGATTCGACAAAACTCTTCAAGTGTGACGGAGCAAAACAAAGAATTGAGAGCCTTACTATTCCAACTCGAGTTTTGGTAATCAGTTGTGTCCCATTTATCAAGGGGTTTAGGAATATCAACACCATCAATGGTGACAATAGGTTCACTCCACCCATAGATTACGCAGTGCCAAATTTTCTCATCGATGGATTTTAAAAACGCTCTCATACGAGCTTTCCAATAAGAATAGTTTGTACTGTCGAGTAAAGGAGGTCTATGAGTTGAGTTACCTTCACGAATAGAATCCATAATACTAGTCACACAAAATCACACTTCTATAGTTTTGATAAAAACAAAGTGACCTGCTCTGATAAAAATTGAAAATCCTAAGTGATTCATAATTAGATCAAGATTAAAATATTCCAAATCTCAATAATCCAAAACACACAATCTAAGTCAACAAGCACTTACGAAAGTGATTTAGATTGTTTGTTCTTCAGAATAAACAATAAATCAACACAAACAATTTTTACGTGGAAAAATTACAATTGAAGAACCTTCAATTGTAATCAAAAAACCCACGAGCGAACCGCCACTAATCAATCCACTACTGAAGAAAGAAAGATTACAAAGATAATACACAAATTACCTAACTCAGTCAATTTGTCTTCGAATCTTCTGTAACTCTTTCACCACGCCTTCGTCTCAGAACTAATCAATCCTGAAGTTGAATCCACAACTTCACTTGTCGAATTAATGACTACGTACAGAATCAAACGCCTTTTGAAACTCTACGTTTGAATCTTCGGAATCCACCGAAAAGAACTCTCTTGGATATAAGGTAACAAACTCCTTGATGTATGAATCTCAAATCATAAGTTTAGAACTCTCTCAAAAAAGTCAAGGAAAACACTCAAAAAACTCAGAAGAAAACTTCAAACAAAACCCTAAGACTCTTGAATAAGATCTAGGAAAAGTTAATCCTAGAAAAAGACCCAACACGCGAATTTATAGAATCTGTGTTCGTACGGTCCGCTCGAGCGTGGGAATTCCCGCTTGAGCGGAGGCTTCAAAATTGTGTGATTCATATAGGCTTCACGCCCGAGCGGAAGTTTCCACGCTCGAGCGACGAATCACACCATCCAGTATTTTTTCAGGCGAAGCAGAGATGCTGTGAGCTTCCAATCCCCGCTCGAGCGAGGTGACCAAAATTGGAAAATCTGGAAAACTAGATCCTGTTACAACCTCGGTTTTGATACATGGAATTTGACAACAAAGGGTCCTAACAGTAGCAATTGGCAGAAGCATTCGTGACACGATTCAAAACCAACACCAAAACGCCAAAGGAAGTTAACCACCCTCTGAGTATCAAGATGGAGCCAAGCGACTCCCTCATAGCATATAACGCCAAATATTGAAAAACTTTCAACGAGATTCTTGATTGCCCAACCAACCTGGCACTCACTCAATACAAGCGCAGTCTCCCAGTCAGACATAGATTGAGGGACTCGCTCACGATGAACCAACCAACTACCATGGAACTGTTGATGCAGTGCATCAATGAGCACATCTGAGTAGAGGATAATGCGACTGTGGCCACCACGAAGACGAATCCGGTGGCAACAAACAAAAAGGTGGCTGGAAAAGTTCACACAGTCGGACAAGAGGCAGACCATCTAAGTGACCGCGTAAAATAATCAAACCGTGGTTCGGATCGTAAAAACCGGGGTCAAGGTCGCCGCACCGACCGAGCTAATTATCCCTACGATGCCATGGCAGATGCAAATAGAAAGTTTAATGCCCGAACAGGCATCACCACAGTTTTCAAGATCCCAATTTACCGCATCTTTGGCAAAATCCGTGATGAGGTGTACGTCCGGTTTCTGGCTAAGTTGGGCGACGCGCAGAAGGGCTTCAATCTGCAGTATCACTGCACCTATCATGGTGAGCGAGGGCACCGTATGGAGGATTGTTTCCCTTGAAGTAACACTTGAAGGAGTTGGTCGCTACTGGCGACTTGGACCGTTACATCGATGGGGTGTCAAGGCTACACATCATGCTCCAGCTGAGCCAAATGGTTTAGCTTCCCCAAAAGCACCCCCTCAAGGAGTGGTCAATGTGATCCACGGTATCATCGAGCTAGCGCGGGTATGCGAGCTCCGAGGTATGATCAAAAAAGTGGAACATATGAAGGAAGTCCTGTCAGTCCAGCCCACAATCAAAAGAGACAAGACCAATGAGAAAAATGTGCTCAGCTTCTCAAGTCGGGATCTTGAGTGCATTCAAATGCCGCACAATGACGCTATGCTGGTTACTCTTCACATTAGAGACTTTGACGTTAAGCGCATTTTGATCGACCAAGGTAGTTCAGTCGAGATCATGTACTACAATGCCTTCAAGCAACTCAAACTTAGAGATACAGATTTGGCTCCGATAACTTCACCGCTAGTTGGTTTCAACTCGTAACCGGAGTGGCCTATGGGAAAAATAATCCTTCCGATCAAAGCCGGATTCATGGTCAAACAGGTGGAGTTCTGGGTGTTGAAAGTTCCCTCCACATACAATCTGATCCTAGGTAGGGGATGGCTTTACACCATACACGTGGTGGCGTCGACCTACCACCAAGCTATGAGGTTCCCCTCTACTACAGGGGTGATTGAAGAGATTTGGGACGATCAGGTCATGGCCAAGCAGTGTTTCGTGGCCGTGAATGGAAGCCGAGTAGCCAAAGGCTTCGTGCAAATAATCGAAGGTCCGGAAGATCAAAGTGTCCTGGATGATGTGGGCACTAGGGTCGAAGAAAAGGCCGTTGAAGATTTGGTGGAGGTGCAAATCAACGAAGACAATCCAGACAAGTTCTTTCTGTTGGGATCCAGCTTGACGGCACAAGAACGACTGGAGATGATGGAGTTCTTGGTGGCGAATATTGAAGTATTTACATAGACACCTTACGACATGCCTGGCGCCAATCCAAGCTTTATTTGCCACTAACTCAATGTCTTCTCGGATGCTCAGCCTGTCATTCAATGAACGAGGAGATTAGTCCTTAATCACGCCGAGGTAGTGGTAGAGGAGGTCAAAAACTTGCTTGAAGTGAGGGCAATCCAGGAAGTGCACTACCCACGGTGGGTTTCTAACACGGTCGTAGACCAAAGAAGAATGGGAAATGGCGAGTTTGTGTCGACTACAAGACGGTCAACCGAGCTTGCCCTAAAGACAATTTTTTTTGTCCAGAATCGACCAACTGGTAAACCTTACAGCCGGACACAACTAACTCAGTTTCTTGGATGCATATCGCGTTATCACCAGATTGCCGTGCATGAGCCTGACCGGGAAATTACCTCTTTCACGACACCGAGGGGATTGTTTTGCTATAGAGTCATGCCTTTTGGCTTGAAAAACGCTGGGGTGACCTTCTAGAGAATGGTGACCAAAATGTTCGACCCACTACTCGGCCGCACTATGGAGGCTTACATCGATGACATGATGGTCAAAAGCAAACACGAGGCCGATCTGGCAGAGATGTTCGCCAGTCTTAAACAACACAAGCTATGTCTGAATGCGCCAAAGTGTGCCTTCGGCGTGGGGTCAGGGAAATTCCTGGGTTTTCTAGTCACCAACTGAAGCATTGAGGCAAACCCATCCCAAATCAGAGCCATACAGTAATTGAAGCAACTCAACTCGACAAATGACGTACAACATCTTGCTGGTATGGCAGCCGCGCTTAACCGATTTATAAGCCGGTCATCAGATCGTTTCTGCCCTTTCTTTCGAGCCTTGAAGTCCAAGTTTTCATGGGACGAAGAATGTGACAGAGCCTTGGCCAAGCTAAAGACATATTTGTCTTCCGCCCCACTCTTGGTCACACCGAAGAACGATGAAGAACTCTACCTTTACCTGGCTATTTCTTAACATGTTGTTAGTGCAGTGCTCGTTCGGGCAGAAGGCATCGAACACCTACCGATCTTTTACGTAAGCAAGCCTTGCTCCCGACGGAATCCAGATACTTGCCACTAGAAAAACTTGCTATGGCAATAATGATGGCCTCTAGGAAATTGGCACACTACTTCCATGTTTACACGATCGTGGTGCTAACCGAGTTCCCTTTGAAAGCCTTATTTGAGCGGGCGGACTTCTCCAGCTGAATTATGAAATGGGCAGTCGAGTTAGGGCAATTCGACGTCAAGTTTCAACCCCAAATTGCCATCAAAGCCCAAGCATTGACCGACTTCGTGGCAGAATTCTCGCCCAGAATTCACCCGGTTTGCCCGGTGGATCTTACTGGTTCAACCGGGCTAAATGAGGTAGGCACAGTAGAAATTGCACATCCTCTCATCCAACTAAACATTGAAAGCAACGTGAAAGTTGCGCGCCCGTCTGCAGACCCATCACTTGAAGACCCACGCCAGCCTAGCAATGCGCCGTTGGATTTGGAAATAACTGAGCAACCTATCGGATCTAACCTCGCATTGCTAAGGAGGGATGAAAGCATGCTTGTTGCGAAAGTAGCCGAACAGCCGAGCAATTCTAACCAATTGAATCTCGAAACGTCACAAGACCCCACAGAATGTTGGAAGCTCTTCATCGGCGAAATGTGGAAACTTTTTGTACATAGTGCCTCAAACAGGCATGGCGTCAGGTTGGGAGTAGTCTTGATCTCTCCGGATGGACTAACTATTGAACATTCCATCGCGCTCGGGTTTCCAGCATCAAACGACTGAGCGAGTAATGGAGCCGAACAAGGAAGTCAACATGGCGAGTAAGTTGAGGATGCCAACCGAGCAGATTAGTGGTCTCGGCCAGAGAAGGTAATCCCAGCCACACTAGCGCGGATGGAATTAAGGGACAATTGAAAGGACGATTTCATAAATTGACACTAGGCCTAGCTAGTCTGGACCGAGCTAAGTTTAAACGAATACTTGACACGCTCGGTCAGGGCCCCGGTCTAGTCCAGTCGAAGCAACCTTAGATCGTCAGCCCGGTTAATCATATTTACTCTGTTGAGTTAGACGAGTGTAGTCTTCCACAAATCAATCCGACCGGGTAGTATCTAGGTCAGAACTAAGAAGGTTGGCTGAGTCGCAGTGGGATCCTCTAGTTAAACCGAACGAGTATTACGATCGTGATGTGGTCACAGTGTGCTGGCGAGGAACCGTGCTATCCGTTCACGCCAAAACCGTTTGGCGGTTTTGTTAGGCAGTGTTTAGCTGTATTTGCGCTGACATATGGAAAAATGGGAAAGGAGAGCAGGTCCACGCGTCCAAAGGTAAATGGACGCAGAGGCGCCCGCAGAAGGTATACAAATGGTGTTGCGCCCAATACTCAGGTCTGGAACATCTCGTGATCACAACTCACCTACCACTTTGTCTCCTCTCTTTTCTCTCTTTCTTCTTATGTGCTAACTTGACCGCCGAAGGGTTTTCCGGCAGTACACCGCCGAGTAGCTCACCATCATTGTATTCTCAAGTCGATTGGAGTGAAGTGTAGCTTGGACACAAGGAGTACAAACAGCGAAGGATATTTGCACCCCGTACAGTTAATTAGATGCCTCCGTTTTGAAAGAATTATTTATAGTTTGATATTTTAACTTTTTGACTAATTTATTATAATTGAATTAGTTTTGTTTGGAAAGAATTTTTTTTTATATAATTTTATGAGAGAAAAATGTGAAGTGATTATGGTTTAAATGTCACATTTTGAGGTTGTTTGGGAAGAAAAACTTTTGAATTTTTAGGCTAAAATAGCACTAAAAAGCAAAATAAATTAAAATAATTAATAAGACAAATGGGTGTTTTGGAAAGATGGTTAAAAGCTGATTTTTGGCTTTTAACTAAGTTTTTTGGCTTTTTCAGAAGTCATTTGAAAAGTTGGTAAAAAACTATTTTTAGCTTTTTTTACTTAATATTTGTTTATGTTGTCATAGTATAATTAAATGACCAAAATACCCTCATCCATTTTAGAAAATAACCACTATCACCCATGTGACTCATTTAAACAACATAAAAGGTAAAATTGTAATTTCACAAGAAGCTTTTTGCTACCTTCCTAAATGGTTTGATGGCAAAAACGCCTAGCTTTTTTGGCTGAAGCTGCAAAATGCAACTTTTTTCTTTTGTTCCCAAGTAGCATCAAAATATCGTATTAGACTCATAATCATTTCTTTTTTTTTTCTCAAAGACATCACATCCAAGTATACAAAAATTCAACACTCTTCTCAAATGCAATTATTTTATTCTATTAAAATAGTTAAAGACTAAAATAGTCAACTTTTCAAATACCCACTTTATCTTTTTAATTTTTTTAACTTATTTTATCTTTTTATGTTTATTTAATCTGTTTAGCTCTTGTCCAATAAAGCCTTCCATATGGTCATACATACATATATGAACCAACTGCACAAGAAACTAACTTTTTTTTAATTAAAATAAAATAAAAAAGTTATGAAAGTGGTCGAAATTAAAAATATATACCAAAAAAACAAAATCATTAAAAAATCAAAAAAACACTAAAAAGGTAAAATGACTTTTTAATTTTTTTTTTATGAAAAACGTACCCCAAAAAAAAATAGAGAAAAAGAGAAGAAATCTTTAATTTTTTTTTTGTCTGATTTAAAAATTTGTTAACATTTTGACTTCTTTAATTTTTGACCAAAATAGTTTTGTGTGTGTGTGTGTGTGTGTGTGTGTGTGTGTGAAACATGACCTGACAGATGCCTTCTGGGACTAAAGAAAAAAAAAATGATTTATTATAAAACAACTGTGGTCAAAAAATAACCACCCAACCCTTTTCGCTTGCAGTTAAGAAGGTTTGACAGTGGGTGGGTTGGCCAAAAATATTTTGCTACCTTTTGAGAATTGATCAACCCTCCCCTCATAATTGCTTTCTAGCATTATTAAAGATGAAAAATGAAATTTCAATTCAACCAAAGTCCCAGTCCGAGTCCCTGCCTGAATTAATGCATCATAAACTATTATATGATTTATTTGTCTCATAAAGTTTCATACCTTTTATCATAACCAGTAATTTAAAAAATATATATATATATATATTCAAAGGGGGTGTATGTGGCCTCCTAAAATATTATATGATTTTTTTTAATTGGTGATTTTTTTTTTTTTTATAGGTGTATGTAGCATGAAGTCTAATTATTTATTTGTTATGGTTATAAGGACTTGATTAATAAAATACACTTGTGACATGTACAAACTATTATTTTAAATGACTTTCTTCTTCTTCTTCTTCTTCTTCTTCTTCTTTTAATTTTAATTTTATTTTATCTATACTGTTTTCTCTTTCTCACAAATTGCCTATTGTTGCCGCTACCCATCTTCACTTCTAGCAATTTGTCGAAAAAGTTTTCAAAAGACTTACAATTGTTGGAAAAGTTGCTAGCAATGGACAATAGACAAATGGACACGTAGACAGATTATGTGGACATAGGTGGACAGACAGGTGAACACGTAAACAGATAAGTAGACAAGTAGACATATAGATTGACAGATAAGGATATTATACTCTTTCAAGTTGTTATTGTCCTTATGAATTAAAAATAATAGAGTTTAAGGCAATTGCCTTAAGGATGTGTGTAGGTATAGATTTGGGCAGGAATCACTCATCATCTTCTTCTTCTTTTTCTTTTTTTCTTTTTCAAATTCCCTGTCCAAATCCAAACACACTTTAAAATTTTGAAAATTAGACTACTTAGCACATTATATATATATATATATATATACCAGAATTGCACACACAATGCGTGCACATATGATCATTTTGTTTCAAAAAAATAAGATTGTAAATTGTACGATTGAATTCAAAATTTCAAAACAGAAAATGAATTTGGAACAATTAGAAGTTGAGAGAATTGAAAATATATATATATATACATACAAACAAACAAACATTGAATTGAAGACTAACTACCCACCTAATTGCTATAGAGGTATTTGTGGGGAAAAAAAAATGAAATATAATCACCAAGTCTCATCTTGACATATATAAATATAGTCCTATTGATAGATACAACATTGAGTGAAGTTAGAGCAATCCCCAACCATATCTGGCTGATTCATGCTGCATGAGTAAAATGGGAAACACGTCCAATACAAGTGTGTGTTGTCTACATATCAGTGGAAAATGAATCGTCAAATTCTTGATAGAATTATTCATCCTCTCTTAGAGACATGGGATAATTTAATTAAATTAAAGCAAAATGCCAATATGCACAACCTTCAAAAAGTACATATATATTTATAGTGGGTATTAGAGAAGAAAAGTGTCAACGAAAGGTATTAATGTGATAAAAGAAAGAGCAAATTATATTAAACTCTCTCAAACTATCGATTGTTTACATTTTATTTTTTAATGTTTTAAATTCAATAGTTATTCCCCTCAAACTATTGGAATTTGACATTAAGTTCTTCTATTAGTCATCTTTTAGATATTCAATGGAGAGGATGAAAATTGAGATTGATGATGATAAAGGGTGACAAGGGTTTTGTTATATGGATGATTTAAGGGAAACGGTTTGGCTTGTGATGGTATAAGAGGCTAGAGAACGTGTTGTATTTATAGGCATTTATCCATGGTACGTACTAAAAGAATATCTTGAAATTTTTTTCAAAAATAAATAAAATATACGGACCCGATTTATTCCGAATGTGACCCAAATCTGTATATTTTATTTTTGAGTACAAAAAATAAAAATTATTTCAAAAATAATATGTATGAATCAAATTTATTTTAAATGTAACCCAAACCACACTATATATTTCATTTTTAGAGTATTTGTCAGGTCACTTTTTTAGAGTACATAATTTTTTTGGACAATGATCATCTATTTCCAAATTCTTTCATTTTATCTTCTAATGCATTTTTAATTAGATCATTTGAAAATCTCGACATACATAAATCTTGAAGCATAATTTAATAATTGAGAATACATTAAAATATAGAAATTAAAATTAAGAACATAGTTTTTTTTTTTTTTTTTTTAAATAATCTTATGCATGGATAGGGGGAAGTCAGCTGGGGGGTGGGTGGAAAGAAGAAGTAAGCAAAGTCGGCTTCAAGAGCTGGCGCAAGTGGGGAGGGGTACATAAAAGGAGAGAGATGAAGTTTCAAACATGAAGTGGTGTTGATGATGCATATCTTTCCCAATTTAACATTTAGAAAGTCTATAAATCTAACCCCAGAAAAAATAAAGTGATAAAAAATTTCTTAATTATTTTCCTGAGATCTTAGACCTACCGTTCAAACTTTTTCATATAATAAAGTACATGGAAATGCATGCATGTGTTGGTTGCACCTTTTCTTTTTCACCGCCATGATAACGCGGATCATTGTTGGTTGAATTTTTAGAATAAAATGAATCATTAGTTAAATTATAAGAGATTTATTAGAATTTTTTTTTTTAACTACTTATATTTCAATTAATTCATAATATATTCTTATATTTTAATAAATCTTATTATTTAGACATTTGATCTACAAAATCTTAATTCTCGTATTTAAGAAATTTTATTAATAATTTTACCTTTACTAATATTTTTTAAATGATTAAAAACTTAATAATATAAGTATTCATATTTCACCGTATGAATTTCATACTATTTTTTAGCAATAATAACTCTTATACCTTACCTTTACAAAAGCTTTTTAGATAAAAGAAATGCTAGAAGAAGAGTCTTGAGATTCTTTTCACACATATTTTTTGCAAGCATTTTTTTTTTCTTGCTTTCATACACTAATGGATGGCACTTAGGTTGTTCTTAGCATTTCCCATTATAGAAATAGAACTCTATTTAACCCTTACATTTCCACTCTCAATACTTATTAGCCAAGAAACGATAACATTCAGACTTATTATTTTAAAATAAAATATCTATTTTAATGATATTTAATTATTGAAATATCATTTAGTATTGATGATAAATTTTGTATAAATAGTTTTTTTTTTTTTTTTGTTATTGTAATCTTATCAATTATTTAAACTTACCCAAAGCTTCATTGAAGTTGTGGTTAATGGTTAATCATTGTTATATGAAAAACAAAAAAAAAACAAAAAAAAAATTAAATTTGATTTGAAATTTGTCAAAGATGATTTTTTTTTTTTTTTTTTTTCTCCACCTCCATATGGACCATATTCATAGAAGCTTCTAATATAATATAATATTGTCCTTAAATTTAAGGGCAAATTACAAACACCCCCCTCGAGGTTTGATAAAAATACAGATTCCTCCCTGAGGTTTGAGAAATTACAAATTGCCCCCTGAGAGTCAAATTTTCATAACAAATTAGGGAAAATTAGGGGGGAATCTGTATGAAAATAAAAACCTCAGGGGGCAATTTGTTATGGATATATAAACCTCAGGGGGTGGGATGTAATTTCTCAAACCTCAGGGGGGAATCTGTATTTTCACCAAACCTCGATGGGGTGTTTGTAATTTACCCTAAATTTAACTCTTCCTTGCAAGTTGCATCTCTTGGCAAACAAAAGATAATGTAAAAAAAAAAAACTGTCATTGTCAGTGTCGTGACAAATCATAGCATTTGATATTGTTTTTATTTTTATTTTTCTATTATCAAAAATAAAAAATGAAATTTATTACCCAAAAACTATTTCAAAAAATTATTTTTGAAATTTTTTTTTTTTTAAGAAAACAAAATTTTCAAGATTTTTTTTATGAATATATGAAGAAAGAAATCCCACCAAAATAAAATACAAATGGAAGCTGTTTTCAAACTTATAATTATTTTTATTTCTAAAAATATGAAATTTAAAATAGCAAACAGGACATAAAAGCATTTCACATTACTACGCATCTTGTGCTCTCACCCACAGTCCACTATTGACCGTCGGCCTTTCTTGGTTGGATACACATGAGACTTGTTCATTCAAAAAGCATATATACATTAGATAACATAATTCCTAGTCTATAATGACTCTATTTGGTAGGACTTATTTTCAATTTATTTTAGCTTTTAGCTTAATTTAAATTATTTTGATGTGTTTGGTTCAACTTAACAATACAGCTTATACCTTTTTGTAAGTCAAAAATCAATTTATTCTTTGAGTGGGGAGGAGAAGCTTAATTTATAAGTCAAAATTCAGCTTATGTTCACAGTTATAAGCTATAAGCTGTTAAACTATAAGTTATAATCACTTTCCCACAGCTCTACTAAAAGGGACCAATGTTTATTTCCAAGAAATTTATGTACTCGTCCCCATGTGATTTATCACCTAATTACAAAGTTTGAAGACTTATACTTGTGACCTGAAAATGATTGAGTCTCATATAAATATAAAAATCTTATACTAACTTTTACATTACTTTGTGATTTACATTTGTTTAGATAGGCGTGGATTTCAAATAAATATATTTGACTTTAATTATTTGAGGATAATAACTTAAATTTAGATATGATAATCTACTGTTATGAGTCGGAATTTCTGCCCAGTTGCTATCAAGAGGATAATCCATTTCATGCCATATTCCTGCAAACAAAGAACAAGTTCTGGTGGGGTGGTGCACCGAGTGAACCCTCCGAAGATCTAGTTAGTATTCTTTCAATATTGTAAGTCCTCTCTTTCTTGTTCTTTTTTCTCACTTACCCTTACTTCAGGTGCGGATCCTTTATTTATAGTAGTTCCTTCTCCTTGCATTATTGTCCTTAGTCTGAATCAAAAATTGTCAAGTGATACGCACATAATGATTATATTAAATTTTTACAAAAGATAAAATAGGATAATTTGATCATAAAATTTAATATCATCATCATGTGCACAACACTTGATAATTTTTCATCTAAATATCTAACAGATGACTAACAGAAAGACTTAATGTTCAAATTCAAATAGTTTGAGGGATGTAATTGTTGGGTTTAAAACATTAGGGGGTTAAAGTATAAATGATTGATAGTTTGAGTGGGTTTAATATAATTTTCCCTAAAAGAAATATAAGTAGAGTTGTGACTATGTTCTATTTATATCTGTATCTATATCATTATAAAGAGAACACTGAACTTGGTATTTATGTCACATTTTTTTTATTTTCTCAGAACATTCCTAAGCAATTAGGTGGGCACTTATGCTCTAATTAAATTTTTTTCTTCAAATCTTTCGACTTGTAATTTTATATTTTGAATTCAATTATAACATTTACAATGTTATTTTTCTAAAATAAAATGATTATATGCACAAGCACCGCTTAGTTAAATAATATGCAAGGGATACTAGTGAATTTATTATATTGGGACGCAAAAATTTATTTACCTTGATTTGATTGGATGACAATTTCAGTAATAATTTTTTAGGAAAAACCAAAAAAAGAAAAAGTATGATGGGGATTGGAACTAGGAGTTTTTATTATTTTTATTATTTTTTTGCCCAAACATTTTAAAAAATCAAACTATTTAGGAAAATAACATAGTTTTTAAACTATGGGCAAATTACAAACACCCCCCTCGAGGTTTGATAAAAATACAGATTCCCCCCTGAGGTTTGAGAAATTACAAATTGCCCCCTGAGAGTCAAATTTTCATAACAAATTAGGGAAAATTAGGGGGGAATCTGTATGAAAATAAAAACCTCAGGGGGCAATTTGTTATGGAAATATAAACCTCAGGGGATGGGATGTAATTTCTCAAACCTCAGGGGGGAATCTGTATTTTCACCAAACCTCGAGGGGGTATTTGTAATTTACCCATAAACTATTTAGCAAATTAATCCATTTTTTGAAATCGCATTTTCAAAATGCAATTTCATGACAAAATCGCATCTTCAAAATGCACTTTCATGGTGACATGGCTACCTAAGGGTGCTAACGTGGACATGTTGAAATTGCATTTTAAAAACACAAGTTTATTTTGAAGTTGAATATTCAAAACACAATTTCAACCTTGACAAGAAATTGTATTTTCAAAATGCGATTTCAACATAATATGTGTATTTTGAAAATGATATTTCAATATAATATTTCATTTTGAAGATGTGATTTCAACATAATGTTGATATTGCATTCTAAAAAAAAAAGATTTTAGTTAAATCACATTTTAAGTAAATTTTCAAGAAATTGTAATTTAGGAAATTCGATTTTTTGGAATCACAATTTCAAAATACAAAATAAAAATGATAGGTTTAATTTTAGAATATATTTTTTTATTATTATTTTTTAAGAAATAAAAATTAGTTTGACACAAGTAAACATCAAAAAAAAAAAAATTTTGAAATTTTAAAAATTATTTGTGCTCTTAGAAAAGATAAAATCTTGTGAAAGTAATGAGTGATTTTATTTTTCATTTTTTTACTAAATTAGTTTAAAGGTTTTTTTGAAAAAATTTTAGAAATTAAATTCTCAAGACCAAACTAAACGTTGGTGTGCGATTTCAAGTTGCAAAATATTTAATATAGCAAAATTTTATTTAGTACATAAATATGATTTCACTAACATATATACGATTTCATTAAATAGTTAAGATAACAAACTTTTTTATTTTTAATTTTTATGTAATAAAATCATATGAATTTGGATTATGTAATAATACAAGTTTGCTATATTGACTATTTTTCAACATAGAATTACATCTTGAAATTGTAATTTCATTATTTTGCTTTTCAAATTGTGATTCGGTAAAATCGTGTATCCTAAATTAGAATTTCAATTTAACTAAAATCTCATTTTCAAAATGACATACCCAATCTTATATTTAAATCGCGGCTCAAAATGAGTATTGAAACATCATTTTTGGATTAATGTTGAAATTATGTTTTGAAAATGGAATTTAAAGGTAGTGTTGAAATTGCATTTTGGAAATGCAAGTTTACTAATGCAACTTTAAAGTAAACTTGTATTTTCAAAATACTATTTCAATATAGTTACATTGGCAACTTTACGTGGCCAGTCACCATGAAAGTATATTTTGAAGATGTGATTTTGTCATAAAATTGCATTTTGTAGACGCAATTTAAAAAAGTTAGTTAATTTGTTAAATAATTTGAAAAGTGTGTTATTTCTGTACATTGTTTAATTTTTTAGAATATCATGAAAAAAAAAAAAAAAAAAAAACTCTTGGAACTAGGGGTGGGAATTCCCGACACGACAAATATAACACGACTCGAACCATACACAAAGTTAACGATTTAGGCTTGAGTATTTTTCGATAGGAACATGTATATGACACAACCCATGAACCTCGTATTCGATTTAAACCTGTGACATCTGATGATGACATGTGTAACCCGTTTATTTTAACATGTAACCTGTTAACATGAACACGACCCGTGACCCGAAAATGGCCTAATTACAACCTCTGTAACTTTATATATAAATAGATATTTATATTGATTAATTGAATATATAAAACAACCTTTTTTGTTCTCTTGATTTTTTTTCTTTTTCTTTTTCTTTTCTTCCAAGCAGGATTTTTCATGTTTGCTTCTCTTTCTCTCAAATAGGTTTTTTGTTGGGTCAATCGTGTTGTATCCTGCCGTATCATGATAACTAAATAGAATTAGAAATTAATTGTGTCAATCGTGTCATTTACAGGTTGCCACGATTATTAACAGGTTGTGTTAGTATTTACATATATGACATGTGTGGGGACATAATTTTTGAATGACAACACATGGCCGAGGTGTCACCGAAGTGCCAGCCGAGGTGCCACGTGTCCTGGTCATGACACCGAAATCGCCTCGGCCAGGTCGAGGTTATTTGTGAAGATACCAGAATTCGGGATAAGTGGATAAGGGACAAGAGTCCTAGAATTGAAGAAAACTTCAGTTTGGGTAAAGATAAGACTCTTAGAAAGTTTATCCCAATCCTACTGGGGGTCCAAGATTAGCAGTAATCCTAAATCAATTAGAGCTAGGCTTCTATTGGGACTAGGATTGTGTTGGCTATAAAAGTGAGGCACCCCTATGGGTCTAAGGTATATCTTTTATGCTCTGTCTAGTGAGTTAAGCACTATTGGTTATCTTTGAGAGATATTTTACTAACTTGATCGTCGGAGTGCCCCCGGGTGGACGAGCCACCGCCAGAATCTCTTCTTTCTGTTGCAGGTTGTTCAGTCTTAACTTATTCTGCCAGTGTTCTCCAATTGAGTACTAAGTTGGCAGTGTAGTCGAAATTTGACACATACAATTTGGCGTCGTCTGTGGAAAAGAAATGAGAATAGATGGCCAACGACGGACAGAAAGAGAAGGTTGGGGACGACACCCCTACTGGGAACGAGAAACACATTGACCTTGACGTCGAAAAAGACAACTGTAACGAAGAGACTTGTGATAAGAATCACGAAGGAAAGAACGTCGGCTAGGAGGGCGGCATACCGAAGAAATCGAACAGGAGCGAGTATTATAACGAGGACGACCTCCAGGTATGGAAAGATAGATGCCTGCGGAGAGACGACGAGATAAAGGGAATGGCGAACAAATTGGTGGACCTGCAAATAGTCGTTAATTTCTTGATGCAGAACAACACCATGCAGCCACCATTCCCGCTACAAGATACACCGATTCCAGCGGCCAAGAAAGGTGCCCAGAAATGGGGGCAGAAAACGGTTCCTGCAGTCTCTCAGCATAACGGGACCAAGGGACATTCTCACCGGCCTTCGCGGGAAGTCGGGCATGGAGAATCCCAGAAGATACGATCTCAGCCTAGATGATTAGGTCCGAGAAGAGAAGAGCTCAGCCTAAAGTGAGCAGATCCCAGATTCTAAAAGATAAGATCTTGGCCTAGATGATTAAGTCCGAGAAGAGAAAAGCTCAGCCTAAGTTAAAGACTTTTTATATAAGGTCCACAAAGGAGTAGGTGGAAGCCATGCAAAGGGCTAGAGAATGATGCTTGGGAGTGGCAATTTTCAAGCCAAGATTGATTTAACACTTGTTGAAATTTAAAGAAAAATTTACAAGTTGAAGTTAAACCGAGGTCATGTTTAACACTTGTTGAAATTGAAATTTATAAGTTGAAGTTAAACCAAGGACGTGTTTAACACTTGTTGAAATTTAAATTTACAAGTTGAAGTTAAACTGAGAACGTGTTTAACACTTGTTGAAATTTAAATTTACAAGTTGAAGTTAAACCAAGATCATGTTTAACACTTATTGAAATTTTAAAAATTTACAAGTTGAAATTAAACCGAGAACATGTTTAACACTTGTTGAAATTTTAAAAATTTACAAGTTAAATTTAAACTGGGGTCATGATTAAAGGAAGGAATGATATAGATTCCATCATCTCAGGATGCCGAGGTAATAGAACTTAGGGGCAGTTGTAGGGACATAATTTTTGAATGATAACACGTGGCCAAGGTGTCACCGAAGTGCCAGCCAAGGTGCCATGTGTCCTGGTCATGACACCGAAATCGTCTCGGTTAGGCCGAGATTATCTACGAAGATACCAGAATTCAGAATAAGCGGATAAGGGATAAGAGTCCTAGAATGAGAGAAGATTTCAGTTTGGGTAAAGATAAGACTCTTAGAGAGTTTATTCCAATCCTACTAGGAGTCCAAGATTAGCAGTAATCTTAAGTCCATTAGAGCTAGGCTCTTCTATTGAGATTAGGATTGTGTTGGCTATAAAAGTGAGGCACCCCCATGGCACTACAAGAAAAAGCAGATTTCGCGACTAAAAATAGATTTTTTGTCGCTGAAAGTAGCAGAATTGGCGACTAAAATGGAATTAGTCGCCAAAAGTGAACACTTTTGGCGACTAAAACAATTTAGTAGCAAAATGTAGGGGTTTTAGCGACTAAAAGTCAGTTTAGTCGCCGAATATAGGGGTTTTAGCGACTAAAAAAATTTTAGTAGCCAAAAGAGAAGGTTTTTGGCGACTAAAAACATTCAGTAGCCAAAAGTATAGGTTTTGGCGACTAAAAAATAGTTTGGTCGCCGATTATACGTGTTTTACCGACAAAAATCAATTTCGTAGCCAAAAGTGAAGCTTTTTGGCTACTAAAAAAAATTTAGTAGCTAAAAGTCAAGAATTGCCGACTAAAATGCAGTTTAGTCACCCAAAGTAGAGGTTTTGGCGACTAAATTTCAGTTTTGTCACCAAAAGTGGAGGTTTTTCGACGGGAATGAATTTTTTTAGCGACTAAAATATAATTAGTAGTCAAAACTATACAATTGGCGACTAAAAAATAGATTTAGTCGCTAAAAGTAATCTAATTTTTTTTTTAGTAAATAATTTATTTTTCACATAAATTATATTGAATAAAAATAATTATTTTTATATATATAGGTAGATATTAATACGGGTTAATATAGTATATAAATAATATATATTGCATATATATTCATGTGATGTTATAGTGGCATAATGGAGAGAATATGTTACTAAAGGTTTAGAATGTGGGAGAGGTTGGCAGTTCGAATCTCAGAAAAAGCAAAAAAGTTTTTTTTTTTTTTTCACGGAAGTACCTTTTAGTCGCCAAAAGTGTTTATTTTGGGCGACTAAATGGTTTAGTCGGCGATTCATGGACTATTGGCGACTAAAAGATTAGTCGCTAAATGTGTGATATTAAAAAGTGTAAATCACTATTGGCGACTAAATCGTTGGTCACTAAAGAGCTATTTTTTGCCGACTAAAAAAATTTTAGTCGCCAATACCTCCGGCGACCATATATACGCGACAAAACGGACGACTAAAAACAGACTTTTGGCGACAAAAAATTTAGTCGCCAAATGTGCTTTTTCTTGTAGTGTGGGTCTAAGGTATGTCTTTTATGCTCTATCTAGTGAGTTAAGCACTATTGGTTATCTTTGAGAGATATTTTACTAACTTGATCATCGGAGTGCTCCCAGGTGGACGAGCCACCACCGGAATCTCTTCTTTTTGTTACAGGTTGTTCGAGCTTAATATATTCTGCCAGTGTTCTCCAGTTGAGTATTAAGTTGGTAGTGTGGTCGGAATTTGACACACACAACATGTTTATTAAACAAATCATGTTCGTGTTCGTATTCGTATTTATGTTCATACTTTCGATACACAAATCTGACACGATATAACACAACACGATACCCACCCCCTAATAAGAACCGACTATAATCCAAAGAAGAGAGAGTGTCAATCACATCCATCGAAGCCTTGATGATTTAATCCAGCTGAAAAGTTTGTCATTCCTATTCACATTCTAAGAACTTGACCAAATTGTATATTGGTGGAACAGTTTAAAAAAAATTACATTATATATATGAATTTATTTATTTATTTTTATTATTATTATACATATATTTGTTTTTTGGTGTGTGTGTATATCTTACACAAGAAAAAAAAAATTGTGTTAGACACTAAAAAATAAAACTTACACCAAATACAAGAAAACTCTTGTACATACCACTAATTTGAGATTTCCATTTACACTTACTTTCAATAATTTAGGAGGGTTTTGTCAATTGCCAAAATTCTCAAAACAGTAAACATTAGCTGATAAAAGTCACCTGTGTTAGGTTTTTATTTTTGGCAACCCCGTTTGACAAGATTCCTTTGAGTTGTAATTTTATTCGCATTTTACTTTCAGTGAGGCTATGAGTTTATTAGATGCGAATCCAGATCGAATCAAGCCTTGCAGAAAAGTTTGTGATGTCAATGCTTTCAAGATTGCCACTTCGCTGATTATTACGGGAGTCGAGCTGCCCGGTCAGCTCGCAGCCGAAGCAAAATGCAAAAATGCATTCAAAGTTGCCTGTCCGATCATGTTATACTTTTTAAGATTTTCCAGTTTTGGCCTTCCCGCTCGAGCGGGGAAATGGGCGCTCGAGCGGGGTTTGCGAGTTCACAGCATCTCTGTTGTACCTGAAAAAATACTGGAAGGTGTGATTCTCCTCTCGATCGGGGAAACGGACGCTCGAGCGGGGAGCCTATATGAAATCACAAAATATGAAGTCTCCGCTCGAGCGGGAAGACCCATGCTCGAGCGGACCGCGCGATCCCAGATTTCCAGATTCATTATGGAGTTGGTTTTCTTCTGAAACAAGGTTTATTTTGGGTTTCTATAAGAAGTGGGATTACTTTGGAGTTCTGCAAGAAGTTGGTTTTCTACAAAAAAGAAGTTGGTTTTCTACAAACAAGAAGTTGGTTTTCTTTCCCAACTAGGATTGCTTTGGATTTTCTATAAGTAGTTGGTTTTCTCCCAAAACTATACTACTCATTGATTGAAGTCCTCCAGATCTTCTTTTTGGTTCTTAAAGGTTTATATCTGGGGATATTTTGTTATTTTTTCTTTGATGTTTTATTGAGTATTCAACTCATGGTTTAAAGAGAGTACATCAAAGATTTGTTTGCTATACACAAAAGAGAGAGTTGTTCTTCAGTTGTGAATTCTGAAGAATTCGAGCCTGAAGCTTTGGAGGGAATCCGGAATGGCTCATCAGAAAGACAATTCCGTGCTGAAGATGGGGTTGGAAGAGGCACATAGAGGTTGGTTCAATTAGGCGTTGTGAATTCGCTAGATAATTGAGAGTGATACCTGTGTAATTCCTTTATATCTTCTTAGTGGATTGTTCTTGTGGCTGTTGCCCGTGGTTTTTTTATCACAATTGAAAGGTGTCCAATTGTGATTTTTCCACGTAAAATCTTTGTGTCTCTTTCTCTTGATTGTTTGATTGGGATTGTTATATTCTGTTTAAAATTGATACATAATCACAAATCAACATCTAGGAGGTTTCTAAATTTTTCAACCTGAAACAATACTATCTGTTATTGTATTTTCTCTATCATCAAAATTGATAAAGATTCTGAAACAAGATTGATGTGCACTCCACAACTTTTAGGCTCGTTTATTTTTAGAGGTAGGGTAAAAAAAATTAATAGCGAAGAAATTAATAGTGAGAGAATTGTTAGTGAGAGAATTGATAATAAGGGGATTAAGTAAAATTGTGTTTGTTTTGATGATAGTTGTTAGTGTAGTGATTGTTAAATTATTTTTATATAAAATAAATATAAAATAATAAAACAAATAAAAAAATACAGAAACATTAAACATTAATGTTTTGAAAAAAATGTCCAACATGTAAAAAAAAATTAAAAAATAAAAATAAAATAAAAAAATTTCAAAAAAGATAAAACAAATAAAATAATGATTTTTACTTTAAAAAAAACAAAAAAATTAAGCATTAATGCTCCAAAAAAAATGCCTGATATATAAAAAATAAATAAATAAAAATTTTAGTCCGTCAGACCATTTTTCTAATACCAAGTCCTAGAGGTCCATCCGAATTCCCTTAGGAGGCTCATCCTAATTCGGAACTCACTATCAATCTTTTTCTCATCTCTTAAAACAAACACAATATTAATGAATTCCACCTCACTATCAATTTCAATCTCCTTTCTAACGCGCTCCAAACAAACAGAGCCTTAATCACATGGGCTGATTCAAAAGGCAAAAATCATGTTAGAAATATTGATCGAATTTTCAAGGTATGCTGGCTCATAAATTCCTACAAAGACAAACATGTTAATGTCTGTCTGGCAGGTAAAAAGAATCTCTGTAAACATTCAATTATTCGTCGGAGTTATTTCTAAGACGACATATTTGTGTTGATCCGTCATGTTGAATAATTGGTCATCTGTGATACCTACTACTATTTATCTACTAGTCTACTATCTGTCTACTAGTCTACTAGTACTAGTATTTATTTAAAAAGCACGAAGAACATAAGTGTTTTCTACTTCTTTTTTTTTTTTATTATTTTTTTTATTTTATTTCCCTCACACATGTTTTAGTTTTTGCTGACACCACTTCTAATTATAATTTTGGAAGTATTACTTTATAATTTAAAAAATTGAAGAAACTACTCTATATAATTTTGAAATTATTTAAAAAAAATTTGAGAGTACGAACTTTTATAATTTTAAATTATTTTAAATTTTCTAATATAATATATGATATTTTAAAAAATTTTAAGGTGCCTCCGATCCATCATTGTCTACAAAGAGTTGAATCTATATTAGAATGTCAATTCGAATAAAACACTTCAAGTATTAAAGTATCCAATAGAATGTCAATTCGAATAAAACACTTCAAGTATTAAAGTATCCAATAAAATAAATTTTTGGACAATGAGTGAATAGAATACTAAGGTCCCGTTTGTTTTCAGAGATAGAATGGAAGGGATTCATAATGAGGGAATTAATAGTGAGGGAATTAAGTAAAATTGTGTTTATTTTGATGATAGTTGTTAGTGTAGGAATTGTTAAATTATTTTTATATAAAATAATAAAATAAATAAAAATATATAAAAAATTAAACATTAATATTTTTAAAAAATTCCCAATATAAAAAAAATAAAAAAATTTCTAATTCCCTCGCTATTTTTCTAATACCATCTCAACCTTCTCCTTCTGAATCCCCCTTCTAAGGCCTTTACTAATACTAAGGGATTAGGAGTCTCCTTCCCATCTCTCAAAACAAACACTCCATATAATAGTTCCACCTCACTATCAAACCCAATCCCCTCCCTATAACCCCAAACAAACGGGGCCTTAAAGTATTAAAGCATCCAATAAAATAAATTTTTGGACAATGAATGCTTGTGGCTTCATGGGTTATGTACAATATCGTCAACTGATTATACTCTTTAAAAGGTATTACTTAAACAGTGCAAACCCATAATCAATTTGAGTGGATGATTCTGTTAAAATCACTAATACCCATAAAAAAGTCCCAAGTGATATTCGAAGAGTAGACGAAGAACTCTCGTATCTAAATGCTATAATTCAACTTATTACTGAACAAACTACCAAGTTTGACTATCAAAAGTATCACTCCATATTGGTTGAGAACAAAAAAAAATTAAGCCATTGATTTCAAGTTTGAAAATCATGAACAAGAAGAACATAATTGATGGTTTTTTTTTTTTTTTTTAAGTTGATTCATTATTCTGAATTATCATAACATCTTAATAGTTTGTTACCCACTTTGTTTCGGATTTCAAAATCTTATAGTCGATCTCATTATCGCTCAATCAAGTCTACAAATAGATAAAAACATAACAGCCCACTCTGATTCGTAGATAAACAGCCCACATATCAAGTTAGGCTTTATACAACTAACAACCTTTTTGTTTTTTTCCGTTCTTTGTTCATAGTTTTGTTGGGTTTTTCCCGTTGTGCTTAAACTAAACTAGAGAGTTCTTGCAATGATTTCAAATTCACTTTTACATGTTTAATGGTTGTCCTCCTTCTTTAATTTTAAAGATATTCATTCATAATATCTTTTGATTATTTTGTGGGTGTAAAAATTACAATCTGGTAAGAATTTGAAAGCATAAGACCTTTTGGAATTCACCAAGATTCTCATTTATAAGAATTTATACTTTTAATGTTAAAAACACCTGCAAAATTTTTTTTTACGGCTTGGTTTGGGAAGTGGCTATTTTAGTAATTTTTTGGCTTTTTACGAAAAGGCGTGCAGAAAAGTAGAGAAGTGATGTGATGTGTTTTAGTTGACTTTTTGACTTTTTGGCTATTTTAGTCACTTCCCAAACGAGACTTTAAATTTTATTGTGAGGGAGTTTTGACCAAATTCTCTATATTTTATTGTGAGGCACATACATTAATTAGGTAGAATTAGTGTAGAAGTTTTTAAGGCCTCGTTTGGGAACCCTCCTTTTTAGCTAAAAAGTCAAAAAGTTACTAAATTAGCCAAAAAGCCAACAACCCATACCAAAAAGTCAAAGATTCTCTTTTCTCTCTACTTTTTGCACATCTTTTCGTAAAAAGCCAAAAAGTCATCCCAAACATACTAGTTTTTTTTAGCTTATATTTTAACCAAATACCTAAAAAGTTACTAAATTAGCATGTTCCCAAATGACGCCTAAGTATTGGGAAATTGTCTTAGGTATTGAGGGGCCAATATATAACTAGTTGGATGTGTTCTTCTCAAATACTATGCATATATATATATGTTGGTTCTGAAAAGTAGGGGGCACGGCAACCTTTCGTCATAGGCTAGCTCCGTCCCTGTGCATATATATAGAGAGAGAGGGGGAAAAAAAAACTAATTGTTAAGTGCCAAATTTGTAGATCGGGAGGGTAAGGGAAAGAGCTCTGTGTTCCATTACTCTCAACCCGCCAACTTAAGATCATGAAACCAATAAGAACAATCTCAGCCGATTGCTGCAAAGTTGTCAATCAAAAGCCACAAGTTTGTGGCCTAGAATGTAACAATAAGTTTATTTATTTGTTTTTATTTATTATCTTTTTTGTTTAATGCATTGAAATAATGTCATTTTGATACACTACAACATTTGCACTACAAGGATGTGCACTTATGTTTTTCATCATTGTCATTCCTACCAAATATTATACAAAAATGGATTTTGTTTTTTAAATTTTTTTAGTCAAATTTGAAATTCTGAAGAAAAAAAAAAGTCAACCCAAAAAAAAAAAAAAGCAAAACAAAAAAGTTGTTTATTTATTTATTTTTTTTCTTTAGTACTTTTTATTTTTTATTTTTGGTTTTTTTAGATCCTTCTACGCTAAACGTAAGTGAAAAATAAAAATATTTTGACACAAAATAAAAATAAATAAAGTAAACTATTAAGAAACTCAAAAAAAGAAAATGTGACTATTACATACTTCATACTTTCGAATTATTTGATTTATTTATTTTTTAACACTTAATTAATGTTTAAACATTTGAACATATATATAAAAGTAATTTCCCTTCTACTTTATGACCTTTCAAACTTACATATTTATACATATGAATTGATTGGATTTCTTTGCAAAATAACTAATTTTTGCTTTGGTCTAAGTTAAATTTTTTAAGTGCGTATTTTGCAGGAACCCTCTTAGTTAGAATCTTTATTTCTCGTCTGATCATCTTCAAAATCGTCTGAATTGTATATGATACCTCTTTCTTGGGCGAATTCAAGGATTTCAATCAGCTCAAGGATTAGAATCAGTTCAACACTGTAGTCCATGCGAGGCCAGATCTTCAAATAGGGTCATCTCTAGCTAGCGCCTCAATCTCAAGATCTATTAAATGAGAAGTATCCTCATTACATTCTAGATATTCTTAAGCCATGATTAAGCTATAATAATAAAGATAAAAAGTAAAAACACACTAAGAAAGAAATGTAATAAGTTAAGAGATTATAGAAAGTGTGTTTCATTTTGTGTATCCATCACGTGTTTGTATAGGTCATGCGCCAGTATCCGTTTGCTCTATCTAAGTTATCTGTTCTACTTCTGGAGCTATCTGTGTGCAACAACTCTGTAAAGCTATGTTTGACTATAAGTATTTTCTGACTGATATGATATAATATGATTTATTTTCTGAAATGCTATTTTGTGAATCATGAATAAATATCCAATTTTCTGAAATGTATTTGTAGCATCCTTAGCATCATGTGAATCTATCATATGTTATCTATTACCTGATACCAGGGTTTCACGTGGGCTCCATTCATGGAACTGATTATGCATAATCAACTATCTGATCTGCACGTTGGTCTTAATGACCATCTCATTAGAATATGGGTCTTTATGACCAATTACTCTACACGTGGGTCTTTATGACCAATCTGATCCCTTACTCTGCACGTGGGTCTTTATAACCAATCTGATCAGTTAGCTAATGGATGTACCACGTGTAATTGTTTACAAATCTAAATATGCATAAGAATATGTTTCTAATTTGAATTCTGGTTTCTGAATCTGTTATGGACATTATTCATCAAGACCTGGGCACCAACTCATTATTTATATTATGTATGCAGGTAAAAAGGCACGTGACCAGGTTTGAGACTTCCAATCTAAATTATATTTGTGTCAGCCAACTAGTACGCCTCCCGAGGAGGTTCCGGAAGTCCTTTGTGGTCAAGTTTCGGTGGGCAATAATTGTGACCAAGCTAATGAACAAGTTTTAAGCTTTTATTTCTTTTGTTTATTTGGACAAGTCTTTTATGTTACTCTGTAAATAGGACTACGTTCCTTTTTGTTTATCTGTACTTATGGCGACACGTGAATGACTTCATATGTCATGTAAATATAAGGTTTAAATTTTCTGTCTCATATAAGTCTACATAGCTCTATGGACATTGTATTTTGATATTTGCTTTTGCTAGCCCCTTATTTTGTTAATCTGTCTCAAAGGCTTTTGGTAATCTTAGGATTACTGGCCGGTTACGACGTTAAACCTATATGGGCAGATTTGGGTCGTGATAGGAACAAACAAGGAAAGTATTAGAAAGAAAGGAAAACAAGATAAGTAATAGGTTGTATAATGGAGCAACCTATCTGAATGTGAGAGATATTACTTGAGGCTTTTTTTAAACCATGTTAGGAGTCCATCTTTTGTTGATTTATTAAGCTGTAATGGTATTCAATTCTCTTCATTTAAAAAAGCTGCCGAAAAGAGAGGATTGCTTCAAGTAGATGATTGGATATCAAATTTTTTAGTTAAGGCTTCTTTCTTCCAAATGTCGTTAGCTTTGCGTAGAATTTTTGCAACAATTTTAGTATATTAGTGATGTAAGAAAGTTATGGGATGAACACTTTGAAGCTATGTCTGAAGATTTTTTACATATTGAAGGCCTCATTGTCGAGCTACAACAGTTACAAACACTTAAAAATGTTGAATATTTCTTAGACAACATGGGAAGAAATATAAAAGATTACTTACCAGTTTTGAAGTCAAACATATCGGGATAGGAAATAATGGGAAAATGGGAAGTACTTGATGAATTGGCTATAGAAATCCTACAGAAGATTGTTTAGTATCAACAACTTTAAATCAAGAGCAAAAGAATGCATATAACATTATACAAGATTATGTTATTTGTAACAAGAATGGTATTTTTTTTTATTGATGGGACCAGGAGGAACTAGTAAGACTTATTTGTATCATACTTTACTAGTTACAATCAGGTCAAAATGGTTGATTGCCATTACAACTACGACATCAGGTGTAGCTGCTGCAATCATGCCTGGTGAACAAACATCCCATTCTAGATTTAAAATACAATTGATTTAAATGAATCAAGTGTATGTAATATACCTAAATAGAGTGGCAATGCAGAATTGTTATGAAGAGCAAAGCTAATTATATGGAATGAGGCATCAATGGAAAAATGATGGGCAATCGGAGCATTGGATAGAAGCTTGAGAGATATTATGAGTGACAATATGTTATTTGGTAGATAATGTGACGTGAACACATTTTATTTATTTATTGTGTAATTTGCCATCACTCTCTTAATTTAGAATAATGTTAAAAAAAATATTAAATAAAAATTATTCTTCTTAGTATTGATGTAAACCCTGTTATGTCATTGAAATTAATCATATTTTAAAATTTTAAATTTAAATCATTTAATAAGAAAATTTTGGTATTATAAACACCCAATTTTTGACTAATCTTAAGACTTGGGCGCTCTCTCTTAGGTGTCCAGTGGTGAAAACGAGATGTGCTAGTCCTATCAATCTCCCGGCCAGAAGTCTAAGGTTTGAGCTTTTAGACCAAACAAGCACCTCTTTTGGCCAAAGTACTTTTCGACTAGTGAAAAAACCTTTTTCAAAATAAGTTTAATTGTGCTGTTCCAAACATTGCCAAAATGTCTTGAGGCTCATATTTTCAAGATCAAAGTGTTGTATTCTTTAAAACAAACAGAGCAACGGATATATTAGAAATGAATGGAAATGATGAAATCCTTTGAAATACCTGTTTCTCATCTCGATTCAAGCTAACCTTACTTTGATGATCTAATGATGTACATTCTAATTGGTTGGACAACATGTTATGGCCAGTCAAAAATACACTCGACCAATCACCAAGTGGAACGGCAGGCTAAATGTTCTGGGTACAAAGCATTTTCAGGAATTTTAACTTGTTCAACACACTGAGATATTTACACCTTGGGTTCTATAAATAGAGCTCGGCAACCTCTTTCTAAGGATTGAAAAATGTTGCCCAAAGCTTATACAAGCTTTTTGTTCTCTCTTTCTCCCTCATTCATTCATTACCAACCACCTTCACTTTCCAATACTAAACTTCATTGAGGCTTGATACTAAGCTCTCGGTTGAAGTACTTGGACAATATACAACATATCTAAAAGGATTTGAGGGAACCAAAAGAGAATTTGTAAAACAAAGGGACTCACCCTCTTTAAGAGGTGAATTTTTTGCACCTTTAATTACTTTTCTCCTTCTCTTTCTTCAGTTCTAACTTTATTCTTCATCATGTAACTGTTGTAAGTCCTTATGGATATGGAGTAAGTAAAATTTAGACACCCATCCATTGAGTTGATGGCTTTTCCTTTATTTTCTTGTTTTCTTTAGTTATAATCTCTCTTTGTTATTATGGATTTGGATCCTTGTGGATGTGTTTAGGAGTAGCAATTAGCCATCAGTTCACAAGTTTAATTCACACTTATTCTTCACCTATCCTATGATTTAAGAATATTTTAACCTATGCTCAATTCTAATGAGTAAAAGAGTTGTCTCATAAGATTACTTAGGAGTTCCTTGGGATTTGATGTTTAAAAAGTTGTGTTTTCTCTTCTTGTTGATTGATTTTGGGAAGCAAAACAAAATATTTTGGGTCAAAGGGTATTGAAATCTTTCATCTTAATCATTTATGAACATAGAAAGAGGTGGAAACATCCTTATTCTATGAATAGAAATGGAGTTTTCAGTGGCTTTGATGAATCCCTTGTTTTAAAAGCAAAACTTTCACCAAGAAATGATTTGCATTAATCTACTTCATCAAATTAATAGCATGAATTTGGGTATTAACTTACCCTTATTCATAAAGAGATGATGTAGTTCCTATCCCTTTCTTGAGTTTGAGATTTTTCTTGTTTTAATCTATTTAAACTTATCAATTTAAAGCAAATTTGTTGTACATATCTATTTATATCATTGTTGAGGGTTGCAACCCATCTATCTTCCCTTTAGGTGGTTTCTCTTGGTGGTAGAAGTAGAAAAGATGAATACCCCTTAGAAAGTGTCCTTGGCTTCTATTATGGAAAGTCTACACTAACCCAGATAATGCCCGAAAAAAGAGTTCGGCCTGTCCATTTTCTATTCTGCTGGACATTGTTTTGCATAGCTGGCTAACTTCTCCAAGAACAGATCAGACAACTTCTGAGGGGGGTGGTCTCCTGGGTAATTCTAGAGTTGCTGGCTGAGTTATTCTATTTATTTAACATGATTTGTTATATTCAACATTAATTTGGCTGAATCTATTCATTATTGTAATAACTCCTCCAATCCCACTTCTTTTACTATTATTATTATTCATTCATTTAATTGTTGTAATAATTTCTTCCCCTCGCCCTTCTTCTCTCATTCATTGAATTGTTGTTTAACTTCTAACCCCACGTCTTTCTATCCTTTTTATTTACATGCTTTTTGTATATGTTGTATTGCATCACATTTTATTTATCATACCCTTGTTGTGCATTCATTTTTCATACATATGGATTCGGTTCATTTGCATTTGTGGATTTTATCAATTCAAAGGTAGTTATATGCACTATACACATGCCATGTGGTAGTAATTGAATCCTTAGTTGCATATTGTGGGTGTTTTGCATTAGTTAGTTGTATATAAGATCATACATGTGTATATAACATATTCTTTCGACTTGCCATGAAGGAATACTAGCCAAGCATTTATAACTTTAGCACCCCGCCTGTGTATTTTATTTTACTATGTCCAACATTGTACCATGAGGCTAAATGTTTAATTGAGATATTTGTTGCAATGCCAGAGGATGGAGATTGTGTTACTTATTTTGAAATGCAATTGGTTCTTATGCTTTTAAGTTTGTATAAAAAGGCTTTTCGAAAATGCATGAAATCAAAGCATAACCAAAATCAATGACATAATCTATATTTGATTGTCTCAGATAGTAAGGTTAGCATTAATAATAATTGGAATATGAATATATAGTGACTATAAAAATGGCATTGTAACTTACTAGAAGCCGATCTTTTGATCGGGTGAGTAGAGGTGCTCAATTAATGACATTTTCCCTTATACCTGAATTCTCGAGCCGAAACACTTTAGTTATGATAGACAGTGGCCTTTGACATGAGTCACGGGTTTCCTAATTTTCCCAAAAGATTGCGCCCTTAGTAACCCCAAAGGCATCCCACAAGTATGACCTAAGGTGTTTGCCCTATATTTAAAAGGCCGTGAATTTTTGTTCATAAATTGTTACTTCTGATGCCTATATATTTCTAACAATGGAATCATGTAAAGATTTTGAAACATTTAAATCTAGTGACATGATTCAACAAAGAATCCCATTAGATAGAGACGTTATGCATATCATTATTTCTTTTATATGCTACCAAAAATCGTTTAAAGAATAAGAATTTTGATGTTTTGAATTAATATAATAATAATTATTATTAGAGAAAATTGATGATAAATCCAATGGATATTTTTTGTTGCTGAGACTGAGAAGTTCACGTTTTGTGAAATAGATTGACGAAAAGTCCTAAAAGATATTTTGTTTCCAATTTTATCCATTGAATTTTTTCATCTTTTTGATTTTTCGCTGACTATCTATTCAAACTTTTTTCCTATCTGTTCAAATTTTTTCCTATCTGTTCAAAAAATTTACCCTATCTGTTATCTATTCAAATTTTTTTGTCTATCTGTTCAATTTTTCACTTTTTGAACAGATCTTTTATCTTATTTGTTGAAAATCAACTATAACAAATCTATTTAAAACAAATCTATTCTATCTATTCAAAATTTTATTATTTTCCTATATGTTCAAATCTCTCTCTCTCTCTCTCTCTCTCTCTCTCTCTCCTATATGTTTGATTTTTTCCCTATCTATTCAAATATTTGTCCAATTTTTATTATCTGTTCAATTTTTTCGCTTATCTACTTAAATCTATATGTTCAAATTTTATTATTTGTTCAATTTTTTTTTCCTGAATTCTATTTTTAATTTTTTATCTGTTCAAATCTTGGTTATTGAAATACACAAGCCACACTATATGTTTTAATTTTGATCAAAATTGTTCTTCAAAAAAAAAAAAAAAAAGAAAGAAAGAAAAGAAGAAAAAACAACTCCATCCACTATCTAATCAATAACAACAACAATTAAAAAAAATAAAAATAAAACAGAGGCATATATCTTCTTCAGTTCCGGCATCGGATGGCAATTTTCTGAATCTTGAATCTTGTTTTTCACTGCCTCAAATATATATCAATAAGTATATAGTTCAGCTGCCAAAACTTAAACCCAAACCCAAATCATTTGAACCATATTAGAACATTACAAAACAACTAACACATATTCACATCAATTTTTTTTCCTATATTTTCAAATTTTTTCTGTCTAATTTTTTATCTATACAATTTTATTTTATTTTATTTTATTTTTGGTTGAAATAGATCTTTTGTTGTATCTATTGGAAATCAATTGAAAAACATATTTCAATTTTTTACTATCTGTCCAAATATTTTATTTGTTTAATCATATCATCATTATCACCCAAAACCTCACAGAATCGATCTGATGTTTAATAATAAGTAAAAACTTAACATTGTGCATTTCAAATAGGATCATTAATACTCAAGAAACAAGAAAAAAGATTTTGTTTCCAGAACCACAAATGTATCATTTAAATTAAGAACTAAACAACATCAGTAGAGAAACTAAAAGAAAAAAGAAAAAGGCAAAAGTGGAGATTTTCAAATCACAAGAAATCCAAACCCTATATGCAAGAATGACCAAAACACACATTATCTTGATTAACATTAACTAAAATTTCTAAAACGAATTCATTTCTTTTTATATTTCTTAGCAACCAAACACAGAAAAATATACAAGCTCTTCACCATCTGATTCAGATCTAAAAATAGAACACATATACAGAGAGAGACATAGAGTACGTTCTCGTCGGAGAGAAACCAAACAACAAAGTGAGAATGGTCTCAATAAGTAGATACTTCTTAGATTTGTTGTCTCTGTATAACAACTGGATTGATTTGAGAAATGGAGAAGACAAACGCCTTAGATTTAGAATTGGAATGAACAGAGAGAAGATAGGGAGAGAGAGATAGAGAAAGAGAGAGAGTCGTCTCACCAGATCCCATACTACTTCGCTGGTGATGATGGCGGGATATCTGACCGGACTGCTTGACAAGCGGCAAGTGACAGTCACGAACAGCAGTAAACGTCGTAGAACGATGAGCGACTGCGAGGAAGAGATGAGAGAGAGAGAGAGAGAGAGAGAGAGAGAGAGAGTGTGTGTGTGTGTGTGTGTGTGTGTGTGTGTGTGTGTGTGGAAAATGTTTTGATGATGTTTACCATGGAAAATAAAATTTGGGTCCAGATTGTCTCATGTTGAGATCAAGATAGGACCCGTCCAATCCAACTCATAGGCCCATTTTTAGGCTCCGTTTCGATAATCCAAACAATTCAATGTGTAGAACTCGTTGAGTACTACATTCCTGTAAAAAATCACATTGATCGGATATCGATAGTTATTTGATCGGAGAAGAATTCTATCAGCCATTTATTTTTTCACCGTTCATTTTTTTAATACAAATTTGATCTGATCAAATAGCTATCGATATCCAATCAATATGATTGTTATTTGGAACGTAGTACTCGACAAGTTCAACACATTAAATGATTTGAATTATCGAAATAAGGCCTAGAAATAAGACATGGGTCGGACTGGACAGGTCCAGTCTTGATCTCAACATAAGACAAGCTCGACCCTAAAATTTATATACATGTGAGTAGTTTGTTCATTTTGTATAATTTGTCCTTATGGCCAAAGTAATTTGCAGTGTGAATTTTTTACCAAAGAAAATTTAAAATTAAACTTTTAAACCGAGTACCCTTATTATTATTATTATTACAAAGAAAAACCAATTTGACCCTAGTAACAATTCAAACTCAAATTTTTTTAATTATTTCAATTTAAACCTTAAATGTTATCAAACCGTAACTCGTTTTTTTTTTTTTTTGGTGGTAATTTCCATTATTTTTGCTTAGATTCATGCCACGATATCAAACATAATAGTAGATCCATCATAGGAGGGGGTATCACTCATAAATTTCACTTGCCAACTAAACAAATAGAGCAATACTACGTCGCTCGAATCTGGACTCCCCCGAATGTCCCAAATTCCTTTTTTTTTTTTTTCAGCAGAAGAAAGAAAAAGACAGAGAGGGAGGGGGAGGTGGAGGAAGAGGAGGGGGAGGGGGAGGGGACTGGAGGGGGCCTAAAAATTGGGCTGGAGGCGGAGGCGGGGGGCGCGGCGATCGGCGATGGCAGAGGCGATGAGCAAAGGCATGGCGATCGGCAACGGAGGCGGAGGCGCGGCGATCGGCGACGGATCTGCGATGGATCGGAGACGACAGCGACGGATCGGCGACGGATCTGCGACGGATTGGAGACAACGGTGACGGCAACCTCTTTCTCTCCCTCTCCCTCTCCTCTCCCTTCCCCGTAGGTCGAACGAAAATGGCAGAAAAAAAGAACAAAAAAAAAAAGCCTAATGCCTAAAACGACGTCATTTTGAACATTAGGAAGAATTAGGGGGGCCAAATTCGAGCTACCAAGCTTTATTCAAACAAATATACATCTTCTTGATATTTATTGCTAGGAGCTCCTTTTCCGGACTTGTCAGCCCAAATTATTTAGGGTACAACAAAGGACTAACCCAGGTACAAGTGAACCAACTATGCCAACCCAGGTACAAGTGAACCAACTATGCCAATCCATAAAACAAATAAATATTTGTAGTGTAAATTTTTTACCAAAGAAAATTTAAAATTAGACTATGAAACCGAGTACCCTTATTATTTTTATAAAAAAGAAAAATCAATTTAACCTTAGTAACAAATCAAACTCCAATTTTTTTAATTATTTGAATTTAAACCCTAAATGTTTAACAAATCAAACTGTAACTTTTTATTATTATTATTATTTAGTGTGTTTGGTTTGAGTTTTTTGGGTTAAATTTTTTGAAAATTGAGTTTTTTAGTTTTTGTATTTTTTTATTTTTAGTAAATATTTTTAAAATTTTAAACATTTTTTTTACTTTTTTAGATGCACCTTACTTAGATATATATAAAAAGTAAAAATTTATGAAAAAATATTTTAAAAAACTAATAAATACATAGAAATACAAAAAAATGTACTGAATTTTCTTTTTTTTTATCTATATTTTTGGTATTTAGTGAATTTTTTTTAAAAAAAATTTACAATTTTTTTACTTTTTAGGTATATTTATGTTAGGTGTGTTTAAAAAGTAAAAAAAAAATTTGCTTAAAATATTAAAAAAATTTAGTAAAAACAAAAAAAAAATATGAAAAATAAGAAAGTAGAATTTTCTAAAAAGTGTTTTTGGAAAAATGAAACAAAGAAAGCTGATTATTATTATTATTATTATTATTTTGTTGGTAATTTCCATTACTTTTGCTTAGATTCATGCCACGATATCAAACATAATAGTAGATCCATCGGTTTAGGGGGTATCACTCATAAATTTCACTTGCCAAGTAAACAAATATGCATCTTCTTGATATTGCTAGGAGCACCTTTCCCAGACTTGTTAGCCACAATTATTAGGGTACAAAATTGCATGCAAAGGACTAACCCAGGTACAAGTGAACCAGCTATGCCAATCCATAAATCAAATAGATAATTTAGAGTGTGAATTTTTTACCAAAGAAAATTCAAAATTTAGACTTTTAAACTAAGTATCCTTAGTATTATTATTAGGGTAAATTATATTTACCTCCCATGAGGTTTCTGACAAATACAGGAACCTCCCTTGTAGTTTGAATAATTACAGTAACCTTTCCTACTTTACCTGACAATATCAAGATTCCCCCCTGCTGTCAAAAATCACTAAACGGTGTTGCTTTTTCCTTAGAAAATTACCTTATTGTCCTTTCCTTAAAAATATTAAAAAATGTTTTTGGATTGGAGGATAGGTTTGGGGTGTTTGGAATAGTATTTTTGGATTTATTTTTTTAAAATATTAAAAAATGTTTTAAAAAAAATTATTTTTTATTTTAAATATATAATTTTTATTTAAATATTTTATTTTATTTTGTAAATATTTTAATTTTTTAATTTTAATGTTTTAAACTCGAAACACAATTTCACACTCAAATCGTAACCAAACACATAACTAAAAACTCAATTTAAAAATTATTTTCAAACCTCATAACCAAACACGTAACTCGACACTCCATATTACTTTCAAAACTCTACATCCAAATCGTAACTAAACGTATAACAAAAAAATTAAAACATTTAAAAATATATTTATAAAACAAAATAAAATATTTAAAATAAAACTATATATTTAAAATAAAAATAAAAATTTTAATATTTAAAAAATATATTTAAAATATTAAAAAAATATAACACATAGATTTATGAAATATAATGCATATTAAAATAAATAAATATTTAAAATATAAAATATTTACCCTAAAAAATAAATTCAAGAAATTATTTCTAATTGGAATTGTGATTCTATGAGTTTTGAAAAGATTTTTGAAAATTTCTAATTGGAATTGTGTATTTGGTTAACACTCTATGAGTTTTGAAATTTTTTTTGAAAATTTCTAATTGGAATTGTGATTCTAAAAGAAAACCAAACATGTTTTTGAAAAAATCTTCTTTCAGAACATGTTTTTACTCAAAACTCAATTCAAAAATTATTTTCAAAACTCATAACCAAACGCAAACTTAAAACTCAATTTAAAACTTTTTTCAAAACTCAAAACCCTTTCTAAAACTCAAAACCAAACTTTTTCAAAAACTCTATTTAAAAGAAAAAAAAATTCAAAAAAAGTTTATTTTATTTTTTAAAATTATTTTTAGAATCATGCTTTAAGTGTGGAGTGATATTTTGAGTTATGAGTTTTGAAAAGAAAAAATTTGTTTGGTTATAAATTTTGAAATTTTTTGAATTTATTTTTTTAGGGTAAATATTTTATATCTTAAATATTTATTTATTTATTTTAATGTGCATTATATTTCATACATCTACGTGTTGTATTTTTTTTTTTTAATATTTTACATATATTTTTTAAATATTTAAAAATTTAAAAATTTTTATTTTTATTTTTATTTTAAATATATAGTTTTTATTTTAAATATTTTATTTTATTTTATAAATATATTTTTAAATATTTTATTTTTTTGTTATGCGTTTAGTTACGATTTGAATGTAGAGTTTTGAAAATAGTGTGGAGTGTTGAGTTATGTGTTTGGTTATGAGATTTGAAAATAATTTTTGAATTGAGTTTTTAATTATGTGTTTGGTTTCGATTTAAATGTGAAATTGTGTTTTGAGTTTAAAATATTAAAATATTAAAATTAAAATATTTACAAAATAAAATAAAATATTTAAATAAAAATTATATATTTAAAATAAATATATATATATTTTTTAAAAACATTTTTTAATATTTAAAAAAAATAAATCCAAAAATACTATTCCAAACACTCTAAACCTATCCTCAAATCCAAAAATATTTTTTAATATTTTTAAAGAGAAGGGCAATAAAGTAATTTTTGAAGGAAAAAGTAACACCGTTTAGTAATTTTAGACAGCAAGAGGGAATCTTGATATTGTCAGGTAAAGTAGGGGAGGTTACTGTAATTATTCAAACCACAGGAAAGGTCCCTGTATTTGTCAGAAACTTCAGGAGAGGTAAATGTAATTTACCCTTATTATTATTATTATTACAAAGAAAAACCAATTTGAACTTAGTAACAAATCAAACTCCAATTTTTTTTAATTATTTCAATTTAAACCTTAAATGTTTAACAAATCAAACTGTAACATTTTTTCTTTATTTATTTTTTTTTGGGGTGGTAATTTCCATCATTTTTGCTTAGATTTATGCCACGATATCAAACATAATAGTAGATCCATCGTAGTAGGGGGTATCACTCATAAATTTCACTTGCCAACTAAACAAATATGCATCTTCTTGATATTGCTAGGAGTTCCTTTCCCAGACTTGTTATACTGTGATTGGTTAGGGGATTTGATGAGAGATTTAGAAAGATAAATAGAAAAGGTAAGTAAAAATGTGAATAAAGCATACTTATATTTCACCTAGTTTTACACACCTTTTTCATTTTTCTTTCCAAATTCCTCTCTAAATCTCTCAACCAAACATAGTATTAATGAAAATTATTAGGGTACAAAATTGAATGCAAAGGACTAACCCATTCACAAGTGAACCAGCTATGGCAATCCATAAATCAAATAGATAATTTAGAGCGTGAATTTTTGACCAAGAAAATTTAAAAGCAAACTTTTAAACCGAGTACCCTTATTCTTATTATTATTATTATTATTATTATTATTATTATTATTACAAAGAAAAACTAATTTGGCCTTAGTAACAAATCAAACTCCAATTTTTTTAATTATTTCAATTTAAACCTTAAATGTTTAACAAATCAAACGGTAACATTTTTTTTTTTTTTTGGTGGTAATATCAATTATTTTTGCTTAGATTCATGCCACAATATCAAACATAATCAGCTTGTTTAGTTTCACTTTTTTAAAAACAGTTTTCAGAAAATTTTACTTTCTTATTTTTCGTGTTTTTTTGTTTTTACTGAATTTTTTTAATATTTTATGCAAATTTTTTACTTTTTAGACACACCTAACATAAATACACCTAAAAAGTAAAAAAATTATAAAAAAAATCTTTTAAAAATTCACTAAATACCAAAAATATAAAAAAAAAATACAAGAATTCAGTATATTTTTTGTATTTTTATGTATTTCTTAATTTTTTAAAATATTTTTTCACAATTTTTTTACTTTTTAAATACATTTAAGTAAGGTGCATCTAAAAAAGTAAAAAAAATGTTTAAAATTTTAAAAATATTTACTAAAAATAAAAAATAAAAAACGAAAACCAAACAACTCAATTTTTAAAAAACTTAATTCAAAAAACTCAAACCAAACATTGTGAATAGTAGATCCATTGTAGTAGGGGGTATCACTCATAAATTTCACTTGCCAACTAAACAAATATGCATCTTCTTGATCTTGCTAGAGCTCCTTTCCCATACTTTTTAGCCAAAATTATTAGGGTACAAAATTGAATGCAAAGGACCAACCCATGTACAAGTGAACCAGCTATGCCAATCCATAAATCAAATAGATAATTTAGAGTTTGAATTTTTGACCAAAGAAAATTTAAAATTAGACTTTTAAAACAAGTACCCTTATTATTATTATTATTATTATTATTATTATTATTATTATTACAAAGAAAACCAATTTTACCTTAGTAACAAATCTCAATTTAAACCTTAAATGTTTGACAAATCAAACCATAACTTCTTTTTCTTTTTTTCTTTTTTTGGTGGTAATTTCAATTATTTTTGCGTAGATTCATGCCACAATATCAAACATACTAGTAGATCCATCATAGTAGGGGTGTCACTCATAAATTTCACTTGCCAACTAAACAAATATGCATCTTCTTGATATTGCTTGGCGTTCCTTTCCCAGACTTGTTAGCCACAATTATTAGGGTACAAAATTGAATGCAAAGGACTAACCTAGATACAAGTGAACCGGCTATGCCAATCCATAAATCAAATAGACAATTCAGAGTGTTAAATTTTGACCAAAGAAAATTTAAAATTAGACTGTTAAACCGAGTACCCTTATTATTATTATTATTATTATTCCTATGAAGAAAAACCAATTTGACCTTAGTAACAAATCAAACTCCAATTTTTTAATTATTTCAATTTAAACCTTAAATGTTTAACAAATCAAACTGTAACTTTTTTTCTTTTTCTTTTTTTTTTGGCTGGTTATTTCCATTATTTTTGCTTAGATTCGTGCCACGATATCAAACATGATAGTAGATCCATCGTAGTAGGGGGTATCACTCATAAATTTCACTTGCCAACTAAACAAATATGCATCTTCTTGATATTGCTAGGAGCTCCTCTCCCAGACTTGTTAGCCAAAATTATGAGGGGTACAAAATTGAATGCAAAGGACTAACTCAGGTACAAGTGAACCAGCTATGCCAATCCATAAATCAAATAGATAAAAAGAATCAAGACTCAAGAGCCTCTCTCTCTCTCTCTCTCTCTCTCTCTCTCTCTCTCTCTCATGTGGACCACTTCAACTATAGGCCTTCTTTGCAAAAATAATCATCGACTCATCTACAACAGCACCTCCGACAAAGATAACTCGTCTGGCTAAAGGCAGTGGCGCAGTGGAGCTGGCAATATTTTGAAGAAGAATTGGAGAACTTGGTGGTTTAGGCATTCACTTCCCCAACTCACTGAGAATGCCACACAATAGTTCTATGGGGAAATAATGAACAAGGACAAAATGTCAATAGGCCAATAATGAAATTCTACTCGGTTTGTAGCTGTTTTGCAAGGGTTCGAAGAAAACGTGCAAGGGACCTTTCGGCACCACTTAATGCTGCATCTGCTTCCCCTTCATTCTCCTCTGAAGTGACTTGGCGCTCTTGCATAGAGTGCACTTCCCTCACAAGTCTCCGCAATTCCTGTGTATGGTGCAAAATATCACAGACAAGAGAGGAAGCATGTGTATACGATTCAATTTTAAAAAGGGTAGACGTCATCCAGTAAATAACTTGTATAAACAAAATTTTTAGTGTGATACAGGGATGAAGTCAATAGATGTTCCCGGCTAGATTTCAATACCAGACTAGTTAAATTTTTCTGAAGAAAATCAAGCACAAACAAGAGACCGTCTTTGAATACTCCAGGCATGAATTCAGCTATCAAGTAAGATTCTGTGCCCAAGATTTATAACTACCAAGTATCAACTGCTCACAAAAATCACAAATTGCCAGAAAAAAATAACCTTCTTAATAATCCTACACTGATCAATCAAACAAGGCAAGTTGTAATACAATAAACAGAAGAAATCATCTAACATGCTAATTTGCCATATATTCATAAAGGCATATCACAAGGATGAACTTAGTTTTCACAGAAGCCAGTATCTGGGTGACAAATGCATTTGAACTTAATTTGTCAAATAGACGTGTTGACTTAATACAAGATAAGTACATCATGCTAAAGACAGAATAGAGTAGTACAAGTCTACTGTTTAGTCAAAAGTGAAGCAGCATATTGCAGCCAAATATCCAGCTTCAATGAGGCTCAGGTCATAACATGGGCTAACCTATAAAACCAAGCCCAAGAACAACAAAGCTGCTGAGCATGGACCCAATGAGTAAGGATCAGGATCCTCTACCATGGATCTCTTTGCAACAGTTTTGCTGTGGTAATCCTAAACGGGCTACATTAAAAAGGAGCTTCAGGTCATAAGTCCATTTCTGAATTTTTTGGGCCATTATGCCAAAACTCTAATCTCATTGAGCCAAAATGATACAATTTGTTCAAAAATCTGTTGAAATCAACCTATTTGTCTATCTGTTGAAATTTATCAAACTAACTATATGTTGAAATGTGACACATGAATATCACACATTTCTCTACCTCACCACCACCACCTGCCGCGACCAGCCACCAGCAACTTTTCCGGCGTGTCCTTGTCACCAAACAAAATTTTACCTTGGATCTAATGTCTTATACCCCTTTGGCATGGACTTTCCACCAATTTTCTTTTTAAAATATATATATATATATATATAATAATTGTGTGTCATTTTATTTCAATTTTAAACTCTAGCCGTTGGATTATATACTTTATTCACATGTTTTGTTGTGGTAAAAAGCATAGCAAGATCATTGTACAGAAAACATGGCAGTTAACTACATAGGATTAAAACTAACAAACTACCTAGCATATGTAACTGGAGTTAGTGGTTAGAGTTAGAGAGCTCAGAAGTTTGCAATATTTACAAGACCTCTGAGTCCCTGATAATGTTTGTAATAATATTGACAAACCAAGTAATTCCAAAGGATATCCTTTACAATAATCATATATGTATGTTTTATATTATTTAATACAAGCACTTGAGTTGGTATGAACATCACAGTGACGGATCTATGAAGGGACCGGGGGGCACGTGCCCCCCTCAATTTTGTGTATATATATATTTTGTATATAAGGAAAATAATTAACAAATAGAAAATTTATGGAGAAATAACATTTAGAATGATTTCTTGATGGCATTTTTCAAATTACGAAAATATTGGTAGTTGTTTTGATTGAGAATGAAGAAATTACAACAAGCCACATTATTATATTTGAAGATTTTATAAAAAAAATTCAGTGCAACAGTGATACCACATCATCACTTACATGTAAACATAGTTAACCCACTGGGAAAATGTGGAATTATTGAATTGGTAATTATATTTGGCAAGTTGAATTAACCCTCCATGTGTTATTTTAGTATTGGTTAGTGATACCATATATCGATAATGATGTGGTATCACTATTATTTGTATATTATTATATAATCTATCATAAGACATACAAGATTCTTTTACATTACCTATCATACACTAGTTACAAATAACATCATATTTTCAATTATGATATTTCACAAGGTTAATGGCAAAAAATAAAAAATTTAAATTTAAAAATTAAAACTTTTATATTAAATTTGTAAGATTTTGTGCTTACTATTAATCAAAAAAATTATTATCTATTGTTATTGATTATTATGAGAAAAAAATTTTGAAGTTGTAATTAATAAGTGCCCCATCTGAACAATTTTTCTGGTTCCACCACTGACATCGTAGTTTTTTTTTAATTCCTAAACTGCCCTTCTTCCTTCTTCTATAACTACCAAATTCAAATATACCCATGTGCCTTTTTTGTGACTGCAAATTTCAAGCACACCCATGTGGGTGTGCACACCTTCTAGTATATACACATATATAGTGTGGAAACTTTGCATATTAGCAATCAGCAAGCAGAACTTAACAACTAAAAAAAATGAAGAAAGAATATATTATACTATGCATTACATTTTCTCTAGAGAACCACCCATGCATGAGTAAGCACATGCATTTGTTTGTTGTGTGCAACAAAAAGAGAGAGATAATAATGAAAATAAAATAGCATGTGATATGACCCAACTCACCTGACGGTCAAAATCAACATCTTGAACCGAATAAATTTCCTTGGTAATGTCGGCATCCTTATTTATCAGCCCATCAGACCATCTGGTTGCCATATTAATGTAATTATGGGACCCCTGCAAATAATCTTCAAAGTGAGACCTTTCATAAACGTGAGAAAAGTTAAAAAAAATTTCATTTACACTCTCACATGGGTGGATAATGGGGAGTGCAAATGGTAGTTTTACTAGCAAAACTGCATAAACATTCCAGACTAGGTTACGATATTCTTACGAAGCTGTAGACTGTTTTGCTGCCAATAAGCACTAGTTGGATAATTAAAGGCAAAAGAGTATACAGTGAATTAATAATTGCAGAATGCATGGATACATTGTCTTATTATGCATTAAAGAATATTACATATCAACTTAACCTCTTGCCCAATGTTTTAAAACCAGACTAGACCGGACTGGACCGGCCAGTTCAATCGGTTGAGCTATCAACCAATCTAAGTCCAGTCCGGATATATCCTTGAACCTGTTGTAGTTCAAAAACAGGCCCTTTTTTATTGAACCGACGCTAGTTGGAGTGAACAGGCTGGGCTTGACCACCTAAGTGGTCAAGCGTTGGAAAAGATTGTTCGCAATATTCAAACTCAGCATCTCAAGCATAAAATTGTTGTTTCTTACCACTATGCCAGCATTATACATTCTTGATAAATTAGTAGATATATTTTATCTATTATATTCCAATTACTTTCTCTCATATATTAGTATAATTAACATTTTTACAAATAATATCAATATAAATATAAAAGTATAAAACATATAATGTATATTTAATACATATTTCTTATTTAAGCATAATTTTGAATATATTTATTAGGTAATTATTATATTACAGTTCGATCCGGTTTGACCCAACGATTGAAGTAGCAATAATGTTAAAGTGTGGGTCTCACACCCATGTGAGACATTTGATAGAAATTTTGGTAAAATTTTTGGGGTCTCTAGCATTACTCTTGAAGTAGTGACCCATCCACTTGATTCCTTTTCCGGTTCACTCACCGATCTGGTTTTTAAAACCTCGTTTTGCTCACAAGAATATAGCTAATAGATTACCTAAAATAATTATTATTCTTTACCAAAAAGCATAACGACATTAAATACTGAGATGCACAATCAGAATATGTTTACGTTCTTTTATGGATAACACTGGAAGAAAAGCATTTATAAACCCCAAGTTGAAGCCTAACCTTCCACAAACCTTAAAATATTGCCAGAAATAATAAACTAAAATACTTCATTTTGTGAACACATTTTTGTTGGTCATACTTCATTTTATAAACTTCATTTTGTGAAACTTGAGATCTTACTTTACAGAAATAATAACTTAAATACTCAAACTTATCAAAATTACACTTCTGAGTTCTAATAAAATAAAGAGGCCTTCCTTCAGAGTACCAACAGTTAACTCTCAGGTTTAGAACTTTCAAAATAACAAATATCAAGGTTTGAGAAGAAAATAAAATGGAAACTAGAAGTAAACATGCAAAACAAAAGATACATTTTTATGGGATGGACTTCAGATAGGCATGTGCCAACCACATTTCCGATCATCATCGTTGAATTTCTCTAATAATGCCACCATCATCACCAATTCTTTTCGGAGTCAGACTTGATGATGTCAATTATTATCACTATTAATCACCTTCATTATCACTCGATATTTTTATTTATTTTTATTACCACCACTGATCAATCCAAAATCCCCAATTTTATTCAAACCACAAAGAAACATATCATAACATACCTCCTCTTCATCTTCATATTCGGTTTTTTCTACCTCATCATCATCATCTTCAATGTCCCACATTTCTGAACCAGACAAAGCCTGAAACTTATTCTGGTCACCATCTTTTGTAGCCTGAATAAGACCATCCATCAATTCAGGCTCTGCGTCCCGTAGCAGTCTTCCTAAGAAGAATTTGAAGTGCTAAATAAATACCACAGGCTATGTTACACGGACTCGGGTATTGGATGTAGGTACATGTGCAAGCATCAAATCTGTCTAAATCTAAATCTAGATCTTAGGATAGTGGGATATATATAAAAAATTGGATATGGTAAAAAAAAATATACAAATAATATGAAATTCATTTGTGTAAAAGCTAGAAATGATTAGTAGCAAATGCAAACATTTTCAAATATCATATAAAATTAGAGAATTTAAATGTCTGAAGTGTAGAAACATATCTCACACCCTTATCCTTTTCATATCTGGTGCACAGAGGTACATTGGGAGTCCATGTAACACAGTCCACAAGCATGTAAAATTGTCAGGTATGTAAATTATACCATGAAATTTATCATGAAGATTCTTGAGAAAGAACTCAATACTGCAGGGTTAAGAATCACACAAGATATGCACTTACAAATCAAAAAGAAAAAGAAAAAGAATAGTAACCATAAAAGATATGCACAACGAACATTAGTTTCAAAGCTAGAAGTTTTCAACCTACATAATTTCATTTTAGACAGAATAAGAAAAACAGGCTCTGTTTGGTTGTGAATTCAAATCATGATTCCACACCTTAATTCAAGTGTGGTGTTTGGTTAGTGTTCTCAAACGATGATTCCAAAACTCTGCACAGAACACCTGCGGTTTTCTATTTTGACAGACGCGTTTTTCTTTTTTTTTTTTGAAAATTTTTGCTCGACGTCCGTCCGAATCCGTTGACTGAAATAGTGAACTTTTTTTTTTTTTTGCAATTGATTTATATAATCGAAAAAAATATTTTTTGAAATTTTTAAAATTTTTCATGTGCTTTACAATAATTTTGAGTTGTATGTTTAGTTATGAGTTGTAAATTTTTGTATCACATATCAAATGTCACATCAACAATTCCCCACTCAAATTAAAACTTTTTTCAAAACTATTTTCAAAACTCTTTACCAAACAAATTTTCTATACTCAAGTCATAATTCTACAACACACAAACTCAAAATACAACTCATACTCTCAAATCACATTTACAAAACTCTACCAAACGCTACCACAGTTTTTTGACTAATCTGGCATGAAATTAAAAGTTACATCGCATGCCACCGAATGAATAGAAGCTGCACGCCCAGTGACAGTTTAAATAAACCATCAAGACTAGCAGCAGCCATTGCCATTTGAAAAATTAAGATATTGTCAATGAACTTGCCATAGCAAATTGTCCTTCCCCTTGTTTCATCTAATTTCACTTACATTTTTAAACACAGTTTTCTTTTTTTTGACAGATGAACAGGTAATGCTACTATATGCAGTTAGAGGACACTCATGGAGACGTGAAGTAAGTCATAAATTATAGGCAAGAAGTCACACGAAATGACCATCTTGCTTGAGTATATTCTCCAAATTGGAGAAATCAAACCGTGCCTACAGGACACCTCGCACAAATCCAACTAAAATAAATATTCTCTCTTATCCAAAGTTTATAATTTATGTCAATTAAAGTTACCAGACTCCATGGATGAAAGCTAATTTGCATAAACCTTGAAACAAAAAACAAAAAAAAAGACATCTAATTCGAAAGCAATGCAACTCTTTACTACCATCTTAAGTTTTGCATACCTATATAATTGAATTGCCTTCGCTTTCCTTCTCGAACATCACGGCCTAATCTCTGAGGCAAAAAAACAAACACCTAGTATTCAAAAAACTACATCGCCCAAAACCAAAACCAAATTCAACCAATCATTATTCTAATCAAAACAAATGTACAAAATAACATTAATCGTAAGTATCATCACCTTCACTAGCATGATAGCATCGAACACCTCTGGTTCAAGAGAAGCGACTCTGAAATCAAAATTCACACAAAACTAGAATTTCAACGAACAAACAATCTGTATCTGTAAATAGGTAATTTGATGAAGTAGATGAGGACATTTTGGGAAATACCTGAGAATACGTTTGATTTGAGGAGTAGAGAAAGCGGAGAGCTCGATTCCCCATCGGACGGCGCGCCGAGCCTCGCGCTTCTTCTCGTTGCGGCTCTTCTTTGCATTGGGATCATCCGAGTCGTCGATGTTGCTGTATCTGGAATCCAAAGCGTAGGGTGATTTGAGGCCGTGTGATCGGAAATGGAGGGTACGATGAAAGGAAGGGACCACGGTGGAGATGTGAGGTGGTTGTAGGGAGGTAGTGAGGGTGTAGAGTGTTGAGGAGGGTGAGTGGAAGAGATGATGATGGGGTGTTGTGCGGGAGTAGCAACGGTGCTGCCACCGAAGCCATCGCAGCATTACAGGTTTCACTACATGAACCATTCGCGCTCTCTCTTCCCCTGTTCTCTATCCGATGATGTTTTTTTTGTTTTAAACAAGTTGTAGCCGTGTGGTATGTTCTTGAAAGCCTTGGTGCAGTTGCAGATTAGATTGGCTTGGGTGAACACTCATCGGTCATTCGTTAGGGTGAATTTGGCTCACTGGCGGTTTATCCGAAACTCGCTTGTAGTCCGGTGCAACTCGGCCCAGCTAGGCCTGTTCAAGCCTGGGTCACCTGTTTCAAAGTTCGATCTGGTCTGTGAGTCCAGCCAGCTAGGCCCATTCTGAAGCCTAACCCGGCCCATCAGCTTAGACCCACTCAAGGTTTGATTCGGCGGAGGTCTAGTGAAATAAAATTTTGATTAAAAAAATTTAAAAATGATCAAGCCCGCTTCAAGCCTGAGCCCAAATCCGTTGGCCAAGCCCACATACTCCCTAGGCTTGGGCTTGGGCATAAGCCTAATTTTTTGACTCGTGGACCGGTACAAATTTTGGCAGGAGCCCGGGCTGTACCAAATTTACACCTCTATCATTCGTATGAATTTAGATGAAATGAAAAAAATAAATTTGTATATGTCTATTTAGTTAACGAATACAGATTGATCAAATCGAATGGATCGATAAGTGGATGCAGATTGATTTGGTAATTTGAGATTTATTGTGTTGAGATTTTTTTGAACTATTTTTCAGTAAATCTTTATTATTTTGTACTCAAAATTTTTTGTGGTTCATTTTTTCTTTTTTAAATACAAAATAATGACCAAATTTTCATATTTCATAAACAAGTAAATATACTTACTAAATAAAATGTTTCATTTTTAATACACAAAACATAAAAGCATAATTTTATTTTCTTGGAGTGTTAGTGAATCAAGTTAAATTAGGTGGCCTCTAGGGGTGAAAAAAACTCAAGTCAGGCCAAGTTCAGGCCTGACTTGCACTATATAATAAGAGAAAATGTGTCATTCAAAGTAAGTTTAGCTCGACAGCAGATCTAATCTAGCTATCCGAAGTTCGATTCTAAAAAATTATTAAGTCTCAAACCTGTCCAATAAACCCAATAAATATGAACAATTACTCTCTTTTTTTTTTCATCTTGAATAAATATTAAATTATTTGAATTATTTTATTTATTATTTGAATTTGAAGTGTTAACAAAATTTAATGGTGAAACAAATTTAATTTTTAACAAATATTTTGATTTAAGCCATAGAAAGAAATATATATATATATATATACTTTTTTTGTCTTTTATATTTTTTCTACTTTATTTTATAACTAAAATAATAGAAAAACATAATTAATATTTTATAAATAGCCAGGCCGGGCTAAAACTCATTACTCCAAGTCTAGCCTAAATATTAAATGGGAACAAAACTTTAGCCCAGCACGACTATATGGGTAAAGTATTTTTTTCAAATCCTAAACATATTAAATTGGACTGGCGTAAGTTAGGTGACCAGCGAGTGGATGGCCACCCCCTAGTGGCCTCTCATCTATCATCCATCCAAACTTAGACTAATTAGGAAAATTGTATTTTTGCATCATCAGCTTAGACCATTAAAATAGTTCATTCTATAGTAGATTAGTTCGAGCCATTTAATTTTAGCGAATCGGGTGGATGCTTGCCTACTCCTAGTTCAAATGTAAAGTTCTAATGGGAAATTCTATAATCGGGTGTGTAACAAAGCTTTGATCCTTGAAATGTCATAAAATTCTATTATGACATTGTGGTATTTGATTATGATTTATTATGGTGTTTATTGTGAGATTGGTTATAACTTGATGTGATTATTATTTTAGTTGTCACTAAAAAGGCATTTAGTTATACTGTATGTGTATTTATGACTCATTATTTTTTTTAGTTTTAACTATAAAAAAAAATTAATTATTATATTTGTAATATTCAACACTGCAAATATTATAACTTGTATATAGTACATAATCCAAAAGGAATGTGTATAGTAATATGACCCATCTCTACCCCTCTATTTAAGTTAATTTTCTTCATAATAATAATAAATAGAAATTCTAACAAAATCTTTCAACATTTAGATAAAAAAAAATCATAGTCACCAACAAACCCCCACCAAAATTTAAAATTATCTAGTAGGTTGGTACCCATCCAATAACACTTTGTGTTTTGTCCACTATATTTCTTATTTTTCAGATGATATGATTACTTGACATGTTATTGGGTCAGCTCACAATCAACATAAAATTTCAAGAATACAAAATAATTGCTTGTTGAAAACACCTATCATTGTATATTATTTTAAATTTTTTGTGAAAATGTTTTTCAATTTAATTTTTGGAAATGGTTTGCTAAATAAACTTTTGTGTGTTTCTAAAAATAAGACAGAAAACAAAAAATAAAAATAAAAACACAACCAAGGGTTAGTTTCACACACCATAATTTTCTTTTTATTCTTTCATTATATGATATTATCTCCCTTAGAAGTATTTAAAAAAAAAATTTCCCCTCTCATTCTTTCCTCCATTTTTCTCCTTTGCTGCTTATCATTTTTTTTTTTTTAAACCTAGCTTATTTCTTTTTATTTCTCCTTCTCTTTCATATTTCTTGTTCTTCTTCCTGACCCTTTTTGTCTTCAGAATCCTCCATTCCCACCCCTACCCCTGTCATAATTAGAGGTGAGAATTTGTCACATGATCCGTTAACACAATTCTAATTATATATGTAATTAGAGAATTACGGTTGGTCAATTTTTAACATGAACACAATATGATACAACAATACAAATATTAAATAAGTTGTGTTAGTATTGAACATGTATAACTCAAACACAATCCATTTGACCCGGGTAAAAATCCGTATCAATAGGACATCAATCTGCATTGACCTTAACTAACCCAATTATAACTTGAATCTAGTAGTCATAGAATCTAAATACTTTAAATACTATATTCCCAACCGTTAGATAATATTTTGGTATAGAAAGAAAACTTGTTTTGTTTTTGAAATTTTGAGTGTTGGAGTTGAGGTAGGGATGTAATTGAAGACACAAGCTAAGAGAACAACCTGAGTTGTCCAGGTTGAGTGGCTGAGTATTGGAGTATTGGATATTAGTAACAGAATTAGTTAGTAAGTAGTTAAAAGATTGGTTAGTTTTCTTTGTTAGATAGAGTAGTAAGTAGTTAAAAGATTGGTTAGTTTTCTCTGTTAGATAGAGTTGGTTATCCAGGGTAAATATATAACTATGGAATAGGCAATGACTTGTCTCTACTTGAAATTTCAATTGGATCAGACAGTTAAAGTCTTTGACCGTTAAGAATTATTAAACAAAAGACTCTAACGGGTAAGAGTCATTAAACGAAAACTCTTACCGATTAGAGTCTTTGAAAAAATTCAATTTGTTCATGCTTTTATAAATTTTTACCAGTAAGAGACCTTCGTTTAATGATTCTTACCAGTAAAAAACATTAACTATATCCAATTGGAGACCATCCAAATCCTATAACTAATAGCTATATATGTAGTTGTTGTATCAAAAGGGATCTATCAATTGAATGAAGTATTTTCTCTAAAATCTCTTTGTTCTTGTCCTTGTCTCTTCTCTGCTGCCACTTGTTTCCACCTTTCCCTAATTCTCTTCTACGTTCTGTGTTAAAATTCTTGTCTTAATATTTCTAACTCTCAGTGAACAACCATCGCTGTTGGGTTCAAGTTAGGAATATGAGAGAAACGTGTCATGGGCAATGGATAAGTGGGAGACACAAACCTCCTTAAACATAACCTGTTTCCTTAATTTTTTCACCATTAGACCAAAATCATGATCTACAACTACTCTTGCTAACAACCGGCAACGTTGTCCACCACCACCACTTTTAGAGATGGCAAAAAATAGAGACAAAAAATTTGAGTACAAGATGTGAAAAAATGTGAAGTCTGTGCCATACTGATCTTTTGTGTGATATGGGCCACAAGTAAGAATGTACATAGTCCGATTCAGGCAGTTTGAGAGTGAAATTATAAATCGAACAACAGATTAGTAGATTGACGGATTGACAAATTGTGGTTTGGATGAATTAGCGGATTGACAGATTGACAAATCGTGATCTGGGTGAATTGACGGATTGAAGAATATTCTAACAAATTATCAAGTATTTATATAATATATAATACTAATTTGTATAATATTTTTCATATATATAACACAAACTAATTTTACATAATATTTTTCATATAAATTACTACTAATTTGTAACAAATTTCACATCTTAAATATCTCTCACACTCATTTTTACTTTGATATTCATTAAAAATTAAAATATATATATATATTAACTATAGCGGAGTGAACCAATTTCAAAAATAGATTATAAATTTTAAAATTGAATCCGCAATTAACACATAAAATGGTCCAAATTGATATAAATTGATGCAATTTTACCTGAGTAGGCAATATTTCATACTGCCCTGACTACAACAATGTATCAGGATCACCTAACAAAGAAACATTCATGCACTTTCATTCATTGCTCTAATATTTTCTCAACTAGCAGAAAATAACAAAGCTCATGAAACATAACAAAACCACAAATAATAACAATGAATTATTAATTGTAAAATATGAAGGGGAACATATAACTCAGGGTGAGTATTAGTTGTGAAATACTCGCATAAATAATAACAAAAAAACAATTTCCACAATGGGGTGAGATGTATCAGACTTCAAAAAAACTGTGTCTGATAACATCTAATCTTACAAATAGTCAGTTAACACATGGATCGAATAGAATTCGAACCATTTCTGTCCACATCCTATACTCTACCTATATATATAATATAGATATATATATTAATAGTAGTTATAACTAGTCACTCTTGCAGCTTTTTAAGTAGCTACCACTACCAACATTGGTCCGTCTCCCACGTCCGTCGCGTGTAGCCGGAAAACCCCGAGGCCGACGGCGATCGCAGCCGAAAGAGAGACCGATCGTAATCGGCGCGTTTTTGGGGATCAGACAAGGTAGAATAAGCTGTGTGGATCCTGATGAACTCATCTGCGGACGTGTCTTTTTGACCATTGGATGAGACGTCCGGATGCAAGACTCTAGCCAATCTACGGTACGCAGTCTTGATCTCTTGACAAGACGCGTCCATCTGAATCCCCAGGACATCGTATAGCGATGCTGCTGATGTGGCAATGCCGTAGTGCGAGACGTGGGGCCTACTCGCCTCCGCCGTCGGCCTTTCGGCGGTGGTGCAAGCGGCGGAGACGCGAGGTGATGGCCGGAATCTGACGTACGGCGGCGGCGGAGGAGGACAAGTGGCGGATTTGGGGCAAAGGAAAGGGGTTGAGAGAAGAATGGATGCGGAAACCATGATGCGCTTCTTCTGTTAGTAATTGTATTTGTATGGTGTCGATTTGGTTGTGAATGTGACGGAAAGGAAAGGAAATGGTGACAGTTGATGAGTGGTGTGGATGAGCTGGGTGTATATGTAGGAAAGAGGAAAAGAGGATAGAGAAGTTGGATTGGAATTTGGGAGTTAGTTTAACCACGTTAAACTCGGGGTTCGGTTAAGAAGGTTCGTATCGTAGGTAGGCTTTATCCATTTGGATTTGTATATTCATGCTGACTCAGCAATCCCTCAGTGTCCACTAATCCTATGTTTAGTTGAAAATTTTGATAAGAAATTTAGAAAGAAAAATCAACAATGATTCATCCGCTAATTTAGGAGAATTAATTAATCACTAATGAGATAGAAATTTAAAAAAAAAAAAAAAAAATCACAAGTGCAGAACATCTCATCATATGGGACTCACATCACTTTAAAGCTAGTCTCACTCATTTTCGAAGAAAAATAAAAACAGTAAATGAGATGTGAATAAAATATATTTAATTATATATATATATATATATTTTAAATGTCTCTCTAAATTCTCTAACCAAATACAATTATAAATAAATAAATAAAATGAAAAATCAAGCATAATTAGATCTCGAGTATTATTTCATGTTATTTATAATTTTATCAAGTTATTTTTTAAAAATACAAAAACAATTACTGAATCTTATTATATATTTTTAATTTTATTTTATTATATATTTTTTTCTAAATTTGTGTTAATTTTTTGAAAAAAATTATTAAAAATATATTTTAAAGAAGACATAAGGCATTAAGTCTCATGAGTTTTTTTTTTTTTTTTTTTGAGAAGTAACCTTGTAAAATATTGTGATGAAAAGTATATTTTGTTATTTTAGAGGACATTTTGTTGAAATCTTTTTTATCTATTCAATTTTTTTGAACCTGACGTGCCTGGCCTCTCGCGGTGTGTCAACATATTGTCCGCTTTGGGGCTAGGGTGTTGTGGCGCATGACCACCGTCCCTGCGACCCCTCACGGTTTTGTTCCTCCCCTTGGAGAAGGGGAAAAGGCCTGTTGACAGATGGAGGGCGATGCGCTTATAAGGAGTGCAGGTGTCCCTCACAGCGATGTGGGATAGATCAACATAACCCCTCGTGGTGGGCTGAGCAGGAGGAAGTTTGGGGCGACTGCATGGGCCACAAACTGGCGTGCTGGCCTCTCGCGGTGTGTGTCAACATATTGTCGCTTTGGGGCTAGGGTGTTGTGGCGCATGACCACCGTCCTGCGACCACTCGCGGTTTTGTTCCTCGCAGAAGGGAAAAAGGTTGACGGATGGAGGAGGGCGATGCTTATAAGAGTGCAAGTGTCCCTCGCAGTCGATGTGGGATAGACCCAACATAACCCCCAGTGGGCTGAGCAGCGGTGAGGAAGTTCTTGGACGACTGCATGGGCCGCAAGCGGCGTGCTGGCCTCTCGCGGTGTGTCAGCATATTGTCGCTTTGGGGCTAGGGTGTTGTGGCGCATGACCACGTCCCTGCGACCCCTCGGTTTTGTTCCTCCCTTGGAGAAGGGAAAAGGCTTGACCAGATGGAGGGCGATGCGCTTATAAGGAGTGCAAGTGTCCTTCCCCTTCTTCAGGAGAACAAAACCGTGAAGTCGCGGGGCGGTGGTCATGCGCCACAACACCCTAGCCCCAAAGCGGACAATATGTTGACACACCGCGAGAGGCCAGGCACGTCAGAACCTATCTGTTTAAATTTGTATCTATTTGTTCAATTTTTTTTCTTCTATCTGTTTAATTTTTTTTCCCTTATATTTTGAAATATCTGTCTAAATTTTATTATCTAGTTTAATTTTTTTCCCATATTTGTTTAAATCTATTTATTTAAATTTTATTATTTATTCAATTTTTTCCTTGTCTATTTGAATCAATCTGTCCAAAATCCCAAAATCCTCTATCTGTGTCAATATCACAACAGCAAAAAATTATGTTCCTTTTGAATTGAGAGAATTGAATCTGTTCCTTTTGAACAGATCAAGGAACAGATTTCTTGTAGGCATTTTATCATCAATTTGGTGGTCATCCTTGAATGCTTCTTCAAAAGCCATACTTACGAACTCTTCCTCTGTAATCATCTGAAGTACATCCACAAAGATATCATTGTCACACAAGTGGTGTGGTGGCCTAGCATTTTCTGATCATCATCGTCGTCGAAGCTCAAAAACACAGCCAATAGCTCTCTCTCTCTTAAACTTTTTGGGTGCTCTTGAAATCGGTGAAATCGGCAATAACACCGAACAATGGCTTTAAGATGCCGATTGATCGGTGTCTAAATATATACATTTAATTCCTTAATATATATTTTATTAATTTGTATTAATTTATAATTTTGTATGCTTTTTGCGTGTTTATATATATTTTAAGTGTTTGTAAATAAATTAATATAAATATTTTTTAATATTTTATATATCATGTTATATATATCATAAAATAAATAAAATTAAAACAAACAAAAAGAGAGGAAAGAGAGAGAGAGCACGCCTCCCACGCCCCTCTCCCTCACTTATATATATATATAATTTTTATTTTATTATTATATTATTTATATTACTATGTTTGTTTTATTTATTTATTTTATTTGCAGGTTTTCATCTGTAAAAGAATAATAGGAAGGAAGAGAGCGGAAGGAGGAGAGCGAGGCAGTGGCTTTGGCCAAGGAAACCAAGGAAGAAAGAGAAAGAAATAAAGTAGGAGAGAATGGGAAAGTTTAGAGTGTATATATTTTGTAGTGATTGTAATATTAGTATGTAGAACTAATTTTCATATCTTAAGCTTAAGATGAAATCGTGGTCAAGTAATTAGGGCCTATTGTATTTAGTATTTTTAGTTTTGATTTGATTTGAATAAATTGTATAATTTTTAGATATTTTTGTGCAATAAATATTTTATTCAAATCATATTATACAATTGTTTTCACTGCTATGTATTAAAATTGTTAGACAAGTCATATCTAGTAAAACGAGTCGTTCATCAACCTTAGTTTAGTTTAGTTTGACGGTCCGTGCTAAGCAAAGATGATTCGTGACTTTCTGATTTTAATATACAAATTCTCTTGACGATGTATTTCTGATCAAATTATATCATTTTATCTAAATTAATGATTTTCTAAAAATTAATACAATAACCCCTAATTATAAGATTAGTTGTAGATTCAAAACCTTGAGAAACTTCTCATTTTATTTTATTTATTTTATGTTTTATTAATTTTAATTTTATTATTTTCAAAATTAATTTTCTTAAATTACTTTAATTATTATTTTTGTATCAAAACAATTCGATTAGTCTCTGAGGATCGACACTTGATCTTAACCGCTACACTTCGGAATAGTAATTATTACTTGGTTATAAATATAATATTTTGATGTGCAAACGACCCTATCAAATTTTGGCACCGTTGCCGAGGACTAAAGGTAAGTTATCTAATTCAGAGAAAATTTTTATTGCAATTCATTTTTTTTATTTTAATATATATATATATATTTTCTTGGGCAGGTATTATTAATTTTTTTTTTCTTGTGTGCAAATTGTCTTGTGTAGGTGAACTAAAAAATCAAAATATATATATATACATAACCAAAAAAAAATCCATGTTGTGACACAAAGGAAATACCCGTGCTAGACACTGTGGATGACCTTTGCTTAACATATAACTTTGAGGATAATAAATAATAAAAATAAAAACTTCTGACTACTGACTACTAACTACTAACTACTAATTATTGATTACAAATATTTATTTTATTACAATTTACTAGGGCTGGGTATAGGGTTATCCAAACCGCCCAATCTCGACCCGAACCGAACCGTATGCGACTGGGCGGTTTCGCATACACAATACAGGCAGATATGGTTTGGAATATGGCATGATTACGAGTGCGGCACTTGGGGTTTTTTTTTAAAAAAAAAAAAAATCCCCTGGACAAATACTTTTTTTTTTTGTTAAATCAATACGGCAACCAGAGAAAATGAAGAATACCTTTTGGTTTTTTTGCAATTTAATGTTGTTGTTATGTACCCATTAATCAAATACTTTTATTGAAATTTGACAATAGTTGTTGTGTATACCAAAATATATACAGTTGAAAATATAAACAAATTGAAGATTCATAACAAATTGAAAATATATACAATTGCTATGTGTAGCTCTTATAACTTGGATAAATTTAGTTGCTTAGGTAGGTGTGCTTGGATTTACATTCGTTTTTTTTATTTTTATATTTATAAAAATTAAAAACTCAAATAAAAACTTATTTGGTAATTTTATTTTTTTAACGATTTCCACCGATTTATAAATTCACCACTAAATGAAAACACCACTATTTTTCCACCACCCAGTTTTACCCACTTCCACCACTACCCCACCTTGCCACCACCCACCCACCACTTTCACCACCCACCGCCACCACCACGCCACCACCACCACCACCACCCACCACCCACCGCCACCCACCACCACCCCATCACTCGCCACCCACCACCACACCTGCCACCACCGCCACCACCACCTTTGCCACCCACCCACCACACCACCGCCCACCACCCACTCACCACCACCCACCACCACCCACCACCCACCACCACCACCGCCACCACCACCGCTACCACCACTGCCACCACCCTCACCACCACCACCCACCCACCACCACCACCGCCCCACACCCACCACCCACCGCCAACCACCCACCACCCACCTACCACCACCACCACCACCACACTCATCCACAATCACCACCCACCCGCCACAATCACCACGCCCGCCCCATCACACCACCGCCACCACCCACCACACCACCACACCCACGCCCACCACACCACCACCACTCACCCACCCCGCCACCACCACCTTTGCCACCACCACGCTACCACCCACCCTTTACCCACCACCCCACCCACCCACCTGCCACCTACCCTTCACCACCCACCACCACCACCCACCACCCACCACCCACTTCCACCACCGTCTTCCGCCGCCACTTGCCACCACTTGCCATTTTTCACTCTTTTTTATATTTTTAAAATTTTTTAAACATTTTGTCAATTACCAAATGCGTTTGTAGTTTATATTTTTTTAAAAATAAACAAAAAATAAACAAAAATCAGTTTATAAAATTTTTGTAAATATAAACTGAAAACGTAAACGTTACCAAACACACCCTTATTGTTTATTTTATTTTTTATTTTTTTTTGAACTATGCTTATTGTTTAAAGGAAAAAGTTCAATCCACAAACCGTCTGCATATCCGCAAACCCTACTTGCATAAACCACAATCCGCATTGCAGGCGGTTATGGGTTGAATTTTCTCCAAACCACAGACATGTGGGTGGCTCCAAACCGATCCGTAAATCGTCCAAAACCAAACCACGACCACCCCTATAATTTACTTTATCACATTTTTTTTACTTTTTTTTTTGGAGGTTTTGTACCCTTTTTATTTTTATTGCACTTTTATTTATCGCAATCTACTTATCGTATTTTTGTTCTATTTTGTTTTGTACTAATTTGCAGGTTTTTCTTTAGTGTGTTTTTGAAAAGAAAATAACCCAAAAAAAAAAAATATGAATTGTGCATTCTTGTAAAATCTTTTTGACAGAAGTAAAAGTTTGAGCTATCTAGTGTTTTGGAGCCATGTATAGTGGAGTTATGGCATATTTTGGAAATAAGTTTTGGGGATATCAGAGTTAGCATGTCGATTATTTGAAACCCCTTTTGATTATTTTCCATATCGACATTATACTCCATCACCTCAATATTCTCCCTATTTTGAAAAGAGAGTGTTACAAATTCTTCACAGTACACAATTGTTACACTCCCGAATCCCACCTCAACAAAATTCAAATATTGAGGATAGAGTGTTAACATTTCTTCAAAACAACATAAATTTCACCAATGAGTTGTTGCATATCCAGAGTCAATTGTTTGCCAAAATGAAAGCCCATTTAGAGCAAATAGCTAAAATTCTCGATAGGAAAAACGAGTCTTAACCACTATACTTCGGAGCAGTAATTATTACTTGATTTTAAATATAATATTTTGGTGTGCAAACGACTATATCACACCTTCGGCAGTTACAACCAGCTCTGACCACTTTTCACTACCGCAACCACTATTCCCTCCGTCACAACCAACCACTATTTCTACCAACAAGCATCCCCAACCTTTACTCCACATTCGCAACCCTTTACCACTCTATCTTCTTCTTCTTCCTCTTCCTTTTCTTCTTCCTCTTTTTCTTATTATTATTATTATTCTTTCAATCAATCTGTAGATCTAAATCAGGAAAAAAAAAGATCAAGCGACATCGATCTACAAATCTGAATCAGAGAGAGAGAGAGAGAGAGATTGAATGAGATCGATCTTTATCCTACTCGTTGCCGCTATGATTGTTGACGGTAAGGGGCCTAGAGAATAGGGGGTTTGAGGGTTTGGTGCAGTGGTGTTGGACTGGTTCAAAGTAGTGTCAACGGTAGCAGCCGTAGATGGTGGTGCTGACACAGCAACGGAGGTGGGCTAACAGTGATGGTTGTCGGAGTTGGTGAGAATGAGATTATGGTTAGGGTTAGAGTTAGGGTTTGGGTATAGGTTTAGGTTTGGATTAGGGGTTAGAGATATAGTTGATATTAAGGTGGGAGGTTCAAAGAGAGAATGAAAGCGCTTCATTTTGCTGGGTAGGGGTTCAAAAAAGTGAAGGAGTCCAAGTTAAAAGGTGGGGGCAAAATAGTAGCCATCTTTGAAATTTTTTAAAAATATTTTACTAAGCCTTCGTTTGAGATGTGGATTGATCTTTTTGGCTATTTTAGGGTTGTTTAGGATGAACTATATAAGTGTACTTTTTGACTTTTTTGGCTAAAAAAGTAGAGAGAAAAAATATGGTTGTTTAGAATAATTTTTTGACATTTTACGAAAAAATGTGTATTAAAATATTGTATGAAATACTAAAATTACCTTCCTACCTTTCTGACAGTGCACTGAGCACACATTCGCACATTTTTGATAATGCATTGAGCACTGTCACTTGTCACTTTCTCTCTCTCATAGTGCACTGCACTTGTATTGTTTGATCTTTTTTTTTCCCCCTTAAATAGCCATGAGCTGTCAATGGAGGGTAAAAATGTCTTTTTGCTCTCTGAGTACTCAACCCCATTTTTCCAAAAAAAATTTGTGAATAATATAATTTTTTTTTTGTTTTTTTGTGACTTTTTGACTTTTTATCTTGTTTAGATAATGCCAAACAAACACTTAGTCTGGGGCTAAAAAATTTTGTTTAAGATAGGTTTTTTAACTTTTTTGACTTTTGTGAGAGAAAAAATGAAATGATTATGGTTTGAATGTGACATTTTGTCTTGTTAGTTTTTTAGCCTACTTTTTCTTTTTATAACTAAAATAGCCCCAACCCAACCCAACCCAAACCTTCATGCCAAACGAATCCTTAAATATGAAAAAAAAAAAAAAAAAATTCACTAAAAAGTCAATTTTTTAAAAAATTAATTAAAATTTTAATTTTTGAGTTTGTTTCTAGAAAATAATTAAAATTCTAAAAATTTAAGTTACTTATAAAAATTAATAATAAAAAAAAAACTTAAAAATTTACTTTAAATTTTCTTTTATTGACGTTTAAAAAAATGGTTTTTTTTTTTTTTTTTTTTAATTTAAAAATCTTTTAGCCTAGATGAATCTAAGAAGCAAATAATTTGACATAATTTGTTTTATGAAAAAAAACAACTCCTAAATGAGGGTTAATAGACCCATCACGAGCTCTAATTTGATTATTCACACTGTTCATCTATTGGGCACTTGTGTAGTTTATTCTTGAAAAAATAAGGGGAACTTACTGATAAGTCCCATGTAACAAGTTCAAAACCCAGCTAATCTCAAAACAAAATACTTGCACCAATTAGTCCAACATATTTTTAATTGTTACCAAAAAATCCTTTTTTTTTTTTTTAATTTACAGACACTGTTCACATCTTACTACCGTCGGACTTCCGACAAACGGTCGCCGGAGACTCGTCGGAATGTTTAACATCGCCGGAAAGTCGTCGGAATGTTTAAAACATGTTATGAAACTGTAAAATTTTACAGTTCTAAAACATGTTATAAAACTGCAAAATTTTACAGTTTTAAACCATGATTCATTCCAGCACATAAAAAAAAATTTCAAACTGCAAAATTTTACAGTTTTCACCGCCTGTAACTAAAACTCGAAAATTACTTGTTCAGAATTCAAAAATTTTTTCATTACAAATCTGTGTGATAGCTGTACAAATCTGAGTCATTACAGATCTGTTTCAATGATATTATAGATCTATTTCATCATCAACAACAACAACAACCATAGATCAACAACTATCCCCAAAAAAATCTGTAAATAGAGAGAGAAAGTGAGAGAAATTGACAAAGATATATACACAAATCTGTTCAATCTAAGCACAGATCTGAAGATGAGCGTCTTCTTGTTCTTGTTCTTGTTCTTCATCGTCTTCTTGTTCTTCAGTTCTGCATCGTACCAAATCTGGTCACTCTGATCAGATCTTCGGCGTCAATAATCAATCTGCATGGTGGAGAAAGTGGCGACGGTGGTGCCGTAGAGGTTCAAATCGGCATAGACGTTCAGATCGGCAGGTCGTAAAGAGAGAAGCAACACTTGCACCATCGTCTATGACGAAGAGGATGAAAGAAAAATGTAGAAAAAAAGAAAAAGAAGAAAACGTAACAAGAGAGGCAAAAACCAGAGAGATAAAGGAAAGGACTTTTTGGTGCACTCAAAAAGTTTTGAAATTAAATGGACTCCACATGTCTCACATGGGACCTGTGAATAATTTTCTCAAAAAATAATTAATCCAATAAGCGTAACCATCATCATTTAGTGACTGGACATGATTTTAGTTGACTCAAGTTCATACCCTAGGCAGGCTGCCTAATCTTGAATTAGGCTTCGGTTGGGCTTAAGCCTAATATTTGAAGCCTGACCCAGCTTTTCGGCTGCTCGTTGGCTAGTGTGAGGGACCCACTAGCCCCGCCTCACAAGCCCAACAAGTCTAAAGACGTGAGGTGGTTCGGTGGCCAGAAGCACAAGCCCACCCGTTAGCCTCATCTGGGTCAAGCCCATTGGATAGAAATTGGGCAGACGATTCTGGCCTGCGGAGTGGCTTGCCAAAAAAAAAGACTTGTTGGATTTAGCTCAACTTGGAGTTTCGACGTCATTTTTATGGGCCGGAGAAGCCCAACATGCCCTGATATCGACCCTTGAGTGTAATCACATGATTTCAACTTATTTGTATTAAAAAAAATAGGCAGTATATTTTTAGAATAACACTTGTAATCTATTTTTTAAAGATGAATGACAGGCTTAAAAATATATGAGTATATTTATCATATTAATATGATTTTTTTTTAATGATGATTAATTCACAAATACTTAAAAAATGAACAATTCAAATTATGAAAATAAAATTTGTAATAATAGGCTCATGAGTTCAAAACTGAAAAGTCTCTTATAAAAATTGGAGACAAGCCAACTTAAAAATTAAAATTGGGGCATTTTTAAAATTTTTAAATTTTGGTAATTCAACATAAGAAGATTCTATAAGGGTGGAAAAGTGAAATTTCAAAAGGAAATATATATAATATTGGTTAGGAAATTATTTAATACTCTTTTCTTTATCGATTGACAACATTTTTCTCTTAAAACTCCAATACAAAAGTGGTGAATTTCATGATTTAGACCAATAACTACTCTTTGGAGCACTACCTAGACTTGTGTCAAGAGTATTGAATAATTTTTCATAATAGCAAGATTTGCATGCTGCCCAAGGGAATATTTGAAAATATTTAAAAAATAAAAAGGGAAATATCAAATATTTAAAAAATAATTACAAATTAGTAATAAAGTTTAAAAAATACTAATAATTAAAAAATTATAAATTTATTTATGAATCTGTAATTATATTTTAAAAAGTCCATTGAACTATAATTTCTCAAAATAAAAACGACGGGATAGATTAACCTAAAAGAGTTTAAGCGTTTACCATTCACAACGGGTGTTATTTGAGTTATTTATATTTACATATTTTTGAATTATCTAATAATTGTTTGGTGAAATTTATGTTTACGATTTATTAAACAAAAATGATTAACTAAAAGCACGAGGGGTTATATTTTTAATTTATGCTTATTAATTTTTAATTTTAAGCTTGTATGGTAAATTACATCAAACACGAGACATGACAATTGATTTAGTGTCAAAAGTTCAAAATTCAAATTGATAAAGTGAATGTGATCATGTTGTTATAATTTAACTTAGAGAGGGTGTTTGTTACAACTTAAGTGATTACAATTTATTTTAATTTTGGAATCTATATCAGACTGTTTGATACAATTTTTGCTTATAATTTATTAAGTAAAAATAACTTAAAGGGTAAATTACATTGGCATCTCCGGACATTTCTGTTTAATACATATTCCTTCCGTACATTTGAAAAATTATGTTCTCCTTTTTAAAATTTGTAATCTCGTTATAAATTGCCCTTTAAATTGTTGATGTTATGCCCTAAATTTTCTAAATGATCATCTTGACATTTTTCTGAACATTTCTTCTTCCTATCATCATGACTACATTCTACAGCTTTTTATCATTAAATTCTATATGAACATATTCTTATTGAGTGATAATATACAAACATGAATTTTGTATAGAATTTTCAAACACAATGATATAGCTTAATGATGATATTTTATTTTAAAACAAAACAATTATAAACATGATTTATATCATCAAATTTTTATATATGAATATAATTTTTCATTTTTATTTCCACCATTATATCTAGATTAGAACAATTCAATCTAAATATATTTAAAAAGTATAAAATTTGTACAATTTTTTTTTTAAAAAAAATCCATTGAATACAACAAAATAAGATAATGTATTGAATTTTTATATTTTTGTATTTTTTTTATATTTGGCGAATGTAAAAAAAAAAACACAAAATATTATATTTCTTAAGTATATCTAGATTAGGTGTATTTAAAAAAAAAATTGTGCTTGAAACATTAAAAAAATTTAGTAATAATAAAAAAACACAAAAAAACAACCTCAATTTTTGTGTGAGTTAAATTAATAGAAGATGATTGTTATTTTTCTTAAAATAATATGAACGAAATATCTGTATTGTTTTATTATTTTATACGTATAAAGATTAATGAGTAAATATGTCATTTTAATGTAACAGAGAAATAAGTATAATTTTTTAAATATGAGAAGAGATCTACGTTAAACAAAAATTTTAAAGAGTGCCAGTATAATTTACTCTAACTTAAATCAGCTGACTTTTACTTTTACTTTATAATTTTTAATTTTTAATAAACTCCACTAAATGTGGTCACCAATCCTCCAACCTCATGTGCCCAAAAAATAAAAAAATTATATGAAACACGACCAATGAATCAGTAAACAGCTGGGGGATTTGGTCAAAGCTAGTCGATAATAAAACTTTAAGGATAATGATAGGGTTAATTTTCTATTAAAAAAATGACTAAATATTTTATAGAAGTGTAAGGTCAACAATTATGTAAGATATTTAATTATTTATTTTGTAGAAAATTTAGAATTTATAACATTTTTCAAACTTTAATATATTAAGAATAAGTACAAAAAAATTTCTTTGAAAAATTTAACACATATCATTATTATCAAAATATTAAATTTTAAAGTAATATAACTTTTAATGTAAATATCGATTTTTAATAAAATTAATATTTTTAAAATTCTCTCATCAAGATCTATCAAATAAGATCTATATTAACAATGAAATTCTTTTAAAAAAAAATAATTTATTACTGTCAAAATTGATATAAACAATAACAGTTACATGATACTTTATTTGACAGTTGTTACTTTGGTTCATAGGTAATATGTAACTCTGGTAATATTGTCCAAGAAAAAATATATATATATATTCTTATTTTGTCTTTATTTAATTGTATGTTTTTTCCTTATGGGATTTATAAAGAAAATAAATTGAATTATTCTTTTTATCAAATAAAGGTCAAATAGAGAGATTTTTACTAAATTTTCCGAAGCTGTTGTCCAGGCGATGATTTGATAAAAGCAAGAAAAGGGAAACGAAAGAGATGGGCTTGTTTGGGAGGATGGGTTGGGACTAAAATAGTCATATAAGATAAAATAGGTTATTTTAGGGTTGGTTTGGGGTGTCTTAAAAAAGTGTACTTTTTGTCTTTTTACGAAAAGATGTGCAAAAAAGTAGAGAGGTGATGTGATGGAAAAAAAATAAAAAAATAAAAAGATGGATTATATAGGTTATCCCAAATCAAGCCTTAGTTTAATAAGATAAAATATCACATATAACCCATAATTATTATGTTTTTCTCTTATAAAAAATCTAAAAAAGTTATAAAAAGCCAAAAATTCTTTTTCAATCAAACTTTTAACTCAAATTAAAATAATTAAAAAAATCAAAAAATTAAAAAATTAATCCACTTTTCAAACGAAACTAAAGTGAGAAAGATAGAGATAGAGAGGTTGACCCAAGAAGAGAGCCATGTGGATGTCTGGTCACTTTTACGAATACTATCTGACCTTTTCTTTTTGTATTTATTTTGGAGCTGCGCTGCTTTGCTGGCAAATTGAAGTCGGCAGCTTGATTTTGGCATTGGAGAAGTTAAAAAGTAGATATTTTTTATTTTGGCATCAGAGGCCCTCCCTCCCTCCCTCCCTCCCTCCCTCCACACAGAGACATGGGTTTCCTGAGTTTGGTCCACAAAAACTTCAAAGAAGCAAGCATCCCCGTTTGTTCACATCATGTTTACTTGAGTCTGATTCAAGCATAATAAATTGAATTCAGACTATGTTCAAATTACTTTTTATTATCTATAAATTTATTTTTTTTTTTTATGCATGTAAAATTAATTAATTTGTTAAAGCTTGGTTATATTAACATTTTTATGGTATAATTATTAATAATATGAAAGCAAATAATTTATATGGTGAAAGTGAAAAGGTTATGCTGATGAGAATGGAGGAATCATTGTGCCATTACAGTGGATTTGTTATTTCTTGAGAACAAAAAATGGTTGGTTTTGTTGTATGTTATTGTGTATGGAAAACTTTACAATACACATTTAAAAAAAAAATATGTACCATATATTTTAGTTATGATTTTTGTGATGGTTTTGACACATTGGCTCTGTTTGATAGAAATTTGTGGAAGCTAACTATAAACTTATGCCCAAACAAATAGCTTATAACTTTCAAATTAAGTCGATTTCCATTATTCTTAAAGCATCTCTGCCTAACTCAAAGAATAAGTGATTTCTAACTTACACAAAGCTATAAGCTATAAGCATAAGCTAAACCAACATATCAAAACAAATTTTAAATTAATTTGAAAGTGAAAAATAAGCAGTAACAAACAGGGCCATTGTAGTATTAGTTATGACTTATTGTAATTTTTATATTACTTAATTATGACCTCTTATAGGTGTGACTTTGATTATCTCAAGTAATATTTGGTCTTCGTTTGGAAACATGTTATTTTGATAATTTTTTGACTTTTCAACTAAAATATGAGAAAAAAAAAAACAGTAAGTTTGAGATTATTTTTTGACTTTTTATGAAAAGAATTGCAAACAAATTAAGGGAAAAAATGAATTTTTTACCTTTTTTTTTTGGTGTACTTTGTTGACTTTTTAGTTAAAAAGTGATATTCCCAAACGAATTATAGTTATAACCAAAGAGCTTTTAGATTACAACCAAAATAATGTGATAATTAGCATCATTATAATTTGAGAAGTGACGGAGATCTCCTCCAATCACCACTCCCACTACCCTCCTCCCACACACACGTGAAGGGTGGTAATTGGAGGACAAGGGAAAATAAAAAAAAAAGAAAATAAAATCCAACCAATGAGAGAGAGGGGGGGTCAAAAAGGGGTGGGAAAAAAAAAGAAATTTTAGACATTTTTATTATAAGTTATAACTAACAACACAACATATATAACCAAGTCATAATTAATACCTCCAACAATAAGGTTTCGTTTGGGAACATGTTATTTTAGTAACTTTTTAGCTAAAATATGACATAAAAAAAACTAATATGTTTAGAATAATTTTTTAGTTTTTTTTTTACAAAAAGATGTGCAAAAAGTAGAGAGAAAATAAAATCTTTAACTTTTTTGGTACAAGCTAAAAATTTTTGATTTTTTTTAGTAACGTTTTGGCTTTTAAGCTAATTTTTTTAATTTATTTTTAGACTAAAACTATCACAAATGTAATAACTTAAGGAGCATATTAAATTTCCCTACTTATTAAAGGCTTTTGTTAACATGTGCCTAGAGTTATAAATAAATAAAGTAATTGACTCAAACTCAGCTTAGTAAGGGTTCATTTAAACTCCTTCATTAAATTTTATTGCGTTGGAGTTCGAATTTGAACTTGTTAAAATTTTTATAAACTAACTCAAATATATTAAAGTTCGGCTCATTATTTGGCTCATTTAACATTTATTTAAATAATAGAATAAATATATTATTTATACATTAAATAATATAAAAATATATATAAAAAAATAGGATAAATATGTTATTTATATATTTAAAAAATATAAATGTAAATAATAGTTAAATTTATTTATATGTAAATAATAGTTAATTATAGATAATACATTTATATAATAGTAGTGGTAGATAATATTATTTTGATAAAATATTAACTTTTAAGGCAATATTAAATAGGTACAACTGTTTGGTGTAACTTATTGTAAGCTAAAAACTGATAATCAAAAAGTAAAAATCAAAAGCATCCCTTTCCCAGTTTCTAAATAATTAACTTTTCTTATCTTATTTAAGCTATTTCTGCCTAAAAAGCTATAAGTAGAAGTTGCATCAAACAGTATCAAACAGTCTAGCACAAATTTTCAAATTAAAATAAGCTATAATCACTCCCTATAATTTACACCAAACAATCCCTATAAAACGTTGTAAAAACTTAAATGCCGTCTAAATTAAATAGTTTTTTTCATAAGAAAACCAAAACACCCTTGTTGTTTTTCCTTTCATTTTAACTTTTTATTTCTTTTTTTATTTTTTATTTTTTTGTGTTGAAATAACTACATTAAAAATCTAAAAACATCTCATTTTTTTGTATTTATTTTTATTAAATTAATTTATAGTTTTTCAAAATAAATTTTGAAAATTCAACCAAATAAAAATAATTTACAACTAAAGTTCTTTTTAATTTGGATTAACTTTAAAATAATAAAAAAATACATTTTGTAAAATAAAAAATAAAAAATAAAAGAGAAGATAAACGGAGGACAATTATAACCATTTACTGTATCACATGACAATTTAGTGGTTTTTTTTTTTTTTTTAATTTTTATTTTATTTAACATTACACTATATAATAGTTTTTTTAAAAAAAAAAAAAAAAAAAAAAAACCTTACCATCAATTCCATATCCCAAGAATGGAATAATTTTGTCCACATAAGAGAAATATCAAATTTATTAACTTCTTCAAAAATATTTAATTATTTATATCTTTGTTCTACATACTTAGTAGAGGTAGATAAAATTAATTATTACTTTCTTAACGTCGTAATGTTAACAAAGTGAACCCTTATTAAATATTCAAACAAAGAACAATTCATTCACTTCCATTCATTATTCATGCACTTCCATTCATTCAAAGCTCAAAGAATAATAATAAACAGATAAATAATATTAATGACCTTATTTAGTTCAGTTTTCTGAATTTAATTTTTAATTTTTTATGTTTCTTCATTTTTTGATAAATTTTTTAATATTTTAAGTAATTTTTTATGTTTTTTCTTTAAGGGATTTATAAAGAAAATAAATTAAATTATTCTTTTCACCAAATAAAGATCAAATGGAGAGATATTGACTAATCCGAACAGCTTTTGTCCAGGCGATGATTTGATAAAAGCAAGAAGAAAATGGAAACGAAAGAGATAAAGAGAGAGATAGAGATAGAGAGGTTGACCCAAGAAGAGAGCCATGTGGATGTCTGGTCACTTTTACGAATACTATTTGACCTTTTTTTTTTGGAGCTGCGCTGCTTTGCTGGCAAATTGAAGTCCGCAGCTTGATTTTGGCATTAGAGGCCGGCCCTCCCTGCCTCCCTCCCCACATGGACATGGATTTCTTGAGTTTGGTCCACAAAAACTTCAAAGAAGTAAGCATCCCCCTTTGTCATTAAAACCTTATCATTTGACAATTACAATACAATACAATATAGTGTGGAAAAGAGTGAACGAGGTAGAGTGGAGAGCAAGGCTTCTTTTGGGTGCATCATATGTTCACATCATGTTTATTTGAGTTGATTCAAGCATAAAATTGAATTTAGACTAATGTTCGAACACTACAAGAAATTGTATTTTTGGCGATCATTTTTAGCGATGATGTTGATTTTTTTATAGCCAAAACTATATTTTTAGCGACACAATGATCAATTTCGTTGGTAAAAATAGACCTTTACCGACGTAATTTACTACCGTCTCTAAAAAAAATAACATCCATCAGGCACCAAAATTATTGGTTGGTGCCAAAATTTCAAAAAATTTACCTATGAGGCTTATTTTTTAGCAACACAATAAGCGTTGCTATTAGTATGCTTACTTTTGGCAACAACAAGTTGGTGAGGGCAAAGAGTTAAACATTTAGCGAGAATAACACTATTTGTCGCTAAAAGTTTTGCTGAAATGAGGTGATTTAGTAATTTGTGTTTTTATTATAACTTTTCAAATAATTTTAAATATTCTAGTTATTGAATTGCAAAATTAAAGTGATCATCGAATTAAATCACAAAATAAACCCATCAAGCCCAAATACACTTTTAAATTGAGATGGTTAATTTGAGATAATCTAAACTTTTCCAAAGAATGTGGTTAGATTATCAATTTTAATATGTTTGGTTTTATTTTCAGAAACTTGTTTCAGAATTTTTTTTCTAAAAAACTTAATAAAAAATTGGTGAAAAAATAAAAAAATACTTTTATTTTTGTATAATTTTATCTTTTAGGAGGTCATTAATAATTTTTAAAATTTTAAAAATATATATTTGATTTTTATACTTCTCAAATTAGTTTTATTTTTATTTTTTGTATAATTTTTTTTTGTTTTTTTGTTTTTTGGTGATTTGCCTCTACAATACAAGTCGATTACCCTCCCTCTCTCACTCACGCCTCTGCCCTCTTCTCTATAGCTTGGTCTCCATCGCCATCACCTCAAGGGTTGTTAGAGCATCACCGCAAGGGTACCCCCTGTTGCTGGAGCATCATCGGTTTGTCTCTCAGGTATGTCCCCCTCTCTCTCTCTTTCTCTCTGTGTGTTTACACACACACACATATATATATACACACACACAAATCATATATACGGAACTTCGATGCTTTATATAATCAATTATACAATGGTAATGTCATCCAAAGATGAATATAAGTTGTTTACATTGATTACTTCGTAGTTGCTTGAGGTGAGATATTATTCAAATTAGGACAATGTTATTGAATTTGTTGCTGAATTAGGGAAATGCTATGAAATGCTGAAATTAGGGCAATGCTGAATTTCTATGTAACTTCTTCAATATTATGGAATTAAAAATGGTTTGTTGTTGCAAATTATAGATAAATAAATAAAAAAGTTTAATTTGCCCAGAATTGTGGGCATATCATTTACCATATGCTGTAAAACAAAATCTAATTTGGTTGGACAGAATGCAAGAGTTTGTGATTGATTATAGAGAAGGCTTGTGTACTTTGGAATTATGTTCTCTACCAATTTGGTTGGATAGAATGGAAGAGTTTTCCTGAAAAAAATTACAATTTAAGTTTTATGGGAGAAGATTTGTTATCTATCTTCCTTGGGGCTTTAGTATCTTCTCCATTCAAGGTAATTCCTCTGTTTTTTATCTCTAGGTATTGAAAGGTTGTACGTGATTTTATTTTTATTTTTCATTTTTCTTCTCTGTATGCTTAATAAACGGGTGTTCCATACCTCCAATATGGGATAGTTGTTCCCAGAATTCTCTGCTTTGAGATTCAAAAATAGCAACCAATTCCATAAATCAATGTAGTTGCTACAAGAACTCTAGGGGTCTCAGGCAATCTATTAATTAGTTTCTTCTAAACAATATATTGGAGGTTTAGAACTTGGTCTTTTTTTTTTTTTTTGCCCTGTTGATTGTTTGAGTTTATGTTACTAAGAGGCTAAATTTATTACATTGATTCTTTTCTTTCCACAATTCCTCTCTATTTTGGTAGGTCCACTGTCCAAAGTAAATTATTCAAGGATGTTTGTTGACCAAGGTTGTAGAGTATAGAGAGAGGGATATTATTGTGTAGAAACATCATGGTCATTCTGAGAGAATTGGTATGTGTTATTCATTGATATATAATAATATAATCATTTTTGAGTTGTGAATTTGTTTTGGTCTTTTTGTTTTGTTTAAATATGGGACAATGTTGTTTCAGCCATTTATGCTCCTGGTGATCTCCTAAGCTATGTTTAATTTGATTGTGTTCTTTGATGTCATCATAAAGTTGAACTCTGCCTATTAGGGTCTCTATTACAAAGAGAAGAGTTGTTTGCTATAAATAACTGTATTAAATTGAAGATAAAATTTGTTTGTCTTTAATAGATTTGAATGTGTTCAATTTATGTGAAATGTAGTTCTTTGAATTGAGGCTCATAACTTTGTTTTGTCCTTTATTATTACTATTTTTTTGGTTTTGTTTTTGTGTTATTTTTTTTTAAATATCTCTAATGCATGTCTTCGAATTACATTTTCAGAAGCAAACAAGAAAAAAGGGAGTCAGCCATCATGTACGTCACTATTGGAAGTCTATATTAGTTATTGAAGTTACTTGGAATGTTCATTGAAAGTCTTCTTAACAACAATAATAAAGAAAACAGTGGGGAGTGGTTCTCTTCCCGTCTCTATTAAATCGAAGATCAAATTTGTTTTTGTTTAATTAGTTTGAATGGATTCAAATTCTGTGGAATTTGAAAGTGAATCAAATTTCTTTCTTGAATGTAGGTTGTTGAAGATGGAGATTATGATCTTGCTCCAGTGCTAATTGGAAATGAGAAGAGGCTTGTTCACACGCATTTGCATATTCTCATTAGTGATGCCATAGTTGCATTAAACATATCATTCCAATTGGGATTGACTTGATTTTATTTATTTTGTGCTTGCTTTAACTTTAGGTATTGTTGTACAAAAACTTAAATTTTGGATTGTAAGAACACGTGGGCTATTGTTGTTATCATAAATAAAATTTATTTATATATATATTTGGATGTCAATGAATTAAAGTGTGGATGTTATTTAATAATTTTTTATTGCAAAGTAATTTATTATTTGTGATGGTAATTTTTGCTATCCCAAATACCAAATTAATTTTTTTATAAAACAATTAGATGTTTTGCCGACGCAATCAAGTTGTCACCAAAAGTATCATTTTATCGATGCAAATTTGAGTCGGCAAAAGTGACACATAATCATCTTATTTGAACCACTTTTGCCGACGCAATGGTAAATTGGCGACAATGGTTGAAGGCTTTTGCCCACAAAGATGTTTGTCGCTAAAGACATACTTTTGGCGATGCAATGAATTTTTCGTCAGGAAAAACTTTTCCCGACACACTTTCAGTGACGAGTTACTGACCAAGCTCTATGGGTCAGCAAAGCTCTTTGCCAACGATTTCTGCCTTTAGGCAACGAATTTTGTTGTGTTGCCAAAACTGTTTTTTGTTGTAGTGAAATTACTTTTTATTATCTATAAATTTTAATTTTTTTTTTTTTTTGCATGTAAGATTAATTAATTTCTTAAAGCTTGGTTATATTAACATTTTTATGGTATAATTATTAATAATATGAAAGCAAATAATTTATATGGTGAAAGTGAAAAGGTTATACTTATGAGAATGAAGGAATCATTGTGCCATTACAGTGGTTTTGTCATTTCTTAAGAACAAAAATGGTAGGTTTTGTTGTATGTTATTGTATAGGGAAAATTTTACAATACACATTTCAAAAAAAATATGTACCATATATTTTAGTTATGACTTTTGTGATGGTTTTGATACGTTGTAGTATTAGTTATGACTCATTGTGGTGTTTTTATTACTTAATTATGACATTTTATAGTTGTGACTTTGATTATCTCAAGTAGTGTTTGGTCCTCGTTTGGAAATATGTTATTTTAAAATTTTTTTAACTTTTTAACTAAAATGTGAGGGGGGAAAAAATTAGTACATTTGGGATGATTTTTTGAATTTTTATGAAAAGAAGTGCAAAAAATAGAGAGAAAAAGATATTTTTTGACCTTTTTTTCTTTTTGGTGTAATTTGTTGGCTAATAGGCTTAAAAGTGATGTTCACAAACGAGTTATGACTTAGTAATAACCAAAGAGCTTTTAGATTACAACCAAAATAATGTGATAACTAATATCATTATGAGTTATAACTAATGTCACAACGTATATGTGACAACCCTCACCTCTGATTAGTGCTAATCTATGATTAAGCATGTTAAGTGACTGATTGACTGAAATCCTGAACTGATTGATTGAGTGTATAGCTTAAGTGCATTTCTATATGTTGACTGTTGAATGATCTGTTTATGTTTTATGTTTCGAACTGCGAATTGAAAGCCTTATCGGCGGCCGAATCCGAAATTGATTAATGTTTTATGCTAATTGGAATTTATGTGATTTTATGATAAATTTAATTGAAATTTGATTTGGTATGATTAAATTGGATTAAATAAGGTTAAATTACATTAGTTTGAAGTATTTACATATTTGCCACTTAGTGGACAAATCTAGGATCTTTTAGTTGACTCTTATGTTAGCATTATAACATTTCTTCAACCACTTTTAGAGAGCAAACCGACTAGAGTGAGAGAGATAGGAGTTAGCTTGATTTCATCTTGTTTTGGCTTGGAATTTGGAAGGAATTGTAGAAGATTTGCAACATTAGACTCCCATACTTTGAATTCAAGGCCTAAGGTAGGAGGATCATCTTCTTGATTGTTAAATTAAGTCATATGTTGCATGGTTCTTGGTAAATTAGAGTTTAAAGGCATGAATTGGTTTAAAAGTGTTGAATTGAAGCTTGTATCACGCATGCATGTACATATTCTTGCATTTTGAAGTTGATTTTCATGAAATCTTGCATGCAAGTTTACATTCTTGTTCTAGTCCATGAATTCACCATGATTTTGAGCTTAAACTTGCATTTGAGCTTGTAGTTGAAGCTTTGATTTCAATTAAACACTTGCATGTTACATTTAAATTATGTTCTTGAAGTTTTCCTTGAAATTGTGTTTAATTGAACTACCTTTGGGCTTTGATTTTGCAAATTGATCTTCAAAACATGTTATACTATGAGTTTATGAGAGGGTAATTTATATGAAAATTGGGCCGAGCTGGGTAGATTGGGCGAAATGATTGGGCCAAGATTATGGCGGCTGAGTAAAAAGGCCGTCTGGGGTACTCCGGTCTGAAGAAATAGCCTAGGAGTTGGACTGGTCACATAATCGTGATGGTTAGCACGGTCGCATAAGGCCTCATTCTTACTTCGATTGCGAAATGTATTGTGGGTAGTTCGGTCTTCAGTAATTAGTTCGGTCGTGGCGTTTGAGAACCGAGGTGTGCTAAGTCTTTAAGAGGACTTGGTTCTGGAGATAGTTCGGCTCAACTTTCTTATAGTTAGCTCGGTCTTAGCATGGGAAAGCCGAGGTAAGAGAAAGGAAAGTAAGGGCCGAACTAACGGTTACTTCGGTCATATTGGAATCCGGCCATGGTAAAACCATCTCACTTGGTTCAAGCAGTGAGGGGGGTGCTGAGAGAAGCATTATCTCTCAGGAGTATGAATCCTAGGAGGACTCTGCATGGAGGAGTAAGAGTCCTACTAGGATTGTGCCACACGAAACCTATAAAAGCTCATCAATATCACCTATGGAGAGGTAACACAACTTTGTTTTCTGAACACACAGAGCTTTTGTCTATTTGTCATGCTTACTAACTTAGGCATCGGAGGTTTCGGCACACACCCACGGCTAGCTCACGTTTGTGTTTTCAGGTGATAAAGCGACGTCGTACGGAGGAACGCAAACTTGATCAACAAGATTATACGAGAAGGTGTATTTCTTTCCCGTACAATTAGCGCCGTCTGTGGGAATACAGACAAGAACAACCTCTTGGTCAAGCTTTTTCTCTCAAACATCAATGGCGAACAACGAAGAGTTACCTCAGTTCGCCATCGACGGACAAACTCCAGATGGGGGTGCAAGGCGCGAAGGCCTACCCTTGGTTACTCCCATGGCGGACCTGAAGCCACAGAGGCAGAATTCCAAGAGGGATGCGAGGGGGCGAAGGCGGAATAATAGCCCTCATCCCTCTCGTTCGCAAAGCCTAGAAAGACAAAGGCGCAGGATTGATCCTCAAACTCTGGAGGATCACGTAAGACAACAAAACGAATTGATTCGTAAGATGGTGGCAGACATGGAGTCTCTAAAGCGCCAGGTGAAAGGAAAAGAAGTGGCGACAGGAGAGGGGCGCAACAACAAGACGCCCCCTCGCCACTCAGAGGGTCGTAGTAGGAATTCTACACCCTCTCAAGCAGAAAACAGAAGCTTCAGGACAGGCGACGCGCAATCCAGATCTTCTAGGACTCGTCACTCCAGGTCTGAGAGGACGAGGTCTGAGAGGTCATACACTGAAGGAAGCACATATTGGCCCTCACATACACACCAGACAAGGTCTAGACAGACGGAGTTGCCCAGATCGTCCGACCTACGATCCATGCTAGAAGAGAAGGCACAATGGAAGGAGGACGCCAGGGCACATGATCCACATAGAATTCCTGCCTTGCAACGGTTGGCTCCTCGGACGCATGGAAGCGTCGAGGTTGGAATGCCCATACCGCACCCGGCCTACGAACCAACGGACAAGGCATTGGCGAGGCTGCAGACCTCACCATTCGTCCCAGCAATAGAGAACGCACCCCTACCGTCAGGCTTCCTACAGCCCAAATTCACAGCATATGAGGGGAAGACGGACCCCTATTCGCACTTGAGCCACTTTCGCCAGATCATGGCTGTATACCGGCAAAACGAGGCCTTGATGTGCATCCTATTCCCTTCAAGCCTTGGCGACCTAGGCTTGACTTGGTTTGAGAAACTTCCAGAAGGCAGCATAGCCTCCTGGGCGCAATTGGCGGAGGCGTTCGTGACAAGGTTCCGAACAAACACTAAAACCCTAGTGGAGATCGACCAATTATTCTCCATCGACATGGGCGACAAGAAGACTTTGAGGTCATACAACAGTCGCTACTGGGAGACATTCAACCAGATTGGGGACTGCCCGACTAATCTCGTCATTGCGCAATACAAGAGAGGCCTTCCAGTCGGGAACAGACTGAGGGACTTTATCACCATGACACCACCCCTCACCATAGAGGCCCTGATGGAGAGAGTGCATCAGTACATCAGGGTAGAAGAGGATGGCGTTCGTACCAAAGCAAAATCTGGCGCGACCACAGCACTAGAGAAGAAGACCTCAGCAAAGGTCAATACGGTAGATCGCCAGAACCGAAACGGACGGGGCAGGAGAGACAACGGCGAAGACCAGGACAAGAGATGGTTGAGAGTCCGCACTGCCATAACCACGGTATTCAAGAAACCGATCTACCGAATACTTAGTGAGATTCGAGACGAGCCTTTCGTCAAGTGGCCAACCAAGCTAGGCGAGGTCCAGAAGGACTATGATGACAGATCCAGGTGCACCTTCCACAAAGAAAAAGGGCACCGTGATCGAGAATTGCACGTTAAGGCAAGAAGATTCGAAGAGTTGGTGGCAGCAGGTCACCTGGACAAATACATAGAGGGAGGGGCACAGCCAGCCCCCCAGGACCATAACAACCCCAACGGGATGCCAATCGACGCTTCACCTTAAGGCATCATCAACATGATACATGGAGTCTTTGAACCTGAGCGTGTATGCGAGCTCAGAGGTTCAATCAAAAAGGCTGAGCACTTAAGAGAGGTGCTAAGTGCCCAACCAGTCGTCAAGAAGGGGAAGTTAGAGGCCACAAATGTTATGTCTTTTTCGGATAAAGACTTGGCAAGGATTTATTGCCCACACAACGATGTCTTGGTCATTACTCTCCAAGTCAAGGATTTTGACGTCAAGTGGATTCTGATTGACCAAGGTAGTTCATGTGAAATCATGTACTATGAAACCTTCAAACAACTAAAGTTGCATGATAAAGACTTGGCGCCTGCCGTGTCTCCCCTTATCGGATTCAACTCCATGCCAGAATGGCCTGTCGGCAAAATTATCCTCCTAGTCAGAGCAGGGAGTGTGACGAAACAAGTGGAGTTCTGGGTGTTGAAGGTCCCCTCCACTTACAACATTATCTTGGGTAGGACATGGCTGTACGCCATGCGCTCGGTGGCATCCTCCTACCACCAAATGATGCGGTTTCCCAACGACACCGGAGTAATAAAAGAAGTCTATGGAGATCAAATCATGTCGAAGCAGTGCTTTGTCACAGTGAACGGCAAGGGCGCTGCCAAAGGATATGTTTATTCGGTGGAAGAACCTGAGAATAATGAACTATTCGCGGATGTCGGCAAAGCGGCTAGTCAGAAAGCGATGGAGGACTTGGTGGAGGTCAGAATAGATGACAAGAACCCAGATAAGTTCTTTTTGCTTGGCTCGTCGTTGTCCAGCACTGAGAGATTGGAGGTCTTGGAATTTCTGACCGCCAACATCGAAGTGTTCGCCTGGACCCCATACAACATGCCAGGCATTGATCCCAGCTTCATCTGTCACTAACTCAATGTCCACTCCTCTGCCAGACCAATCATTCAGCGCACCCGCAGATCGGCACTCCACCACACCGAAATAGTGGCAGAAGAAGTAGGAAACCTGTTGGAGGCAGGGGCAATCAGAGAGGTGCACTACCCAAGATGGATCTCCAACACCGTCGTAGTGCCAAAGAAGAATGGCAAGTGGCGTGTTTGCGTCGACTACAAAACGGTCAACAAGGCGTGCCCAAAAGATAGCTTTCCTCTACCAAGGATAGATCAACTGGTAGACTTAACGGCAGGGCACAACCGACTTAGTTTTCTGGACGCATACAGAGGCTACCACCAAATCGCCATGCATGAACCAGACCAGGAGGTCACATCCTTCACCACTCCAAGGGGACTCTACTGCTACAAAGTCATGCCCTTTGGCCTAAAGAACGCAGGGGCGACGTTCCAGAGAATGGTCACCAAAATGTTTGAACCATTGTTAGGCAGAACAATGGAAGCTTACATTGACGACATAGTGGTCAAAAGCAAGGATGAGAATGACCATCTCAAGGACCTAGGTGAGATGTTCGAGATCCTAAAGAAGCATAAGTTACGCCTCAACAAGTCAAAATGTGCGTTCGGAGTAGGATCTGGCAAATTCCTAGGCTTCTTGGTGACCAACCGAGGTATAGAAGCAGACCCCTTTCAAATCAAGGCAATACAGGATTTGGAGAGGCCAAACTCAGTGAAGGAAGTGCAGCATCTCACCAGCATGGCGGCTACGCTCAATCGGTTCATAAGCCGGTCATCAGACAAGCTACGACCATTCTTCCATGCACTGAAGGCTAAGTTTGAGTGGGACAAAGAATGCGACCACGCCCTGGAAAGCCTAAAAGAATACATGTCTTCTCCACCACTACTTGTAACCCCAATCCCTGGAGAAGAACTCTTCTTATACCTGGCGGTCTCGCAGCATGCAATTAGCGCAGTATTGGTCCGCGCAGAAGAAATCCAACATCTTCCTATCTACTATGTCAGCAAGACATTACTGGGCACCGAAACAAGGTACTTGCCACTGGAGAAACTGGCATTGGCCTTGATGATGGCCTCAAAAAAGTTATCGCATTACTTTCACGCCCACACCATAATTGTTCTCACAGCCTTTCCATTAAAGGCTTTATTTGAAAGAGCGAACTTCTCTGGGCGAATTCTGAAGTGGGCAGTGGAGTTGCGACAATACGACATCAAGTTCCAACCTAGGACCGCAATAAAAGCAGAAGCATTGGCAGATTTCGTCACAGAATTCACACCAGGAAGTCATCACATCTGCCCAGTCGACCTAACTGAGACAACCGAACTAGGGATGAAAGTTGACGTCGGAATAACGCAATCCCTAGTACTGGTTACTCAGTCAGGCCCCAAGGCAGACTAGAGTAAAGAAAGGAAGGAAGAAACAAATCATGCTACAACAAGTCAGGACTCACCGACAAATAAAGACTTGGTGCAAACAGAAAGCAAGGGGCAGACATCGAGCATAGACTCTGAAGAAGCCACCAGCAACATGGAAGATCCCAAGGCATCATCTGATCCCTCCACCTGCTGGAAGTTGTTCGTTGGAGAGATGTGGAAGCTCTTCGTGGATGGATCATCCAACCGGCATGGAGCAGGACTTGGCATAGTTCTCATCTCTCCAGACGGCCTAATAATGGAGTAGGCAATCAACCTTGGCTTTCCAGCGTCAAACAACGAAGCGGAGTATGAAGCGCTTCTAGCAGGTCTCAAGTTAGCACTCTACCTGAAGGCCACCGAGCTAAAGGTCTACAGCAACTCGCAGCTGGTGGTAAACCAAATATCTGGCGACTACGAGGCAAAGGATGATAGAATGGCCAAGTACCAAGAACTGGTCAGAACGGAGATAAAGAAGTTTGAAGTGGTGAGAATAGAACAGATCGGCAAGGAGGAAAACAGCAGAGCAGATGAACTCGCAGGCTTTGCCTCAATGGCAGACACCTCCATACCTCACCCACTACTAATCGACTAACTGCCTAGACCAAGCATTGAAGGCCCAGAAGCAGAAGAGGTATGTTGTGCAGAGTTAGGCCCTTCGTGGTTGGATCCCATCATACTGTTCCTGAAAGAAGGCACCTTACCAGAAGAGAAGAAAGAAGCCAACAGAATAAGAACAAAGTCACAACGATTTTGGCTATCCCCATCCTTGGCATTCCCCATCCTTGGCATTGTACAAGAAGTCATTTTCAGGACCTTACTTGAAGTTTGTTCACCCCAGCAAAGTGGAAGCATTCCTATTCGAAATACATGAGGGTGTTTGTGGAAGCCATCAAAGAGGAAGATCATTGGCATACAGAGCGATCTCGCAAGGATATTGGTGGCCATACATGCAAGCGGATTCGGAGAAGTATGTTAAAAAGTGCGAAAAGTATCAAAAGTTCGCACACCAAGTACACCAACCTGCCAGAGAACTTCTACCTCTAACCAGCCCAAGGCCCTTCGCAATGTGGGGATTGGACATAGTAGGCCCACTTCCAACAAAGACCAGTAACAGAAGTTCTTTCTTACAAGAACCGACTACTTCACAAAGTGGGTGGAAGCGAAGCCTTAAGGCGTCAATCAAGGAGAAAGATGTAAAAAGTTCGTCGAGAATATCATCACTCGATTCGGCATACCAAAGGCATTAATCTCGCATAACCAAGACGGCACTTTCGATTCGGCGGCAGAATTTTCAAAGGCTTTTGCGAAGAATACAAGATAGAGTTCTACAACTCTACGCCAGCATATCCCCAAGCAAATGGTCAGGTAGAGGCATCAAACAAGGTATTCTTGGATGGATTAAAGAAGAGGTTAGAGCAAGCAAAAGGCAAGTGGGCAGAAGAGCTCCCCCATGTTTTATGGGCTTACCGCACCACGCCTCGACGATCAACAGGAGAAACACCATTCTCCTTAGCTTATGGCATGGAAGCAGTCATCCCATTGGAAGTTGGCCTCCCTACAATCCGAAGCAAAAATTTTGATCCAGACTTAAATGGCGAAGCCATAATATTTGAGCTTGACCTTGCAGAAGAAAGAAGAGACAGAGTATTGGTTCACATCGCCTCTTACCAACAAGAGTTATCTAGAAAGTATAACAAAACAGTGCATCCAAGACAATTCAAGATCGGAGATTGGGTACTGTGCAAAGTAATGGGAAACACCTTAGTTCCAGGAGATGGCAAGTTGGGACCTAATTGGGAAGGACCTTACAAAGTGGTCGGATTAGCAGGCAAAGGGGCATACCACTTGGAAGATGAGGACGGCAAAGCAATTCCCAGGCCATGGAACGCTGCAAATCTCAAGTTGTTTTATTTCTAGCTTTTTTTTTTTTTTCCTTTTTAAGTATGTGTAAATTTTTACTTTCTCAATAAAACAAATCGATTCTTTTTTAGTATAATTGTTTTCAGTGGAAAGTAGCTTCAGTAAGTTAGTAGCATTGTAAACATAGTTGGCCGGAATAACCAACTATGACCCTTCCTAAGCCCAGGATCAGGATCCAGGCTGCAGGACGTTTGGTCGGTATAACCAAAACACTTTATTCTAAGTTGGCTGGAAAAACCAACTTAAAGGTTGGCTGGATTAAACCAACTGTTTATACTCTTCAGCCGAAGTAAGTGTATGGCTGAAGAGTGGTTGGCTGGATTAAACCAACTCTTTGTACTCTTCAGCCGAAGTAAGTGTATGGCTGAAGAATGGTTGGCTGGATTAAACCAACTCTTTGTACTCTTCAGCCGAAGTAAGTGTATGGTTGAAGAGTGGTTGGCTGGATTAAGCCAACTGTTTATACTCTTCAGCCGAAGTAAGTGTATGGCTGAAGAATGGTTGGCTGGATTAAACCAACTGTTTGTACTCTTCAGCCGAAGTAAGTCTATGACTGAAGAGTGGTTGGCTGGATTAAACCAACTCTTTATACTCTTCAGCCGAAGTAAGTTATATCGGCTGAAGAGTGGTTGGCTGAATTAAACCAACATTGGATACTCCTCAGCCAAAGTAGCTATATCGGCTGAAGAGTGGTTGGATAGTAAGTTAGCTAAAACCGAGATCACAGTTGAGCAAATGAGTACATAGAAAAATCATTACAAGTGCAAACATACATACACAAAACCAGAATAAGAGTTGAAGAAGATTTTTTTTTTTTTCATTAAAAGTGCAAAGCAAGTACAATTCAGGGGCCGCAACCCGGCTACAAAGTTCAAATACAAAAGAAAAGAAAAGAAACTAAATCAAAGGAAGAGTTCATCCATTTCGGCATCGAAATCATCAACGGTATTTGTCTGGAGTCCGGTGTTGGCTGGAAGTCTAGTTTGAGGAGGGAGCTTGGCTTGGACCGTAAGAGCTCGTTAGTCAAGTCTTCAACTACTGGCTCTAACCGAGTTGTCTGATTGTTGGGTTGTTCATTGATGGCTGGGGTAAGAGTCGGCTCCTCATCCTCATCATCATCATCATCATCATCTTCTTCTTCTTCATCATCAGATTCTTCAAGGAATTGTCTCTGGAGATCGGCAGCATACTGCGACAGTGAAGTTGAAATGGAGTACGGTGGAGCATTGTAGACCTCGGTGTCGGGCGTACAACCGAGCTGCTCCACCGCACTCCTCCAGCCACATTTGAAAAATAGATCTTTGGCTGCGTCACATTGTAGGGTGTATGCTTCTTCGGCCTTCTTAAAGCCTCGTTTTTTGGCTTTCTTTATTCCAGCCTTCAGTTTGTTTATTTCGGTGTCTTTTTTCTTCTCAATCTTTACCAAGATGCGCAGATATTTGTCTTTCGCCTCGTTGGCAACCTTCTGCTTTTCGGCTTCAACCGAATTAGCAAGCTCAGTCAGCCGTGCATTTTCAGATCTCAGTTCGGCCAGTTGTTTTTTGGCTTCCTCTAGCTCGGCCGACTTTGCTTCGGCCTCCGCCATGGCCTCCCTTGTATTTTGCCTAAGTTCCATGACCCTCCTATGTGTAACTTGATTTTTCTGGATGGCCTGCAAAGGAGAAGTAACGTTAGCCGGACTGAAAGTTAGGAAAAATTACAAAGAAAGAAGAAAGCTATTTACCAGGATTATGGACTTGGTTGAAGACCGAATGGACTTCAGTTCGGTATTGAGTTGTTTATAGTGGTGCTCCATATCTTTTGGAAGGCACACACTTTTGGCTAGATTAAAAGCCATTAAGTGATCCTTCTCTGAGACCACCGAATCAGCAGCGATGATATCTCGGTCGTTGAAGGTGAGGGCAGGAACCCATTTGGAGAAGGAGGTAGTTCGGTCTGGTTGCTCCGGTTGGGGGCTTTTTTGGATGCTTGAAGGACTTGGAGGCAGAATGGTCTCGTCCTCATCAACAAGGCGTGGCTCAGTTTGGCTAGTCCGGGCACGCTTGTTTCGGCGAGAAGAAGATGGCTGCTGGGATGGAAGGGCCACCACGGCCTCAGTGGTTTGACCGGTTAGTTGTACATCGGCTGGAGTTGTTGCGGTCAGAAGGGCCTTCAACCTGCTCTTCTTTGCCATTTCTTGTTCGGCTGTGAGTGGGATTAGGCTTATCTGGGGCAAAGATGGGTCCGGTTCAGATGCTTCTTCAAGGAGAAAGTCAGTAACTCTTGCCTTTCGACGACCGATGTATCGGTATGTCGGCTCAAAACTGAGGAGTTTAGCCCAACTTTTTTCTGTAATGCGTAGTGCGGCGCGAAGTACGCCTAAATTGGGGTGGCTATACAATGAATGAATATGAGGTGAATCTGCATGAAAAAGACAAACTGTTAGTTCGGCTTAAAATTAGCAACCGGAGTAAAAAAATAGAAAGTAAGGAGACCGAAGTAAAGTATACCAGGGATTCCTTTGTTCCAGTTTATACTTCGGCCTGGGATCTGGGCTTGGTGGTCTTCAAAATTCCCAGATACCCAAAAGAAGTCATCATCATTCAAGTCTTTATCCGGCGTATCTTTTATTATTTTTTCTCTACGTCGGCGTATCCTAAGGTAATATACCCACCCATCCTCTTTGGATCCTAAAGAATATTGGTGGAAAATTTCGGCTAGACCGAGGTTCAGGTCGGTTTGACGGTTTAGTTCGGCGATGCCCATTATTATACAGTAAGAGTTGGTGGAGAGTTGGGTTGGGCATAGCCTGTCCGGTCTCAATTATTGAAAGGAGGGTAAAAGGGACAAAGCCTTCATTCCCCCAGGGAATGGTGTTTGGTTTGGCTAGGGTAAGGTGTACATCATCAGGTATCCTATAGTCCTTGCGGAATTCGGCAAGGCCTCCTAGGGTTTCTACTAAAAATCTGTACTTCCCCATTTATTGTATAACTTATAAATAAGTTACTTCGGTTGAGAAGTTGTGCTTAGAAGCTTGGTCGAGCCCTCAAAGAGAATGGCCTGTGCAACCTAAAGTCTGCAAAGTGGAAGAACAAAGGGGTTAAGCACAGATCATTGGACCGTGCTACAAAAACAAAGCAAGAAAAAAGAAGTCCTACTTCGGCTGTGTAGGATGCCAAAGGATCTATTTCGGCTCAAGCGAGGTGCTTGGTAGCTCGGTTTCAACAACAATTTTGGGTATCTCGGTTCTATCTATGGGTTTTGTTACATCGGTTGTGCATCAAGGGGCAACTTTCTGAGTTCGGTTTAGAAACTGAGAAAGCTGGCTTAGCCCCAAGCTTAGCCCGGTCGAGGGCCAAGATTTCTAGTTCGGTACGTTTTTTATTTCGGCTAATGTGAATCAGTGGGTGATCTATTAAAACTACTGTTATATGCACAAGTTCTAGTTCGGTTTTAGTCTGCCTGAATCTATGTATAGCAAAAACAGTTTCCTAGTTCGGTTGGACGTGTTTGTGGATCAAACAAGTGTTTTACTAGCAATTTCTTGAAGTTCATAAAGTTCTTGTGAAGTTTTTTCCAGAAACTACACGAAACTAAGCATAGGGAGTGTTTTGCAAAAACATATGAAACAGAATACAGAAAATAAAGGAAAACAAGATTGGATTCATGTGCTTGCCTGGTAGAGAGGAAGAACTGGAGGAGGGAGCAGCAGCGACAGTGAGAACACGAGCTTAGAAGTTGGAAGAAGTTGGGAAAGCAGAAGCACAGAGAGAGAGAGAGCAGAGAGTGAATAGTAGTGTGTATGATTCAAAGTGAGGAGAAAGGTTTTTTGTTTTGGTAGAAAGGAAAAAGGTGGGTACTGTTCAAAACTTACGCAGTACGAGGGCGGCACGACAGCTAGGATCGACCAATAAAAGGCTGCCACGTGTCACTGGAAAGGGAAGCGTTTCAGTTGCTGCAATTGAAAAGACGTTTTGACCGGACGTGCGCAGCTCGGTTTGAGTATAGCTCAGCTGGAAAAGAGAGTGTTTTAGCTCAGCTGGAGTGGCTAATGGGTTTTGTTAGCTCGGCTGGAGAGGTTAAAACTATAGCTCGGCTTATAGACAGGTAATCCCTATCACGCTTTGCGGATGGAATTAAGGGGCAATTGAGAGGGTAATTTATATGAAAATTGGGCCGAGCTGGGTAAATTGGGCCAGTATTGGGCCGCACTGCGAAGGGCTGAGTAAAAAGGCCGTCTGGGGTACTCCGGTCTGAAGAAATAGCCTTGGAGTTGGACCGGTCACACAACCGTGATGGTTAGCACGGTCGCATAAGGCCTCATTCTTACTTCGCTTGCGAAATGTATTGTGGGTAGTTTAGTCTTCAGTAATTAGTTCGGTCGTGGCGTTTGAGAACCGAGGTGTGCTAAGTCTTTAAGAGGACTTGGTTCTGGAGATAGTTCGGCTCAACTCTCTTATAGTTAGCTCGGTCATAGCATGGGAAAGCCGAGGTAAGAGAAAGGAAAGTAAGGGCCGAACTAACGGTTACTTCGGTCATATTGGAATCCGGCCATGGTAAAACCATCTCACTTGGTTCAAGCAGTGAGGGGGGTGCTGAGAGAAGCATTATCTCTTAGGAGTATGAATCCTAGGAGGACTCTGCATGGAGGAGTAAGAGTCCTACTAGGATTGTGCCACACGAAACCTATAAAAGCTCATCAATATCACCTATGGAGAGGTAACACAACTTTGTTTTCTGAACACACAGAGCTTTTGTCTATTTGTCAAGCTTACTAACTTAGGCATTGGAGAGGTTTCCGGCACACACCCGCCGGCTAGCTCACGTTTGTGTTTTCAGGTGATAAAGCGACGTTGTACGGAAGAACGCAGACTTGATCAACAGGATTATACGAGAAGGTGTATTTCTTTCCCGTACAGTTTACAAGAGTTTTTCAAAAAATTAGCCAAAGAGGATCGAAATTGATGCTTTAAAAGTTGGTTTTGAGTATGAGGTTCAAATTTGGAAATTTCAGATTTTGGACTCAGGCTCGAGCGGGGAAATCCACGCTTGAGCGTAAACACTAAATTCATGCAGTACGCTCGAGCGGGGAAAGTGACGCTCGAGCGGGAAATGCGTGTATGTAGTACTTTATTGTGTTTTACAGTCTGCTCGAGCGGGGGAATTCACGCTCGAGCGAGGACTTGTGTCTCACGCTCGAGCGGGTATAGAGCGCCTATCAAGTGCGAATTTCGTGCATCCAGTACTTTTGCCATGTTTTGCAGTCCGCTCGAGCGAGGAAAGTGACACTCGAGCAGGGATCCTTTATCTGCATGTCCGCTCGAGCGTAGAAAGCCACGCTCGAGCGAGACCCCTATTTTCTGAAAATTTTGAAAAATGTTTTAAAGTACATCTTTGCATCATCTTTCCATCCTAGGCATTCCTATGGCATGTTTAAGGCATCTTAAAGAGGATATTGATGTAGAACCACACCGAGGCAAATTAGGGATTAAGTTATTGTTTTCCTAACTGTGTAACTTAGTGTGTGTTCGTTCTGTAACTGTGTAGGGTTGGCATCCGAGGACGCTCTAGTTGCTTATAGCCCAGTGCTCTGTGAGTAACAATGTTGTAAAGATACGTTCAATTGAGATTATTTTCTAAACAAATGACTGTACTGCTTTATGAAATGACACTGTTTACTGAATGAATGCTTGTCCTATTTGTGAACTGTATTCGTGGCATCCATAGCAATTTACTGTTACTGAACTATTATTACTATTGTTACAGAGATCTCTGTCAGTTCCCATGTTGGAACCACTATTGTTTACTGATATGATGGCCATCAACTGACTGTTCGGTCTGTTAAGACCTACTGTACTGTTTGCTATTGGATGTACCACTTATGACTGCTATGATCGAATAACTGTTATACTGATAAATGACTGTTTTCAATACTGAAAGGACATTCATTCTTAACCTCTTTACGCATATATTATTCACTAGGCTTTAGCTCACTACTCATATATATATGTAGGTGTACAAGTACCGGACCGTTGCTAAGAGCGTCAGACTAAGCTCCCGTTTTGTCAAAGCCAACCACCGTGCCCCACTGCGAGGTTCAAAGTCCTTCAAGCTAGGGCTTTTTTTTTTTTTTTTTTTGGGTGTTTTAGATTTTTCCCTTTTTGTATCTGTTTTCGTATTACTGTATACACTGTACCTGTACCGTACTGTTATGGTAGGGATGTAGTCCCTAACCTGAATATCTGTATATGATGTATGTACATATTGTTTTGTTTCGAATTTGAATATGTTATAAAAAGTCTTTTTGCATATAGACTGCCAAAGCTCATTGGACATCTTTTAATTACTATTTTGGCTTTCGCCAGCCTCTGTACTCTGTATTACTGTCTTACTGTTAAGCATGCCTTCGGTAATCTTAGATTACTGGCCGGTTACGGTACTAAACCCATAGGGGCAGATTCGGGGTCGTGACAGAGTGGTATCAGAGCGATATTAAACCACGAGTTATACCACACACACGTGTCCAAATGAGCTATAGAGTGTCCTAGAAAAGTGATTAGGGCATTGTATGAGCATTGAAAGTGTGTGTGGCTATGACATGAATATATGTGCTAATGTGTTAATATGTTTAAAGTATGCAACTTCCTATGTTTATTATTACTGTGTTGCATATAGTGAAATGGATAATGCAAGAACTGCTGATGAAACTGAATCATCTGACACCAGAATGGCAAGATTAGAAAGAATAGTGGAATTGTTAACTGAAGCCTTAAGGCAACAGTAGTAACAGAACCAACAGCCCCCACCTCCTCCGGTACAGCCGGAACAGAATGTGAATGATGACATCATTGCTCTAACACAGAAGTTCAATAAGATGAAACCGCCAACATTTCAGGAAGGCCTTGGACCATTGAAGGCCGAAGCGTGGGTGCTAGAAACTGAAAAATTATTTGAAGTGTTTTCGTGTTCTGAAGCACACAAAGTGCTACTGACTACCTTCACCTTACAAGAAAAGGCCAGAAGGTGATGGATGCTAGTCCGCGTGTAGACACCCCATTTTTGACCGTCCTCAAGACTTGGACGTCACCGTTGGAACACTCGGTGATCATCCATGTTTGTGTTCGTCTTGAGTTCCCGGAAGCCTTGGCAACGCGCCTCGCCTCAGGATCTCTCGACTCGACTGTTTTGTGCTTGGTTTGACACCAAACACTTGTTTTTTGCCTTTGAGAGGCAGGGTAGGGCTTGTAGACCATCCCCACCCATCACCGGCCGTGGCTTGAGACCACCGGCTGTGTTTTGTGGCCACCGGCCAAATGTTTGGCCGGCCGGCACTATAGATGGCCAGCCGGCTATCTTTTTTTGGTCAAATGCATCTTTGGCCGGCCGACTACTGTGCATCTGCTTTTGCAGATATTTTGTCACAGCTGGCTTGTATTTGGCTCCCCTCTATACACGTGTATGGAGGGATCTCTCTCTTTAGAAGCTTGTCTTGTAAGCTTTACAAGACAAAAAGCTCTATAAAGAGAGGTCTTCTCTCTTGTTGGAGGGGTTAGACATTTTAGACAACCATTCTAGGGTTTGAGTTCTAGGGTTAGGGTTTGTCTATATCTTAGCTCTATATCTCTTTTTCTCTTGTGTTTAGTGTGTGTTTAGGCTCACTATTGCACACAAACACATAGTGTTACACCTTTTCTTGGTTCTTGAAGGACCAGAGGTCTATTCTTGGAGTTTTAGGGCTGGTTTAAGCTCAAGGAAGCAGCTGGTCCACCATTTGTGAAGAAGATCTTCAAGGGTAAGAAGCTTATCCCTTTATTCCCCATTCTTGCATTGTATTTTTACCTACCTTGAAACTATTTTTTGGCTTTGCATATAACACATAAAAGTTCTGTTTTTGAGGCCTCTAAATAGTTTGTTAAAGAGTGTTTTAAGCTTTGGGGTTGTTTGACCTCTCTTAAGCCTTGTTTGGCCCTTGTTTTGTGCTATTTTGTGTGAGCTTCGGGACCATCGTGTTTGGGTCTCCTCACCACTGAAATCTTGAGGGATTTCAGAGGTAAGGATGGTGCCTTGAGGTCCTAGGAAGGAGAGGGCCACCCCCTCTCCTTATTGTCCTTGAAAATGGCCATTTTTGCCTCTTTAGTGAGCACCATGTTTAAGTGTGTGTTGGCCATGCCTTAGCTGATTTTTGTGCTTGTTATGTCATAATATAGCTCTATTTTGGGTTGGTTTTGGTACACCATGCTTTCTTAGCATTGTAATGCCATTTTGTTGCCTTAACATGCATCCAAGTGTTGACCCTTGTTTTAGCATGTTTTTGGCCAAGCTTTGTGAAGCTTATATGTATGTTTTGATGTGCTAAGGGACTGTTTTAAGTCATTGGAGTCATTCATGCCTTGCTTTGTATAGCTACCATGTAATCCCTCTTGTATGCCTTATGCTTTGGCCCTCCTAGCATGCCATCCTTGCTTTGTTTTAGTGATTTGGAATCACTTAACATGTTATTTCAGTCCTTATAACATGCTTATATGCTTGCATTTAATCCTCCTTCAATGTGCTTAAAGGTTGTTGCCTTATGCCCTTTGTTTGGGCCATGGAGTATGCTTGCATTTTTAGACCACTTAGATGCCATCTAAGTACATTCTTGGCTTTGTCTAGGTCGGCATTAGACCTATTTTAAGTCCCCTTGGTCTTGTGAGGCTTGGTTGACTTAGCCTTGGTTTAACTCCCTTTGGTTAGCCTTTGACTTTGGACCATGTTGCATGCTTGGCTTGCCTTTGTTTAATTGATATGGCATCATTTCTAACATAATTTCAGAGCTTATGTTGCATGCCATTTGTCCATGATTGCATCCTCTTGAGTGTGCTTAGGAATTGCTCTTTAATACTTGAATGTTGGTCTATGTTTCCATGCATGTTTGTATGTCAATTAGTCCTCATTCCTTAACATCTTGGTCACTATTTTAGGTTAGTTTGAGGGCTGCCTAACTTAGTCTAAGACCACTCTTGCATGTTGTAGCATGCTTACCTTGTATGTTGTAATACATTTGGCCCCTTTGGTATGTTGTTACATCCTTAGGTGGTAGTACATTTAGCATGCATTCCTTGCTAAGTTGTCTAATATGTTGTATGCCTTGCATGTGTGCACATTGGCATTATACATTGCATGCTTGATAGTAGCATCTATGCATTTCCATGTTACATCCTTAGCTCACATGCTTAGGATTACATTGCATAAGCATGCATGCTAGACCTCTTGAAATGAGTATGATAGAGGTTGGGCCTCCTTGTGTGTTTATTTGGTTTGCATTCATTTGAAATTGAAAATGCATACTTGATTCTTTGGGCCATCATGCATGGGAATGCGTGATTGGTGGTCCGAGAATCGAGGCTCATGTCCCTTTGAGTCATAAACATGATATGGGGTGTGATTGGTGCATACATTGCTTGAAATACATTGCCATGCCAAGTATTGTCCTCTGCTGCTGTCAAATTAGTTTCTGCAGGAAGTTTTGTCCGGCCGGCTACATTTAGTGCCGACCGGCCATAATTTTTGGTCGGTGTATCAGAGTTGTCGCCGGTGACCATTCTACATGGCCGGTGGTGTTCTCCCCCAGCCGGTGGTGTTCCCTGGCATCCATAGAGCAAACTCTGAGACTTTGAAAGTCCTCAGAGAAGTAAAGCAGGGAAAACAGAGGCATCTTGGGCATGTCGTTGGATTTCCGGGCAAAGCCGAGTGCGCACTACATTGAGCCTTCATCCCGGGACTGTTTATTGCTTTATTAGATTAATTAATTTGCTTAATTAATTTAGTTGGCCTGTAATAGTTAATTAGCTAGAATAGTTGATTATTTATTCAGTCTGTATTATTCTTTCAGTCCCTCTGAGCGAGGACGAATTTGTAATAAGTGTGGGTGAGTGCATGTATGTCTTCCAACCCGCACTTCTTTCTCCCTTTTACTTACCTGCTTTGATGGTTAGTATTAGGGCATGTTTACTTTAGCATACCTCATATTATGCATGCGTGCATCATTAAATGCTCAGACATTGCATGCAGCCTTGCGCATCATGCTAATTGCGTTATATTTCAAATTTAACTTTGAATACATGCTTCCTGTGCACCTCACAAGTCATCCTTAGATTAGCCGAGCCTATTCTAGTGACATTTTGTATGCGATGCATTAGGCACTTAACATGGACTTGGATCATGCATTGATTGCCGACATGTTCTTGTTCTAGGCACGGAGTACTTTGTAAGTATTTTATGCTTTAGCATCCTTGCATGCGTGTGAGTGTTGCCATAATAGCGTGATTGCCATGAGGCTAGCTGCTTATGTGATATAACTGCTTGAATGCCTGTGGATGGAGGTTGAATTACCTAAATTGGAATAATGCATTAAAACTGTGAGTTTTAAGCCCACTAGATAGTGGCAAAACCACCTTTTCTAAAGCCCACTTGAGGGTGGCAAAATCTGTATTTTAGCCTACTTGCGAGTAACAAATCATTTTCAAAACAAACATATAATGTTTTGTTCCAATTTAGGCGATTTGGTCTATACTTGTTTGCTATGCGCATAACATAGTAAATCTAGGCTAATAATCGGAATAAGAACACATAACGTTTTCAAAATAAAATATCACGGCTAGTAGAGGCCGGTCTTCGAACTGGGCAAGAGGGGGTGCTCATAGCTGACCTGCCCCAATCGTACCCAAGTTCCCGAGCCGAGGCAACTTTGGTGATGACGGACACGTGGCCTTTGGTACCGAGTCAGGGTTTCCTAAATTCCCCCATAAAAAAATATTTAGGTGGCGACTCTGTATCTGGTGAAGCAGTCCATGTTTGGCACTTCTTTTCTAAAAATCTGTTTTCTCAAAACGATTTGCCGGATTTGGACTCTTTGGTTTAGATTAAGAACTGTGACACAAATCGAGTCCGAGCTGTAGCGAGGTCCCCCGCGGGCTTGTTACACCGCGACACCAATACTGCTATGAATTGGGCTCAGTTTAAGGGAGCCTTCTTTGAGAAATACTTTCCACAGTGTGTCAGAGACCGTAAGGTAACCGAGTTTGAACAGTTGAGACAAGGTACCATGTCCGTGGCTGAGTATGAGTCAAAGTTTACTGAACTCGCCAGATATGCACCGTACATGGTTGACACTGACTACAAAAAGGCCAGGAAGTTTGAAGGTGGCCTTAATGTAGAAATTCTTGATAGAATCAACGTT